>OX401907.1:0-600000 GCA_947859195.1 Drymonia ruficornis | reverse complement strand
TTAAATACGTAATTTTAATTTAATTTCTACTAGTAATTTAGGTATAGGGATACCTTCCATTTATAACACACAACTTTCATGAAGCCGTTAGACTACTGTTAAAATGAAAAGTAATTAAATAAATGCTCAGTAATAATTACATAATAGTGCTGCAACTGAACCTCGGAAACTTAGGTACCTACTTATTGTTCAATTAGAATATCTACCTACTCGGAAATTATCTCAGCATGGTCACTTATAATGTCAAAGGAGCTCAAATTAAGCGTATCTAAATTAATACGGAAAAGAAATTAAATAGAATAAAAGAATGTGATATGACTTACACGTGGAGCAGATATATTTTGACTAACACATAATGTCTAGTTCACACCGAGACACAAGTTCGAAGACAACAATAACGACGATCCACGCTTTTACAAATCAGGAATAATTCACTTCATAAAGACAGGTACTCGTAGATAAAATGGCGTAATTATTTTATTGCATGTCAATTGCTCTTTTTTTTACTTTCATCAGCTCTAACTGATCTAAGTGATCCCACCATTCCAAAAGGTAAACTGCCAACTTACTTATGAACTCGCCATATTAACCAGGGAAATTTTAAAAATATCTGTAATCTCATTAGTCTACGTGTGGAGTTATCATTGACCTATGGGAGTTATACGATGTCTCAAATTTGGTTGTGGGTTGATTATAAAGAAATCACTTCATTTGCACTAA
Organism: Drymonia ruficornis; assembly: GCA_947859195.1. NCBI lineage: Eukaryota > Metazoa > Arthropoda > Insecta > Lepidoptera > Notodontidae > Drymonia > Drymonia ruficornis. The sequence continues at coordinate 599,280 of OX401907.1, read as the reverse complement.
AAATCAATGAAGTCTTAAGAAACATGTGGACACAGTTGCGACACAAAATGTGTCTCGATGTGGACTAGACATTACACTCTCGTTTACCTTGCACTTAGTGCAATTCATTTTTGATTTTGTATGTTCAGCTAGCTATATTTGGCATGTCAGTATTTGCATTCTAAAATTATTTTTTGTTACTACCTATTGATAGATTATATAAAAAAGTCGATCTAATTAGACTCGGAATGTATCTACTAGTTATGAAATAAGGCCTCCTGCAATCTACTTCTACTAATCCTAGTAATATTATAAATGTGAAAGTTTGTATGTTCGGATGTTCGTTACTCAATCACGCAAAACAGCTGAACGTATTTGGATGAATTTATTAGCTGGATTGACACATAGAATAATGTCGGCCCGGAAAAATGCAAGGTTCCTGTGGGATAATCGAAAAAATAAACTACAGGGCGTTCTAAGTCGCGGGAAAAAGCTAGTTATTTACAAAATTGTGAAAGTGTGTTTGTAAGTTTAAATACGCATCACACAAAAACGGCTGAACAAATTCATATAAGGCAGGTAGGTTAGGTACTATTCATCTTTAGATTCAGTCCCGGGTGAATACTATACCTCACATGAAGTTAAGGAGAAATTATCTATTAGTTTAAAATACCCATAATGACCGGTTTATTCCACTTTGATCACCTGGGCAAATCACCTGGATGTTCAAATTCGCCAGGTGATCAAAGGCGACTTTTTCGTCCACTTTGATCACCCAGGTGATCAAAGTGGAATAAACCGACCCAACATGTCACTATGACACAAATTAATTAAGATATATACCTACTTACCAATTTTAATACAATGTGTAGTAATAGTAGCCAATATTAGTCAGCTATCAGATATCGTCATCAATCGCCTTATCGTTAACGGCATATGGTTTACATTGCAACGTCAATTTGTAAAGTATGTCAGCAGATAATGCTTCTAATACAATTAGTGTCACTGGTAAGGTTTCGAGCTGTTGACGAGCCAGTACCTCATCGCACAGGGTGCTGGGAAGGTGGAAACTGCTGACCATGGCTCAAGGTGAGAGAATTTTGTGGCAATTTAATTTGTCTACCCCCTGTACTTTAATATGTCAAACGTTTTTTATTTATTTATAGCTTTGCGAATTTTTTGGCAAAGAATGGTCCTTTTATAAATAATAAAATAATATTAATTAGTATCCTGGGACATTCTGTTTTTCACGGCTACCTGATCCCAAACTAAACAGAACTATGGAAACCAGATAACTGATATTACTACACATACCTACTACTTTTTGTTTTGTAAATACACGCACCTAGACTCGGGACATGCAAACATGTTCATGCACACAACTGAACCTACGATCTGCAGCGTGAAAGGCGGAATCTAAACTAACCACGCCAACGGGCCCGTCAATTTTAGACGACCGCTTGGCGCAGTGGTTTAAGCGTTGGCCGCTCGGCTCACTGCATCGGGTGGTTGCGGGTTCGATTCCCGCCAGAGGCAAATTTCGGGAACGGCCTTTTCGTATTGTTACCTGGTCTGAATGTCACTGGGATCGCCCCCAGTCCATTGTACGGTAGCCATAGTAAAATCATTGCTTAGTTTGGGACCATACAGTTGGTGTGTGAGTCTGGCGATATTTATTTATGCATGCTATCCATCCGCCAAAGCCTAGTGTCCTATCCGCGATGCGTCCGTTATCACAATGCGTATGGTGGAGTTCACACGCGTTTTCATACCCCTGTGACGCTTGTAAACAATTGATAATCTAAATATATAAGAATCAAAGTCCTGTGGCCCGATTCACGTAACCAAAACCGTAACGATGTCTCAGCGATATAGTCGTTGATAGACTTTTCGTAATATGAAAATGCTATCAAAGACTATATCGCTGAGACATCGTTACGGTTTTGGTTACGTGAATCGGGCTACTGATTGACTGACTGACTGACAGACAACGCACAGCCTAAACCGCTGATCGTAGAGACTTGAAATTTGGAGGGTGGGTTTGTCTTGATGTGTAGAGGTGTACTAAGAAAGGGCTTTTTGAATTTCATAATTTAATATAAGGCAACTGAACAAAAATCGATCATTTCGTTTAGGCCTAAATGTAACGTCACTTTTATCCCCATTCGGGGGTAGTCAGAGGCTTGAGTGGCCATACACCACCACATTGTGCAGGTATTAACCAACTCAAAGCCCACGTTTCACCAGATAGTCAGAACACAACGTGACAGGTGGTGAACCTTGTCGCCGTGTATACAGGAACTGACTATTACCTAATCCCGAGGGATAGGTAAGTTTCCTCACGATGTTTACCCTCACCGTCAGCGAACTGTAAAGCCTCCTGCAGGCTGTAGGCCTACGGTCTACTTAATAATTGTAATTGTGTATATACTTAGCCTTTTTAATTCTACAATCGGATCAAAAACGTGACCTCGACTGAGAATATCCGGCAAGAAACTCAGCGGGCTTGTCTTTTTTACAATAGGTAATATTATTGTTTTGAAATCGCCAGGGTTGCCTCTCTCCTTTGGCCCATTTTTGGTAGAACAAACTACGGTAGAGTAGTTGCAGGGTCGGATGTCGTCTGATAGGTCTCAGGTTCGATTCAAACTGCTGTGTCTCTTTCATTGATCGCTTCAGAGTAGGTACATACGCGCTAGTTGCAATATGTATTTATCTCGGAAAGATTTTTGTATTTTTAAACTTATATGCTAAAAGGTTCATTAGTTTCCTAATCAGAGCGTTACATTTTTGAAGCGGTGTCACGTTTCAATAACATTATTCATTTTGTATTATCCATTCTGTCGTCGTTACCTATTTGAACAGGTGTTTAAGCACTACATGCTATCTACTATATCATGCAAGGTTTTACTCTTCTATATCTACAACCAAAATGTGGATCTCAAAATTAACCAATTTTCCATAGCCTTGGATAGTTTTTTTACCGTAGCTTATAGATGCTTGCAATACCCAAGGCATTGCTCGCACGTTGCCGACCTGACCTTTCAGGTGGGATGGGGGTTGGGCTTCCGGCTCTATAACTCAAACCCACAAACGCAGCTCTAATAGCTATTTTACGCACATATTCTGTGAGAGGGAGGCAATACCCCGGTCGAGCCAGCACATATATGAGCTGCAGTCAATATGCTACAGCTCGGCTCTTCCATGGTAGTCCTATCAGAGTCAATTAGAGATGTGGTTTAGTTATTTACTGTACAAAATCCACATAAACACTTTTATCTCATAGTTACGAAGGCAACATAAACGGTATTTGTCTCGAAATAAACCCTAGGAGACATTATCTCAAGTCCTTAACAGCTGTGGTTAGAGCAAATGGCAGATTACATTTGCGTGCCTCGTGATACTGCCTCGGAAAATAAAATTGGGCATCTTCATCATTGAGGAAGATGGCATTTTTTTGCATATTTATATGAAGCATGTCACAACAATGAAATAGTTTTAAAAAATAAGTTAAATATTGGGAAACAATAGACGTTAAAAGTTTAGGAAATAGCGATAGCTACTGAAGTATGGCGTGAGCCAAACGTACCTAGTTTATTAAGCAAACTTTAATTATAAATATAATCATTTAATATATTTTCTTAAATGTTACTTCTCGGTGAATATGAAAATTATACTGAATTCATTACTAGACATCACCCTATGATCCAGTATCTGACGTGCATTGTCGCTCGCATGCGATCACTGACATGGTTGTGCCCAAGAAAACATTTTCCTGCACGCTAAACCCTAGAAATGCCAATAACAATAATAGATCTTCTTTTAGTTTAAAATAATTTGTCACTAGTCTCTAACGGCCCGGCCACGACCTTGTCGCTATCAGCGACTTCGCGCGCGGGGTACTAAAATGTTGCATTGCGCGTGTTGCCGCCGAGAGCGGCGCGGCGGCTCGTGGCGAGATTCATGCAACTTTTTAGTACCCCCACGCGCTTCTGTCGCTGATAGCGACAAGGTCGTGACCGGGCCGTAAAGCTGTTAATCTAATCCATCGCAAATAAAGTCAAGAGTAGGGTTCGGGAGTTAGTTTACAAAGCCTGCCTGCCTCGAAGCATTGCCTCGCGTGGCGTATTGTCAGTGTACACGCGCCCGCGCCGCCTCGCTCGTGCTTATCACAATAACAATCATAATGTACACCGTGCCACCACAATATATTCCAATGATAAAACAAGCAGATCAAGGGTAAACGCATTGTTTTATTTGTATTTTTGCTCTGTCTAAACATCAGGGATGTTTTTTTATCTAAAGGCTCGTATTAATCAATGCATCTCAAAGTTAAAGTCAATCTTAAGATGCAGTTTTGACGTGTAAAGAATGGAACATGTGTCAAAAACATCGTATCAACCATAGAGTAAAGACTAAAGAAAAAGGTGCCCTTAGTAGATATATGTATGAAAAAAACGTGGTCATTGTTTTTTCATTTTCATTGTTCTATCTACCGGTAAATAGTTGAACTACTCGCTTCGTTTTATGTCGATGTTAGTACTAGGCCGACCACTCGGCCGAGTTGCTTAGGGCCAGTCCCCTTAGTAACTGGTTCGTGGTAATCAACGCATCTTAAGATCTACCTCAACTTTGAGATGCTTTTATAGCAAACAAGCGTATGACCCGCCCACAGAGTAAAGACTAAAGAAAGAGGTGCCCTTATTAGATATATGTATGAAAAAAAACGTGGTCATTGTTTTTTCATTTTCATTGTTCTATCTACCGGTAAATAGTTGAACTGCTCGCATTGTTTTATGTCGATGTTAGTACTAGGCCGACCACTCGGCCGAGTTGCAGGGCCAATCCCCTTAGTAATTGGTCCATGGACCCGCCTGATGTTAAACAGTTACCGTAGCCTATAGCTGCTTGCAATACCAAAAGCATCGCTCGCACGTTGCCGAGAGGAAAGGAAGTGAAACAGAGGGAGGGGAAGGGGGCTTAGGCTTCCGGCTCTCTCACTCATCGTACGATACGCAGCTGTAGTAGCTACTTTACGCCGATTTAACCGTGAACGGGCGGTACTACCCTAGTCGAGCCAGCCCATATGAGCTGCAATCAATTGGCTACACCTTGTCTCTACCATCAATAATGGGTCATTATCTTATAATGATGGGCAGAACGCCATTACTAAGTTTAGCCCGTGGCTTTGTTCGCGTGATGAACAATGCGTACTTATGCTAAATATTTCTGGGTAACAAATACATCAAAGGGTCTATTATAAAGTGAGCTGCCGCGCCCGAGCCATCAGTTGGTGCCAGATGCCTCTCATGCCTCGCGCGAGCACTAATGTTTTGACATTATGTACCTACATGCGTTCCGACCTTAAAACATTGTAAACATTGTAGAAGGAATGGGAAGCAGGTTGTCTTCATATAAACGCGCCGCGCACGGCTTGTATGTGTACGCCATAGTGTCTATGCGTCGCCGCGCGCACACTCAAACAAAATCTCATTGTTTTGCCTGCTTAAACGGGTCGAGATTTTGTTTGAGTGTGCGACCGGCGGCGTACCTATGGATGCTATGGCGCACACATGCGAGCCGCGCGCGGTGCGTTGTATGAAGATGGCCTACTTCCCACTCCTTCTACTATGCCCGAGCACTCAGTTTTGACATTATGTATATGCGTTCTGTTGTCAAAACTGACTGCTCGGGCGCGCCGCTCGCATTACACATATAAACGCACCCAATAATTTTTATCAGTAGTTTATATTCCGACAAATTAACTCATGAAATAGTTTAGTATAAATATAAAAGTAAAACCATAACAGATTTGACACGGTTATAAAACAGTGAAGAGATATCGAATCCTACTACTCGACCAAGCCAACTAGACGCTCGGTTGGAATGCGATTCCCCGCCCGTACACCTGCCACCGTCCGCGCTTCCCGCCCGTCACACCTCCCGCAGACCGCCACAGCCTTTTCTGCGGGTGACGTCACATAACAGGGGGCTTACCACGAACTCTTATTGCGATTCAATTACAGGAACGTCTTAAAGTTTCAGCGACTTTTTGTGCAATGACGTACCTTATTGTCATGACAATAAGAAACGTCATTAAAACGTCGTTAAAACGTTCCTATAATTGAATCGCGACAAGAGGTCGTGGTAAGGCCCCTGGTTCCTAGTTGGCTTGGTAGTGTAGGTAATTGTAATTTGATTCCTTATAACGGCAATCAAAAATACACTGTAACATACCCACACGTACACGAGTACAAGTAACAAAAACCAATTAAAATAATTACTAATCTCCTTGTGACAGTATGTCGGTGAATTAAGAATGCAACGACTCAAATTACCGGTTTTAATATAGTCAAAGTAATTTAGATAATTGAAAATTCGCTAAGTAAGTACATTACCAAGTAAGAGAGGTATGTGATTGTTGAAAACAGTTTGTCCCACTAAACTGAGTCAAAGTCAAAGTCAATTTTTTTTTATTCATGTATGGGGCCATCCATTAATTACATCACACGTAAAGGGGGGGTCGACGAAATGTGACATTGTGTGACAAGGGGGTGGGAGTGGTCCTAAGTTTTGTGACGTCACATTTAAAAATCTAATATATCTAAGTATTAAAACCGAAATTTGAATTTTTAACGTATAATTTTGAGGGAGGGGGCCCCCCTCCCTCAATATTATACGTTAAAAATTCTCAGCCTCAGGGGGGGAGTCTCGCAAATGTGACCAGCTGTGACAAAGGGGGGAGGGTTCTAAACATCATGAAATTCGTGTGACGTAATTAATGGATGGCCCCTAAGCTATGTGTTGCGAGTGTGTCGAATAAATGTTTTCTTTCTTTCTTTTTCTTTCTTTCTATAAATAGCACCTATAAATCGTCAAATTAGCGAAAATATTTTAGCGTTACTCCATTAGCGTTAGTCCATGGGTACAGTACCTACGGAACATTTTCTTTTAATTCTGTCTGTATTGTCGATGCGGCTGATCAATTTCACTGTTGGCAAAGAATACGCATCAAAATGCCTCTCAAATAGTGTTTTTAACACAATAAACAAATAAATAATACATGACTCAAAGCCCATTTTTCACCAGATAGTGAGAACCCAACGTGACAGGTGGTGAACCTTGTCGCCGTGTATACAGGAACTGACTATTACCTAATCCCGAGGGACGTAAGGTTTCCTCGCGATGTTTTCCCTCACACAAAATTCATCCATTGGTGCATGTCCCACCGGGGATAGAACCTGGGACCTTCGGATTGCTAGCCCAACATGTTTGCCCCATAGGCTACAGCCGCTTCTTTAAAATTTTGGAATTTACTATACTTACCTATATCCATATAGGTACATAAACTTAACTATTTCCATGAAACAAAATTGTATTATACAATACGTGAAATTATCTTAACAGAAAAATTGTTTGATGTCCTTTTATGCATTACAAGCACGATGTAATCTTCAGCCAAAGCTTACAGAGTGAATCCCCTGCCTATCCGATCCGGGGTTAGCAGGCTAATAGCTGCACATCGATGGTAACGACAATGAATACTAAAATGAGTGTTCTGAGTAAACAAAACATGTCCATATGTGAACCTAATATGTACACCTGTACAAAGTTTGTACGTATACCACAATCAGTAGGACGTTCTATGCAATAGGTGAGCCAGTCAATTATAATCTCTTTAATTAAACCGAAATACAATTTCCATAAAAACTAAATTTTACCGATCAAATAAATAAGTATATTCATATAATACGGAGAAGGAAAACTCTGTGAAACCTGCTTGTCTCAGAAAATCTAATAAGTTTTCGAAAGACACGTGAAATCTTCCAACCCGCACTGGGTCAGCGTTTTGGATTATGGGGAGGCCCGTGCACAGGCGTGGGACGATTAAAGGGCTAATATTATTATTATTATAGTCATACCTTAATAATCCTACACAAATAACACGCGTAATATGAGGCTGCTAGATGCGAGTGGCGTAGGAGTGATGAAAGTGCTCAAAAGAGGCCTATGACGTCTTGACAATACTAGTAATACTAACCAACTGCAGCTAAAAAGGATTATAATTCAGCAACCTCCTAGATACGAGTAACAGTCTCATTATGTCTAGTCTATTAACGATGATGTAGATAGTATTTATAGGTTACTCGTGCTAACTCATAACAGTTTATGCTATTTTTGCCGCAAGTTGTATATTCTGTTTGTGAACAATTTCGCAGATTGTCACAACAATATGACCTGCGGTATTACTAATGTTACCAAATTTTGTAGCAAACAAAATAAAAATTAGTCGTTTTCAAACTAATTTGTAAATTCTCCACACCGGCTCACAGATACTATGTACCAAAATAATGCTTAACACCTTTTAACCAATATTTAGGTATTTGACAGATTTAATAATAATAAAAAGAACCGAAATAAGGTAAAAAAAAATTACGATAAATAATTCTTCTCACAGACAAACCTACAAATTAATAATATTATTAACACACTTTTTCTAATAATGGTTTTCCTCGCAGCACTCCAGTATAAATTCACCGTGTATTGACTTGGCGCGGACTTGTAGCTAGACTTGACGGTATTGCGCGAGTGTCGCGTCGCGTGACAGCTGTCGAGATGCTACCGCGAAGTGATTTGATCATGTTGACCACTGTCGTTTTGGGTGAGTTAAATTTAGATTCACAATGGAAAGAGGCCATTAGAAAAAAATAAAAATAAAAAATAGAATTGTCAACACGACATGATGAGTGTACACTGCGAGATATCACAGGCTTATTCATAAACGTTATTTAACTTTTAAACCTTACTTTAAATAGTGGAAAGAAATATTTTGCATTCATAAACGCAGATCTATTTAAAAAATGTTTCTAGGTTTTTGAATTAAACTGCCCTCGGATCTTGTTTAGCGATTGCAAACAACGATGATAATTTCTTCTTCTTTCTTTAAAATACAGGACGTTCACAACTGTAGGACCCGAAGGTACTTCAAACCGACCTAATGTCCAAAAACAACATTCTGTACTTTTATGATGCCGATCGAAAGTGTCTTAAATTAGAGGAAAATCTTAATAATTCATTTCATTACGATTGTGTAATGCTTTGATTATTTACTTGTCTAGATGGACTGTTGCGCTGCAATCGCAACGAAAAAAACAGGCCAGATTTGAAAGCGCTGTGTGCGTGTCACGCACACAAGTATGAGTAAACTATTGTCTCTGCGTCACTGACGGTGCGTTCTGAGTGATACCAGCTTTTGAATATTTTAATATAATATTTCAAAAGATGGGGAAAAGAGTTTTGATTTTGAGGTATCTATATTTTTTATGTTAAATTTAAATTCATTTAATTATTTTTATTCATATACTAGCCGTATGCGCATATGGATTACTAGGTATACCTACTAGGTAACATATTACTAGTTAAAATAGGTAAACTAAAATTTTATTATTTCGTATTTAATACTTTATATGGCGGCTTAAAAATCCGAAATAATGCTTTTTGGATTATGATAAAACATTTTTTTTAAATAAGGTAACGCTCACATGGGAATTTTAAATTCAATGAACAGGCAACCCTGTAAACATGGCGTCAAATGGCGGTACATTTTAGGATAAATGTACACTTTATTAAATTAATTGTTTCTTAAACAAATTGTTATTTCAAGTTTACTTAGACCGATGATGGTAATTTTTTTAGTTTTTTTAAATTTTCCGTTGTAATTCCTGCACACTTTTATTAGCGCATATCGTCATTTTTATACGCCATAGAACTCGTGTTCTCCGTACAATATCAGTATCGCTACTGAGCGGGCGAAATCAGCTTATGAGCCAACAGTTGGCTGATATTTTTTTTGGCGTTTAGGCGCTCGAACACTATATCTAGACAAGTTAATAATCAAAGGTGTAATGTTATAAGGGAAGTTTTTATTATTATTTTGCTGCCGCAACTCACACGAGCGAGTGTACTAGTATTTCCATGGCAACATAAAACTTTTCAGATTCGCCGTCATTCTGCGTGTTTATAGGTAAATACTTTACCTATGTATATTATTATTATATTACTATTTAATTGTTTGTCAATTTAGACTAATGATTATATCATTTAACTTGTTCTGAACACGTAAGTGGCTACCTGGTGATGGAATATTATCACCATCATCAACTAATGTATTGTCCTACTGAATGCACGTCCCAATGCAAGTTATGATATTGTTAAAAGTAAAAGGTGATTAGTTTAAAGCGCGCTCCACATTCACGCCGTGAACACCCACGAACGCATTGTTCACGCTGCGTAAACAATGCGTTCGCGGGTGTTCACGGCGTGAATGTGGAGCGCCCTTTACATGTATCGCACCTACAATGAGGATCAATAATAGGTCGACAAATCAACTCATAACCAACACTATAGTTTTTGTTTATACTATGTAGTGATAGTGATTCCTTAGGTAGGGTGATGGGTAATATTATAATATTATGTTAATAATAGATTACAAATGAATAATAAATAATAATAATAAATATCGCCAGATTTACACACCATCTGTATGGTCCCAATCTAAGGGTGCGTCCATAAATTACGTGAGGTGATTTTTGTGATTTTTCGACTCCCCCTCCCCCTTAGTGAGATGTTGTGAGATTTTGCTCGACCCCCTCCCTCCCCCTCTAATCTCAGGTGAGATTTTTCAACAGCCATATTCTAGTGGAGAAACATGTTTTATTTAATTTAACCCAGTTTACTCGCAGTTTTACACTGTTACTGTTTCAAGCGGTGAAAAAAATTACGTGAGATTTGGTGAGTTTTGGCTCGACCCACCCCCCCCCCACCCCTAAATGCATCACGTAATTTATGAACGCCCCCTAAGCAACGCTGATACTTGGCTACATTCAATGGACTGGGGGCGATCCCAGTGACAACCAGACCAGAGTCAATTACGAAAAGGCCATATCCAAAATTTGCCTCTGGCGGGAATCGAACCCACAACCACCCGATGCAGTGAACCGAGCGGCCAACGATTAAACCACAGCGCCAAGCGGTCGTCAAAAATAAACAGGAATAAAAATTATAGTCAATAGGATAAACACGTAATCTACCTACTTATGACAGGACACTACCTACCTTCCTAGGTATCTTATATCTACGTAGTACTTTGGGTAGGTATTATACTTAAGATACACCGAACCCTCCCATGCTTAACCTAGTGGTAAAATAATGGGTTTGTTTGTATAAGTAGTATTCATAACAGAAAATGTAAGTGAAAAGGTAAGTGTACCTTTTCAGTTTCCAACTATATATCTCGGCGCTAGTGTATTTTAATTATTGTTTAAGTAGTCGAAAACCACGAACGTATCCACTTTTGGAAGGTTATCTGTTTTAGCTTGCTCAAAACCGTCTTATAATTTATTACCCATTTTGCGTTTAGAGGCATAGAACACGCTGCGCGCTAACAAAATAACCGAACCGTAACGCTAGCCGAGCGCGTATCAGCCCGGTGACGTCACAACAAGCGCGGCGGCCCGCGCGGCCCGGTTAGGAAACTTCGTTAGGTTCTTAGTCGTATCTTCGTCAATTTTTGCCGTAGAACAAAAATTTTTGCGCTGTATGTTATGGATTCCTTAGCTCTATAAATCTGCAGTCTCAACTAAATTCGTTACGGAAATTCATTATGAATCCTCCTGACCGAATTTCGGCCTCGGAGCGCCTAGGCCTTCTTTTGTATTTAATTATCGAATAGCAAGTGCGATAAAAGATTTGTGAATTACTTTGCATATACCTATTGGTGTGCTGAGTAAAATTAATCCACCAAGCCAACTAGACACTCGGGTATACATATCAAATTATAATAAGTCAATGATTCCGCGGTCCGTCCACCACGTAGTGGAAGCTACTGCCACAAGAGTGCCCAGGCATTGGCCCAGTAGCCCGATTCACGTAACCAAAACCGTAACGATGTCTCAGCGATATAGTTGTTGATAGCCTTTTCGTTACGAAAAAAGGCTAGCAACGACTGAATCGGGCCACAGTAGCCCAATTCACGTAACCAAAACCGTAACGATGTCTCAGCGATATAGTCGTTGATAGCCTTTTCGTACGAAAAGGCCAATCGGAAAAGCAAGGGAAAGGAATTGGGCCACACGCTCAATACGTGGTGGACGGACCGCGAAATTATTGACTTATTATCATTTGAGGGCTATGGATTTTGTTTAATAAATAAATAATAAATAAATTTGATTTATACCCGGGTGTCTAGTTGGATTGGTGGAGTGGTAGTTCAGTGATTGCGGTGTTAGAATGTACTATATCTGCTAAATTAATACATCAATGATTCACATACTTTTCACATAGACATGCTATGTGCATTTTATTTGACGGGCCCGTTAGCGTGTATGGCGCGAAGGCGACTTTCACGCTGCAGGTCGTAGGTTCGATTCCTACCCGTGACATGCATTTGTGTGCATGAACATGTCTGTATGTCCGGAGTCTGGGTGTATATGTATATTAAGTATGTATTTACAAATAAAAAAGTAGTATATGTAGTAATATCAGTTATCTGGTTTCCATAGTACAAGCTCTGCTTAGTTTGGGATCAGGTAGCCGTGTGTAAAAAATGTCCCAGGATATTATTATATTATTATTATTATTTTCCATCGTTAAGTGTACCTACATATTTTTCCCTTTGACTGGACTTGATAGACGAGATACCAGAATAATTATAATGTTTAAGTACGTTTAACGACTTCTCAAGTGGTTTATTCAGTCACTAGTTAGTGTCAAATAGATAATAAAGGTTTTCATACATCAGATAACAACCTATTTCCAAGGTGCTAATTTTAATAAACCGTCAGTACATAAATACCAATTAAACTTATTTTAATTACAAATTGCCGTTCTAGCCGTGGCCATAGAGTGTGCGCAAGCCCTGTAGCCCGATTCACGTAACCAAAACCGTAACGATGTTTCAGCGATATAGTCGTTGATAGCCTTTTTTCGTAACGAAAAGGCTATCAACGACTATATCGCTGAGACATCGTTACGGTTTTGGTTACGTGAATCGAGCCACTGGAGCCCGATTCACGTAATGAAAACCGTAACGAAATCGTAGCGATCAGTCGTTGATAGCCTTTTCGTCATGGCAATAAGTCGTTCAGTAACCGTTTTTCGTTGAGTAAACGTTTGAGTTGAAGTCCTATCGAACTGCGTTCAAGGAACTCGTGAATACCAACTTTTGATAGGATTTCGATCGAACGACTTTCGAACTTCAGCGTTATTTGGATTGTTTGTTTTTACGTGAATCGGGCTACTGATCGATGGTAACTTTATTTTGTAACATAAAAATAGTTTCAGGCATTGATATATTATTTTAGCAGATATGGTGCCATCCTAAAATCGCTATCACAAACTTTAACTCAGCGCACCGTTACAAGCAGCGTAACTTACACATCTATTTATCGCACTCTCAATTCGACAATCAACTTATTATTATACCTACATAAGAAGGAATTATTCACCTGGATATGATCCGTATTAGCAATGCCGACATGGTTTCAACATTATTTTCCGCGAGTGACTGAATCGTACTATGTCTATGGACGTGTCTCCCTCTTTCTTGGTAAAGTCTTTGGTTTAAGGCCTCCGTATAGCTATGTCCCCACCAGTGCGCTTTCACGTTCATCTTGCGCTTTCATCTGACGCATGCATGAAGTGCCATAGCGCATGCAATAAGTCGTGCGCTATTCTAGCTCAAAAACAGCGCATGCCTGTAGGGCACGCTGATCCGCCACCGGTGGGTTCGCGTGCAACATTCCGTGCGCTTTACATACAAAATGGCGGAAGATGAAGTTAAACATTGAAATGATGAATGTATTCTTTGGTTTCGTGTCTTCAAACATCGTTTATCCAGATACTCTTTTTCTTGCGTTTTTTTTCCTTGCAGTTAATACTAAATATTCTGCACAAATAGCTACACTTGTCCGTCTTAACGACCGACCAGGGCGCACAGGTGTAGACAGTATGCTGCATTCCTCTTAAGGCAATATTGCACGCGCTTGACGCGAGATGAATTGAAAGTTGAAGACGCAAGATGAGCATAAAAGCGCACTGGTGGAGACATAGCTTATGAGTTGGATGGGTTCGGTCAGTTCTTTTAAATTACTGCTCAACTAATAGCTAATATACTCGCACGTGTTACTCTTGGTAGATACTAATTAACACAAAAGAACACGTATTACTTACTTAAAAGCGGACGACAAATGAGTATTAGTGTACTACATGACCATATAACTAACGACCGGTGGTCTATTGACGACAATGTACCAACCACATGTCATTATGACAAACATAAAAACTAAAGGTTGGCACTCATCTATTAACTCGGCGCCCGAATAGCACCGCCTCGCCGGTCGGCATCCACTAACCGAACCGGAAATAAGTGGACCAGGCGCTGACCACGCGGCGTTCACTCGTTGACCACGCGCGGTCCACTGGTTGATCACGTGACGTTTATGGTGTGTGTAGCGTCCGGCCGCGGACCACCTGTCGACAACGAGTGTACGCCGAGCGGCGAGGCGGTGCTGGTCGGGTGCCGAGTTGATAGATGAGTGCCAACCTTACAGCGACACACTGCGCACTACTAATCATTGTCGGTAGTTTTTTTTATGAGAAAATAGCATAACCTTGCGGATGCTCAGATTTGACAAGTACCTACCTAATAACACTAAACTGTATATTATAACTACGGACTAATATTTTTATTGCATAGTAATACGTGGTTATACAGGCTTTATCAAAAGTACTATAATCTTTTAGTTACAACGGCTGCTGATACCTATGTAAACTACCTAGTGGAGACAAATTAGACGTAAGTGTCATTACCATTCTCATTTCCAACTGACTGTTATTAAAATTTAACTATTTATCGTTAACTACTAAACTGTTCGTAGCATAACCGATCCAGATCCATTGTTTAAACGATTTGTAACGCGATTGCTTGTAAATTGCTGTTCTTCTGCTGACAAAACTCATCACGCGACAACAGGGCGTTTCTCCCGCATTAACATTTCATTAACGAACAATAAAGTCGAGGTTAACTCATGCTATTAATAGTACTTAAGCAGAAAAGTGACGATCATTGCATAAATTATTGGATAGATTGTAATCGATTCAGAAAAGCAAATTATATTAAATCAATGGTAGGTGAACAAAGCACGAATATCTTTAATAATAGGAAGAAGAAAAACTCATCAAAAATGTTTACTTGAAAAAATCTACTGTCGTCATACATGAAGAGATCAAATAGAATAATGTCGGATCATGGAGAAAGAGGTAATTCTCATGATTATCTGATAAAGTTTATTCTCAAATTACAAAATTAATTCCTATATCACACTCAAGTGTGAAACCACGACCGATGTTATGATTTTATGAAAAACATCAAAATGTAATATGATGTATGTATTTTACATAATAACGTCAATTTAATGATGGGTCATCAGCCTTATACATTACGTGTCCCACTACACCACTACTGGTGGTGAAATAGCACCCAATTTACCGCCAATTAAGTGGGATGGAATCTCAGCGAATCGCTCTGCGTGAAAAATACCGACTTATATTATGTGCCCGAGTTCCATATAACCACCCTCTCCTGTATAGCTTCAGTTTTCATTTAACAAATTAAATTATTCACATAGAGTATGCATCTGCTTTGCATAATGTTCTGTTGTTCAGTTCTACATAATGGGACGTGACCATGAACCTAATACTAAAAGAACTGGGTCTAAGCAGCTCGGCCGCGTTGCTTAAACATCGCACAACTCGGCCGGTGACGTCATCACAGTAGGCGTGGCTTAAGTCAGTGTTCTGTTGGCGTTCGTGCTGTGTAGACGTCTTGCCAACGTTCGCATCCCAAATATAAATATATTCGACACTAGATGGCGTCCCTTTGTACGTAATTTTTCATGATTATACACTTAGTGACATCTAGTGCAAAAAGTTAAACTACGTACTAACATCGACATAAAACGAAGCGAGTAGTTCAGCTATTTCCTGGTAGATGCCACGCATTTCTTAACCCCCACCACCCGCGCCATCCCACACAATTTACCACGCGTTGTTTCATAGAGATATCTACAAAGAACGTCTCTTCTAATTAAAATCTCTATGGACTTGACAGACACACTGACAGCTGAATAGAATGTAGTATATGCGAGACGAGACAATGGCGCACACACCAGCCATCGGTCCTACTATCGGTCCTACTTGCAATCACTAGCTGACGGGTTTTATTATATTAAGTCTAAGACGTACCTGTCTGGGACTAAGCTCACGAGACTATCCACAAGGTACGGATCCAGTAGTCCGGTAGTCTGTCCTAAAATAATAAGTAGCCCGATTCACGTAACCAAAACCGTAACGATATCGCTGAGATATAGTTACGGTTTTGGTTACGTGAATCGGGCTACAGGACCGATGACCTGACAAACTCGGTACGAAAGTAATGTTGACACAGTTTCGTAGTGTCTAAATTTCGGTTGTTCGTGATAACCCCCTGACCTTCTTGATGAACCCCGGATACAAAAATGTAATAATTCAGATTAAATAAAAAATAAACACTATTCAGTAGTAGATATGTATAATACTAACAACCAGGATCTTAAGTAGGTATTTTGCTAATTTGATCGTCGCGTCAGTCTAAGAAATGGGAGCATCTGTTAGTTTCACTTTTTCACCCCTCTGAAAAACCGTACGGCCCGCCTGTTGTTAAGCAGTTACCGTAGCCTATAGATGCTGACTAAATCTGATGCGCTCGAGTATTTTTTTTTTCAATTCATCATGTTCGAGCATGAAAAATATCTACATCTGTCACGCTTGAGTATTTCCATGTCATTGCTTTTTATAAACAAAAAAAATTGAAATTATCATGTCGACGCTTCCCCCACCGCTGAAAGTGGAAACATCTAGAACAATGTATTCTTCCTATCATCTAATCTACCGAATCTAATAGGTTTGGACGAAGCTGGAGTAAATCCAAAATTTCCACGCTAGGCTCCCGGTCCAACAGGAGTGCCCAGGCATTGGCCCAGGCTTACTACGTTGTGGAAAGACCGCGGAATCATTGACTTATTATCATTTGATATTTATACCCGAGTGCCTAGTTGGCTTGGTGGATTAGTAGTTATTATCACGATGAATGTTTTGTCTAATTAAATTGAAACACCTTTTTTCCAGTTTTTAGCAATTGCCAATATGACCCACAAGTGCTAATTATTCACCATATGCCTTAATACGTAAATGATGACCTCCACAGTTTCTGAAACCTTGTTATTAATAATAAATGATCAACATTCAAGGAGATATTTGTTGATATCGATAGCTGACCTTAATAAAATGACATTTTTCTTACACAATAATCTGTAATAGCAGTGTAAAAGATATCCATCAACCAATCTTAGACAACCGTAATGCTAGAAACGAATCGAGAGAGGATGTTAATTAACATGCAGAGACCATAAATAAATTCATACAATTTGGTATTTTTACAAACACTTGCGATTTTTCTAGTTCAAAAAAGCACTTTTTAAAAAAGCACTTTTCAAATAGCACTTTTCAAAAAAGCAATTTTTAACTCAGATTTCGTTTCTGAAATCTGAAATCCTGAGGGTGGATTCAGTCTTAGACATGTTAAAAGTAGGGTATTTAAATCAGTTAGTAAACAACATGAGGCTGATGCGCGCGCGCACGCTTGCGGTCGGCCAAGACCGTGAGCGAGGCCGCAGATTTGTGAACTATAATTTATAAAATAGTTACAAGTGATAAGAGAATTGGGTAATGCCTTCTAATATTGATAGAAAAACAAATAAAAAATGTTAAAACATAGCATAAAACTAATATTCCGTTTCCAGGTTTGTAATAACACCTGCGTAACGGTCCTGATTTCCTAAGCTAGCCGAGCTAGAGAAGCGAGCGTGGCGTAGCAACAGCTTGCAAGCGAGCATGGCGTGGTAACAGCTTGCGAGCGAGCGCTAAAAATACCGAGGCCAAAGCACCCCATCACGTTTAGATTATCCCATGTATGGAGAGGGCGAGATTCCCCCACTGAATGTTTTGTCTAATTAAATTGAAACACCTTTTTTCCAGTTTTTAGCAATTGCCAATATGACCCACAAGTGCTAATTATTCACCATATGCCTTAATACGTAAATGATGACCTCCACAGTTTCTGAAACCTTGTTATTAATAATAAATGATCAACATTCAAGGAGATATTTGTTGATATCGATAGCTGACCTTAATAAAATGACATTTTTCTTACACAATAATCTGTAATAGCAGTGTAAAAGATATCCATCAACCAATCTTAGACAACCGTAATGCTAGAAACGAATCGAGAGAGGATG
Organism: Drymonia ruficornis; assembly: GCA_947859195.1. Classification (NCBI taxonomy): domain Eukaryota; kingdom Metazoa; phylum Arthropoda; class Insecta; order Lepidoptera; family Notodontidae; genus Drymonia; species Drymonia ruficornis. The sequence continues at coordinate 580,909 of OX401907.1, read as the reverse complement.
TTAATTAACATGCAGAGACCATAAATAAATTCATACAATTTGGTATTTTTACAAACACTTGCGATTTTTCTAGTTCAAAAAAGCACTTTTTAAAAAAGCACTTTTCAAATAGCACTTTTCAAAAAAGCAATTTTTAACTCAGATTTCGTTTCTGAAATCTGAAATCCTGAGGGTGGATTCAGTCTTAGACATGTTAAAAGTAGGGTATTTAAATCAGTTAGTAAACAACATGAGGCTGATGCGCGCGCGCACGCTTGCGGTCGGCCAAGACCGTGAGCGAGGCCGCAGATTTGTGAACTATAATTTATAAAATAGTTACAAGTGATAAGAGAATTGGGTAATGCCTTCTAATATTGATAGAAAAACAAATAAAAAATGTTAAAACATAGCATAAAACTAATATTCCGTTTCCAGGTTTGTAATAACACCTGCGTAACGGTCCTGATTTCCTAAGCTAGCCGAGCTAGAGAAGCGAGCGTGGCGTAGCAACAGCTTGCAAGCGAGCATGGCGTGGTAACAGCTTGCGAGCGAGCGCTAAAAATACCGAGGCCAAAGCACCCCATCACGTTTAGATTATCCCATGTATGGAGAGGGCGAGATTCCCCCACTGAATGTTTTGTCTAATTAAATTGAAACACCTTTTTTCCAGTTTTTAGCAATTGCCAATATGACCCACAAGTGCTAATTATTCACCATATGCCTTAATACGTAAATGATGACCTCCACAGTTTCTGAAACCTTGTTATTAATAATAAATGATCAACATTCAAGGAGATATTTGTTGATATCGATAGCTGACCTTAATAAAATGACATTTTTCTTACACAATAATCTGTAATAGCAGTGTAAAAGATATCCATCAACCAATCTTAGACAACCGTAATGCTAGAAACGAATCGAGAGAGGATGTTAATTAACATGCAGAGACCATAAATAAATTCATACAATTTGGTATTTTTACAAACACTTGCGATTTTTCTAGTTCAAAAAAGCACTTTTTAAAAAAGCACTTTTCAAATAGCACTTTTCAAAAAAGCAATTTTTAACTCAGATTTCGTTTCTGAAATCTGAAATCCTGAGGGTGGATTCAGTCTTAGACATGTTAAAAGTAGGGTATTTAAATCAGTTAGTAAACAACATGAGGCTGATGCGCGCGCGCACGCTTGCGGTCGGCCAAGACCGTGAGCGAGGCCGCAGATTTGTGAACTATAATTTATAAAATAGTTACAAGTGATAAGAGAATTGGGTAATGCCTTCTAATATTGATAGAAAAACAAATAAAAAATGTTAAAACATAGCATAAAACTAATATTCCGTTTCCAGGTTTGTAATAACACCTGCGTAACGGTCCTGATTTCCTAAGCTAGCCGAGCTAGAGAAGCGAGCGTGGCGTAGCAACAGCTTGCAAGCGAGCATGGCGTGGTAACAGCTTGCGAGCGAGCGCTAAAAATACCGAGGCCAAAGCACCCCATCACGTTTAGATTATCCCATGTATGGAGAGGGCGAGATTCCCCCACTTCCGTCAATTGAGGAAGACCTTCTAAAGAGATCACTAATGGTAATTTCCACTACGATTTCGGTTGTTATATCTTCGTCAGTTCTGAAATACTTTCTGAAAATGATCCAGCTTTCTCCAACTGTTCTAATATCTTCAATCAACAAACAATACTCGGTAACGCTCGTCGCTACCAAATTGCGGCATGCTCGACGATTACCCATAACTGGTCGTTCCAACGTTACCGATAACTTGTTACATAATAACCCTTTATTATTGTTTTTGCGGTCATATTGCACGCGCGATCTTTTTTGACCACGTCATTAGATATGATCGAAATTTATGACAGGATATTGGTACTGGAACCAGACCTAGCTTGCTACTATACTTACGGGACTTATATTAGTTTATAAACAGACTAATGGATTTCCCAAGGACGGCAATATATTGCTGGCCGGTCTCATACAACTTTGCTGGTGCCTTTTATGCAGCGCAGCAACGTCGACTTTGATAGAAGAATGTTTGCGAAATAGATACAACATTATAAGCATTTTGGAGTAAAATGTTTTTCTACTCTTTCCTCTTGTTAAAACCCTAACCTTTATGAAAGTTGAGCAAGGGATAACGGAGTTGATAGAACAATTGACTTGGCAACACCTTTGTTCACCTTTGTTCCTTTGTTCTTTTGAACAGTTTCAAAAATCTAGTATTTTCAATAAATATGATCACTTCCTGAACAGTGAAGTCCCTTAAAAAGGAATTGACCATCGGACCATCGTACCATCGTACCATCGGACCATCGGACTATCGACCAATTAGCCCATACAGATAGCAACAGCGAGCTAAGACCTTGGCCATGGCCAGCAACCCAATGTCATTACGGCGATGTAATTACGGGCTATTCCGGCAGCCGTGACAAATTTCATGTGTCGCTCTAAACTAATCTAGAGAGCATAATGAGTTGGGACATAGAAACGTTAATAACTGCTAGAAGCGACACTACTTGCGGAGAGACCGCCGCACCATCTGACATATGACCGCGATCATTGAACGTTTTATATTAAAAAATAGTTTACGTAAAATAGTAGCTACAAATCATAATTGTTATGTCCTACGATACTTGTGACGGGTGGAGGAAATTTGAAAAAAAGTTCTTTTAGGGTTCCGTACCCAAAGGGTGCCAACGGGACCCTATTACTAAGCCTAAGCTTTCCGTCCGTCTGTCTGTCAGCGGGCTGTATCTCACGAACCGTAATAGGTAGAGACTTGAAATTTTCACACAATGTCTATTTCTATTGCTGCTACAACAACAAAACTTATTTGTCTTATGGTCGATTTCCATACAAAAGACTTCAACGTGTAACTCTAAATATCACCATTTTGGGGATGTATGTTTATATTCTACGGTGGTACGGAACCCTTTAAGTGCGAGTCCGACACGCACTTGGCCAGTTTTTTTTAACCTGCTTCATCCCACTGCTTGGAAAAAGGTCTCCTTTTCCTTCCTCCAATCTTTTTCATTCATTCTCATCTTTATTCTACTTCATTCATCAATCTCATCTTCACTCTTCCTGTTTATGGATATAGTGGGCCAATCCTTCATTAGTATTCATTCATCGATTTTACAAGAAAAGATTTTTAAATTAAAATTTTTATTGGCAGTGAAACGCATGATAATAAATATCTGCGAGAGTCACTCTATGCTTGTATATGTCGCAGGGCAATGAGTAAACCAGGGATTTCACATCATTGCAACACATTTCAAATTATGGTAAACGTGGAAATTTTTTTTTAGTACGGCTTCTTAATAAAAAATGTTTTTGAATACAACTCTTGTTAATATGAACCCTTTTAACATCCCACTCCTGAGCACGGGCCTCCCCTCAATGCGACGGTTAAAATACGTATTGGATAGTTACTGACAGTAGTCGGTTAGTGTCCTGCCTACTCGCAGCATCGTAAAATTCTCATTTACACTACCAAGCCAACTTACCCGAATACCGCCCGCACTCCTGCCACACAGCGCACAACGCCACCGCCTTTTTGTGCGGGTGACGTCACATTTGACAGGCTTCTAGTTGGCTTGGTCGATTAGTACAATAAGTTTATATTTACCATCGTTGCTTGTTAATCACAAGCGCAGATATTTGTCGCGTGCCTACGCCGGTCTTATCGCGCACAGCCTCCTACTCAGTTTGGTATAACTTGGCTCCTTTTAGCCAACATTGGCGCCCAAGCTGATTGAGATATTGGAACTGTTGGCTGTAACGTATATTCGGTGTAAGTTTACGCTCTCAGTCTATTGCGTAAAGGACAAACATTCGCCAAACTAATAATATTTATTTGCCCACTCAGTTTGGCATAACTTGGCTGCTTTTAGCCAACGTTGGCGCCCAAGCTGATTGGGATATTGGAACTGTTGTCTGTAACGTATAGTCGGTGTAAGTTTACGCGCTCAGTCTATTGCGTAAAGGACAAACATTCTCCAAACTAATATTTTTTTTTTTAGGGTTCCGTACCAAAGGGTTCAGGAGCCCTTATTGTACCTACTACCGTTGCCCGTCCATCCATCAAAGGTATTATTAACTGCGAAGCGAATTATGATTGATATAGGGATTTGAAATTCGCACATCAAATTATTATATTACGTAGATAAAGCCTTGGTCACAAGCTAACAATTACTGAAATTACTGTATTTGTTTGCCGATGTGTTGATAATATTTAAAAAAATAAAACTATTTGATATAATATTCACGTGTATCAAGCTTTACCTTATGAGCCATAGGAGGAGAAATTTTAAAATACAAACAATTACTTATGCTATGAATACGTACTTACTACTTTCCTGTAGGTATAACATTCGACCCCTACGGGGGTTTTTTCAAAATGCACGCAAGTACTCACCACAAATAGAATAATATTCTTACGCACTTGCTTAAGGTAAAACAAATATTGAGGAAACCGAAACAAAATATATGTACTTATTTTAAAGACGTGTGGACGTTTATTAAAAGTGGTCCAAATTGCGACCAAAGTTAAATTAAAACCGGCCAAGTGCGTGTCGAACTCGCACATAAAAGGCACACACCACCATAGAATAAAATCGTCAAAAATATAAATATTCTTGTATGGGTACTCCCTTTATTTTTACCCAACTACGGCGGAGGGTTATGATTTTGACCGGTATTTACATTTTATTTAGTTTTAGTATTTGTTGTTGTAGCGGCAACAGAAATCCACATTCTGTGAAATTTCCAACTCTCCACCTATTACGGTTCTTGAGATACAGCCCGCTGACAGACGAACAAACAGACGGTCGGACAGCGTAGGCTTAGTAATAGGGTTCCGTTGGCACCCTTTGGGTACGGACCCCTAAAATATTATGTATTACTCCAATATTGAATTTCTATAAGCAACTCAATACCTGTCACTGCATGCGCGCGCGCAGTCACCCGTGACACTGGCGTGACCCGCCATAGCCGATCCACAAACCTATATATTATGGTTTGTTTTTTAATTCCGGAGACTAATTTGACAATGACAGTGTGGCTAGGTTATTGCAAATTTTAAATAGTGATGTCCAGCAATCGGAAATGATCGAAAAATATCGGAGCTAACCGTAAAATATTATTTTACTATTTATTTATAAGTTTTTCTGCAAAATCGCATAAACCTCAAGCAAACTTCTGGAATTCGATGAAATCATTAAAATTTATAACAGTAAACAACAAAATCATACAACAAAGTCATAGACGTTAAAGATGAATTATTTTATTATCGAATATGTCTATACGTACTTTCACTGTGTCTATACTCTGATTTTTCGGGTACCGTACCCAAATGATGCCAACAGGACCCTATTACTATGTCTGTCTGTCAGCGGGCTGTATCTTACGAACTGGAATAGCTAGCGACTTGAAATGTTCACAGAATGTGTATATTTGTTGCCGCTACAACAAGTACTAAAAATAAAATAAAATTTACAAATAACGGGGTCCCCATACACCAAAAGTTTGATATTTTTGACGTTTTTATTTTAATCCACAAAATAAAAAATCAGAGTACATGTACTTTTATTTAGTCTGTATTGGCTTGAACAAAAATTTAAATCTTATTAGCAATACATACTATTTAAACAGTAACGCTATGTAAGCAATCAGGCATTAACACATTGTTTTATACATGTAAGCTAAATGTAGCATTTATGAATCGTTATTAACATAAACATTTAGCGTTACCACCGGTTCGTAATATTGCGTCCCTTGAGAAGAGCCGGCAAGAAACTCAATGGTTACTCTTTTCAATAGAAAAAGAAAAATAAAATTGTATACATTTCAAACAGCAACGCTAGGTGAGCAGGCAGGCATTTACACAATATTAAATAAAAAATAGCGAAATACAGAGCAAAGACATAAGAGTAAGCATGACCGATTCATGCCCGTAACAACACAGTTCAGCAAAGCTAAGTAAGCGTTTTATTTATTTACTCAGAATCAGATGAATCGGATTCCGAATTTGCGAATGTAACTCTATTACATTGGCTTTGCTGAAGGCCGAATGAGGTAAACAAAAGGCGTTGTCATGGCTCAAGGACAAACCTTGAAAAAATGGACGCGCAGTTTTTTTTTACAAAATATATCAATTATGTAGGTAAAAAAGTAATTAGTTTATAAAGAAACAATAACATAAAAACAAAGAAACAATTATTATAATTCCTTTGAGTAAAATTTTCTATCTCGATTTTCTATCTCGAGTACCTATTTATAATAGCTACTCCATGCTGTATAAGCACGACATTTTTTAATTTTACGGTTCAAATAATCGGTACCGGAAAAAAGCGGTAGGACAACACTACATAAATAAATGTGGCAGCATTATTTTCGAGTTTGACATTTGGGGTTAGCAATTTAGTCTCCGGAATTAAAAAATACACCATAGATAAACTTAACCTAACCTACATATTAGATTAACTTAGGTTATCTATGCTATTATTAGGTACCGCTTGGCTTGATGACCGCTCGGCGGAGTGGCTCGAACGCAAGCCGCTCGGCTCACTGCATCGGGTAGTCGCGGGTTCGATTCCCGCCAGGAAATGTCGGAGATATTCTTTTCGTAATTTGCTTAATTTGGGACCATACAGTTGGTGTGTAAATCTGGATATATTATTATATTACCAGCAGATCAGTAGGGGTAGTAGGGGTAGTAGGGGGTATAATAATACATTGGAATTGATATCGGGCACGAATTCGGAATCTCTAAACTCCATATTGCCAATTTTGAAGTTATTTTTTTTTCTCGTCGGTCATAATTCGATTACATACAGTGTAAACAATTTTAAAATAACTTTAAGACTGGCTACAATACAGACGTTTAGTATCCGAACCGCGCCCGACTTACCCCTATAGAAGTTACGCACAACTAGGGTTCCGAAAACAAAATAAATTCCGGAGATAGTTCCGGTTAAGAAAAGTTCCATAGTTTCTTGCTAAACATAAAGATCACACAGTACCGATCTCAGGGGGCTTACCACAAGCTCTTATTGCGATTCAATTACAGGAACGTATTAACGTTTCAGCGACTTTTTGTGCAATGACGTACCTTATTGTCATGACAATAAGAAACGTCATTAAAACGTCGTTAAAACGTTCCTATAATTGAATCGCAATAAGAGCTTGTGGTAAGCCCCCAGGTATATTTATTTTATTTTTTAAACCTAAATTAAAGAAATTCAAAATTTCAAACTTCGAACTCCCCAGGATTCTGAACAGACATTTACTGAACATGTCCAAAAATCCGGACGTACGGCAACCGTAAGCGCAGCAGTTGCAGTAGTTACATTACATTGAATTAAAAGCCTGCCCCTCTCAGGACCTAGTCTTTATACATATATTTAATTAATTCAAACAATGCCACACTCTAATCTAGTCTAATAAAATGGCTACCTTTATATCCTTGATAGTAAGTTCTGCTATATTAGACTGTAAACGCTGACACTGCGCAGTGTATATCGCGCAGTCGCCGAGGAGCGCCCAATCGCGTGGCGCTATTTAAATAAATATTTTTTTAAATTTAGAACGATGAGGGAATTAAACGGTGAGTTCGATATTTTAATATTTGGATGTGTTATATTTGTGACGGTTATAATTTATGGTGTAACATATTTAATGACGTTATTAGTACCTATCTAATTAAGGTACTTGTGTGTGTTCGGATTTGCAAAACAGATGGTCCATTGCAATTGATGCGTGAATTATAATAATATAATATCATTATTATTATACAGGGTGAATTTGAAATCATGGGTATCCTTTTAAACGGTGATTCTATACATGATTCAGAATAATTAGGGAATATTAATCAACTTATCAATTGATAAAAAATTACTGCCCAGGTAAGGTATAACCAGTAACTGGTTTGCTTATTTGTTTACTCGAGCAATATTTTTTTATTTATTTTCCCAAAATATTCTGAATCACGTGTAGAGTCATAGTTTAAAAGGATGCCCATGATTTCAAATTCACCCTGTATAGCCAAAATTACACACCCACTGAATGGACCCAAACTAAGCAACGTACTATGGCTACCAAACAATTGATAGGGGGCGATCTCAGTGACACCCAGAGCAGGGCGAATTTTCCTAATTTGTCTCTGGTAAGAATCGAACCCGCTATCACCCGGTATAGTGAGCCGGCCTACGCTCGAACCACTGGACCAAGCGGTCGTTAATATTAATTACTATAATAATTACATTATTACTGAGGGTATGTACAATGGACCGCAAAGAAAAATGGTCGGTTAGAAATTCTTCAATAATATCTTCAATCACATTTTATTTATTATACATTTATTAAAAATAAAAAGCTTCAATTCATTTTTTAGGGTTTCTTACCAACAACGTGCCAACGGGACCCTATTACTAAGCCCACGCTGTCCGTCTGTCCGTTCGTCCGTCCGTCTGTCAGCGGGCTGTATCTCACGACCCGTAATAGGTAGAGAGTTGGAATTTTCACAGAATGTGTATTTCTGTTGCCGCTACAACAACAAATAGTAAAAATAAAAAAAACATTTAATAATTAAGATTTTATATTTTGACGTTTTTATTCTACGGTGGTACGTAACACTTTATGTGCGAGTCCGACACGCACTTGGCTGGTTTTTTTATTTTCATTTAAGCACATTAAAATATTCCTTAATTTAGTCTTTATTTAATAAAGCTAGGTCAGGTACTTTTGAAGAACCCATCGAAATCCTGAAATCTGTAAAAGTAAATTACTTTAAACCTCATTTTCCAAACGTACCATTTTGGCGTTTTAGCGTTTTTTCCTTTCCACTGACGACTTGATTACTGTATTCCAACGGTCGGCAACAGGCGGACCGCGGTCCGTTGGCGGGCCGCGAAAGGTCGAACCTCGGACCGCCAAATATTGTAATGTATTGTATACCAAGTATACATTAATACGTAGATCGAAATTAACGGACGGCCACCTAGAAGACACACTTCGAATTTGCTGTTCTTTTCGAGAACCAAACTATAAAAAACTGGCTCAAGACCGTCGGTGCAGTTTCTCACATTAATTTTGGGTCTTGTGTTTTATAATTCAGAATTTTATTTGAAACCATACAATTTTTTCTGGACCTCGTTAAAATTTTCCCACAGTATCCGGACCCCACCTAAATCTACCTGCCGACCCCTGCTGTATTCGGTCCCAATTCGTATACCTCTGCCTATATGCTGGCGTAATGGCGTGATGTTGGCAATATCCTTATTGACTAAATTAAGGATCAATTTAATTATCAACGAGTTTACCTTCTTCCGGTAAATTGTCTAACGAAAGGTCTAACGGTTAGTTAAGTTAGATACTTTTGCAAAATCTCATATTTCGGTTTATGCCATAAAATAATGATTGGATGGAATGGTACCTATACTACGGTTGGTTTACTTGGTACGTTTCACGGTACATAAAATTATTAACAATGCCTATATTGGCATTACAATGCCATCGATATCGATTTATTCAACTCGATTTTCATTTATCGATATGTGCGATTAAACAATGATTAAAATCAAGGTAGGTTATGCTATGACTATGAACTAAACTAATCGAACTGCGACCCAAAAAATATTAAACAATGGGATATACAATTTTCGTTGTCAGGCTTCAAAAACGTACCATGGGCAAATTACGAAATTTTTCCTGCCGGGAATCGAACCCGCACGCAAGCACCCGATGAATGAGCCGAGCGGCTTACGCTCGAACCACTGCGCAAGCGGTCGTTCAATCAATCAAAGTTCAGACTTAGTATCTTCCGAAAAATCTGTTTTCCAGGGTCAACAGTGTTCTAAGCGTCGTTATAGAACAAGTAATGTTCATGTCACTCGCGGTTGACGCATGTTTAAGTAACCTTGGTTTTGTCAAAAGAAAAACATTATTGTTATGGTCTATTTTTTGTGGCTTTCCACGATTTACATAAATTATCTACTATCCTATTGTACCTATTAGGTATTTCATTTTTGCAGAACCGTTGCGGTTGCGAATATAACTACCATAGTACCTAATTACCTGTCTTTTGTTCGTCTTCGTGTATGGCTTTGCGTTTTTAGAGAAGTGCCTATTTGAGTTTGAGCGTATATTTCAGTTCATCTTTGTCAGTGTTATGATCTCGAAAGAGGCGATAAGTACCTACTAATTTCCAATTTATTTAATCATCTTAATTTATCACAGAATGTGTATTTCTGTTGCCGCTACAACAACAAATAGTAAAAATAAAAAAAACATTTAATAATTAAGATTTTATATTTTGACGTTTTTATTCTACGGTGGTACGTAACACTTTATGTGCGAGTCCGACACGCACTTGGCTGGTTTTTTTATTTTCATTTAAGCACATTAAAATATTCCTTAATTTAGTCTTTATTTAATAAAGCTAGGTCAGGTACTTTTGAAGAACCCATCGAAATCCTGAAATCTGTAAAAGTAAATTACTTTAAACCTCATTTTCCAAACGTACCATTTTGGCGTTTTAGCGTTTTTTCCTTTCCACTGACGACTTGATTACTGTATTCCAACGGTCGGCAACAGGCGGACCGCGGTCCGTTGGCGGGCCGCGAAAGGTCGAACCTCGGACCGCCAAATATTGTAATGTATTGTATACCAAGTATACATTAATACGTAGATCGAAATTAACGGACGGCCACCTAGAAGACACACTTCGAATTTGCTGTTCTTTTCGAGAACCAAACTATAAAAAACTGGCTCAAGACCGTCGGTGCAGTTTCTCACATTAATTTTGGGTCTTGTGTTTTATAATTCAGAATTTTATTTGAAACCATACAATTTTTTCTGGACCTCGTTAAAATTTTCCCACAGTATCCGGACCCCACCTAAATCTACCTGCCGACCCCTGCTGTATTCGGTCCCAATTCGTATACCTCTGCCTATATGCTGGCGTAATGGCGTGATGTTGGCAATATCCTTATTGACTAAATTAAGGATCAATTTAATTATCAACGAGTTTACCTTCTTCCGGTAAATTGTCTAACGAAAGGTCTAACGGTTAGTTAAGTTAGATACTTTTGCAAAATCTCATATTTCGGTTTATGCCATAAAATAATGATTGGATGGAATGGTACCTATACTACGGTTGGTTTACTTGGTACGTTTCACGGTACATAAAATTATTAACAATGCCTATATTGGCATTACAATGCCATCGATATCGATTTATTCAACTCGATTTTCATTTATCGATATGTGCGATTAAACAATGATTAAAATCAAGGTAGGTTATGCTATGACTATGAACTAAACTAATCGAACTGCGACCCAAAAAATATTAAACAATGGGATATACAATTTTCGTTGTCAGGCTTCAAAAACGTACCATGGGCAAATTACGAAATTTTTCCTGCCGGGAATCGAACCCGCACGCAAGCACCCGATGAATGAGCCGAGCGGCTTACGCTCGAACCACTGCGCAAGCGGTCGTTCAATCAATCAAAGTTCAGACTTAGTATCTTCCGAAAAATCTGTTTTCCAGGGTCAACAGTGTTCTAAGCGTCGTTATAGAACAAGTAATGTTCATGTCACTCGCGGTTGACGCATGTTTAAGTAACCTTGGTTTTGTCAAAAGAAAAACATTATTGTTATGGTCTATTTTTTGTGGCTTTCCACGATTTACATAAATTATCTACTATCCTATTGTACCTATTAGGTATTTCATTTTTGCAGAACCGTTGCGGTTGCGAATATAACTACCATAGTACCTAATTACCTGTCTTTTGTTCGTCTTCGTGTATGGCTTTGCGTTTTTAGAGAAGTGCCTATTTGAGTTTGAGCGTATATTTCAGTTCATCTTTGTCAGTGTTATGATCTCGAAAGAGGCGATAAGTACCTACTAATTTCCAATTTATTTAATCATCTTAATTTATCACAGAATGTGTATTTCTGTTGCCGCTACAACAACAAATAGTAAAAATAAAAAAAACATTTAATAATTAAGATTTTATATTTTGACGTTTTTATTCTACGGTGGTACGTAACACTTTATGTGCGAGTCCGACACGCACTTGGCTGGTTTTTTTATTTTCATTTAAGCACATTAAAATATTCCTTAATTTAGTCTTTATTTAATAAAGCTAGGTCAGGTACTTTTGAAGAACCCATCGAAATCCTGAAATCTGTAAAAGTAAATTACTTTAAACCTCATTTTCCAAACGTACCATTTTGGCGTTTTAGCGTTTTTTCCTTTCCACTGACGACTTGATTACTGTATTCCAACGGTCGGCAACAGGCGGACCGCGGTCCGTTGGCGGGCCGCGAAAGGTCGAACCTCGGACCGCCAAATATTGTAATGTATTGTATACCAAGTATACATTAATACGTAGATCGAAATTAACGGACGGCCACCTAGAAGACACACTTCGAATTTGCTGTTCTTTTCGAGAACCAAACTATAAAAAACTGGCTCAAGACCGTCGGTGCAGTTTCTCACATTAATTTTGGGTCTTGTGTTTTATAATTCAGAATTTTATTTGAAACCATACAATTTTTTCTGGACCTCGTTAAAATTTTCCCACAGTATCCGGACCCCACCTAAATCTACCTGCCGACCCCTGCTGTATTCGGTCCCAATTCGTATACCTCTGCCTATATGCTGGCGTAATGGCGTGATGTTGGCAATATCCTTATTGACTAAATTAAGGATCAATTTAATTATCAACGAGTTTACCTTCTTCCGGTAAATTGTCTAACGAAAGGTCTAACGGTTAGTTAAGTTAGATACTTTTGCAAAATCTCATATTTCGGTTTATGCCATAAAATAATGATTGGATGGAATGGTACCTATACTACGGTTGGTTTACTTGGTACGTTTCACGGTACATAAAATTATTAACAATGCCTATATTGGCATTACAATGCCATCGATATCGATTTATTCAACTCGATTTTCATTTATCGATATGTGCGATTAAACAATGATTAAAATCAAGGTAGGTTATGCTATGACTATGAACTAAACTAATCGAACTGCGACCCAAAAAATATTAAACAATGGGATATACAATTTTCGTTGTCAGGCTTCAAAAACGTACCATGGGCAAATTACGAAATTTTTCCTGCCGGGAATCGAACCCGCACGCAAGCACCCGATGAATGAGCCGAGCGGCTTACGCTCGAACCACTGCGCAAGCGGTCGTTCAATCAATCAAAGTTCAGACTTAGTATCTTCCGAAAAATCTGTTTTCCAGGGTCAACAGTGTTCTAAGCGTCGTTATAGAACAAGTAATGTTCATGTCACTCGCGGTTGACGCATGTTTAAGTAACCTTGGTTTTGTCAAAAGAAAAACATTATTGTTATGGTCTATTTTTTGTGGCTTTCCACGATTTACATAAATTATCTACTATCCTATTGTACCTATTAGGTATTTCATTTTTGCAGAACCGTTGCGGTTGCGAATATAACTACCATAGTACCTAATTACCTGTCTTTTGTTCGTCTTCGTGTATGGCTTTGCGTTTTTAGAGAAGTGCCTATTTGAGTTTGAGCGTATATTTCAGTTCATCTTTGTCAGTGTTATGATCTCGAAAGAGGCGATAAGTACCTACTAATTTCCAATTTATTTAATCATCTTAATTTATCCGTTCTAACCATGGATATAAAAATACAACTTCTGTTGATAAAGAGCTGTATGTTTCAATGGTAATTGATCGATCGCGGAGAGTTTAATTTAAACTCTATTTTATGTGGAAGATATCTTCTTATATTTCATACTTGCATACATGCCTCCCGTGTATGCAAGTATGAAATAAAAGAAGATTTACTACAAACAATAATTTTAATTATGTGCCATCATTATCTCTTCCTAAGAAAATATTAACTGAAGGTCAAAATAATAATTGCTTCCGATATCACAACAGTGTGGAAAATTATCCGGTCAAGTGCGATCCGGACCAGTCTCATGCAGGGTTTCCCCGTTTCATTGGAGACGGCGCCATTTTCCATGTTTCACAAGACTCCACCATTTTTCCTCTATAAATCGCTGTTTTCATACATGTCTGGTGAGGCCGAGACATTGTCAGCATTAGGAAGTAGTTAGTTATAAAATTAATCTGTTATTTTTTTTTGTTTTTATGAAAATTATGAACTCCAAGTCGTCTCAATAACCCCAGGGTAATAACCGCCTTGCCTTAAAAACGCCCTGCGCGCGGCCTTGTCCGTACCTAATAACCCACACGTAATAATCGACACAATTAATATTTGTGGTGGAACGATACTACTTCCTTATAGCTTAAATAAAACGGTCGACTAGATATGTACTTCTCTACCGAATTATGTGTGATATATTGCTGTTTTGATTATAATTTGTAATTAAAATGTTTGCTACCGCTTTTGTAATATTTAGGCCTACGGTCCACGGAAACACGAATGCGGTATTATACCTTTGACTGTTGTCGTATGCCTTCCAATGGAAAGGACATACAGGACTACACATACATTATTTTTGTTTGTACGAAAACGTATACTTATATAAAAGTAAAAAACATGTGTTAAATATTTTTTATTGTCCTTTTAGGCTGTTATAACATACAGAAATCCATAATAGTTTTCATTAGCCATTAAACATCTGTTACAAAAAGCAAAACTAATCGAAAATGTTGATGGTTTAATGACCCACGCACGCGTCCGTCAGGCTGTGTATTTTGAAGCATCTATATAAAGCTACGCTAAAGCTATGTTATAATATGACTAGTATTTATGAGTAGGTATTATGTATTCTCTTAGTCGGGGAAAGAAAGAAAGATTGCTAGATTGGGTGTTACCAAATTATAAGTTACCTGTAATTTGTATTTGGGAATACAATTTAGGCACTCAAAGGGTTTTTACTGTGTGTACCTATGCCAATATCTACCTATTTTATTGCAAAGGCGAATTCCCTCCTGAGATGTGGCACCAGATGAATTGTCAATTTAATTCATTATCACCAGCTCCATCGAAGCGCTATGGTATGGCTGTTACATAAATAAATGTCTTTACTAGCAAGTCGTTTATTTTAATCATAATATTAATCATAGATTAACATAAATCATATTTGACCCTTATTCCGATTCGATTGATTATATATTCACACGCGTGAGTAAAATTTCACGAACAGCAAATATTCCAAAATTATCCAGCGGCAACTGATTTACCTTGATCACAAGCAAGGTGACCAGTCCACTCGTCTTTCGCAACGAACCACCTAATAACGTCCGTAATAATCATTTAACTTATGGTCCATTGCGGTAGGTCAACTAACATATTATTAGATCTCGGAAGTACGGACGTACCTACGTTCGCAAAGCAATAAAGACAGAACAAAGTGACGAAACTGAGTGAGTGGCAAAAATCCTGATTAATATTGTTTTACATATCGTTGTGTACAACCCCACCAAGCCAACTAGACACTCGGGTATAAATATCAAATGATAGTAAGTCAATGATTCCGCGGTCCGTCCACAACGTAGACGGACGGACGTCGACTTATTATCATTTGATATTTATACCCGAGTGCCTAGTTGGCTTGGTGGAGTAGTACAGATTTCACAGTTCGACGATGCTTTTCTTAGCACCCAAGTTCACGGACTAATTCAACATTTCATTGTTGTTCCAGGAGTGTCCAGTGAGAAGTTCGTCGGTAGACGCAGAACCGTCCCCGTGGTCCACGTGCGAGGCAACTTCTATGATGTCGGCTACGATGTGGTAAGCTATTTCTAGCAATGGACCAACCTGCACTGGTAGTAGCGACGGTCGGGAAAAGACAGCGAGATGAATAAATTTTGTCTCCTTCTGTCCTTTGCATTAAGTAAGAGAGGAAGCGACTCGGTACGACATAATCAGTGATAAAGTCTTTCCTTGGCGCGTGTGTTAGTCCCAATGTAGTCAGAGCTGTCCAAACCGTCCTAAGGTTGTCCAAAGGTTGTCTAAACACTTAACGACTGCTGCTGTCTAGATGAAAAGAAAGGAGACTTTTACGTGCCCTCCGGAGCACGGAGACGCTCAATTTTAAATGCCACTAAGTGGTCACCCATATGTGATGGACCTTGCCAATTACCTAACCTTAGATCGTTTACCTATCAGTGATTGCAGATGGCTATGAGGTTTAGGGGTATCGCAGTCCGTTAGCCTCTTCATCTAACTTAACACATTTTTTTTACATTGAAATTTCTCTCCCAGGGCCGAACTTTTTCCTCCATCATCAAGAGCTTTGTCTCCTCGTACGGGAACTTACGAGACTTCGAGAAGGAGTACAAGACGGACGCTGGTAGAGAAGCGTACGACACGACCCTGGCCAACATGAAGCAGCGGTTCCCCTACTACGTTAAGGAGATACAGGGTGTGGCGGACGGCGCCAACGTGCCGTTTTATCAGGTTTATTTCAACACGCTTCTTTGTGAGTAGGAAATAGTCAGGAAGCTCCGTCATCAGTGAGACTGACACTATGGCAGTGTTACTCATGATGCCAAGTTGCCTGTAAAGCTATATTCTCATGGTAAAGATTAATGAGTGCCAAATGACCCAACGTTTTTGCAGAACATAGTTCTTATCTGTAACGTCACGACTTTTATCCCCATTCCGGGGTAGTCAGAGGCTTGAGTGGCCATACGCTACCACATTGGTATTAACCAACTCATAGCCCACGTTTCACCTGATAGTCAGAACCCAACGTGACAGGTGGTGAACCTTGTCGCCGTGTATACAGGAACTGACTATTACCTAATCCCGAGGGATAGGCACGAAGTTTTCCCTCACCGTCAGCGAACTGTAAATTATGCACATAGATGAAAATTCATCCATTGGTGCATGCCCCACCGGGGATCGAACCTGGGACCTTCTGATTGCTAGCCCAACCTGTTCACCCCTAGGCTACAGTTGTTCTTATCTTTCAGCCTAAAACTGGCTCTGTAAGCTTCTCGAGTGGCTGTCATCTTGACAACCATAATTTCCAGTTGTATTCTCACCAATCTACATTGCTCTTCCAACAGTTATTCCTTCTTCAAATGGACGACATTATTGGCACCATCAACGACAACCACATTCCAAGGAATGACACCGGCGGCTGCAGCTCCATCGCAATCAAGAACTCGCAGAATGTAAGTTATATGGCACGTCATGTCTCTTTCTGTTTTCATAAGGGAGGATGAGACAACGATATTTAAAAAGCTCCTTTTCTAATACTCATCATTTTTCCTCAGACAATACTGGGCCACACTGAAGACGCTTTTGGCGAGACACTTAACCACTTCTACATAATGGTGGCACACATCATACCAACAGAAGAGGACAGAGCACATGGGGTGGGTACTACATTACATCTCAATTGATGCCTGTTGGTCACAATTCCAAACCACACTATAACCTACAACTCCACCAAGCCAACTAGGAACTCAGATGGACTGCAGCTTCCCGCCCGCACACCGCCACCGCCTTTTTATGCGGGTGACGTCACATTTGACAGGTTCCTAGTTGGCTTTGTGGAGTAGTACCCATTCTTTTTACAGTCTACGGAACTTTCTTACAATTAAACTACCCCATATTTCTAGGCCATTGAGGAGAGATTCGCGTCTCTGTGCTACGCCGGCAACATGCCAGGTTACACGATGGGCTACAATGAGAACGGGCTAGTGTTCTCAATCAATACACTCAGCCCCCTCGTCCTAAAGCCTGGGAATACACGTGAGTAGTACACCACCCATAGACGGTAACATTGACGAGACCAGACTATGAACACGCTCCACGGAATAAGGATGTAAAGCACGTCATGGGTACCCTCAGCCCATACTTCTATGGCCACGACATTAACGCGCCTTAGAGCGTGTTATTTTTATGTAGCAAGACTCTCATGTAACAGGATTCGTTTGTCCACACACCTTGCTATATAGCCTGTGCTACAGCCTACACGTTCACAACGCCACCAACAGATGGCGCTGGGGGCAACGCTCCAATACAACGCGAGGTTCTGCATAGAAATCCTGAATTACGATATCAAGATTCTGGAGGCAAATCACTAATAAATAACCCCGAACATCATCCACTGGGGCGTATACTTAGTGTTGCAAAAGACTCGAGTTCTTTTAGCCCTCTCAAAGAGGCTCGAGCTTTTCTATGGGGCTCGTCGAAGAAAAACGACTCCGAATATTTCAAGGCTAAAAAAGGACTCGAGTTTTAAATAAACCTCGAGCCCTTTTTGGGCTCGGAGTTCTTTTAGAGCTCCGTTGTTGTGAGCTTTCTAAGTCTTCGCAAGTATAAGAAGGAGTCGCCTTATAGCTGACTATTCCTGGCTAGTCTATTGTATTCCTGACTATTCTTGACTTTTTTGACTATCCTGACTATTCTTGATTATTCTCGACTATTCTCGACCATTCTCGACTATTTTGACTATTCTTGACTATTCTTGACTATTCTTGACTATTCTTGACTATTCTTGACTATTCTTGACTATCCTGACTAGTCTCGACTATTCTCGACTAGTCTCGACTATTCTTGACTATTCTCGACTATTCTCGACTATTCTCGACTAGTCTCGACTATTCTTGACTATCCTGACTAGTCTCGACTATTCTCGACTAGTCTCGACTATTCTTGACTATTCTCGACTATTCTTGACTATTCTCGACTATTCTCGACTATTCTCGATTACTCTCGACTATTCTCGACTAGTCTCGACTATTCTCGACTAGTCTCGACTATTCTTGACTATTCTCGACTATTCTCGACTATTCTCGATTACTCTCGACTATTCTCGACTATTCTCGACTATTCTCGATTATTCTCGACTATTCTCGACTATTCTCGACTATTCTCGACTATTCTCGACTATTCTCGACTATTCTCGACTATTCTCGACTATTCTTGACTATTCTTGACTCTTCTTGACTATTCTTGACTATTCTTGACTCTCCTTGACTATTATTGACTATTCTTGACCATTATGACTATTGTTGACCATTTTTGACTATTTTTGACCATTGTTGTCTATTTTTGACCATTGTTGACTATTTCGACTATTCTTGACTATTGTTGACTGTTTTTGGCCAATGTTGACTATTTTTGACGTATTTTGACTATTTTTGACGAATTTCGACTATGTTTGACCATTATTGACTATTTCGACTATTCTTGACCATCATTGACTATTGTTAATTGTTTTTGACCTTCTTTTGACTATTTTTGACCATTTTTGACTATTTTTGGCCATTGTTGACGTGTTTTGTCAATTTTTGACGTATTTTGACAACTTTTGACTGTTTTTGACAATTTTTGTCAATTTTTGACAATTTTTGACTATGTTTGACCATTTTTGACCATTTTTGACTATTTTTCACTATTTTTCACTATTTTTGACAATTTTGGCTATTTTTGACTATTTTTAACTATTTTTGACCATTGTTGATTATTTTTACTATTGTTGACTGTTTTTGGCCAATGTTGACTATTTTTGACGTATTTTGACTATTTTTGACGAATTTCGACTATGTTTGACCATTATTGACTATTTCGACTATTCTTGACCATCGTTGACTATTGTTAATTGTTTTTGACCTTCTTTTGACTATTTTTGACAATTTTTGACTATTTTTGACTATTCTTGACTATTCTTGACCATTGTTGACTATTGTTAACTGTTTTGAATATTTTTGCCTGTTTTGACAATTTTTTGTCGATTTTTGACTATTTTTGAAAATTTTTGACTATTTTTGACCATTGTTGAATATTTTTGGCCATTGTTGACTATTTTTGACGTATTTTAACTATTTTTGACGTATTTTGACCATTTATGACTATTTTTGGCGATTTTTGACTATTTTTGATAATGGTTGACTATTTCGACTATTTTTGACGTATTATGACCGTTTTTGACTATTTTTTATTTTTTTTAACTTTTTTTGACTTTTTTTGCCTTTTTTGACTATTTGTGACTATATTTGAATATATTTGTCTGTTTTTGACTATATTTGTCTGTTTTTGACTGTTTTTGAATATTTGTGACTATTTTTGACTATTTTTGACTATTTTTGACTATTTTTGACTATTTTTGACTATTTTTGACTATTTTTGACTATTTTTGACTATTGTTGACTATTTTTGACCATTGTTGACTATTTCGACTATTTTTGACTATCTTTGACTATTTTTGACTATCTTTGACTATTTTTGACTATCTGTGACTATTTCTGACTATTTTTGACTATTTTTGACTATTTTTAGCTATTGTTGACTATTTTTGACCAATGTTGACTATTTTTTTACGTATTAAGACCGTTTTTGACTATTTTTTTGCTATTTTTGACTATTTTGACTGTTTTTTGGCGATTTTTGACCATTGTTGACTATTCTTGACCATTGTTGACTGTTTTTGAATATTTTTGACTCTATTTTGACTATTTTTAACCATTATTGTCTATTTTTTACCAATGTTGACTATTTCGACTATTCTTGACTATTGTCAACAATGGTCAAAAATAGTCACTAATAGCTAAAAATAGTCGAAATAGTCAACAATGGTCAAAAATAGTCAAATATTGTCAAAAACAGTCAAAAATAGTCAAAATAGTAAAAAATAGTCAATAATAGTCAAATATAGTCAAAAACAGTCAAAAATAGTCAAAAATAGTCAATAATAGTCAAAAATAGTCAAAAATAGTAAAAAAAAAAACAAAAAAGTCTTAAATTAGTCAAAAACTGTCAAAAATAGTCAAAAATAGTCAAAAATAGTCAAAAATAGTCAAAAATAGTCAAAAATTGTCAAAAATAGTCACAGATAGTCAAAAATAGTCAAAGATAGTAAAAAATAGTCGAAATAGTCAACAATGGTCAAAAATAGTCAACAATAGCTAAAAATAGTCAAAAATAGTCGAAATAGTCAACAATGGTCAAAAATTATCAAAAATAGAAAAACATATTCAAATATAGTCGAAATTGTCAACAATGGTCAAAAATAATCAAATATAGTCAAAAACAGTCAAAAATGGTCAAAAATAGTCAAAAATAGTCAAAAATAGTCAAAAATAGTCAAAAATAGTCACAGATAGTCAAAAATAGTCAAAGATAGTAAAAAATAGTCGAAATAGTCAACAATGGTCAAAAATAGTCAACAATAGCTAAAAATAGTCAAAAATAGTCGAAATAGTCAACAATGGTCAAAAATTATCAAAAATAGAAAAACATATTCAAATATAGTCGAAATTGTCAACAATGGTCAAAAATAATCAAATATAGTCAAAAACAGTCAAAAATGGTCAAAAATAGTCAAATATAGTCAAAAACAGTCAAAAATAGTCAAAAATAGTCAAAAATAGTCAATAATAGTCAAAAATAGTCAAAAATAGTAAAAAAAAGTCAAAAAAGTCTTAAATAGTCAAAAACTGTCAAAAATAGTCAAAAATAGTCAAAAATAGTCAAAAATAGTCAAAAATAGTCAAAAATAGTCAAAAATAGTCAAAAATAGTCAAAGATAGTCAAAAATAGTCAAAGATAGTAAAAAATAGTCGAAATAGTCAACAATGGTCAAAAATAGTTAACAATAGCTAAAAATAGTCAAAAATAGTCGAAATAGTCAACAATGGTCAAAAATTATCAAAAATAGAAAAACATATTCAAATATAGTCGAAATTGTCAACAATGGTCAAAAATAATCAAATATAGTCAAAAACAGTCAAAAATGGTCAAAAATAGTCAAATATAGTCAAAAACAGTCAAAAATAGTCAATAATAGTCAAAAATAGTCAAAAATAGTAAAAAAAAGTCAAAAACTGTCAAAAATAGTCAAAAATAGTCAAAAATAGTCACAGATAGTCAAAAATAGTCAAAGATAGTAAAAAATAGTCGAAATAGTCAACAATGGTCAAAAATAGTCAACAATAGCTAAAAATAGTCAAAAATAGTCGAAATAGTCAACAATGGTCAAAAATTATCAAAAATAGAAAAACATATTCAAATATAGTCGAAATTGTCAACAATGGTCAAAAATAATCAAATATAGTCAAAAACAGTCAAAAATGGTCAAAAATAGTCAAATATAGTCAAAAACAGTCAAAAATAGTCAAAAATAGTCAAAAATAGTCAATAATAGTCAAAAATAGTCAAAAATAGTAAAAAAAAGTCAAAAAAGTCTTAAATAGTCAAAAACTGTCAAAAATAGTCAAAAATAGTCAAAAATAGTCAAAAATAGTCAAAAATAGTCAAAAATAGTCAAAAATAGTCACAAATATTCAAAAATAGTCAAAAATAGTCACAGATAGTCAAAAATAGTCAAAGATAGTCAAAAATAGTCAAAGATAGTAAAAAATAGTCGAAATAGTCAACAATGGTCAAAAATAGTTAACAATAGCTAAAAATAGTCAAAAATAGTCGAAATAGTCAACAATGGTCAAAAATTATCAAAAATAGAAAAACATATTCAAATATAGTCGAAATTGTCAACAATGGTCAAAAATAATCAAATATAGTCAAAAACAGTCAAAAATGGTCAAAAATAGTCAAATATAGTCAAAAATAGTCAATAATAGTCAAAAATAGTCAAAAATAGTAAAAAAAAGTCAAAAACTGTCAAAAATAGTCAAAGATAGTCAAAAATAGTCAAAAATAGTCGAAATAGTCAACAATGGTCAACAAAGGTCAAATATAGTCAAAAACAGTCAAAAATAGTCAAAAGAAAGTCAAAAATATTCCAAAATTGACAAATATATTCGAAAATAGTCAAAAAAGTAAAAAATAGTCAAAAATAGTCGAAATAGTCAACAACGGTCAAAAATAGAAAAAAATAGTCAAGAATGGTCAATAGTGGTCATCTATAGTTGAGAATAGTCGTGCTTATTCAACTAAAGTCAAGAATGGTTACAAAGGGCTAAAATAAAAAAGGGCTCCAAGCCTTTTTAGAAAGAGCTTCAAAATAAAGGCTTTATTTCCGAGAGCCTCCTCTTCGCCTCGAAGACTCGGGGCTGAATTAGTTCTTTAGCCTTCGAGGTTTCTTAAAAAGGCTCGAGCCCTAAAAATGAGGCTAAAGAACTCGAGTCTTTTGCAACTCAACGTATACTGGCCCGATACCCGCCTGGCCGAAGGATATTTCCTTTGAAGCTACAGTATTCAAGTGTATAGCTACTGTTAGTGAGGTGTGCGCACCTCGCCACACGCCATTTTTATTTTGTGGATTGACCGCCTTCCTACTTCCATTGCTAATAACTCTATAGTCTTCTACCGTCATCAAACTCATATTATTATCATCTTCTACCACAGCAAGAACGTTTATCACCCGCGCTATGCTGAGAGCCAGGAGCTTCTCCGAAGCGGAGGAGATCCTTCGGGACGAGGGGCTGGGCATCGGCAACGGGTTCTCCGTGAACATGATCTGGACGGACCCCTGGGGAGCCCGCCAGCTGTACAACGTGGAGGTCGCCCCCGACCTCAGGAGCAACAGGTCGCAAGTCAACGTGCAGAAGTACGATAAGGAGCCGCTGGTGCATTGTAACAAGTAAGTATACTTGTAAAGTCTTTGAGATAACATTAAATGAGCGGGATCGGACGTCTATTACCACCCCGCAGACTACGAGATCGTATATTTATATTTCCTTAAAATATGGTGTTTTAGAGCAATAAAAAAAAGACCACCCGCTTAGCTGGATGATTTTCTTGTTCCCGCTAAGAATTTGGCCGCACTGCGAATAGAATCTGTGCGGTTATTTGTGGCAATTATGTAACCCATGGAATCATAGTAATGTATCCGCACTCGCGTTTTTCAATTCGCGCAATTTGACAAGATGCAACGAAATCACCCAGCAAGGCGGATGGTTTTTTATATTTTATTTTATTGCCAAGGATGGCACACTGGCAGACGGTCCACCTGACGACACGTTGGCGTAGCTAGCCGCTATGCCCCAATAGTTGTTCTCAAGATCTTCTACATCGTGATTCAGGATTTCTATACAAAATCGCATGTTGTACTGGAGCGTGCACTCAGCGCCATCTGTTAGTAGCGTCGTGAATGTGTGGTGTAGCGAGATGTGGAGTCGCTACAAAACTGTTGTCTCTGTCGCAGGTACCAACGGACGAACGTGTCAGAAGCGAACGGCAGGATCATTGACAGCAGCGTGGCGCGGCTGAAGGCCATCCACTCGCACCCCGCGCCGCGGACCCGGCGGGACGTGGCCGACATCCTGTCCGACACCAGTGACCCCGAGTTCAGGCTCTTCCAGGAGCGGACCGACGAGGTCATACAGACCATTGCTGCTGGTGAGGTGGTTTCTGGTTCTTCAAATTCCGAAGATTCCTTGGTGTAACCAATTGACTGTAGCTCAAATGCTGGCTCGACAGGGGTAGTCTACTTCTTATCGTATGGTTAGAGGCCAACTATCAGAGTTGTTCAAGCCGCCCGAAGGCCTCTGACAAGGCTTGACAACTGCTGCCTATAACAGCAACCGGGACCTTTTTACGTGCCCTCCAAAGCACGGAGACGCTCAGTTCAAATGCCACTAAATGGTCACCCATCTCTGACTGACCTTGCCAAGCGTTGCTTAGCCTCCGATCGTTTACCGATCAGTGATTGCAGCTGGCTATGAGCGCATCACAGGTATAGTAACACCCTCTCACAGAAGATCGGCGTAAAGCAGTAATAGCTGCGTTTCGTACGATGAGTGACAGAGCCGAAAGCCCAACACCCCCTATCCAACCAGCCCAAGAGCCCACCCTTCCCCTCCCTCCGTCCCACTTCCCTTCAGGTCGGCAAAGTGCGAGCAATGCCTTTGGTATTGCAAGCATCTATAGGCTATGGTAGCTGCTTAACATCAGGCGGGCCGTACGCTTGTTTGCCACCTGTCCTATAAAAAAAATGAGGGAGTGGGTAACTAGATGTTGGTACCAAATAACAATTTCGATGTTATATTCAACATTGGAATAAAAATTATCTGACGGTCCTGAAACAGGGCCTAAAGAAAAAACATACCTTAGTAGGTGCCCAGTGCGAAGTGAACAGATATTTTATTTAGGGCCATAACACACCGGGACGCCATGGCGACGTCGCCGGCTACGTATCCAAACAATTTGTATTGATGGCGACGTCGCCAGTCCGTCGCCAGAAGGGCTAGACAAGTGGCTGACATCTACAAGCGTTCCTTCAAATCGCTACGCTTCATGTATGGAAATGACATAAGTCACGTGATCTACATAGCAACTTGTTGTTGATCTACATAGCGACGTTTGACATTTCCATACATTGTGAAGCCTATTCTAATTTATTCGATTAGCGTTCATGCCACTTGTCTAGGAGGGCAGGTGTGTTACCTGTCAATTATTGTCATACATGTCAATACGAATTTATTATCGGCTCCACTAGTGCGTTGCGCTGCGTCGTCGCAACGGATCAAAGAGTCGACGGGCGAGAGACGAAGCGGGGGAAGGTGATGCGCCAGTACAAAATCTTGCGACGACGCAACGCAACGCGCTAATGGAGCCCGGCCCTTAGTTGGCTACGGTCGCTGGCGACGTCGCCATGGCGCCCCGGTGTGTTAGGGCTCTTAGGTATGATTATAAGCTCTGTTACAATGACATATTGTAATGCATTTGCCACATTTTCAGGTATTTTCGACCTGGACAGTCACATGTGGAATATCTATATAGACAAGCCGAACTGCTCGGAGCCGGTCGCCAGGCTACCTATAGCCTTCACCTCGCTGGGGTTCAATTCATAAACAATATATTATTATATCATTCTTATAGGTAAATGTTGTGTTTGTTAGTTTAACTGAGTACCCACCACTTAAGCGGGAATTCCATTATCCGATTTGCAGAGCGCTAAACTAGTGCTGCAGTGCGTGATTGTACCATAGTAGCGGCACGCTATGGCCGTTTTGACATGTGGGAGGGGGGAGAAAATGAACCTTATTATAACGGAATAAGAATGGCACTTTTAAAATTTAAGAATGTCAAGAAACGAATGCGGAAATGAATCTTATCCCGTTATAATAAGGTTCAACCTCTCCCCCCCCCCCCTCCCCCCACTTGTCAAAACGGCCATCATGGCGTGCCGCAACTATAGATTTGGATCACTCACTGCCTTTAAACCATCCAATTTTAGCACACTAGCTCACTTAGCGCAAATTTGATAATGTAATGCTCGCTACAACTGAATTATACAGCTAAAGAATTCGAATGTGTATTAGTAGAATGATAATAGGTAATGCCTATAAGGCAGCGGGTATTGCAAAACTAGAATGTTTGTTAATTAATATTTATTGTTTAAATCTATAATAACATTATATTACAAGCGACATTATAATAGCACATTTATTTTTATTTTTTAATTAGACATTAGGAATTAATAAAGGCATAAATTGATGTACTTAAACCATTTTTTTTCTTCGATCCTTATTTAAAAAATGTTCAATAAATTTTATTATAAACTTAAATAGTTTGAAATAATATCCACAATGTAGGTACCTGGTTCATCATATTAATAAAGTACACTATTCATAATAAGAACATTATTTTATTTCAACGACATATTTTAATAAAATATTTTTTTACAAATTAATGTGAAGTACCTCCCATGAGATAAACTGGTTTACCTATAAAGCTAACTTACATAATAAGTACCAACAGTTGAATTCAGTAACAGCGATGATCCAGGTCTAGGGATTGGAATAAACGGAACCACCAATAGATACAGTTACCGTAGTGAGTGTGCCTAGTGCGAGATTACGGTCGGGAAAAACAGGAGACGGCAAGCGCAAGTTACTACAATATGTTAAAAAAACCCTGTCCGACCCGAAAACGTATTGTTGGGTATCGAGATTAGATTCCATTTTTGTAAAAAAATACGTTTTTTTTTTTTTAATTTTTCAATTTTTTTTTTTTATTTTTTTTAGGATAGTATGTGTCCCACTGCTGGGCAAAGGCCTCCCATATTTTTTTGTAATACAAATACCCCGTTTACATAATTTATTTTTTTCATAAAATGACGTCATCACATACTTTGTGGTCTGAGGTGACGCCACACGATCTAACATAATTACTTCCGGTAACGGTGTTGTCATATTTTAAAAATTTGCTACATTATGTGGGAAAAAGGCAAAAAAAATGGCACTTTAAATGTTCATTAATATGTTTACTATCATGTTTTAATTATTTTATTTGGTCATGTGATTGGGGAACCTAATTACCGGTTTCGGCTCGGACAGGGTTTTCTTAACATGTTGTATACTGAAATTCATTCTCCAATTAGTATGGCGTATGCGTTATAAATTACTGGGAATTCCATTTTTTAATGATCAAGAAATGACAAAGTTATTTAAGTTTTCTTACCAGCTACTACGAAACGCGCGCTTCCGGCTTTATATGTATAATATCACTTATTGCCAAGGCTTATTGCCACCCGCGCGCCGCGCAATCCACTGCTATAGTTCTTGCAATTCACGAAGGCGACCGGCCCTTGGTTGTGTTCTACGTGAATATACACATTGTGACAGTGTGCGTGCGTGGCGGAGCCATAAACGCACACATTAACACGTATACAGATACGTCTTTACACAACCAAGGGCCAGTCGCCTTCGTGAATTGCAAGGACTATATCTACTTTTCATTGGCCATTAAAATTTAATTCCCGAGTTCAGTTTTGACAGTTAGCACTAACTTAAAATCAATAGGAGTAAGATATGCATATTATTATGTTATTTATCACGGTACTTTGTAATGGGAATCGTAGAGATGGGCAGCAGGTTTATCCACCACAGCCGCAGCCCCCCATGGGCGGCGGGGAGGGGCCGGATCCTGAGGGCCCGAAGCCGCCGAACTTCTTCGATGGAGGTTTCGGTGGCCTGCAAGTATAAATAAAAAATAAAATATAGTTTATTGGGAACAAACATTGGTACAATAATAGGAATATTGTTGACTATAGCAACAGTTTTTAAAAACTGTGTTGCAAAGTTAACGCCCCCCTCCGGATGTAAACAATGTTCTAACATATTTTAAAATAACTGTACTTATTTTAGGAATAAGAATTTAAAAACGAGAGTAAGTTAAATGAAGATTATAAAATAAAGAAACAATAAAAATTACAAAAATATTAAAATTTTCGCTAATTTATGAGTGTAATGAGGGTGTGTGTTTGTGTGGATGTAAGTGTGATGTGAGGTGAGGGTGGTGTGGAGTGTAAATGTGTGTATGGTAATGTGAGAGATCAATGTCCAGGTTAGTCAAATATTGTTTAAAAGACCTTCAGTTTGATCATAGGATAGAGTTAATTAATAATGGTTGTTTAAACCAGGGTAGTGATTAGTTGTAGAGGTAATGCAACATTATAATATGAAGCTGTTTATGCATGATAGCAGATATTTTATGTGCTTGTGTTGTCAAATCGAAAACGTAAAACCACAAGTGTCTTTTTACATACTGCTCTTGCACTCAGTAGCAGCAGAACCAGAGATTATAACTGTTTTTGTCTACTGTCTATGGCAGACCACCGGAAATGCAACTATCTTGACGTCCGCCATTGCATGATCTTAATCTGAATCTACCACCAATTCGGAATGTATTTTAGTAGTTAAATACAATGCCATGTAAAGGCAAGGCAATACTAGGTCATGACAATTTGTTGTAGTGGTAGATAGCAGCGGAGTAAAGTCCTTGACAGGGCGTGGACACCGGTAAATTTTTCAAACCGGTTTCGACCATTGACCCCAGACCGGAATGGATTGCGGTTAAGGTTTCGGTTTCGGTATGATGAAACCGGTTTTACACAAATTTCGGTTCTGTGTAACTTCACGACTTTTATCCCCATTCGGGGGTAGTCAGAGGCTTGAATACACCACCACATTGTGGAGGTATTAACCAACTCAAAGCTCACGTTTCACCAGATAGTCAGAACCCAACATGACAGGTGGTGAACCTTGTCGCCGTGTATACAGAATCTGACTATTACCTAATCCCTATCCTAATCCTATCTCGGTTCTATTAAGCAAAATTAACCAGTTAAATTGGGATTTGACGCATCTTATACGCGGAACTCGACCTTGATCGCTAGTCGGCTGCAGCATGCATCTGAGTTTAACCGGTTAGTTGAGGTCTTAATATCGGTAAGTGTTCTGTTCGCTGCCATAACCGGTAACCGAAACTATTTCGGTTTAGGTAAAACCGGTTTCGTATTTAACCGGTTAATCAATGAATGGAATAAAACCGGTTCCAAGCCCTGGTCCTTGATACTACTTCTGGATATATGGCATGACTTACCCACTCCCGGGCGGCCGGAAGTCACGCACATACTTGTTGCCATGCTTGCTGTGGTTCGGGTCAATCAGGGTTTGGAACCTGGAACACAAATAAATTATTCTGTAATCCTGTAGAAAGGTAGGTATTTAGGCTATAGAAATATATATTTTTTGGCTAACTTAAGATTTTCTTGAAAGCATTTTGGTGCTTTGTAATCCAATACTTCATCATTCCAGCCAAAAGATGTCCACTGTTGAGATACGCCTCCCCAAAAGGTCATCCACCAGCTGGATGAGTTTCCCACAACCTTCGCGAGTTTGACAGTCTACCTTGTGACCACAATTTGTATTATATCCGAGTTTAACTTATTACTTACAGTAAATATAAGAAGTTGACAATCCCCCAGAACCATCCAAAGATGCTAAATGGGGTTCGCTCCACCACAGTGCCGTCTGTAAGCATGAATAGCATTTTATAATACTCACCTATCCCACGCATGTGCAAATTAGGAAATGAATGCAGTGGAATAGTTGATATAATAATAATATAATAATATCCTGGGACATTTTTACACACGGTTACCTGATCCCAAACTAAGCAGAGCTTGTACTATGGAAATCAGATAACTGATTACTACATATACTACTTTTTTATTTGTAAATACATACGTAATATACATATACACCCAGACTCCGGACATACAGACATGTTCATGCACACAAATGCATGTCCCGGGTAGGAATCGAACCTACGACCTGCAGCGTGAAAGGCGCCTCCGCGCCAACCACGCTAACGGGCCCGTCAAATATATGCAGACTCCACGTATAGTTACAGGAAGCGCATAAAAGACTTCCTGCTAACAAAATAGTAGTACTTAATATAGTTTAATTTTTAGAATCTCTGTCAGCTTCAGTACTTCATTAGTTAATTGCGTTTAATGTTAAATCCATCCTTTCGTCATAATTTAAGTGCATGCGGTGTTTGTTCGTAAGTAGTTGTACATGTAGCATATAACCTCCATATGTATGAATCTATTCCAAATGAATTCACGTAACAACTGTGAACAATCCTTAATAAATAAATCCAAATAGCTACTTCAATAAAATACATCAACTACTGCCAATCTAATTCAAGTTCAAGCAACTCAGAATACTGAATCTGATGGATGCTGGTTCCATGTTTGAATGCGGAAAATTCCAGAAATGGTCATCTTGTAATTTGCCCTGGGTAAGTAGGTATAATGACTGTTATCTTTGCCCAGGGGGCTTACCACCACAGCAGTTATTTTTTAACGTTTCAGCTACTTTTTGTGCAATGACGTTTCTTATTGTCATGACAATAAGGTACGTCATTGCACAAAAAGTCGCTGAAACGTTAATACGTCCCTGTAATTGAATCGCAATAAGAGCTTGTGGTAAGCCCCCTGGTCTGAGTGTTGATTAGTTTGAGACTCAAATTATGCGTAAGGAATCCTCATTCAATGCTAGATTCTACCTACTCTTTAATATCATTTCTTTTGAGTGCAGTTTTGTCAGCAGAGCAAAATAATTTGATTTCAGAATACGAAGATACCCTGGAATCTGCACTATAATGGACTCTCCGCCCACACAACATACTGACCCGTACCAGGAATGGTAATTATTATTATTATAATAATTCCAAGTTGTAAAGTTGTAGGCGACAAGCTGGCTAATAGCAAGCCAAAAGTTTAATCATTGTGGCTCCTGTTTATTCAATGGGGCGATTGAAAAACTTTCAAAGTTGGTACTGTGGGTTACTTTACACAACAATAATATATTTACATGTTCTGACGTGGCCTAGATAAACTTCTGGAACAGTGAATAAATGTTATGAAAAATATTCTAAATATGCAGAAACTTACCTCCCTTTACGTACACCATCGTAATCTATTACTTATTATTATTCACTTAGAATTTTAATAATCTTTCTTGAATATTTAGTACTTATAAAACAAGTAAATGAGAAGGAAACGCTCTGATCAAAAACAAGTATTTCTAATGTCAATGTCATTTTTTTTTTTTTTTTTATAAGATTAGTTTTACGGCCCCTGGGAACTAGCCCTTTGGAGCCTAACATCAGTATACTTTTATTACATTTTTTTCTTAATTCTACCTTATAACTACCTTAAATCTACCTTATAACTACCTTATTTCTACCCCCCCAAACCCTAGCAGTAAAGTGGCGGATACTTTACTGACAAATTACTAGACTTCTTGTTTGAAGCCGAAAATCATGCTTCATCACTTTTGTTCCAATTGCCCACACTCACGCACATTTATAACCATATAATGGTTAATATTCCACCAATATTACACACTATAATACACGAAAACACAAGTTTTGGAAATTAAAACAAAAATGACAACATGACTTTTCCACTTCCCGCCAAAAAGCCCTCAAAGTCAAAACACAAACCAGTGTTGCCAACTCCTAAAATAAAAGAGCCCTAAAATCAAGATGAAATAGCCCTAAATATCCCTAAATTGTGTACCTATTCAAGGGTATTGTTTAAATGAGTTTCCTGTTTTATTGAGCTAAATAAAATATAACTTAGTTTTAATGACTTTTTATCAGAACTTATTATAACTTATTAAAGATTTAAATTATCGATAATCGTTAATAAATCGTTTAAGTCTCGACTTGACGTTGCATTTAAGCTTTCGGAATTCTTATACAACTGCAACATTTTAATAATACACTTTACAAGGAGGAGAACTCGCATAGTACCATAGACGTTTCGCCTTTTTTTACTTGTTTTAGTCAGTCAAATTCATGGATGTATTAACTCAGGATGCGCTTCGCATGATCTTCCCCTCTAGCTTTTTTTTATAGGTACTAGACCAAAAATCTCTGACACGTATATAAAAACTGTTTTCGAAATCGATTTGATCAGAGGAAGTATCGTTTTCGCGGTGTAAGGTGCTCCGTGAAAAATGCCGAATTGTCCCATTAAACGTGTGCAAAGAAATTAAAAAAAATAGTAATATACAAAAAGATGGGGTAACATTTCATATGTAAGTATTTTTGATGTAATTAATGCCATTTTTCTATTAAATTCATTAAAATATTAAATGTCATAAGAATCGAAAACATTATCGATACAATTAATCGAGTACGAATTAATCGAATAGTCTACTGTGACCATAGACGAATCTTTCCTACCCTGGCAACTGTATTTTTTATTTGTCAAATAATTGTCAAGTATTTGAACTTTGTAAACAAACGGATAAATACTGAATTACGCGGTGATAAACCAGTCGCAGAACGTTAAAAACGATTTACAATGAATAAATCATTAGTAATTCAACAAGAGAGGTGATTCACAAAGTTTACAGGCGGTGTCTCGCGGAATTTGAGGTGCAAAATATTTTGTCAGAACTCGACCATGTTTACCAAAGAACCGCTGATATTATAGGTATATAAGCAGTTTATTTTACAGTTTTTAAGTTAAATAATGTGTTTATTGTATACAAAGGCAGGCTCAAAGCTTCAGTTTACAGGTTTTTCAGTAAATATACATTGATCGCTTAGAGGTACATTCGATTGAACACACTTGATACTTGCGCATTATTTTTATGTGTTGCTTTCATCTCGACCAATACATAAACTAAGGTTGCTTTATTTTTCTATGTTTGCTTGTCAGTTAACATCGTTACTTAATTACTAAATAAACAAATAATCTTAAAGCATTAAAGAAATTATCTTTTATTGAATTATTTTATTTTTCAGGTACCGTTAGAAGAATAGTCGAAAATTGCTCTTTACGATGACATTAATCGATTAATAATAAATCTTCAAGATGACAGCAATGCTGTGGAGACTGATGATGATGAGTTCAGCGATGTTCAGATGAGGCAGCGGCAGGCCCACGCCAATATATGGATTTATCAGGAGTGGAATATTTAGACCAAGATCTTTTGAATGTACAACATCACTTGCAGCTTTATCAACATTTTGTAACTGCCAGGGCTGTCTAAGAATAGTCTCTTGTTTATTAAAAAACGCAGTAGCTATGATGTTTGTTTTATTTTCCTAAAATACAAAAAAAAATTAACTAACTCATGTTGAAACAAAAACACCCACTATCGAAACAATTCAGATAAATACGATCTAAATAAATTTTTGATCTTGATAAACGGAATCGAACCTGACACTGCTCCGGGTCCATATGACCCAGAAGCAGGCAGTATCTGCTACTGAGGCGATGAATCACATATGGCATAAATATATGCATAACAAATATTATCTTATTGACAACATAAAATAAAACTTAAAAGTGCTTGCGCTTGCATTATGAATAATAAATAATATGGAAAATAATAAATCAAGTATCAAAATTATTCAGTCGTATTAGTCAGTGTTGCAAGATTTTATTTTATACTATATATACTTTTTGATTTGAACAGTGTTGTAGTAGTGTTTATTTATGATTGCAGACCGGTATCGATAAAAATATAATATATATAGTATATAATAAACCTTGGGAGAGGCCTATGTCCAACAGTGGACGTCTTTTGGCTGAAATGATGATGATGATGACATTGGTATAATAATACCTATTACGTTTATACGTACCTACCTAACAAAATATATCAGCCAGGCCAGTGGCAGCAGATGGCGCTGGTCGAGTGGGAGTGGGGGGGGGGTGAAACAGCTTATTTGGGAACATTAGGTACTTATTTTTTAGATAATCTCATTTTCAAGGAACTGAATTGGGATGTATCCGGAATCATCTTGTTTCCGTTGAATATTTACGCCTCGTGAGTTACTCATTATTTCTTGTTCAGCTGTTTCAGTAGAGATAATTCAGTAGATTATAATGACAGCTATAAATGTAATAATGAGTATATGAAACTATCGATATAGCTAATTAGAAATATCGATAGTGGTATTCTCCCTATTACACCGATGGTCCTACAGTAGTAAAATTTTGTATGTTGACGTATTAGATCTTTTAGTGTGCGTAAAATATACTAGTGTTGCACATTTCTTTACGTGTGCGTTTATAATGACACAAAATGTTTTGAGTAAGTGTGCGTCAATTTTAATGTAGTGGTTACCTCCCCTCCCCCAAGAATTGACAGAACATTTTGTTCGTTGAATTATGCGTGTTGCGGGTCCATTTTGTTCCTTTGTTCAAGGTCAAATTAGTGATTTATGAAATATTATTTATGGCCCTAAAAATAGCCCTAAACTTTTTTGAGCCCCAAAAAAGCCCAACATGTATGCTTTGGCCCTAAATTTAGGGCTAAAAGCCCTAAGTTGGCAACACTGACACAAACTAAGTAGCTAGAGTATGACAAACAAACAATGTTACCAGTATGACCGTTTAAAAAAAAGGTGATTTAGGTACAATTACCGTTCCGTTTTCATGGATCAACTAAAACAATAAGGTTGTCAGTACTAAAAAATACTAAAATACATGCAGAATTATACTAAAATAAATCACATAATTGCATATGAAATTGTATTGTAAATCTTCATTTTGTGGAGACAAAATTATACTAATTTGGTCCTGAATATACCAAAAATGGTCACACTGAATGTTACCAGATGACTAGGTATCTAGCGTTCCTCCCAAACAAATCCCACTGAAATACAGGTTTTAAAAAAAACCTCCAATATCTCAATTTTTAAAATGGTGTTATTTAGAATTGGTAGCAATGTGAGGATATCGCATACCTACCTAACTAGTAGTCTCATTAGCCACTATAAGTAAGCTAGATAGGTATGTTTGTACTAAATACAAAACTTCGGCAATAATTCCTGCAATACCTAATACTACGCCTTCCCTCTAATATCCCCAAATTTTGGGAGATATCCCCAATCGAACAACACCGATGCCAAAAATCCTAGAACATCAGACATCCTTGAAAACTTCAAGGAGTAGGTATAAAAAAATATTATTATTCCTTTCTCTTTGGTTCTGAGAAAAAAATATCAGCACCTTACCCATGGACCAATTACTAAGGGGACTGGCCCTAAGCAAGTCGAGCGAGTGGTCGGCCTAGTACTAACATCGACATAAAACGAAGCGAGTAGTTCAACTATTTACCGGTAGATAGAACAATGAAAATGAAAAAACTTTTATTTCTTTTGACACTGCCAGACACAGAATGATAGACGTCAGATTATGGTGCGTTCCATTCACTGTTAATTTTGTAAATTTCGTTATTTTCGTCCACAAATCTCGTTCCACTCGCACCAACTTGTACTGAAAGTGATCCAAATTATCGTTTTTAACACTTTTTGTGGACGAAAATAACAAAAATTACGGTGAATGGAACGCAGCATTAGTTGGACATACAGCAGTGTTGCCAACTTAGGACTTTTAGCCCCAAATTTAGGGCGGAAACATGCACATTGGCCCTAAATTTTTCAAGGCCCTAACTTGAAAAATTTAGGGCCATAAATAATATTTCATGCACCACTAAATTTGCTGACCAAAGCAAGTAAAAAAAAAAGGCAAAACGTCTATGGTACTATGCGAGTTGTCCTACTTTGCTGCGTTCCATTCACCGCAATTGTTGTTATTTTCGTCCACAAAAACTGTTACAAACGATAATAATGATCACTTTCAGTACAAGTTGGTGCGAGTGGAACGAGATACGTGAACGAAAATAACGAAATAAA
This sequence comes from Drymonia ruficornis, assembly GCA_947859195.1. Lineage (NCBI taxonomy): Eukaryota > Metazoa > Arthropoda > Insecta > Lepidoptera > Notodontidae > Drymonia > Drymonia ruficornis. The sequence continues at coordinate 545,025 of OX401907.1, read as the reverse complement.
CAAAATTAACAGTGAATGGAACGCAGCACGTGTAGGTACTGTGTATTATTAAAATGTTGCAGTTGTATAAGGCCTAGGCACACAGCGGTTATATTCGCGCTGTTAAAACCGCGTTAAATCTGTGTCCTATGGAATCATATGAACCTAACCGCACTTGCGGTTCATATGATTCCATAGGACGCGGTTTTAACAGCGCCGATATAACTGCTGTGCGGCCTTGGCCTAAGAATTCCAAAAGCTTAAATGCAACTCCAAGGCGGGACTTAAATGATTTACTAACGATTATCGATAATTTAAATCTTTAATTAGTTATAAAAAGTTCAAATAAAAAGTAATTAAAACTAAGTTATATTTTATTTAGCTTAATAAAACAGGAAACTCATTTAAATAATGCTCTTGAATAGGTACACAATTTAGGGCTTTTGATTATTGCATTTAGGGCTATTTCATCTTGATTTTAGGGCTCTTTTATTTTAGGAGTTGGCAACACTGACATGCAGTCGGTCGGTCAGGGCTTTTTGGCGGGAAGTGGAAAAGTCATGTTGTCATTTTTGTTTTAATTTCCAAAACTTGTGTTTTCGTGTATTATAATGTGTAATATTGGTGGAATATTAACCATTATATGGTCATAAATGTGCGTGAGTGTGGGCAATTGGAACAAAAGTGATGAAACATGATTTTCGGCTTCTCCCAAGCAGTCTAGTAATTTGTCAGTAAAGTATCCGCCACTTTACTGATAGGGTTTGGGGGGGTAAAAATAAGGTAGTTATAAGGTAGAATTAAGAAAAAATGTAATATGTATACTGATGTTAGGCTCCAAAGGGCTAGTTCCCAGGGGCCGTAAAACTAATCTTATAAAAAAAAAAAAAAAGTCTGTCGGTCAGGTCAGGCAGTTAACTGCAATTTATTTTCTCTGTAATTTATTTTCATTCCTTTGATTTTTTTCTGTATGTATAGTTTTTCTTTCTTTTATCGATCAACGACTGTGTGCCCCCAGGTACAGGTACAGACCAGGAAAATAATGTTTTGTACGAAAGTAAACCTTTATCAGTGCCTGACCGATATCAAATACAAAGCAGCAGTTCGAATGAATAATATAATATATTTGGAACAAAACTAATTTGTGAATATACAATGAGTTTACGAAGCATAAAATTAGTCACTTTTGACGCTACGAATACTCTACTCAAATTCAGAGTGCCTCCGTGGCAATATTACGCAATGGTCGCCTGCGAACATGGGTTTAAAGTTACTAATAATTGCTTGAAGCGGCCTCTAAAGGATAGTTTCAAGACAATGTGGGAACAGTACCCTAACTTCGGTAAGAAAGCGATGTCCTGGGAGGACTGGTGGCGGAAGGTGGTCAATTTGACTTTTAAAGGATACCTACCAGCTAACGCAAATACAGATGCTATTGCTGATAGACTTATCAATGAGTTTAAGACTTCCAGATGTTGGTGCATTGCTGACGGAGGACACGACTTGGTCCGTTTACTAAAAAAGCAAGGAGTAACTTTAGGAGTAATCTCGAATTTTGATCCCAGACTTATAGAAATCCTGCAGGAGGTCGGACTTCACAAATATTTTGAGTTCATCATCACCTCGTATGATGTTGGGTTTAGTAAACCAGACCCGAAGATATTTGAGACTGCACTGAGTATGTTTAATGGTAGAGTGAAGTCTTCAGAGGCTCTCCATATAGGAGATGATGTGAAGAATGATTATGAAGGAGCGAAAGCAGGTGGCTGGCATGCTGTACTAGTCAACCCTAACTTAGATACTGAGACACCACCAGCGACTAAGCATGTGTTCAATACATTGGAGCAGTTGAGTTCAAGGATAGAACAAAACAAGCTTAAACTGTAATCTTAATTTATTAACTTAATTTTTAACTTATTGTTTTTTTTTCTAATATACTTAAATGAAATAACTTAATAACCTGTTTATAGGTATTTTCTAATATAATTTTATCTTGTTTATTAAAGCTATTGTTTAAATAATAGTGTATTTTATTTAATTGGATTCATAATGGAGCTATTAATCAGGTTGTGTTAGATTATAGATAAAGATAGCCTGAAGTCTAACGGCTCATACAATATTCTATTTTTTTTACGGAGTACGTTTATAAAAGTAGAACCTGTTGATTTGGGTTGGGTGGGTCACAATATAGGCAGTTTCTATAATTCGTCCGGCAGGTCCAGTTCCTTATTAATTTCTCGTAATGCCATCTAGTTTGTTTCTAGGTAACTAAATCATAGTGTTGCCAGAGAGTAGACGGTGCCCAAATATCTAATTTATAATTATTACCGTTTTATACAATATTAACATTAGGCTTTAAAATCGCACAATGTAGGTACGATCCACTGTCCAGTGGTTTTTGTCAAGTACCTCCAGTAATTTTGTGCAGTAGGTAGTGAGCTAACTGCCTACCTACATATCTACGTGAAATCCAACTTAATGTAATAATATTATTAATCCACCAACTGAATTAGTATAAATAGCCTCTGGTTGCCTGCCTTGGCAAAAGTATTACCACAAACTAAGTAGAGTTAGTATTACTTAGCACTATGCGCGTGCTATTTATACATAAATGCCCATAGGTTAACTTTTCCGACAGGAATAGATTTAAAATAAAGCACCAGCACTATAGCACATCCGACCGTGACAAGTTTAAATGCAAGATAAATCGATGTTGTCTCGTTTTCTACCATGCATAAAGACAGAGAGAGAGCGACTCGGTGCAACATAATGCATGATAAAAGTCTTATCTTGGTGTGTGTGCCAGCCCCACTACTGCCTTTCACTTACAATATTATATACCGTAATATATTTTTGTCATTATTAAGGAACTTGAGGAATCTTTTATACACACAGGATACACAAGACAACCCAATTTTACACTGTGTGTATTCAATTATACGATCTGGCAGCCCTGCTGTAGGTCCGACATTTTTTAGACTATAGATACCACAACTTAGACCATCTAACTAGGGACCCGGTACGCGCATAATTCAACGAACAAAATGTTCTGTCAATTCTTGGGGGAGGGGAGGTAACCACTACATTAAAATTGACGCACACTTACTCAAAACATTTTGTGTCATTATAAACGCACACGTAAAGAAATGTGCAACACTAGTATATTTTACGCACACTAAAAGATCTAATACGTCAACATACAAAATTTTACTACCGTAGGACCATCGGTGTAATAGGGTGAATACCACTATCGATATTTCTAATTAGCTATATCGATAGTTTCATATACTCATTATTACATTTATAGCTGTCATTATAATCTACTGAATTATCTCTACTGAAACAGCTGAACAAGAAATAATGAGTAACTCACGAGGCGTAAATATTCAACGGAAACAAGATGATTCCGGGTACATCCCAATTCAGTTCCTTGAAAATGAGATTATCTAAAAAATAAGTACCTAATGTTCCCAAATAAGCTGTTTCATCCCCCCCCACTCCCACTCGACCAGCGCCATCTGCTGCCACTGGCCTGGCTGATATCTTTTGTTAGGTAGGTACGTATAAACGTAATAGGTATTATTATACTAATGTCATCATCATCATCATTTCAGCCAAAAGACGTCCACTGTTGGACATAGGCCTCTCCTAAGGTTTATTATACACTATATATATTATATTTTTATCGATACCGGTCTGCAATCATAAATAAACACTACTACAACACTGTTCAAATCAAAAAGTATTTAATTCAAAATCATTCTTGCAACATTGACTAATACGACTGAATAATTTTGATACTTGATTTATTATTTTCCATATTATTTATTATTCATAATGCAAGCGCAAGCACTTTTAAGTTTTCTTTGATGTTGGTCAATAAGATAATATTTGTTATACATATATTTATGCCATATGTGATTCATCGCCTCAGTAGCAGACGCTGCCTGCTTCTGGGTCATATGGACCCGGAGCAGTGTCAGGTTCGATTCCGTTTATCAAGATCAAGATCGAGATCGTATTTATCTGAATTGTTTCGATAGTGGGTGTTTTTGTTTCAACATGAGTTAGTTATTTTTTTTTGTATTTTAGGAAAATAAAACAAACATATCATAGCTACTGCGTTTTTTAATTATTTTTTTATTTTAATCTTGGTCTAAATATTCCACTCCTGATAAATCCATATATTGGCGTGGGCCTGCCGCTGCCACATCAACTCATCATCATCAGTCTCCACAGCATTGCTGTCATCTTGAAGATTTATTATTAATCGATTAATGTCATCGTAAAGAGCAATTTTCGACTATTCTTACCTGAAAAATAAAATAATTCAATAAAAGATAATTTCTTTAATGCTTTAAGATTATTTGTTTTTTTAGTAATTAAGTAACGATGTTAACTGACAAGCAAACATAGAAAAATAAAGCAACCTTAGTTTATGTATTGGTCGAGATGAAAGCAACACATAAAAATAATGCGCAAGTATCAAGTGTATTCAATCGAATGTACCGCTAAGCGATCAATGTATATTTACTGAAAAACCTGTAAACTGAAGCTTTGAGCCTGCCTTTGTATACAATAAACACATTATTTAACTTAAAAACTGTAAAATAAACTGCTTATATACCTATAATATCAGCGGTTCTTTGGTAAACATGGTCGAGTTCTGACAAAATATTTTGCACCTCAAATTCCGCGAGACACCGCCTGTAAACTTTGTGAATCACCTCTCTTGTTGAATTACTAATGATTTATTCATTGTAAATCGTTTTTAACGTTCTGCGACTGGTTTATCACCGCGTAATTCAGTATTTATCCGTTTGTTTACAAAGTTCAAATACTTGACAATTATTTGACAAATAAAAAATACAGTTGCCAGGGTAGAAAAGATTCGTCTATGGTCACAGTAGACTCTTCGATTAATTCGTACTCGATTAATTGTATCGATAATGTTTTCGATTCTTATGACATTTAATATTTTAATGAATTTAATAGAAAAATTGCATTAATTACATCAAAAATACTTACATATGAAATGTTACCCCATCTTTTTGTATATTACTATTTTTTGTAATTTCTTTGCACACGTTTAATGGGACAATTCGGCATTTTTCACGAAGCACCTTACACCGCGAAAACGATACTTACTCTGATCAAATCGATTTCGAAAACAGTTTTTATATACGTGTCAGAGATTGTTGGTCCTGTACCTATAGAAAAAAGCTAGAGGGGAAGATCATGCGAAGCGCATCCTGAGCTAATACATCCATGTACCACAATCATACGAACGCAAACAATATCTCGATTATCGGATGCATTTTCGGTTTATTTAGTCGATTCCTTCTGACGGCACCGAAACGCGTACAGTTACATTCTGTGGCACTTTCTAAAATGCATTTTATTGACATTTTTGTAGAATGAATGGCAACACACAAAACTGCTGCGCGTCCATGTCAAGAGACTCATCTGTGTAAAACAGGATCAATATAAATTAAAAATGCGGAATCCTCACACATAATAGTGTTATTTGTGTTCAAACGTCGTCCATAACGATAGTGCGGGACTTTACGCGGTTGTCGCAGCCGCCAAACGCGAGAATCGCCTGTTATACGCCCGACCACCCAGAATACATCACGGAGAAAATGACCGAGGCATCCCTTATCTACGGAGTGAAGTGAAATATATGAACTGTGAACTGTCGTGTGCATCATGTAGATAGTGCAATTGTGAGTATCCCGTCTAGTCCGTCAGTCAACATTCGGAAGTGGTGGTGTTATTATGTCGAAGAGATGATGTGGTCGATAGCTGTGGCGATCGTCGTGGCCGTGGCGCTAAGCGCGCGCGGCGAGCAGGTCCTCTTGTTAGACACCACCGCGGAGGCGAATCTAGGCTGGACCAGGTACCCTTACGGCCCCCAAGCGAGCACCCCCGGCTGGCTCGAGGAGTCCTACACTAATTTCGAGAAACAATTCATCAATTGGCGATCGTACGTAGTGTGCGACGTCGCCCATCACAACGTGAACAATTGGTTATGGACACCGTTCATCGAGAGAAGGAATGCGAATCGTATTTACATCGAAATCAAATTCACTATAAGAGATTGTTCATTGTTCCCTGGCAATGCCTTGAGCTGCAAGGAGACCTTTAGTCTGCTGTACTACGAGTTTGACGTGGCGACGCGCGAGCAGCCGCCGTGGGAGCCCGAGAGCTACAAGCTGGTGGGCAGAATCGCAGCCGGTGAGGGCAGGTTCAACACCAATTCAGAGGTTGATATTAACACTGAAGTTAAAAGTATAGCTGTGACTAAAAGGGGCGTCTACTTCGCCTTCAGAGACCAGGGAGCCTGTATATCCATACTCGCTGTGAAGGTGTACTACATAACATGTCCAGAGGTAACAGTGAACTTTGCGAGGTTCCCCGCAACACCAACCGGACGCGAGGTGACTGTCATCGAGCAAGCCAATGGTACCTGTGTTGAGAATGCAGAAACAGCACAAGGGGATGTCTCACCAGTTTATCTATGCAAGGGAGACGGAAAATGGACCCTGCCCAGTGGATCTTGCAAGTGTCGCGCTGGATTCGAGCCGGATCTCAGTAGTCAGGTTTGTAATCAGTGCCCACCGGGGAAGTTCAAGTCCCATACTGGTGATGACCCCTGCATAACCTGCCCTGACTATTCAGAGTCCACAGCTCATGCTGCTGCTGAATGTAAATGTGTACCAGGTTTTTACAGGGCAAAGAAAGATCCGAAGAATATACCATGCACTCAGCCACCGTCAGCCCCAGATAACCTCACTGTTACATTCGCTGACCAGTTTTCCATTTCTCTTGCTTGGCAACCACCCCACAAGTCTGGGGGACGGAATGATGTGACTTACCGAGTGCACTGTTTCAATTGTGGCCCTAGTGTTGAGTTTAGACCAGCTGAAAATGGTTTGAATAACACCAGAGTGACCATCATGGGCTTGGACCCGGTGACTGAATACAAGTTCCAAGTATATGCAGAAAACGGTGTGACCGAACTGACAGGTGAAGAGCCCAAGAAAGTGGAGATAACTGCTGTGACTGAGGCTTCTGTAGTCAGTGTTGTCACCAAACTGAGGGTGCTGAGTGCAGAGAGTGATAAACTATCATTAGCTTGGAACCCGCCTCCCATAGACCTGACTGATCCAGATGATACTATTGAGAGTTACGAAGTGAAGTGCTTCCCTAAAGATAACTTAGAAAAGATTGCCAATGCCACACTTAAGATCACAAAAGAACCTCATGTCACGATAACAGGACTGAGAAGGGACACGGATTATGGTATAAGGGTCAGGGCAAAGATGAAGCGTGGTTGGGGCGAATTCAGTGCTATAGTCTACGCGCGTACTGGTTCAGTGCTCGAGACGAATTTCGTAGGTGAAGAGGAAGGGGCACAAGTGAGATTAGTCGCCGGTGTGATGGTAGCAGTAGTGGTACTGTCAGTCGTGGCTATAATAGCGACTGTACTGTTCCTACGGTCCCGCACTGACGATGAGTGTGACAAGAAGCAGCCGAGCGACTGTAATGCGCTCAACTATAGGAATGGAGAAGTGTACACTGGCCCCGACCGACCGACCAAGACGAGCAGCAACGCCACCACACCGCTATTTGCCGGCACCGGCTCCAGAACGTATATCGACCCTCACACTTACGAAGACCCCAATCAAGCGGTCAGGGAGTTCGCTCGCGAAATTGACGCGTCTTGCATCACTATAGAGGCGATTATCGGAGGCGGTGAATTCGGTGACGTGTGCCGCGGAAAACTGAAACTGCCCGCTAGTTGCAGTCAAGAGATTGATGTCGCGATCAAAACTCTAAAGCCTGGTTCCACGGAACGAGCGAGACGCGACTTTCTCGCCGAAGCGTCGATAATGGGCCAGTTTGAGCACCCCAACGTGATTTTCCTACAAGGAGTCGTCACTAAATGCAATCCAATAATGATTATCACGGAATTCATGGAGAACGGATCGCTGGACACGTTTTTGAGAGCCAACGACGGCAAATTCCGCGTTCTCCAGCTAGTGGGGATGCTCCGTGGCATCGCGACTGGAATGCAATACTTGTCAGAAATGAATTACATACACCGAGACCTCGCCGCCCGCAATGTGCTCGTTAATTCCCAGCTAGTCTGCAAAATTGCTGACTTTGGTCTGTCGCGAGAGATAGAATCCACCGCTGACGGTGCTTACACGACCCGCGGCGGGAAGATACCGGTGCGATGGACCGCCCCTGAAGCTATCGCGTTCAGGAAATTCACGTCAGCGAGTGACGTGTGGTCCATGGGCATAGTCTGCTGGGAAGTAATGAGTTTCGGCGAAAGACCGTACTGGAACTGGAGTAATCAGGACGTGATCAAGTCGATAGAGAAGGGCTACCGTTTGCCGGCGCCCATGGACTGCCCGGAGGCGGTGTATCAGCTCATGCTCGACTGCTGGCAGAAAGAGCGCACGCACCGTCCCACTTTCTCGAGTATCGTCAAGACTCTAGACAAACTGATCCGTTGTCCGGATACTCTGAGGAAAATAGCGCAGAATCGCTCAGCGGATCCCCTCGCGGGCGACACTCCGGATCTAATTCAGTTCACATCAGTGGAGGAATGGTTGGAGTGCATCAAGATGTCGCGGTACATAGAGAAGTTCCGCGCGGCGGGGATCACTGACATGGACGCGGTGGTCGACCTGACGGTCCACCAGCTCGCCTCCCTCGGCGTGACGCTCGTGGGCCACCAGAAGAAGATAATGAATAGCGTGCAGAGCATGCGCGCGCAGATCCGTGGCAGCGGCCCCTACGGCTTCCTCGTGTAAGACTCTGAGTGCGGTGAGGCGGGCTCCGCCGGTGGACTTGATCTCGATGCGCAATGTGTTTACAGTGATTTATTAACTAATGAAAATGATGCATTTTGTATATTTTTCTAAAAAAAACTGCCATAGAGTTTAGATATAGGTTTAAAAAAGGACTTCTTTTCATAATGATGTTATGAAAAGTTTATCGAGTATATTGTGCTGTTTATATTTCTTTTTATTTACTATTATTATTGTACTGTTGTTTTAATTGTTTAGTGGTAAAGGCCACTCTTGTGACAGCTACCTGCGGTGCGTTGTTACAAGACACGAATCGTAGTGATATCTGTGAAAGCTTTAGATTGCCGTCTCATTGATGTTATACAACGAATAACAGAATCTTGAATTATTTTGATAGTCAAACTTATTCCACACTGGCAGCTGAATTATACCTACTGAGTAAGAATATTATTTACCTATTAAGAACATGATAATGTATCGTGATAAAGTTTATGCTATTTTTAGTTATTTGCTAGCCAGTGTAACATACACAACTATATACTACTTATTATGTAGACTGACATTATGTGATTATTTTTTTATTTTTGTACTTAAGAACAATTTTATACATTCAATTTTCTAGATGCTTTTAAAGCCTGCATTATAAGATCAGTTAACAGAGGTAGCTACAGGGATTGTAGCTCGATATGCGGTAATGATTTGTTTGTAAAAATATATCTTAATAATTGTAGTTAGCAAATTGTTTGTAATCTTTTCTATAAATATTATGGTTTATATTCATGACATTTTTAATATAATGCAATGTCCAATGATCATGTTAAACGATTTATTGAATCAATGTCTAATTGTATTATGGGTCAACTTTGAACATGTTTGTGCATATTTCAGTACTGATAATGTAATAATACTCATCATTTGCCCTTCGTGGAACACTGATAATGTGATTGAAGTACTTAATTAATGTAATTCTTGCCACAACAATGCATTTTAGTTTGTTGTACGTATTATTTACTCCTTTTACATCGCGTGTATATAAGGCTGAACAATTTAGTTAAGTGTAAACTTTGCTTTAAAAATGTATACATTATAATACCTACTGTTATGTTGGTAATTGTTTTGTGATTATTTTTTTATTGGTGAGGGTGGCAACACAGACACTGACATGTACACATTTTATGAGTCGTAATTTGAATTCAAATTGATTATTTAGATAATTATAATTTTTCCATGAGATGACCATTCCATCAACACAAAAATCTTAAAAACATCTATTTAATATTTGCATTAAATATTTTATTTTTATTAGAGTGATGACAGCAAAATAGACAAAATCAATTATTATTTACAGAATAAATAGTTACTACCATGTTGAAATGAATCTGAAAACTGGCAACATTCCCTTTAGACAATAGAATGAGGATTTAACTGACTATTGATGTGAAGACTCATGTTTATGAAAATCAATATACACTGTGTTATTGTAATAACTAAAAAGCTGAGACTAGTTTATTAAAAGTCGAGAGTAGGGTCAATTACACAATCTTAAAGGTTTATTTTTTATATAAAATAAATTGTATCATGCATAGTCCAAAAGTTTAATGAGACGCTGCATGAGACATTCGTGTGTCACCGACTGGACTTATAAATATCTTTTACAATAATTTATGATTACAACGAGTCTGAGGTTTTTAGTTATTTAAATAACAGATTTTAAGTCAGGGTCGCGTGTGCTGCCCTTCTGAGCCAACACTGCCTGTAAACTATCGCTAGCTTCTAACTAATTTCCATTATTGTCAGTATAATATTACTCTGACGGTTCGTTAGTGTTATAAAATTGAATGCCAATATAGATATAAGTGCTTCGCTTATCCCGGCTTGTGGTACGAATGCGAATGTTTATATATACCGCTGTGCGACTGTGGGTTATTGTAATGCTAAGCGACCATTTTGCGTCGGGGTTGCCATCCGCAAAAATATTCTTCTTCTACATTTAGATATATTTACACATTTTTTTTTATTTACTTTTAGTATGTTATCGGAAATCAATTTCAGTGCGCGTTTACATGGCAATCCCGACGTGGATATAATTTTTATACTTTGATATGTAATCATGTTCATCTATTTCATTATCACAAAAATTGCTCAAATCCATTTCATACGCCATATAAAATATCATTTAGATACAGAAAAAATTGTACGTATAAATATTTTTGTGTCACGTATTGTATTACCACTGATACGCTCACACACACCCGAACACAACACTTAAAGTATTATATGTATTAAAGATTATTTTAAAATAAGTACTGTACCTACACTATTGGCTGAATGCGATAAATATAATCATTATTACAATATTATTTTCTATTGCTTAAGCGAAGAGTGCACATTGATAAAACTAATTGCATAGTATTTTTATAATGCAAATAAATTTAATTCTCAATGATTAGTGAATACCTAAATAACCCTAAGTTTTCACGACTATACTACTGATCCAAATGTAGTGACAATTCTAAATTCTGAAAGATTTATGTTAAAGACCAATGATTGGAGAGAATCCATTTAGATTCTTAACATCAAAGGAATTTCTTAATAGTCTCTTACACATAAAGATGATAAATTTAATGAAGAGGCAATCCGTACCTAAAGTTACCTTCATAAGTATGTTGATGAGTAGGTACTCAAATATAGTAGGATAAAAAAATTCATTTCATTTCTAGCCTGTAAAAATTTCCACTGCAGGGCAAAGGCCCCTTCCCTTTTTCCACTTGCTCCGGTCTATGGCTTCCCGGGACCAATCCGTCAAGTAGGAGTCCAGCTCATCCCGCCATCTTTTTCTGGGCCTGCCGCGTTGTCGTTTCCCTGCTCTTTGGGATCCACTGCGTGGTTAATTTTGCCCATAACGTTTCCGGCATGCGGTAGATGTGGCCCGCCCAGTTCCACTTCAGTTTTGCCACTGATTGGCCTACGTCAGCTATACGTGTTTTGGAGCGCAGAATCGAGTTTCTCACACGATCGGTACCTAAGTTTTACCTAGAGAATGCTGCGCTCCATTGCTCTTTGGCAGACCCCGAGTGCGAACTTTTGACGACCAGTTAATGACCAAGTCTGCGCTCCGTAAGTTAGGGTGGGGAGAATGCATGGACCAATTACTAAGGGGACTGGCCCTAAGCAACTCGGCCGAGTGGTCGGCCTAGTACTAACATCGACATAAAACGAAGCGAGTAGTTCAACTATTTACCGGTAGATAGAACAATGAAAATAAAAAAACAATGACCTCGTTTTTTTTCATACATATATCTAATAATGGCACCTCTTTCTTTAGTCTTTACTCTGTGGGAGAATGCACATGTCCATAATAAGTAATGCATCTCAAAAAACCAAGGAATCCTCATTGAAAAGCAAATGTCGCGATTCGTGGGACGGCCATTACTTTTTAGACTTGTTACAAAAATAAATGTAACAAAAAGGTCAGGTAGTAAGACCGGCTTCCGTCCGAGACGTGTTAGGACTACATCGATTATATACAAGTTTATTTATATATTTAAAAGTATTTTTAAAAGAGACACGTGCCACCCAATATGAAGTTAATTCAAAGAGCTGACTGCCAACCTTTAGTAATGGATTGGCCCAAGAGCATAGGTCGGTTTACTATCTACGTGATAATACCCCACGTGCAAGTCATACGTTGAACTAAAAACTTAGAAAGCACTTAAAATTATCTCAAAATAAAGTGCAGGTTAATTTATTTATTGCTCCATCACAATATAAGCTTCCATTTTATATGTGGTGCAGTTTTAAAACCAGATGCACAATAACATTATCTGTAATAATAGTTATAAAGATAAACTTAATAGGCTGAGGGGTAGGCAACTAAAAATACTTCCCTACCCCTTGCCCTGATTTTGAAAATGAGTACTCATATAATGTGTTTGTAGTAACTGCGAGCAATACCTTTGGTATTGCAAGCATCTATAGGCTACGGTAATCCCTAACCGCAATGGCCGCGACAAAACATAAAAAAACTCGCCTCACCTCATATGCGCTATTTGCCAGTATTCGTACCTACTAGTCTCTTTTCGCCCTCTTCTTACACGGATCAGTAGTTTATTCATTGTATTAATTAAGGTCTCATTTTCAAATTCATTCGCCCAACTCTTCCGAGAGAGACCAACAGGATTGAATTTTCTGCCCCGTTCAGTAATTGCATTTCCATTCAATCTGAGCGACGACGGCGCATGATAAGTGCATCAGTTCGGAAACGATCTCAAAGCGTCACGCTTCCAATTACCCAGCAGAGGATGCTCACAAAAGCGGGCGTAGCATCTTTTGACTGAGCTATATATCTAGGTATGTACCTATTACAGCAGAGACTATGTTTTTGTTAGAACAAAATATGATTGTATGCACTTGTTCTCCTTATCGATGATGTCCTAAATTGCAGTTGTTCGAAGTTATTCCAAAGTTTAGAGAAAATCCGTTATGGGTAAATTAACAAAATTCATTCGAACACACATAACAGTTTAAAGTTTGAACTTGACTCCTATATTCATAGGAGATAATGCTGTTGAAAATGCCGCGAACTGATATTTAGTACGTAAAGTTATACTAGTATTGATCAAAGTGCACTCTGAAATCTGTATTCCTGGACTTTTAGAGACTGGACTGTAATTTTTTAATATATTTCCGTTCAAATGCTTCAAGATTTCCAGACAGTCACATCCGTGGTTTAATAACATCTCTTGCAAGTATTGCGACGATGATTGGCTTATTACTCTGTACTTCCTTGTTACTTGCAGATTATCGGAGTTGATCTTATTATCCGATTCTGTCAGCTAGAATAAATAAGGATAGGTGTCATTATATTTATAACTACACATAAATGTCGCATTCAGCCAATGTAACTAAAAATATCGAAAATCATTTCTGCAGCCAACCACAAGTATTAAACACAAATTTTGCAGCAACTATTGCCTATAGTGTCTTCAATTTATTATTTTTTTGTTTTATTTTGAGCTCAATTTCACAACTAAATAAAGTTTAATTAATAATGTACTAATAACTATAACAATTTACACTTTCGCAACTTGCAACGGTTGTAGTTTGAAGTCTCCTAAAATTCTCTAATATTCTATTGCAATCAGTCTCCATCTTTTCTGAGAGCTCATGCAGACTTATTCTATGGTATTATCACCAACATGTTTTCCTTGTCTGTCCGTATAATCAACGAAAGAGATATAGTTATTCAAATGACTCAATATCGATTATAAATAAGTAGGTTTTTGGATTAATCGATTATTTTTCTCTATTAAAGTCTTCCATGAATTTGTTTTGACAAAGTGATCGACAAACTCGGATCTTTGACAATTGACAGATTTTTAATTAATAACATCGGCTCTAATAAGTTAGAATCCGAAATCGAATTTGTATTCGGAGCAATGAAAGTTTCAAACCGACAGTTTTTCGATACGATAATTACACGAGAGTTATGAAATATTAGTAGTTAAAACTGATTGAATGTTTGCTCGAGATCACGTGGCAGTAGGCACGCTTCGGCCTTACGCGGGATAATAATTCATACTCTTCCGTTGAAATGTTTAGCAATGTTTTAATCTCATGACCTCAAACTATTATTAGACTTTGGGTCTGCTTACTCAGCCAAGGTTTTGGTTTTTGATTGTGGGTTAAACAAATATTTGGACGCCTGTCTTGTCGGTATTCTTGGTTCTAAATATTGAATTGGTTTTATGTAGAGTCTTTATCAATAATTTCGTCCCATATAATTTTAATACCGTACCGATCTTAACCGTCGTAATGTGTCTCCAATCAAAACTGTACGTTCTCTCAATACGATTGTTCTGATTTTTGGTATTCCCACTTTACTGTGATCTTATGTATTTAAAAGTAGGTACTTAGTCGTAAACATAATCGCCTTCACGTCATAAAATACACCAATTTAATAATGATGATCATAATAGCGATATCTATTCATCAATTTTCGAGCGGATGTTGTCTGTATAAAATCATATAAATTACGTAGAGAATAAAGTTTTAGACGATGTTAATGTTTTTGTGTTCATGTTCTTAAATTATTAGAACGACGATGTCCATTTTAAATTGATGAATGATAATAATTTAAATGTTCGTCCTTGCAATAATGATATCTTATTTGTTATACGCTTGGTTGCAACTATCCACTGAAGTCATTCGCACTTGTGTATAACAAATGAGATGATTAATCCGTAACACCAAATCAGTCATAATCATACAATAGTTGTAATCAAATCAGTTTATTTACTACTTATACTTAGCTAGTAAAAATAAAATATAGTAAGAGATTTGATACGTTGGACACATTAAAAAACAATTGTAAGATATATAAAGTGAATGTCCAGTATTTCCAAATTGACTATTGTAGTTTATTGTGGACTCTCTTAAATCACAAACAACGTTAACACAAAAGGTTGATAAAGTGTGTGGTCTTTTCCAAAGTTTGCCACAGGGATCCGTTTTCCGACCAATTTTGTTCGCCTTTTGTGTTAATGAAAATTTAATCTCATTGTTTACGTATTAAGAATGTATATTATATCCTTCCGATAATAAACTGTACTCCGTAAAGCAATAATACGCCTCTATTAGACATATTTCTGATAGGTTGCATCGCCATCTTGAAATGTTTCCTGTCACAAAATGTGTTGTGTGTGACTCGTCGGTTTGCGCTGTAGAATATTCATACAAAACTATTAAATTTTTCTTAAGTAAAGACCCTAGTAATTTCAATCACGATAAGTATTAATTTATTTAACATAGGTACTCATGTATTATCCGCGATGTCACGTTCAATCGATGACTGACCAGCAAATATTGTGCACAAATTATTCCGTGACTTTGATCTCTGACATGCAATGATTAAACACGTATTATACGTAGGTGTTGGATTCTTTACAAATCAATTAATTGATAGTAATCATTATCAAGATGGAGTTTGTTGTCATCTAGATGACTATCACGCGGAAACTTGTGCTTTGATAACATTACGTGAGTGAGTGTCTCCGAGTACATAAATATACTCTTACGATAGATATAACTTTTTGACTCGTAACTATTCCTTTTAGGGTTTGCAAATTTAACTAAAACTAAATTGTTGAATACCTATGTAAATAAAACAGATAAGCCGAGTATGTACCCTTGTAGTTAATACAGACTGATTAAGACATGTTATCTTTTTTGAAGAGTATGGTAAAGTTATAGCATAATTTCTGAAAACTTAGGTTCACGCAGACGGACCGAGTGGCGGCGAAGCGACTGATTTAGTAACAATTTAATTACAACCCAATTTGCTTCTAAATATGACTGTAATTAGTCATCCGAAGGAGTCGACACTATAACCAATTAAGCCTCAAACACACGTTCCAGTATACTTGTGCAAGTCTAGACTTGCGCAAGTATATCATTAGGTTTGTGGCCGGCATTACAGTCGTATGCAGAAGGGAATGAAGTTTAAATTAAATTGTCACTCCGTCCGTATGTGCTGACGCTTCATAGTAATTGAATTCATTTAATAGTGTTGGCTGGCCTACCCTGCAACCTGTCCAGTACCTATCATAGATCGGACATACTTGGCCAATTCTACTGCGAATAACAGCGCAAACCAACGAAAACGCTCCCCTACAATGTGATACACCGTAACCCACACGTGTTAGTTGAACTTACGCAGATCAAATTAGGGAATAATTTTATTATTATCAGCAATGATAGGAACCGTAGGAACACCAATCATAGCCTAATTAACTGTAATACATAGAGTGATGTTAGATTTTATTTATAAGTATTCTTTTATAGAGTAAGCAGGCGTATGGGAGGTCGGTCTGGGCGGTCCGGGCGGTCTGTGCGAGCCCCATGCGCCGGCCGCATATACAGAGATAGGTATAAAATTAGAGCAGTTTTAAAATCTTTAATATGAATCAATTTAGGTAAAAGAAACAATGAAATGTAAGCTTGGCTATAATTTATGTAATAAACTATTGATATATTATTGGCGTGTTTGATTGTAATTATAATTCGTCAGTTTCCCTATTCGTCAATTTAATGAAATTCTATATTTCCTTCATTATTGGGCAATTATAGATAGAAGTTTAAAAAAAACCTTTTATGTCGTGACTCGTGTCCCACTACATAACACCTAGTATTTGAGTACTTAGGTATATGTTGGTAGATATACCTATTTCACATAGTGAAAATTGCGCTAAGACAGTGATTGGTAAATAAAGTGATTACTCCCGCTACTAGATTCGGGAGCACTACGTCTTAGCGAATTACGTTTGGGCAAATAACAAATGGTTGAATCTTAGGCGAAGGCTAGACGTAAAGTATATACTGTGGTCCGTCAGTATGGTACATAATGATGGATGTCATTCCATCGACGCAGGCTACACGTTCAGTATTTATTCCGTCAGTATTGTGACGTAGTTCGTACAGTGCAGACGTCAAATGAAAGCTTGTATGGATATTACCTTAGCGCTTGGTTTAATCCGCAATCTCAGAAGACATGTCCACTCTATTGCTTTCGCGACGCGGAATGCCAAACTGTCATTCTGGAATTGAAATTCGTGGTAAATACTGTCATCCATCAGTATACTAGCCTACACGATCAGTTTGGACCACGGTTTTTGGTAAATAATGACGGACCACAGTATTTACTTTACGTCTAGCCTTCGCCATAGATTTAGGACTGGTTCAGCGCGGGTTGAATCCGTTTTGTCGATGATTCATTAGGCCGAAAGCTCTAACGTTCATTAGGTGAATGTATAACAAATCTCAGTGTCGAAAGCGTTCATTACAGCCATGGTTTAAAATCTCGAATATTCAGTTGAGCTTTAGTCTGGCACTTATTAATTTGATTTCAACTTTCTGAGGGGAAAATGTCGTCGGCCGCCGCACCGCTAGCGAGTCTCAGAAGCACTACATGCTAATTGTGAGTCTGCTAGTCACCCGTCTGTAGAGGAAGTTCGTCCCTGTTTCCATCTATGACAATGGAAACAGAAAATTCCGAAATCTAACAAAAAAGAAAATGGAAGTTGAAAACCTTCACAACAACAGCGAGTCCAAGCAGGGTAATTCAAATTAAGGTAAGTCCGGTAGGTATGAAAACAAATTAATTCTCTATATCCATTTATTACCTATATGGCGTCATTTAAACTAAAATAAATGCTATTTAAATACAGATTTTGAATTTTACAAAAATACTTTATTGGGTAAGGAACTTAAGTATAGAAAAATAGCCAAAAATGTCAAGTAACACAGCCTCATGATGACGTTTGTTGATCACAATAAAGAAGTCGACTGTAGGGCGAAACCACATCACTGCGTCCGACGTCCGTGCACAGACTACACGAGTAGTGATGGGATATTCTCGAGAACATCCCATCACACCCTTGGAAACTTACTCGTGAGAATTTTTGAGAATCTTATATTTTGGGTGACGTTATCCTAACTTTAAATCTTAAAAACAATTAAAACCACCATACTTGCATGTTTAATGAGGTTTATGTCAAGTTTAACATGCTTCAGAAGATAAATACTCAAAAATACTAAAGCGACGGCCATATGAAGAGCGACTTGAAGCACTCAAGCTCACAACCCTAAAGAACCGTAGGGATCGTGGAGACTTAATTGAGACATATAAGATCTTAAATGGACATTATGATCTACAGAATTTCCAAAACTTATTTGAGCGCAACAACTATGACCGACTAAGAGGCCATCACTTAAAATTGAGTACCAGCTTCTCAAACAACAATCCCCACAAGCACTTCCTGAGCAACAGAGTGGTTAGAGCGTGGAATAAGCTCCCAGTAGACGTTGTATCAGCTCAAAATGTGAACCAGTTTAAGAACCGACTCGATAAACACCTGAAAGAGAAAAGCTAGAAGAGAACAACAGGATACAGGCACCTATCAGTTGAATCAACTGCCTGCCTGATAATAAATAATAATAATAATAAAATTCTCACGAGTAAGTTTCCGAGGGTGAGAATGTATTCGAGAACATCCCATCACTATACACGAGTCGCACAACAAATGAGACAAATGAATGGTTTGAGAAAAAGCTCGCATTATTCATGTTACTGGATTAATGAACAAGGATTTTTATACCACTAATGCGGCAAACAAGAGTACGGGCCGCCTGATGATCATTTATAAAAAATCATTAACGTTCGTTTGTAGAATACCTACCTACCCTGCAAACAGTTGTACTACTAGGCACTCGGGTATAAATATTCCCCGGTCCATCCAACACGTAGTGAGCCTGGGCCAATGCCTGGGCACTCCTGTGGCAGTAGCTCCCACTACGTGGTGGACGGCCCGCGGCATCATCGACTTTAATCATTTGATATTTATACCCGAGTGTCTAGTTGGCTTGGTGGCGTAGTACGTCCTGACAGCGATTCATTATACGCGGACACAACACGATAGGCAGTGATTGCCTTAAATTGGCCCTAGGGTCAGGAAGTTATTTGCCGCCTGTCTGGAGCGCGGAATTCGTTAACAGTTTCACAAATCGAATATGTGCACAAATCACTCCTTTAAAACCAATCAGTTTACAATCGAGTCCTACCCTGAAATTGTTTTCAAAACTGCGAAATAATACTCGTGTAGCTTGTATGAGGTATTAGTGGATATTGGGGTAGAGAAATATGAACTAGTCGGTAGGTATATGCACCTATTGTATGCGGTTGAAATAATGCATACAAAATATTGTTTCGCATTTCTGATACAGCCATCAGTTTTACAAATAATAAAACATTGCATTTGCGTTTAAATAAAAAACACCATTCGCCTGCTCAATTATGAGCCCATAGTAAATAATCAAATTTCATTGAAGGCACTAATAATAAATAATCAGATATTAAAATGTCCATGATATTCTAATACATGACAATTGCAAACTTTGTACCTTAATATAGTACTTACATACTTAATATTAAATTATCTATATTGGCTACAGCGTAAAAGTAATTTGATCAAATGCAATAACGTAAATCATACCTAATCAAAGTAACATTCTTCTTCATTCTAAAATGTAACGTGAAAACATTTTGACGTAAGAAAATTATAATTCCGAGTACACTTCACCAGCACAAGCACATGTAAAGGTGGGTACTGACTTTAGGTATCTGAAATGCGGCAAACATTATTGTGCTCGGAGAACCCCACTACTGGAACCAACACGACAAAATTAATGCTGAGGAAAGTTCACCAGCTCATCTTATCTGTGCGTCGAACTTATGATTGTGTTCAGGAAGCTCTTAGAACTATATCATTATATTTCCTGATGGATTTCACAAAGTTGGACCGATCTAGTAATAGACATCCGCGGCTAACCGCCCTTTTCATTAACCAAACTAGAAATTTCGGTCCATATTGTAATCA
Organism: Drymonia ruficornis; assembly: GCA_947859195.1. Taxonomy (NCBI): domain Eukaryota; kingdom Metazoa; phylum Arthropoda; class Insecta; order Lepidoptera; family Notodontidae; genus Drymonia; species Drymonia ruficornis. Next base: position 524,789 of record OX401907.1, on the reverse strand, counting down.
TAGGGAGGAGGAGGACCTTTTCTGAACTTCCGCCCCCATACAATAACAAATAAATATCGCCAGACTGACACATCAACTGTATGGTCCCAAACTAAGCAATATTTATACTGACACCTACACTAGGGCAAATTACGAAGAGGCAGTTTCCGAAATTTGCTTCTGGCGGGAGTCAAACCCGCAACTTCTCGATGCAGTAAGTTGAGCGGCCTACGCACGAACCTACTACGCCAAGCGGTCGTCTAAAAAAAGTCCTCTTCCTTATAAAGAGTTGTACAAACTTAGTATCGTTGCATTTGAGGGCGTATACAAATAAAGGGATAAATCGGCCACAATTACCCTTAAAGATGGCTCCAGGGGGCTTACCACGAACTCTTATTGCGATTCAATTACAGGAACGTTTGAACGATTCAGCGTCTTTTTGTGCAATGACGTACCTTATTGTCATGACAATAAGAAACGTCATTGCACAAATGGCCGCTGAAACGTTAAAACAAAACTGCTATAAGAGGTGGTGGTAAGCCCCCAGCACGTACTTGAGGACCTCATTACATCGTATAGTCTGCGTATTTGTCAATTTGTATGGCAATTTGTACAGCGCCCCTAGCGGACGATCTCTAAAACTTTAAGTTGTCAACGAAAGCGGACAAATACGCGGGCTATAAAGTATACAGTCAGCTTACGAAAAAATACACCGGAGATACGACTTCCAGACACTAGACAAAAACATTAAAATATTGACGTAAGTGCGATGACGTCGTTTTAGGTTCATTAATCTATCTTTGCTTATTCAAGCAGTTCATTACTTTAATATATAACAAGAAAAGAGACATTGAATAACAAAAACTGCATCAAATACTTTTACGTTGTTATAAAATTCGACGTAAACCAATTTGCATATAAATTGCGTTACTTGATTAACAATTTAATTGTAAATGTACTGTTCATTTATGGTTTAAAAGGCCTTGAATCGTTGTTGATAAGACGTTATAGCTATCCAACCACTGAAATACTGATAACAAATAGTTTCCGTTCCCTATACACTATTAGGTATTAAGGTTGGCACTCATCTATCAACTCGGCACCCGACCAGCGCCGCCTCATCGGTCGGCATCCACTAACTGAACCGGAAATAAGTGGACCACGCGCTGACCACGCGGCGTTCATTCGTTGACCACGCGCGGTCCACTGGGTGTTCACGTGACGTTTATGGTGTAAAAGCAGCGTCCGCCCGCGGACCACCTGTTGACAACGAGCGGACGCCGACCGGCGAGGCGGTGCTGGTCGGGTGCCGAGTTGATAGATGAGTGCCAACCTTTATTCACTATTATTAGCGCGGCTGTTGATAAAATGTATGGCAAGATTCGATAGCGAAGGTTTCCTTTCCTGTCAAAACTTGTAGAGAACAGAATAGCTTAAAACAACGTTATAGAGTAATGCTGTCAACGAATCCGACTACCGCGTGGCATAGTAGTTCGAGCACTGCACCGGGTGGATGTGGGTTCGATTCCCGCCAGAGGCATATTTTGGATAACCTTTTGGTAATTTCCCCTGGTCCAGGTGTCATTGGGATCGCCCCCAGTCCATTGTACGGTAGTCATAGTACAAGCGTTGCTTAGTTAGTTACATACAGTTGAGTATGGCGATATAAATAAAATAAATAAATAAATATAATGTCACGACTTTTATCCCCATTCGGGGGGTAGTCAGAGGCTTGAGTGGCCATACACCACCACATTGTGGAGGTATTAAGCCAACTCAAAGCCTACGTTTCACCGGATAGTCGGAACCCAACGTGACAGGTGGTGAACCTTGTCGCCGTGTATACAGGAACTGACTATTACCTAATCCCCGAGGGATAGGTAAGTTTCCTCACGATGTTTTCCCTCACCGTTAGCGAACTGTAAATTATGCACATAGATGAAAATTCATCCATTGGTGCATGCCCTACCGGGGATCGAACCTGGGACCTTCTAATTGAGCCCAACGTGTTCGCCCCTAGGCTACAGTCGCTATCGAATCAGATGGCGATATATATTTATTATTGTTATTTGTAATGCTCTACTAGCGTCATCGAACCAAGTAACATAATCAACACACGACACTTTAAATTTCGGAGATCAACATTCTTCGCGAAATATTTGTCATTAACCGTATATCTTATCTGGGGACAATTAGAGGAAAACCAACATACACTTTTAACAATAGCTACAAACTGATAAAACGATCGTGAGAATGGCAATTACAGGAATTAGTTAAGTATGATTACATGTTCAATAAATTAATTGATTTCCTATTTATATAAAAATAAGATAGTGTTGAACAGTGTTATAACTTATTTGAAGTGCAATGTTATTGATAGACCTTAGGTAGGTATTTAGAACCAAAACAATAATTGCAAGATTTGATCTAAATCCGACTTTTTTACAGCTTAAAGATGAAGAATAAAACTATACAATCTTTTACAAAATGATAAACAATTCAGTAGGTACAGTCAACATCAAAAGTAAATAAAAACTGTAAGCTGTATACTTTGTCTGGGCATTTTTCCGCTTTGTATGGAAAATGGAAAGTTTTGGATACTATCCGCTAAGGGCGCTCTTCGATTTGACTTACCAAATGACAAATACTCAAACTATAATGCCGAGTGTCCACTGGCAAGTAACTTCGGCAATTTCTTGCAGAAGTCACTTGCTGACTTGTTTCCACGGACTGCAATTTTTCTTTTGCAAGCCGCTTTTGCAAGTGTGTAGAAGTTAACTTCCTGCAAGATCTTGAAAAACACTTGCCACAGAAATTGCATACAAATTACTTGCGCAAGAGCGGTCAAACAAGATGCCTAGTTGCAGAATTATTTAATTTCATCATTTTTCGTTTAATTCAATTTTTTTTATTCGTGTAAGCTTTATAAGCATTTATAAATCGTCAACAAAATACAATATTTAAGCGTTACAAAGTTAGTAAGTCAAAATTAAAATCGTGACCTACTTAAATGAGATCGACTATCGTGCACCCCCGTTTACATCCAACAGACCCCTAATTCTTTTTTTCGCTCACATGGACCCCGTGTAGGTCGTCGTCGACCCCTAAGGGGACGACGACGGGTCATATAGACTACTTGGGTACCTATCATCGATATATATGATTTTATTACGATTAATACAATTTTATTTTATAATCTTTGCTTGTTGTGTCCCACAATTGGGTATTCATCTCGTAAAAAGATATGAGTTTTACCGTGTATTTGCGTGACCATACTTTTTCTCGCTCACGTTGAAGATACTAATAATTCAAAATATGAAATGTAGGTATAATCAATATTTCAAGACTTTCAAGTGTATCTCTATGCCAGGAATTACTTGAATAATTTCCAGCATAAACATTGAACTTGCCCTAAAAACTTGAAACTTTATTGTGTAAGCAAACTAAAGTCGCAAGCGCTTGCTGCAAAGCACAGTATGAAATTTGACCCGAAAATCGGACACCCCTTTTTTATATTCTTAATCGAAAGTATACGCTATTTTGAATGCTATAGTAGAACTCCCAAAACCCAGTTCATTTTAGAACCGGAGTTATGACTTTTTCTATGGTTTTTAGAAAAAACCTTAAGAAATGTTGTAACTTTCTATGTAAGCAAAGTTTTTATGTTTCAATTATAGCATGTTATAGAACCAACTAAATGTTATTTTTGGAATCATATAATTTATTTCTATGTGAACTATGAAGAAAATTATGTCATTTTTTCAGTAATTTTGAAATTATTTTTTTGCGCATGTTTCTTTAGGTATTAGCACTTTATTTTTACCCGACTACGGAGGCGTTATGATTTTGACCGGTATGTATGTATGTATGTATGTATGTATGTATGTATGTATGTATGTATGTATGTGCGTCTGTTCCCACCTAACTTCCAAACTACTTGTCGTAATTTGACAAATGAGGTATCGTCAGAAGCGGCTTAATGGCGCGCTGGTTATAGGCTATGTGACGTTACATAAAATTGCATATGGCGCCCTCTAGAGGACATAATGTCATGAACTAAAAAAAAAACATTTTTTAATGAAACCGTGTGGGGTATCAAATGAAAGAGCTTGATGAGCACATTTCAAAAATATATATATATTGTTACCTATAACTCCAAAATAATTAAATAAAAAGTAAGTTTAAAAACTAAAACCCGACTACGGAAAAAACGCGCTCTAAAAAGTATGAAACAAGAAAATATTCTCATCTAGAGGATAGCCGTGGTCCGTGTTCATGTGCCATATGGCCCTAAAAGACCTACACGGACCACGGCTATCCTCTAGATGAGAATATTTTCTTGTTTCATACTTTTTAGAGCGCGTTTTTTCCGTAGTCGGGTTTTAGTTTTTAAACTTACTTTTTTCACACACAGTATTCATTAGTGTTATGTTAACCTGCCTGTAAAATATCAGATGCGTAACACGCAGGAATTCGGAGTTATTGCATTTTAACTTATTTTGGTGAACTCTAGTACCATAGAAGTGACTGAAAACCATAGAAACCTCATATCTTCGAATTCCTGATAGATTTACATATGATTTTTTTTACAACTAACGATACAGTTAGGAAGAATGTTTAAGGTGGATATAAAGTGCTACTCGCTAATAGTTTAAGAGAAAAAAAATAAAAGGTGAAAATCACAAAATTGAGCGTATTAATTTTGCTGGTATTGCTAAATATATTTTATTTAGCTTATTAAATGCTCTGTATATAATGCCACTATGCCTTATAAAGAAATTTATAAATATGTTAAGCATCTCTTTTATTTTAGAGTTTTTCTGAAAATTCTGCATTTTCTTTAAAAAAATATTACTCGAGTTCTAAACTGAATTGACTTCTAGGAGTTCTACTCTAGCATTCAAAATAGCGTATACTTTCGATTAAGAATATAAAAAAGGGGTGTCCGATTTTCGGGTCAAATTTCATACTGTGCAAAGTCAAAATAACCGTGTCCACGTGGGACTTGCGGCAAGTTCGGCAAGTCACTTGAAACTTGCAGAAGTCCACTTGCACGAGTGTTTACACATTGGAAGTCGCTTGCGCAAGTCAACTTGTGCAAGTTTTCTTGCCAGTGGACACACGGCATAAGGGATATAGTTTGCTTACGAGAAAAAATACAGTATGGGCACAGTCCTCACCTATTATTTCATAAGTTAGATGTTGACTGTACTTATTTTTTAATAGTAGTTTGGGGAAAAAGCGGATTAAAGTTATGGGAAAAATATAACTTATAATGTGCCTGTTTCTTAGTATATTTCTGTCTCACTCTGGCTGTCATAACCATGTGTCCGATAAACCAGCCACACACCATAACGATATAAATGCGCAAGTCTAGACTTGCGCAAGTATACTTGAAGGTGTGTGGCCAGCATTACACCATCGTCATAATCGACATGCTCTAATACTACCAACATGAGGACGACAAATAACTAAGCTAAATATTCAGTAAATGGGTGTATACACAAGTCTCGAGCCGCCGCGCCCGAGCCATCAGTTATGTATGATACTGTCTACGCGTTCAGACGTCAAAACTGTCTGCTCGGGCGGGCCCCCGCCTCTTATAGACGCAGTCAATGGTGTATCATTAAACAGCACATATATTTAGTAGTTTAGTAAATTATTGCTTAAGTTTATGAACATACAATTTCTTTTTTAACTGGCTGTGCCTGCAACTCCATTAGTTTTTTCAATTTTTCTGGAGAAACTATTCACCCTTCCGGGAAAAGGGTCCACATGAAATGATAACTCGGGTTATTAGCCACTTCTTTTTATCGAATGCTTAGTGGCCACCCTGGTATCAAAACTGTTCAAGCCACCCAAAGGCCTCTGGCAAGGCTTAACGACTGCTGCCTGGATGACAACTAGGACTGACTTTTAACGTGCTCTTCGAAGCACAGAGACGCTCAGTTCAATTGCCATTAAATGGTCACCCATCTCTGACTGACCTTGCCTTGCCTTGCTTAAAATCCGATCGTTAACCGATCAGTGATCGCAGCTGGTTTTAAGCGCCTCTGGGTTAAAAGCTGCCACCATATCATGTTTCATGAAAATTAGATCAGTAATTACCCCATGATGCATTCTCAGACTAAAAGATGGACAAAAACTGCAGATCTATGATTGCTTTTTCAAAAATATTACATGTACAGACACAACCTAGTCGGTAACAGTCTTTTTATATGTAGATAAATTGATAACCATTGCATTTTCTATATGATATATTAAAAATTCTGTCAATATTAAATATTCATACAAATAGTACACATTTAAGCTAGAAAATCTCACTGAATTTATTTACATAATTTACATTAATTTGTTTGATTATGTACCCTATATTATGAATGTGGTGGTGGGGTCACATTCAAAATGAATTCACTTCACATTTCATACATGAATTTTTAATTGCCAGAGCTTTTGATACTGGCTGTCTGTATGCTATTCATGCCATAGATAACACATATTGCTTGTTTTTAATAGTTTTAACTATAATGTTCTACATAAAAAGAAAGTAACTCCTAACAAAAATATTTTTGTCTAAAATTACACAAATACAATTACATTAACAACAATCTAGATGTATCACAATGCTTCTTCAAATTAAGTATCAAATCATTTGAACAAGCATTACAATTTTATTTTTAAAAAAAAGTATTTTTTTATTTCTCGCTTACAGTAAAAATAAGACTAAATAGATCCGTCATAGGTATATAAAAAGCCGCTGGAAATTCTCATGTGGCATAATTAAGTGTCAGCTCATACAGACCCCATAATAATAACAGTGGGCATATCAAGGGCCTATCTCAGACGTAGCTTTCTTGAATTTAGCTTATAGATTGTTAGACACATGCAATTAGTTTGTCTATGATACATACATACTACGTAGTAGATAAATATGATGTGCATTTTATGAATAAAAACTATATCAGGTAGCCCTAATACCTAAAAAAAAATGCCAACCAATTGCTCGATCAGATTAAATGCACATAAGAAAAATAAACCTCTCAAGTATTTAGTTCATAATTATTATACTTTTCCCACATATTCTGAAGTATCTCTCAAGTTTGAGTATTCATTGGTATAACTCTAATAGAGTCAGTTAATAGATTTTGAATATTACTGAATAAGTTCTAAGATTTCTTACAGATTTCTCTAGTGGGTAAATGTCTAAACAAGTCAGTAATCATTGAACCGTAGGAAATAAATAAATAGAAGATGGTCACATTGTTTAGTGTTAGGGGCGTCCATAAATGACGTGAGGCATTTATGGTGGGGAGGGGGTCGAGCAAAATCTCACCAAATCTCACGTGGGGAGAGGGGGGTCTCTGCAAATCTCACGTAATATTTTTTGCAAGAAAACTGGGTTAAATTAAGTTTATTTTTTTAACGAAACTTAACTTTATCTTAAACTTTTTTTTTGTTACATTAATTAAAACATGTTTCTCCTCTAGAATATAGCTTTTGAAAAATCTCACGTGAGATTAGAGGAGGAGGGAGGGGGTTGAGCAAAATCTCACGAAATCTCACCAAGGGGGGAGGGGGGGTCGAAAAATCTCAAAAATCACCTCACGTAATTTATGAACGCCCCCTTATGGTTATTTATAATTTGGGTAATACATGGTAGCCTGTATGAGTTAAAACATGCCCACTACACGTATCACTGCAACAGTCATCTTTGGCACCACCTTCAACACTATACCAAATACATAGAGCATTGAGTCGGTTTCCTTCTCCTAAATCGCTATACTGTGTCCACTTTGGTGTTCTGCAGAAGAACGTACCCTGTGTGTGCAGTCGGCTTGCGTTTGAATGTAACATACGTATACAGTAGACTGGCCAGCACACTTATGTTAAGCCCTATGAAATTCAATAGTGTGAAAACGTAGTCACCTCCAATAACCATACCCAAGTATGTCACTAGAATGTTCTTCAGGCAGCCTATTATGGTTGTAGTGAGAGCACTATTGTACTGGGTGCATAGCATCACACTGTATGACAGCACAAATCCCATGATGCATGACATCAGGAACTGCATCAGGAAGAGCGTATCACCCCAGTGTTCATACTCCACCGACCTGTGCAGGTCTCCCATCATCCACGCGACCACCGTAGCCGGGACGATCATGAACAAGGCATTGTAAAACATAAGTCCATACTTTCCTAATTCTTTTGAATCCAATTTCTTTTTCATGTACACACCATTAGCGGCTGTGAACCCATCGTTTAGCAGCACTAGGGTGTATCCTGTTGCCGAGAATGTGACGTCATCGATGGCTGCAAGCAGCGCGCCTCCTACCATGGCCAGCACGCTGGCTTGCACTTGCCAGGACGCTCGTATGCTGAGCACGAACCATTCTAGGATCATCGTCATCAAGATGCTGAACCGTCGTAACGCCGTGAACATCGGTAGGCTGAGCTCCTTCGTGCCGCCGAGACCCGTCGCCATGTTTCCGAGGTAAATGAGTGGCAGCGGCCATATCCGGCGCGCGACGCCGCTGTCTAAGTGCGGGAACTGGACCGCGCCGACGGACCGGCCGAACCACAACACCGCGATGGTCGCCACCATCTGACCCAGACCCAGCACTTGGTACGATGGGAACTGGTACGTGGTGAGCACAGTTTTGTTGACAACGGTGATCATGAACGAAGCGAGCGCGTAGAACGCGGCGCTTAGTATTTTCTTGGCGAGCTGAGCCCTGTCCGCGGCTTCCGCTTGTTCCTGCGCGCTTAGCCCCGACATTGCAACACGTATGTAATTACACTGATCGTCTCTAAACTAACATCATCGATTAAAGGCAAAACACTCCCACCGGTCACGATTCACGATGTATCATGGCTGTGTGTTCACGCACGTCACACTCTCATGGTCGATTCAATAATGGCTTTAAAAAGCATGTAATTAATAAAAGAAAATCCTTGATTACAATACCGCATCAACCGAGCCGCCGTAGCTCGCTAACATGACATGACGTATCAACCAAACCAATCAATATGACAGATGACAGTCTGTTTACAGTATTGAGGTATTGACAGACCAATCAGGGTTGTCAAGTATCTCGAAATATCAATAGGTACAAAATCTCGTATAGGTACCTACCTACATAAAAACTCGCTCACTTGTTATAGGCGCGTTATTGCGTTATTATCACAGAGTAAAAACTAAAGAAAAAGGTGCCCTTATTAGATATTTGTATGAAAAAAAACGTGGTCATTGTTTTTTCATTTTCATTTTACTATTTACCGGTAAATAGTTGAACTACTCGCTTCGTTTTATGTCGATGTTAGTACTAGGCCGACCACTCGGCCGACTTGCTTAGTGCCAGTCCCCTTAGTAACTGGTCCATGCTTATTATTACGTAAACTGCAACTGAACTATAGAGATACCATGCCAATAAGTGCATTAGTAAAATAATCATGTAAACATTGCCGCAATAAGGACGGATGCATTTAAAAGCAGGGATTCTCCCACCCAAAAGTTCCAAAACCACGTATGGTGACAATATATTAACAATAACAATATTGCAGATTTATTTTATTTTAATTGTAACACGAGAGTCTCGTAAAAATATTTACGAGATTGTAATTTCTATCTCGTAAAGAGAATTCATAATTTCGCATACTTACGAGAAGAAATCTCGTACCTACGTCTGGTAACCCTGAGACCAATGTATGGTGCGTTCCACTCACTGTTAATTTTGTAATTTTCGTTATTTTCGATCACAAATCTCGTTCCACTCGCACCAACTTGTACTGAAAGTGATCATTATTATCGTTTTTAACACTTTTTGTGGACGAAAATAACAAAATTAACAGTGAATGGAACGCACCAGTAGTGGTATTGTCTATGGTACTTAGATGCGACCCATAGACAATAGCGCTAATTCTGTTATATCCAAATACCGGCTCCCATTCATTGCACAGCGCGGAAGATTTTCAGAAAAGGATAGAGCTACCTATATAAAGTAAGAGCCGATTGACTGTCAATCTAGTCCATCAATATTATTCCCATCTTTATTTTTCGTGTAGGTGCTAGGCTAGGTCCAACTACCTATGTCATTAGTGCTCTCTTTTCCTCTTTGCGCTGCACTGCAAGGCGAACGCGTTGTGTATTCAATGCATGGATGTATTAACTCAGGATGCGCATCGCATGATCTTCCCCTCTAGCTTTTTTTTATAGGTACTAGACCAAAAATCTCTGACACGTATATAAAAACTGTTTTCGAAATCGATTTGATCAGAGTAAGTATCGTTTTCGCGGTGTAAGGTGCTCCGTGAAAAATGCCGAATTGTCCCATTAAACATGTGCAAAGAAATTACAAAAAATAGTAATATACAAAAAGATGGGGTAACATTTCATATGTAAGTATTTTTGATGTAATTAATGCAATTTTTCTATTAAATTCATTAAAATATTAAATGTCATAAGAATCGAAAACATTATCGATACAATTAATCGAGTACGAATTAATCGAATAGTCTACTGTGACCATAGACGAATCATTTCTACCCTGGCAACTGTATTTTTTATTTGTCAAATAATTGTCAAGTATTTGAACTTTGTAAACAAACGGATAAATACTGAATTACGCGGTGATAAACCAGTCGCAGGACGTTAAAAACGATTTACAATGAATAAATCATTAGTAATTCAACAAGAGAGGTGATTCACAAAGTTTACAGGCGGTGTCTCGCGGAATTTGAGGTGCAAAATATTTTGTCAGAACTCGACCATGTTTACCAAAGAACCGCTGATATTATAGGTATATAAGCAGTTTATTTTACAGTTTTTAAGTTAAATAATGTGTTTATTGTATACAAAGGCAGGCTCAAAGCTTCAGTTTACAGGTTTTTCAGTAAATATACATTGATCGCTTAGAGGTACATTCGATTGAACACACTTGATACTTGGTATTATTTTTATGTGTTGCTTTCATCTCGACCAATACATAAACTAAGGTTGCTTTATTTTTCTATGTTTGCTTGTCAGTTAACATCGTTACTTAATTACTAAATAAACAAATAATCTTAAAGCATTAAAGAAATTATCTTTTATTGAATTATTTTATTTTTCAGGTACCGTTAGAAGAATAGTCGAAACCCACTATCGAAACAATTCAGATAAATACGATCTCGATAAATTCTTGATCTTGATAAACGGAATCGAACCTGACACTGCTCCGGGTCCATATGACCCAGAAGCAGGCAGCGTCTGCTACTGAGGCGATGAATCACATATGGCATAAATATATGTATAACAAATATTATCTTATTGACCAACATCAAAGAAAACTTAAAAGTGCTTGCGCTTGCATTATGAATAATAAATAATATGGAAAATAATAAATCAAGTATCAAAATTATTCAGTCGTATTAGTCAGTGTTGCAAGAATTAATCTCGACATATATACTTTTTGATTTGAACAGTGTTGTAGTAGTGTTTATTTATGATTGCAGACCGGTATCGATAAAAATATAATATATATAGTGTATAATAAACCTTGGGAGAGGCCTATGTCCAACAGTGGACGTCTTTTGGCTGAAATGATGATGATGATGACATTTGTATAATAATACCTATTACGTTTATACGTACCTACCTAACAAAAGATATCAGCCAGGCCAGTGGCAGCAGATGGCGCTGGTCGAGTGGGAGTGGGGGGGGGATGAAACAGCTTATTTGGGAACATTAGGTACTTATTTTTTAGATAATCTCATTTTCAAGGAACTGAATTGGGATGTACCCGGAATCATCTTGTTTCCGTTGAATATTTACGCCTCGTGAGTTACTCATTATTTCTTGTTCAGCTGTTTCAGTAGAGATAATTCAGTATAATTCAGTAGATTATAATGACAGCTATAAATGTAATAATGAGTATATGAAACTATCGATATAGCTAATTAGAAATATCGATAGTGGTATTCACCCTATTACACCGATGGTCCTACGGTAGTAAAATTTTGTATGTTGACGTATTAAATCTTTTAGTGTGCGTAAAATATACTAGTGTTGCACATTTCTTTACGTGTGCGTTTATAATGACACAAAATGTTTTGAGTAAGTGTGCGTCAATTTTAATGTAGTGGTTACCTCCCCTCCCCCAAGAATTGACAGAACATTTTGTTCGTTGAATTATGCGTGTTGCGAGTCCATTTTGTTACTTTGTTCAAGATTCAATGTTATGTGGGCGGGACATTTTATTAACATCGAAGATCCATCGAATTTTATTTTATGCGGATAATAAAAATAATGTGATGATTGATGATATTATTTAGAAATCCAAAATTTTATTTGTAAAACAGAGAAAACATTTTCGCAATTTTTTTTAACATTCCGTCTGGTTGTCTGAATTGGTACCTCCAACTTCCATCCAACCAATAATGTTTGTCGGACATTGAACAATGAACGGTGCATTGTGTGTGTGGTGAAGAATCCGCGTAGCGATCAGCAAGCAAACGAACGAAACCAAGCGACATTTTGATTATCCACTGTATTGCCATGTCCGTAATTATTGTTTGTTACATATTATAATATACGTATCGCGAGTTGCGTCGCAGTGATGCGCCGCCGTTCGTTATTGATTGCAGAATAGAACATATCTATTGTGTATACGTAGGCAAATAGTCCCCTTTGATTTTCAGTTATGGTTGTCTGGGGACGCGTAGTGGTCTGAAAGTGTTACAGGTAAAAGAGTCGCGTTGGGTGTTTGGTCGGGGTATTCGCGGCGTTCGGATCGCGCTATGGCGGTCCCGGAACAGTTTTCGCTTCGATGGAACGATTTCCATTCGAATCTATCGCAGTCTTTTCACGCGTTGTTGGAGTGCGAAGACCTGGTGGACGTGACCCTGGCTGCGGGCGGCCAGTATGTGCACGCGCACAAGTTGATCCTCTCGGTGTGCAGCCCCTATTTCAAGGAACTTTTCAAGGTATGAATCACGATAATGCATTCATTGTTATGAAAAAAACGTCATATATATTTGCATGTAGGTGCATCTGATAGAAGCCCTGAAGTTTTCATTGTCTCGTTTTCATTTGCCTAGGACAATAGGTTTTCAGACACCTTTTGTTCTATTTGTTATCTCCTAACATTTGTAGCTGCATAGTTTTGCTGTTTTGAAATTGCATTTGCTCTTTATTAGGGCATTAGATTAAAGATAAAGACAGACATACTGATATAGGCTGAAATAGGTGCAATATTACAGTTTTCAGGGTGTTAGCTAGTTATTCTGCCCTTTGAACTCATGATTACTATCATTCAAATTCTATAGAGAAGTACTAAATGTTTGCTGAACAAATATAATGTCATGTAGATAAAATTCTTGAATTATAACATCAAGTAGGTAGTTACTATTAAGGATTATATAGTAAAATCAAAAGGCCGAGTTATTTGTACAACAATAGGGTAAACACAACCCATGTTATGATGTTATCATAAGACTGAAGGCCTGTCAAAAGATGATTATAAGATTGGTTTCATTCATGGATCTTATGCTCTATGCTAATGCCATTAAAACAAAGTTTAAAAGCCTTATCACCCTCGGGACATCCTCAATATCAGATATACTTTAGTTCAACATACTATCACTGAGTTTCTCTTCAATTACATATCTGATTATAAGTACACAAACACTTGTGCTCATAATTATTACTATGAAAATTATTGCTGAAACTAATGACCTTCATTTACATTATGAAATTGTGAAGACTTTCAAGAATTTGTCATTAATGATGTTCAAATGAGTATCACTAATCATGGTCTCCAACGGCCCGTATTAACAAATATATTGCAATGCTACAAACATGTTTTCTAGTATACATTTTAGAACACCATGATGAAATGCTTGATCGTTTAAGGTGGGTATTATTCAATCTGTCTGAAGTTTGAGAATGCACTAAGGAATATCATTCTAATTGCTGCATTCCATTCATCGTATTTTTGTTATTTTCGTCCACAAAAAGTGTTAAAACGATAATAATGATCACTTTCAGTACAAGTTGGTACGAGTGGAACGAGATTTGTGAAAGAAAATAACGAAATTAACAAAGTTAACAGTGAATGGAACGCACCAAGTGTCATTTATATTAAGCCTCAGTGTATTCAAGTTCAGTCCCAGCATTGAGATTGATGGATTAATACCGACCTAATGGGCAATTACTGAAACAGCACTCAATATTTAAGTCCAACTTAACCATTTGAGAATGTTATCTGTAATTTTTGTATGGCCCATTAAATTTAAAGAGCTCTCATGTTTGAGTTGTTTTTGAGGATTTGGTGGTGTCCCACTTAGCTCTTGGAGTTCAATTTTTTGTTTATTTAAATACCTAATATTTTTTTTTTTAATTCACAATGTGTTAATGTCTGCCTGCTCACATAGCGTTGCACTTTGAAAATGTATAAGTATAATTATTCTTTTGAAAAGAGTAACCATTAAGGTTCTTGCCGGCTCTTCTCAATGTAAGCAACATTACGAACCGGTGGTAACGCTAAAATATTGTTTATCTTGACTACTTATAAACGCTTTATTGAGCTTACATGAATAAAAAACTTTTGATTTGATTTGATTTGTCTAGTTCTATATTTTTACTGCATTCAAAAAGGAAAACATTATTTATTCAGATCATAAGCTTTGTACTTCATGTCAAATGCAAATAGGCTTTAAATTTGGGTTGCGTATCCATATTGGGCTGTGGCTGTATCGTACATGTACAATGTTCCCTCCAGATGAATCCTTGCGAGCATCCGATAGTGATTCTGAAAGACGTGGCCCACCACGAGCTGCGCCAGCTGCTGCAGTTCATGTACCGCGGGGAGGTGCACGTGCGCCGGCAGGAGCTCTCCGGCTTCCTGCACACCGCCGAGCTGCTCCAGGTCAAAGGATTGACTGGCGGTCGCGAGGTATGCACTTCATACTTATTACCTTGTAATACTCCCCAACAGCTAGGCACAGGTGCACCGCAGTGCTGCCACATTAGCTGAGTCGAAACATCTACACTTAAGTGGACCTTGGTGGGTCACTTGGTGGCAGAATGAGCTCAGAAAGGTGGGCAAAAGTGGCCATTGATTGGGTACCAGAGCACAAACAACGTTGCTGAGGTAGAAGCAGTGGCGCGATGACCTTGACTCTCATAATAATAATAATAATTTGCCCAGGTCTGGGTGTCACTGGGATCGACCCCAGTTCATTGTATGGTAGTCATAGTTCAAGCGTTGCTTTGATTGGACCATACAGTTGGTGTGTTTGTATGACAATATTTATTTATCTAGACGGTGGTACTAGAAAGCCTAAGATCGTGATAGGTGATAGAAGATGTAGGAGACCATTGTCCAGCAGTGAGATACAACAGGTTAAAAAAATAAAAAAATGGTCCCTGTATAATGCCCCTCAGTATCTTAATGACGGGCCCGCTGGTGTGGTTGGTAAGATTCCGCCTTTCACGCTGCAGGTCGTGGGTTCGATTCCTACCCGGGACATGCATTTGTGCTGAACATGTCTGTTTGTCCCGAGTCTGGGTGTAATTATGTATATTAAGTATGTATTTACAAACAAAAAGTAGTATATGTAGTAATATCAGTTATCTGATTCCCATAGTACAAGCTCTGTTTAGTTTGGAATCAGTTAGCCATGTGTAAAAAAAAATGTCCCAGGATATTTAATGCAATTGGGACTCATGCCATAACTACGAGGATATAATAAGTTGTTTACTTGGTTCGCTGATAAATAGTTTATTTATATCTGTAGTCAGAGTGTACGCCATCTAGTAGTGATTGATGTGCAATATAGATCGATGAGATTAGCAAGGAACAGTAATCGCAGGAGAGTCACCAGCAGGTCACAGACATAGATCTAAATAGATGCCGCAAGTTTATGTACATTGCATGCCAAATGTGTATAAAAGGCAGTGCCTTGTACTGCCTTTGATGCTGTTTATTCAGTCCTGGCTCCACCGCTGTCGGTGCCAGACGTCATACGACATTTAAAGAAATGCCTAGTCGTGGTGCATTGAGTTGTAAAAACTCCACAAGAAAAGTAGACAAGAGGATCACAGTAGGTAGAAAAAAGTGGGATACTTGGTTTTCATACAAAACGAGGGACATGCATCATCTTTTTAGATCTGTCTGTGCAGCAGGTACTGCCAAGCTGTGGATGATGTTGATATTAGTACAAGAAGTCAGTATGATTGAAATATGGCTTTATTATTATTCTAGAATGAAATATGCACAATGTTAGTCTGGCTGGAGTCCAGCTTGAACTCGCTCTCTACCCTGCAATATTGTTAAGGTCACTTCGGCCAACAACATGTAGTCCATAAAAAAATACACAAAGCCGAAGTCCTAAAATAAGAAGTTGCTGTTTACTATCTGAAAGCAGCCTAATGAGGATACCAAAACACACTGTAATATGGCCGACGCATACTGGGGACAGCTGGGGAGAGGATACCAAAACACACTGTAATATGGCCGACGCATACTGGGGACAGCTGGGGAGAGGATTTTAATTTTTATCAATTGAATTTAATACTTATCCAATCGAAATGAGGTATATATTTCAACCCTCGGTGATCGATCGTGGAGCATCAAGGAGCACGCTGTAGAACTTTATTTCGATTGGATAAGTATTAAATCCAATTGATAAAAATTAAAATCCTCTCCCCTGCTGTCCCCAGTATGCGCTGGCCATTAAATAGCAAGTGACATAAAAAAAACATAACCCATGTAAAAAAGACAAGCCTGCTGAGTTTCCTGCCGGATCATCTCAATCGAGGTCGCGTTTCCGATCCGGTGGTCAAATTAAGAAAAAAAATATGCTATTAGCAAGTGTTACATAGTTTGACTTGACTTTGTGGTTGCTAGCTGCTAGCTCACTTCTTCGTCTTATCTTATGGTTGCCAACCTGATGTCAGAGTTGTTCAAGCCGCCCGAAGGCCTCTGACAAGAGACATGGCCACTCAGTACACATGACAGAAAGAACTAAAACCCTTCATTTAGTTTCATTTCTAGCCTGTACTGTCCTACTGAAGGATGAAGGCCTCCCCTCCCTTTTTCCACTTGCTTCAGTCTATACCCGGGACCAATCCGTCAAGTAGGAGTCCAGCTCATCCCGCCATCTTTTTCTGGGCCTGTCGTTTCCCGCTGTTTGCCCTTGGTGCCTTAAAAAGACTTTCAACCCTCAGCAAAGCGAGTCACCGAGTCCGCCACAGGAGGAACCGCCCAAACCCGCCCATCAGCAGCCGGAGCCAGCGGCCGAGCACTCCTCGGACTGGGGCTCCGGCGTCGAGGACACCACCTCCTCGGTGGAGATCGCTTCGGATCAAGCTGATACTGTCACTATTAAGGAGGAGGCCACCAGGAGCCCGCTGAAAAGGTAATGTTCCTTCAGTAACCTTTCATAGGATATCCCATCTATTCTAAAATATGGCTATATTCTCAGTCGGACCGTTTTATGCTGACCTTCAGTGTAAATAAAAAAAGGTTGACACCGAAGGTCCACTTAAAATGGTCAGACTGAGAATGAGCCATCCAACTAATATTATAAAATGGGAAAGCAACTGTGTGGTGTGTGAGTGAATGTTTGTAACCACGTATCTCCATAACTACTAAACCGATTTTAATGAAGTTTGAAATGTAGATAGTGTAGGCTCTAGGATATTACATACACTAATCTTATACACCAATTTCTACGCGGGTGAAGCCGCGGGGCACAGCTAGTATATGAATATTTGCTTCTAAATTTGGAGCGTCCACACGTACCGAGCACCAGCGCGAGGTAGGGCTCTGCTAACTTGCTAATTTGTAGCTATCTATTGGTAGCCCCAGCTTGTCCTCCAAGATGTTCCACTTATTTGTTTGTTGTGGCAGTCTTGTCCGTAGGGCTCCGAGGAAAGCCTCAGCGGCATCTTATCATCTGCGTCGTCGGCGCCCTATTTTGCTCGTCCCTACTTTGGGGTACGAGTATATTTTTAACTTTTAATAATTTATAAATGTCGTGTCAGATAGTAGCGCCCACTTCCATTTTATTTGCTTTATTAATAGTTATAGTACTTTACTATAGTTATTACATTTGTTTTTGCTCTTAGTATTTCTGGTCATATTCGGTTCTTCCTTATTACTTTGTTTGTTTTTCATGTTTCTTTTTGGACAACGTCCATTGAACGCTTGAGTAATATCTTGAGACCAATAACGTTTACCTATACAAACTCGTTTATTTTCCCAATTATTAAGCTGACGAGATATTCGTAGGTTTCCACATGTTATTTGCATTGAGTTTAGTTTGGGTCCATTTGTAAGCACTATCATCTCGCTCCCATCACACTCTATATTTTAAGATGTTTTACCTTTTTTGTAGTTGTGGCCATGCTTTTGGTGTTGTATTCGACAATGGTGCTTATTATGTTTGCTACAAATTACGCCTAAACAAAATTTTACACATCTATGCTTCTGTCTCGCTTATATGGCGCGACATCGCGATGGCAATACGGTTAATTTAGTCAAGTTTAGTTGGCTACCAACTTATTCGGCACCAGAATCAATGTCTTACGGCCGAATACTCAAAGGCTACTTAAATATTTAATCCCACTTAGCAGTTTGATACGTCGTTAACTGTCATTTTTAGTATGGCGCGTCAAAGTTAAGCAGCTCTCAAATTTAAGCTGTGTACGAGTATTCGGCCGTTAGGCCCGTATTAATAAATCTATTTCAAAGTTGAGATCGAACTTAAGATGCAGTTTTGACGTTTAATGTTTGGAACATCTGTTAAAAACAGCATCTCAATTTCGATCTCAATTTTGAGATCGATTTATTATTACGGGCCGTAGATATGGGTATTTAAATAACCCGATGACCATGTGTTTGGTACTTGGCAGGTTGCTGAAGAACACACCGAACAAAACGAGCCACAACGTGAAGAAGAAGCCGCGGCCCGTCAAGGACAGCCCCACGCACCCCGAGAATACAGAATATGCTTACGACGGGTAAGTCTATATCATCATTATACATCACTGCTTACTAGCGTCTATACGCGGCTCCGCCAGCACAATTAAAAAAAAAAAAAAAAATTTAAACGCCATATTTATTTGGTGGATAAAAGTTTTCTGATGATTCCGAAACACGACAGTGTTGTTTTTACAAAATATTTCTAATGGCGTTTGTAAGTCTACCAAACAACAGTGTTCCTGTAAAATTAATAATCAAGACGATCTATGGAACTAGGGTTGGCCGAAAGTCTACATGCTTATAGTAAATAGTTTCAGGCTAAGAATTAGAGAAAGTGCTGGATGAGGCAGGTTTAAAGATTAATTGAATCTGAAATATCCGAATCATTTGCTGTAATAATATAGCGTCGTTCGCGAGGATGATCCGCGGTCAGCCTTGAGGTCTTTGGATTTTGTTAACTGGGTAACTAAAAACATTCTAGAAATAGTGCAACAAAAATGTGTAGGTAGGTGGAAAATATTAATTTTTCAGCATGATATTCGCGCATCATTATTATTTAGGTGATTCTCTGATCGCCACGATAGACCATTTAATTTCGCTCACGCCCTAGAACTTCGTTCCTCACCATTTTTAATTTATTATTAGCGTTTCATTTGAGCACTGCTTGTTTTGTTAATTTTCTTTTTTGTTTTGTTGCGTCGTTTCCAGCGAACCGCTCATCGATTTCGACAACGACCTATTTCACAGCGTTCTCGTACTACCCGAGTCGGCTAAAGAGTCCGGTAATTCATATTTATATTAACATCGATGTTTGAGAGGTCTGTCGTATACGGCAGCGGCTGCACCGAATCTATGCGTTTTATGAGAGAGAAAAATACAAAATCATGTCTTGTAAAATATCTTCGCTTGGACGAACTTTCCTACGAGATCGCGTGTCGACTATTTGATCCAACAAATTAAGCTACCTGGGACACATGGACCGTATGATCATGAGTCAGTAGATATACTATAGAGATTGTCCAGTGAACAAGTTCAATATGTATTAACACATTGACTGTCCGTGCATTACATGTAATGCATTTTCAGGATCCGTTGTCCGTGTCCGTTGTCCGTGGATTATATGTAATACACAAGCCAATGTTTACTTTGAAGATGATAGATCTAGCTTACAAGTCCAGTCCAAAAAACGCCATTCAGTTTTTTGGACTGGAATTGTAAGCTAGATCTTTGATTTTCAACGGACGTATAAACAAATCAGATTATTTAAAAAACTCGTTGGACGTACGAGCTTGTGCACCCAAAATAGGCTGGACAGTCAACGTGTTAACTGCCGCTGTCAAAGCGTTGCCGTAGCAATAATGAAGTACTGAATTGTTCTATTAACACTTGGCTGTTGTATTTATGTAACTGAATTGACGCGCAATGTATCACAAGTAGCTTGATATGTTGGATATATTATAATATGAAGTCGCAATAGTCTCAGAGTGAGTAGACAAAAGTTAATTTTTATTATCACTAGGAAAGCTGTCAACCCGGACCTCTCATTTGTCGATAGTTCGCATGCGCTGAGGATGTGCTTCATTTACAACAATCTAATATAATTAAATAAGTTTGGTCATGATATTGAATTAACCAGTTTACAAGCTTGATGATGGGTGTTATATAGGCTTTAGATGTTTTAATTAGTAACGAAACATGATTTATTTTGTCATAGTGTAGGGTATTTGACGTAAGACTATAATTTTTTTATAAATTTAAATACCACATACGCCTTTATATGTGTATTTTATAAGGCATATTTATTTCAACACTCATTTTCTTTTAAACATATATCGATGTTTGGTCACAATTGCATAGTCAAATACTCTTCACCAGCCATGTCAAACTCAAGGTCACTGGTGGGCCAAAAGCAAACACCGTGAACTATGATGGCCTCAAAACCGTATCCTAAAGAAGTCAAACTACTAAAAATATTATTTACGAAAATAAGTACTATTATAGGACAAGTATTATCAAAAAATAAGAAGGATATTACAAAAAAGTACAAAAATTAACTTTATATTTGACATCTTTTGTCTTTTGTGGCGTGAATTTATCCGCGGAAATTACTTACACGGCCGGCTTAAAATTGATGCGGGCCGCAGGAAATTGCTCAGTGGGCCGCATGTGGCCCGCGGGCCGCATGTTTGACATGGCTGCTCTACACCAATAGACGCCCCCTCCCCCCACCCCGTCCGACTTGTGTTCTGAGCCCCCTCCCCGCCCAGGTTGGAACTGTAAGACGGGCGGCGTCAAGTGCCCGTCGTGTCATCGGTTCTTCGCGAACCGGTACAACCTGAAGGTGCACATCCGCGACAAACACGACACGCGCGAGGGCACGCTGCAGTGCGACATCTGCCAGAAGCGCATGCGCAACCCGTCGTGCCTGCGCGTGCACATGTACCACCACCGCAAGCAGGCGGCGTACCTCGCGCAGCTCACCACGCAGGGCGAACAGATGAAACACGTGTGAGTATCCCGTCCGACGTGGCTCTGGAGAATATCTACCTATACAAATAAATAAAATTCAAGTGTCTGTTTTAACTGCATTGAATGTACGGAGGGAAGTCACTGAATCGGGGTGAATCATGGACCTAATACTAAGAGGACTGGGTCTAAGCACCCGGGCCCGAAGACTCCACTAGGCCCCTGACGTCATCACAGTAGGCGTGGCTTAAGTCAGTGTGCTGTCTGCGTTCGTCCTGTGCAGACGTCTTGCAAACGTTCGCATCCCAAATATAATTATATATCGACACTAGACCTTTTGTACGTCCCTTTTACCATCCTACACTTAGTGACATCTAGTGCAAACAGTTAAACTACGTACTAACATCGACATAAAACGAAGCGATTAGTTCTGCTATTGACCGGTAGATAGAAATAATCGGGTGGGCGGTATCTTATTAGATCCCACCCATTTCTTAACCCCCACCACCCGCGACATCCCGCGCAAATTTCCACGCGTTGTTTCATAGAGAAATCTACTAAGAACATATCTTCTGTTTATAATCTCCATGGGGTGTATCTTAACACCGCGCGCTAACTCGACTCGCGCGCCGTCTGTTGGCAGTCTGTCTGTACCTTTGCTCCGGATAATCTCCGAAACGGCTGGACCGATTTTGACGGGACATGTTTACCGTTTATTATTTAAAAAATCATAGCGAGGTGTCAAAGGTTCGGCCCTTATCGCTTTAGCCAACAGATGACTCAATCAAACCACATTGGCATTCCAGCGTACAAAACATGGTCGGCGGCAAGTGGCGGTCCGAGTCGGCGATAGCGGCCGTCGATTACAAGGATATTGATAAGTAAGTAACGTTGCGCCGATTCTGTTCACGAACTAAACTAACCACTTCTCTGGTCTTTAGTTTAGTAGTGAGTACAGAATTGCCATAAATTTCCGATTAAGCATGTGCATGATGCGATTTCATATGAAGCTGTGTATGATTGTTTTATATTGTTACGTTGCTGGCGTTGTTAAAACGGGCATTACATTATCCAATTTACAGAGCGCTAAACTAGTGCTGCAGTGACAGATTTTACTAGATTTGGATCACTAACTGCCTTCAAATCATCCAATTTTAGCACACTAGCTCACTTAGCGCTCTGTAAATTGGATAATGTAATGCTCGCTAAGTCCTTGTTTGATATGTTAGTAGTCCAACTATCTGTTTTACGCGTGTTTTAAGTTCGCTGGTCTACGTTTACGTTATATTCGTACCAAAAACTGCTAGACGTTTACTCTTGGTAAACAACTGCAGTGTTTTCACAAAGTTAAACTAACTTTGAACGCGTGTCTCGTGAAATTTTTTTAGGGAAATTTGACTAAACACGCGTTCAGATCGAGTTTAACTTGTGACAACACTGCGGGTGTTTAGATATCCGGTATCCGGTTAAAACCTAGCGTGGCGATTAGGGCAGAAATTATAGAGTACACGAAGTTTATATAGTCCTGAAAACATGTAAATTGTGTGTAACTAACACTTAGCTATATAACTCGAAACTAACAATGCATATTAGGTCCGCAGTTAGCGGTTTAGTTCCTATATCCTATATGCAGCGCCTCTAGTCTCGTAACAATTGTACATCAAGCAAAAAATAAACTATATACTGTCTGGTTCAAGGGGCAGATGGTAGGTGTAATACATGATGAGATTGGACATAATAGTATGGTTACGCTATACAGAATATTTTATGCACACAAGGCCCGTATATGCAGAAAGGAATACCAAACTATATTGAAATTAGTCAATAGGTACCTGAAATGACGGAAACCTATGTAAACCCGCATGGTGACTGCGTTTCGGTAATGTCCTGAATACTTCAATACATTCAGCGGGCTGAAGGAATGTAGGGTAGCGAACTGGCAAATATTTCGCTGTGTGTCGCGTGTTGCAACTCTATGCTTTGCGAATTTACAAAATGTGTAAAATCTGTGGCGAAACTGTATTTTTTACATTCATAGCGAATTGTAAAAATTTTTTTTCGTATGGTGTCTGATGATATCATCACTATCAGACTTCCATGAAAAAGGTGACTCTAGGAATTAACAACACGGACTGGATGGGTTCATTAACCTTCACATAGTTATAGCAGTTATATAAAAGTGTCGCTATATGGCTACGCGAAAGTTTGTTATACATTGAACATTATATAAGATGATTTGTTATATAACTTTGTGCGCGCACAGTTAAATAAATATCGCCAGTAAACTGTATGGGTCAAACCAAGCAACGCTTGTACTATGGGTACCGTACAATGGACTGGGGCTACGATCATTCATTCGTAGACTGGGGGTGATCCTAGTGACACCCAGACCAGGGCAGATTACGATTAGGCTATTTCCGATATTTGCTTGTGGCGGGAATCGAACCAACAACCTCCTGATGCAGTAAGCCGAACGGCCTGCGCTCGAATCACGGCAGTCGTTTATATAAATAAAATATAATTTCCTATCGTGCATTCAGAGGCCGACAGGAGACGCGTGGCCAGGGGTAGCCAAATTTCGCTTTTATCATGGGAATGCCAAACTGGGAGCAATGGAGGCGGAGAGGCTTTGCCCTAATAGGCTTTTATAATCTTGGCATGCCTGAGACTTCTGCGGAAATCGGTTTCGAGTGTAATTTTAAAGATTTCGATAATAGTGTGAAATGATATTTATGGTGTGTATCTACAGGCTGTGCACTAAAATATATTCAAAAGATCTAACAAATCATGCCAATTTTTGTCTAAAATGTTATAATAATGTATTAACGTATATCACTATGCTGAGCAAATTCAACCCTTAACATAACACATTAGTAAGTATATAATTATAATACAAAATATGGGGCTCCCAGATCGATCCTGTCTAGTCCTGAGTTCAATGGTTTTGTTAAAGGTGCCTATTCACAAACTAAACATGAAAGTGTAATGCATGAGCAAGATGGCAATATTACCTAGTGCACAATGCCAAATATACAGGATAATATACTTAGTAAGGTAACTGAATATGTATTTTTTATTAAATTCCAGTTACCAACCAGGGCAGGCGTCCGAGTCTAATAAGTCTTACATCGCCCAGCGGTCCGGCCAGGGCGATCAGATGCGGCAAGCGTACGTATTTATTACTGTTAGCCATCATTGTATACATGACCGCAGATCTACGTTATACACCATTGATTTTAGTACGAGATACGCTTAAGGACGACCTTCACCCATCGACTTACCGGATCAACCCTATATTTTATCAAATAAAATATGATTCAGAAGGGCTAGACAAGTGGCTGACGTCTACAAGCGTTCCTTCAAATCGCTACGATTCATGTATGGAAATGACATAAGTCACGTGATCTACATAGCAACTTGTTGTTGATCAACATAGCGACGTTTGACATTTCCATACATTGTGAAGTCTATTCTATTCTATTTTATTAGCGCTCATACCACTTGTCTAGGGGGCTGAACATATACCAATAGGGTTTGCGTAAAAAATATGGTCATGGCTATGATTAATTAAAATTATAAAAAACTAATTTTTTTTTAACAATTTTTACGGACTTGCTTGCCAAATGAAAATTATATCAAAATGAAGGCAATTTTATTGCGAATACAGTGTATAGTGTTGCTTGCCAAAATCTAGTCAAGAATAACTGTAGCCGGGATTTGAAATTAAAAATTTGAAATTGAAAAATTGATTGACAGAGAAGCATTGCGCATCCGAGTACTATTTCATGTGATAGAGGAGGATGCAGTACAACAGTTGCGCGCGACGAAGCCGTGCATGCTTTTAGCTTTATTTTTATTTTTTTATCCTTGACCATATTCTTTATGGCAACCCTATTGGTATATGTTCAGACACATATTTTGATAAAACCCAGGGTTGATCCAGTAAGTCGATCGGCGAAGGTCGCTCTTCAGTGTATCTTAGACCATTTCTATTGCTGTTTAACGCAGTGATTCGAGCGTAGGCAACTCAGCTCAGCTCGCGTGGTTGCGGGTTCGATTCCCGCATCGTTCGCAATCGTTCAATTGGGCAAATTTCGGTAACAGTCTTCACGTAATTTGCCCTAGTCTGATTGCAGAGTTGGGCAAACATTAATTACAATTAATTGCAATGTCATTCAATTGCATGTGAAAGTCGCAATTAACAATTAATTGTGTTTTTGTTGTTGTTGTAATTCATTGCAATTAATAATAATAGTAGCCCTTTTAACGTCCCAATCCTGGGCACGGGCCTCCCCTCAATGCGAGGGGGATTCAGGCCATAATCCACCACGCTGGCCCAGAGCGAGTTGGTGGATGGTGCATTGCAATTAATTGATTGTAATAAATGATTGCCTAGCTCTGTCTGGGTCACAGAGTAAAGACTAAAGAAAGAGGTGCCGTTATTAGATATTTGTATGAAACAAAACGTGGTCATTGTTTTTTCATTTTCATTTTACTATTTACCGGTAAATAGTTGAACTACTCGCTTCGTTTTATGTCGATGTTAGTACTAGGCCGACCACTCGGCCGACTTGCTTAGGGCCAGTCCCCTTAGTAACTGGTCCATGGTCTGGGTGTTACTGGGATCGGCCCCAGTGTATTGTATGGTACTCATAGTACAAGCGTTGCTTAGTTTGGGACCATACAGTTGGTGTGTTAGTCTGGCGATATTTATTTATTATAATAATAATAATTTAGCCCTTTTAACGTCCCACTGATGGGCACGGACCTCCCCTCAATGCGAGGGGGATTTAGGCCATAATCCACCACGCATAATTTATTTATTATTTAAGTTTTATCGGTGGTAGAGCCAAGCTGTAGCCAATTGACTGCAGCTCAAATACGGGCTGGCTCGACCGGGGTAGTACCACCCTCTCACAGAAGATCGGTGTAAAGCAGCTATTACAGCCGCGTTTCGTACAATGAGTGAGAGGGCCGGAAGCCCAACCTCACTGCCCTTCAGCTCGGTAATGTGCGAGCAATGCCTTTGGTATTGCAAACATCTATAGGCTACGGTAACTGCTTAATATTAGGCGGGCCGTACGCTTGTTCACCAGACTAACACACCATTATAGTAGCGGCAGGCTATGATGGCCGGTTTGACATGTGGGAGGGGGAAAGGATGAACCTTATTATAACGGAATAAGATTCATTTTCGTATTCATTTTTGACATTCTTATTTTATAAAACCATGGACCAATTACTAAGGGGACTGGCCCTAAGCAACTCGGCCGAGTGGTCGGCCTAGTACTAACATCGGCATAAAACGAAGCGAGTAGTTCAACCATTTACCGGTAGATAGAACAATGAAAATGAAAAAACAATGACCACGTTTTTTTTCATACATATATCTAATAAGGGCACCTCTTTCTTTAGTCTTTACTCTGTGTATAAAACGGCCAGTTTTATTCCGTTAT
The DNA here is from genome assembly GCA_947859195.1 of Drymonia ruficornis. Taxonomy (NCBI): domain Eukaryota; kingdom Metazoa; phylum Arthropoda; class Insecta; order Lepidoptera; family Notodontidae; genus Drymonia; species Drymonia ruficornis. The sequence continues at coordinate 497,923 of OX401907.1, read as the reverse complement.
AATAAGGTTCATTTTTCCCCCTTCCCACATGTCAAATCGGCCATCGTAGAATGCCGCTTCGATAGTTAATTATGTAAGCAAATAAATAATATAATAAAAAATAAATATAACATCACGACTTTTATCCCCATTCGGGGGTAGTCAGAGGCTTGAGTGGCCATACACCACCACATTGTGGAGGTATTAAATCCACTCATAGCCCACGTTTCACCAGACATTCAGATAAATAGATTTGTTTCATGTTTGCAGCGTTCAAAACATGACTGGTGGAAAATGGCGTTCTGATTCGTCTTCGGGCAGCACTGAGTACAGGGATGTCGATAAGTGAGTAGTGTTATTGAGGTTGCTATAGAAATATGACGACGGGCCCGTTAGCGTGGTTGGCGCGGAGGCGACTTTCACGCTGCAGGTCGTAGGTTCGATTCCTACCCGGGACATGCATTTGTGTGCATGAACATGTCTGTATGTCCGGAGTCTGGGTGTATATGTATATTAAGTATGTATTTACAAATAAAAAAGTAGTATATGTAGTAATATCAGTTATCTGGTTTCCATAGTACAAGCTCTGCTTAGTTTGGGATCAGGTAGCCGTGTGTAAAAAATGTCCCAGGATATTATTTATTTATATGCGAAAAGAACTTTGGTTTAGAGCACAGAGAAAATATATGATACCTATGAAACGACGCTTGACAATTTCGCGGGTGAAGGTACGGTGAAGCTTTAAAATAGTAGCAGTAGTTACTTCTTATAACATCAGTTAATTGCTAGTGAGAGTCCTCTTAAAATTGGTTCAGTCGTTTTGGAGATTGGTCTAAATAAACAAACAGACAGATAATCTATACAAGTAAATAAAATTGAAGGGTTTTATTTGTTTTATCATAATAATAGTTATTCACTGAAACTATATGAAAGTACATATGGTACTTAGGGGCCATCCATAAATTACGTTACACGAATTTCATTATTTTTTGACCACTCTCCTCCTTGTCACATTTGTGAGACCCCCCCTTTTCCTAGTGACGTCACATATTTTTTGCAATACCTACTTAAGTACGTGATTAGATTTTTAAATGTGACGTCATAAAGATTAGGGCTCCTAACCCCCCCCCCCCCCTCCTTGTCATAGATTGTCACATTTCGTTGACCCCTCTCATCCCAATAACCTCTCTCAATAATATCCGGATGGCCATCCTCCGCTGCAGGCCAAGGATCTTGGTTCTGCAGCGTCGGATTCGCAGCCTGGGGGCCCAGACTGGGGCCCCGTAAACCACCACGGATCGCACGACCCCCGCATAGAGGCGGCGAACTTCCTCACACGGTCCCCCGAGGTTGGGCAGCAGTCTGTGCAGAGCACCCACTACCCTCAAATAATAATAATAATATCCTGGGACATTTTTGTACACACGGTTACCTGATCCCAAACTAAGCAGGGCTTGTACTATGGAAACCAGATAACTGAGGGCCTACTTTTTTACAAACGAAAACGTAATTTCGGACGAAATTCGCGTATTTCCTATACTACGTTTCTCATTGATTCCGACATTTCTTATGAACGGAAATTGTTTAATGTCTTCATCGTCGTCGAATCTAAACGTCAAACAATTTTCGTTCGTAAGAAATGTCGGAATCAATGAAAAACGTAGTAGGAAATACGCGTATTTCGTCCGAAATTTCGTTTTCGTATGTAAAGGAGTAGGGCCTCTGATATTACTACATATACTACTTTTTTATTTGTAAATACATACTTACAATACATATACACCCAGACTCGGGACATACAGACATGTTCATGCACACAAATGCATGTCCCGGGTAGGAATCGAACCTAAGACCTGCAGCGTGAAAGGCGCCTCCGCGCCAACCACGCTAACGGGCTAACGGGCACGGGCGGGCCATGAAAGCATGCCAAATTTTAGCAATGCCATATTAATATTAAATTTTTACGTGTTAAGGGTGCTAATGTAATGAAATGCGATATTGTTCCACACTTTTGTTCCTAGAAATACTTTTCAAACCGATTGTAACCTGGCTAAAATTGAAATTGAAACTCAATAAATTTAGAGGTATGAGTTTTTATACTTGGAGGAGTTACATCCAGGGATTCAACACGTATCAAATGATAAACTGTATATTTTAGTATAATACGCCAACCACGCTAACGGGTCCGTCGACGCCCGAAGTGTTCCCCGAAGTCCCGGCGACCGTCCAGGGTGAGGCCCAGGTACTTCATGTACCGCCCCACCCGGACCGGCGAGTCACCTACGCGAACCCACGAGTCGGCCGGTTCCCTGCTCCTAGGCAGTCCGTGGAACCATAGCGCCTCGGTCTTGTGAGGCGCTATTTGCAGGCCCAACTCGCGGATCTTGGCGATGACCAATTCCAAAGCTCGGCGAGATGGTCAGAAATGGTCAGAACCAACGTGTCGAAAATAAAAATAATCTAATTAACTATGCTATTAAAAAATTACATACTAGATGATACTAGCCAAGCAATGACGCTTCTGACACATTTCCATATTCTTTTTTAATAAATATAACTTAATTTAAAAGAATAATCTACAAATGTATCTATGCAAATTGTTAAAAGCTCTTAAAATTATCTCGATATAAATGTCACTTAGTATCCGCCAACCATTGTGAAAAAACAATATTAAATTATTTCCAACATTATTTTCTAACATTTAAAGCCGACTCAAACAACGTCCTTTTTTTATGAAAATCTAAAGTTTAACGTATTATATTTACAAATAAACTAAGTTTCTTCAACAATTTCGCATATAACCAACATGTTAATCCTAGTTACCCCTTAACCAATTCAAACACAAAATTCCCCACGCGTTAAACTACTCGAAACAACTACTACAGTAGCAGCACTCTACATTGGCCAGTTTAACATATGGAGGGGAAGAAAATGAACCTTATTATAACGGAATAAGACTGGCCGTTTTACAATATAAGGATGTCAAGAATGCAAAAATGAATTTTATTCCATTATAATAAGGTCCCCCTCACACATATCAAACCAGCCTTCAGAGCGTGCCGCTACCGTAATCTACAGGGTGAATTTGAAATCATGGACATCCTTTTAAACTATGACCCTACATATGATTCAGAATACTTTGGAAAAATAAATTAAAAAATCTATTGATGAAAAAATATTGCTCGAGTAAGCAAATAAGCAAACCCGTTAACTGTTAATCCTTACCGGGGCATTAAATTTTTATCAATTGATTTGTTGATTAATATTCCCTAAGTATTCTGAATCATGTGTAGGTAGAATCATCCTTTAAAAGGATGCCCATGATTTCAATTTCACCCAGTATATAAACAAAAGATAGAAAGCAAAAAATTTATATATGTAGCAGTCATAACCATCTCTCTCTATTTCAGCTACCCATCAGCAACGGACTCCAACCGGTCACAGACCTTCGACACAGCCAACGTCCAATCGGTCCCAGACCCGGTACCCAACTGCTCCACATCCGGATCCGCGCTCCCTAAACCGGAAGCGGATGTAGAGACCGCATGATGCACGACCAAGGGCAAGCCCCAGAGAAAACGGACCCCTAAATCAGACATCGATGACCCCTTCAGACTCTTCAGATTCTTCACGGAACAATGCCAATGGACAGATGACTGCGTGTTCGCGCAGAAGCGCAACGAAAAGAAAGAGAAGTACGATTAATTTAAACGGTAGTCTAACAGAGATAGGTATGTTCCGCAGTTGTGTCTTTTAACATGTTAATTACAGAACTACACGATTACAATAACAATGGGACCGTCCTAGCGCCATGTTGTGACGTCACAACTGGAACTGCTACGGCTCTCGGCTAACTTCACTCATAAGTACAGTACTTTATGTGAGTGAAGTTAGCCGAGAGGCCTTCCTATTCTTATTTTAATCGCATTGTACATCTTGCTTACTCCTTCAGTAAATAGATCCTAATGTACCTGCGATTAATTAATGTACATGTTAATTAACATGGCTGCGTTATCAAATTTCACAGGATTCAGATATTAAGCTGGCGATCACCAAATAAGTATTTCATTAAATGTCTATAATCTCAATATGTATAGGGTTTAAAATTTGTTCGTAATATTTTGTAGACAGCAAATTGATGGCGACGACTTATGACCTTATCGTGATACATACACAACGATTTATGGCCTGTTTAGGATCTTCAGATAAGTCTTATCCATCGATTAAATTTGAAGTTTTGCCATAGAATATCTGTCAAAAAAAATTATTTGGTGGATAAGAGTTATCCAACGATTCCGAAACAGGTTCTTATAGTTAAGTCTTAAAGGGACTTCTAAACCTACAAAATATTACACTACTTTCAAACCTATGCGTTTCTCTATGCTGGAATCGCATCTTTATAATAAGCATGAATACATATCCCATTATCTTCGGTGTCCATATTCAACAATATATAATCGGTATATAGTAAGTGTATGTAATACATATTATTATTATCTAATGGCTCGATGCATTGGGACTACGCTGGGCGACTAACAATATAACAAGCCAAGACGTCAAAAATACTGAAATAAAGTAATGCATCTAAAAATTATTCAAATGAAGTGGATGTGATTATGCTAAAAGATCCAATGGTGTGCATTATGTTGGTGTACAACGAATCTTGACTAAACTAACTGTATTGCCATCCTAAACATGATCGGACCGTATTAACGAGACAGAAATACTTTTAGATATTTAAAATTTAGTTTGATCGTAATTTGTATCTAATATACTAAGCACCAATGTTCAATTAGGTACTTGCAGTTCAAACAGCAAGTTATTGTTTAGTGTCTTCACTCTTTTTTTTTTTGCCTCATTCCACTTCTAATGACGAAGATTATTAAAAAGATTGCTGTTATTTTTTGTTCGCTAAGCTGCAATATTAAATAATACAACATTAAATGGACGCCAGGATACGCGCTGTCCTAGCATGTATACATTAATTATATAATATTGTATGTCATACATTCCAGTACACAAATTCCAAAGACTGAAAATAATTATATATAATAATCTTTTTTTTATGTAGTATTTTGAAAAGCGCAGGGTGTGGTACTCAGTGCACACAGATAACGTCTCTGTTTACATAGATATAAAGACTGAAATTGTTGCCATTTTTTTCTTGTGTTCATAGATATTCCATAATAGTAATATTTTAAAACAGTCTATCAGAATTATAAGAGAATTTAGAAATAATATTTCAAGCTCATCTACTTCTAATTACTGACTACATACAGTCAAAACCAGCCTAGAAGCATGACATTCTGCACACGAGTTCCTTATAAAGGTAAGTGAATACCACGAAAGTATATTTTTTATTTACCCATAAGGGTCAGACACACAGGAATTAATAGAACGAAGGCCAAAGTCAGTAAAGTTGACATTCAATAGGGTGTTTGGCTAATATTTAATCACGAGTTATAATTTAAAAAAAATGTCGCTTGTAATATTTGCTATAAGCAATAGTAGGATTGTAATCAGTCTCTGTCGCGCACGCGATGACTCATTGCGGTGCCGTCATATGTCAGAAGTTCAGTAGTGTTTTAGATTTTTTTTATCGGAACCTTACATCTGTGTTTTGCCTACGTATGACATAATTTATATAATCATGCAATAAAGAAAATATGTCTAAAATCTAATCGTTATTGAGAGGTCGCCGCGTCGCCACTCCGTGGGAGTGCGCTAAGCCTTTGGGGGTAAATTTTGAGATTATCCATAGATTGAAAGTTATTATTTTACAGACTATCCATAGTATTTCCCCTTAATTGATCCTGCCCACACGCCCTGCGCTTTTACTATAAATATATTTTACAATAGTTTATGGTCTGTCACCCATTTTATTTACACTTACGTGCATTTAAATGGCGCAGTCATATTATTTATGTAAGTAGGTATATACGTTTAGGAAAGTGAATAGGTCACAGGAGTAAATTCTTTCATAATTATGAAGGTATGTCAAGTACAAGATAATGTTAGGCAGCTAGATCGCGGCTAGATAATAATACGTAAACGTTGCCATTTCACGACGAGTGTACAAAAAATTAAAAGAAAAAAGAACTTTTTATTTTCTACATAATAATAATCACCCACGGTGATCTATCGACCATTTAAAGCATAACCTTACAGTACAAAATACGATATGGAGTATGTTAATCATCTATATATGCTTTACTTAGTTTGTAAGCATTTTTTTATTAATTAAGTTGTAGTTACGCCCTGTAAACGTGAACAATTTATACGTACAACATTAGTTTTAGTGATGTATACATTATTTTTGATTAATTTTATTATACAAGGGTTGTTTAGATGTGTTAAGATTATAAAATTTATACCTCAAATATATTTCAAACGACTGTTTTGTGTAAGATAACTCGTCCATTTCGGTTCATGGAACAAGGCCGGGGTAGTCGCGGGTCGGTGATAAAAGAAACCATGCATTCCATTCGTAAGGTATTAAATTTTGTTTGTCTCATGAAATGACGACCGGAAAAGGGGACGCACGGCTGTTTCGGTAATGCGTGTGGCAGGGGCCTTACCACCACCTCTTATAGCAGTATTATTTTAACCTTACAGCGACTTTTTGTAATGTCATGACCATGAAACTAATACTAAATGGACTGGGTCTAAGCAGCTCGGCCGCGTTGCCTAAACATCGCACAACTCGGCCGGTGACGTCATTACAGTAGGCGTGGCTTAAGTCAGTGTGCTGTTGGCGTTCGTTCTGTGCAGTCGTCTTGCCAACGTTCGCATCCCAAATATAGTTATATTCGACACTAGATGGCGTCCCTTTGTACGTAATTTTTCATGCTCATACACTTAGTGACATCTAGTGCAAAAAGTTAAACTACGTACTAACATCGACATAAAACGAAGCGAGTAGTTCAGCTATTTCCCGGTAGATAGATGCCACGCATTTCTTAACCCCCACCACCCGCGCCATCCCGCGCAAATTACCACGCGTTGTTTCATAGAGATGTCTACTAAGAACGTCTCTTCTAATTAAAATCTCTATGGTCATCCCTTATTGTCGACAATAAGGGACTTCAAATTACAAAGTCGCTGTAAGGTTAAAATAATACTGCTTTAAGAGGTGTTGGTATAGGAGCTGGGGGCTTACCACCACCTCTTATAGCAGTTTTGTTTTAACGTTTCAGCGGCCATTTGTGCAATGACGTTTCTTATTGTCATGACAATAAGGTACGTCATTGCACAAAAAGTCGCTGAAACGTTAAAACGTTCCTGTAATTGAATCGCTATAAGAGTTCGTGGTAAGCCCCCAGGTCGGCTCGTGTTCACATTTTTCTGGTCAGGCTCGAAAGCGCGTATAGCTTTAACGTTTTAAATAGTCCCATCGTTGCGAAGTCGAAACGTATTGTAGTCATTAGCTCTCTTATATTAGACGAGGTGAACCCTCGTTCCGGATCGATGTTGGTCCGGACAGGGCTCCGGCGGGGCGGTGCAGGGAACGGGGGGTCGCGGCACGCGTCCTCCGGTAGGGTATAGCGCCTCCAATTCGGTATATTCTAAAAATTATAGTGTATACATGGCCTCAAGTACCGAGATCCGTGTAAGGGTGAGTGCAGATCGGCTGCGAGACGCAGACAGCAAGGCGTTTGACGATTTAAATCAATGTTGAACGCATTTGCCAGTTTCGCAGCCCGTCTGTATGAACGCATCATTTTAAATTGATTATTTTAATATTAATACGTTCTTTTATCGATGTATCTACAAGGGTTATGGGTTATTTTGTAAAACTAACATAATTTGTAAAAAAAAAACTCTTTCTACATTCCATTAGAGCGGTAAGCGTGCATAATCTCGATAAAAATACGTGTTTTTTTCCATATATTTATGTAAGGTAATAATAATATTAGTTGTAAGGTCTATAAAAGAGATTATTTAGGGTTAATGTTAAGGTCCATAGATAGCCGGATGTAGATTTTTAGCATTTAATATTGATATATGATGTGTTTTTTACCAAATTTTTTTTATACCAATGCTATTTACATAATTTGTATATTTTTGAGGGTATAAGGTGCAGCTGTTGGTGTGGCGTCTTCGCGGTCTGCTCACCAACTTGTATTTTGTTTATAACAATTTGTTTAACTGTGTTCGGCGAGCGTCTCTCCTTGTACTTTACTAAATACTTTTCTCTTAGTTCTCTATGTAGATCTTGCAAACTGCGACCCTATTCCAAACGCCCGCCGACTTCGGTAAAACAATTAAAAGTCGAGTCTTATCAAGTATATTGTACTCGCGAAGCGCTCAGAATTATGTACTCTATTCTATGTAATACTCAGTATATGTTGCCAAATAGTTGTGTACTGCGTGTTGATACGTTGTTTGGGATCGCCATGTTGTGTTATGTATGTCCCATTGTCGTCACCTCACCGCACTAATTAAACCTGGGGCCTTATCACGACCTCTTATCGCGATTCAATTATAGGAACGTTTTAACGTTTCAGCGACTCTTTGTGCAATGGCGTACCTTATTGTCATGACAATAAGAAATGTCATTGCACAAAAAGTCGCTGAAACGTTAAAACAATACTGCTATAAGAGGTGGTGGTAGGGCCTCAGGTCCTTGAGCACGATCTTTATACGTAGCGTTTAAAAGTAAACGCGTAAACGCGCTCTAGAGATTGCGATATGATTACTTGACGATTGCTATAAACTGCCATAAAAAGCGTTGCTATGGCCACAACGAATTGCATTGTTTCATTGATACTTGCGTCACATATGGGTTAAGTGTTAACTCGTTGGATATTATAAGCATTCGGGCCTGTTCCACAATCGCCGGATAACTTTTATCCACCAAATAAATGTGGCGTGTTGACAGATCTTCTATAAAAAATCTGTCAATCATATTTATGTGGTGGTTTAAAGTTATCGGATGATTTTGAAACAGGCACTTAATATTTCGTCGTATTGAAAGGGAGACGCCTACCGACCAAGCGTCTCATTCAAAGGCAATCGAGGGTCTCATTAAACTCAATTATTGGTAAAAGTAATGAAAGCTATAATTCTTAAAAAGTGAAGTGTAGTGAAAGTGATAGTATTTTATTGGGCTGATCTGATACACGTTTAGCGGTGATATCAAACAACGTACGCACTCATTGTCTATATATATTCCAAACTAGATAAGTTCTGAATATACTTCCCGTACTAATGTATTATAACAGACACGTTCACTCGTACTAGAGACACGACTGTTACCGTTCCATGTTTGGGCAATATTAACAGGGTATTCGGAACGAATTTATGTCATATCCATATTTGGATGTTATATGATGACCCAAATATCACTCGACAAGTTTTATAACGTTGCATCTAGTGATTCGTTCGTGACGCGTGAAAAATATCGATAGTACTTAATGACAGCAACACTAATATTTAAAAATAAATGACACTAAAATATTGCATTGATTCGTTTGAAAGTTTGTAACGTGTTAAAAATCTGTCGTGTCGTGTCTCAGGTACAATTGTAACGGTCTGGACTAAATGTAAAAAAAAATGATTTATATTATACTGTAACATTCCAATGATTGAATAGAATAGTGCTCAAATATTTATTGAAAGTACAGATCTGTGTTTACATGAAAAATATTTTTAGTATATAAGCTAATGTATCGAGATTTTTTATTCGATATTGAATTTCGAGTTTTGGTTCGGTTGTGAAACTGTGATCGAGTTGCTTTACAGTCGCATATTGGTAGCTTGTCATCTCGAAATTCAAAACGAGTAAAAACTAGTGCGTTCACAACGTTCACTACACCGCCATAAAATCTTTTAGGCATCTATCGTATTAAATATACAACTGTCCGTCTTAACAATCGTATTTAAGTATTCTTATGAAACAAAAAGTAACCAATAGAGTGGTACACTAGTTTGTAGGTTTAATGTTTATTCTCATGTATATCTTAAGAAATCTCACTTCTACTCGACATTCCAATCAACGAGTTACCTTTTCGGACCCGTTATTATAATGAAACGTATATACAGAGTATTTATATCTTAAAAAATATTGTGCGACAAAAATTGTCCAACGATTGGCCAGTATTCAAGACTAGGGTGTAATAGCGGCTCGTGTGTCCAACCACTGCGACGTTAACGTGTAAATGCGATTTACACTCGAGCGATGTCAATTGTCATATTTGATATTGCAACGCGGAGTTGCAATCATAGCCCTGCTAATTAAAAAAAAAACAAGTGTGTCGGTATCGATTTGTATAAGCAGTGATATGAATTCGTCCCTTTCGAGATGCAATCTCGCGAAATAAGGCTGCTATTAAAAAAATGAGATAAATTTACATATCGTATTGGGAAAAATGTAGTGTAATCTGACAGGTTTGATACAAACCTAGCCCCCTAGCCAAGTGGCTTCATCTACAAGCGTTTCTACAAATTGCTACGTTTAAATGTATCGAAATCACGTGACTTTGTAATTTCCAGACATGAAGCATAGCGATTTGGAGAAACGTTTGTAGTCTAAGCCACTTGGCTAGGGGGGCTGCTACGTTAGGCCGTGGGTACCGTAGGCGACATTATGCTGCGCGATAGTTGCGAAACATATTAGCAACATATTATTATTATGTCTGTATGACGTAAATGCTTGAGAATTACTGTTGGATCAGCGATCGAAATATTTGAATGTAACGGTCAGCATTATGTCGCCTAGCCCAAATGCTAGTTAAATGTGATATGTAATTGGTGCGTAAAGTGATAATATCTAAAATAAACACTGTTCACCGAAATTATAATAATATAATTGCTCAAGCGTTATAATCGATACGAATCTACTTCGAATTTAAAGTAACTTTATTCCGAATTTACGAAGAAAAATATATACCGTCGCGAATGTTTTTCAGACTTCGACAAACATGATTTTTGTATTAATAGTAGCGTACACGTTGATGTTAAATTAATGTTTATAAACATAGGACACTCTAAAACTTTGATTTCAATGCACATCTGTTTGACTGCTGTAAATAAATACACAATAAAAATATAAATAAAATATGTGTTCCCTACCCTGCTACGTCTTTCCTTGACAGGCAAAAGGCGTAGGTTCTACCTAGTACCATTGTGTAAATAGATACTCAATTAAAAATATATAAAAGAAAAAAAAAATGTGCCCCCTAAGGGTGCGTTTCCACTGACGCGGAGTGGAGCGGAGTGGCGGACTGTCATTGGCCAACTGTGACGAGCCAAGAGCGGAGTGGAGATTACGAGCACATTGATTGGCCAATTCACAGTCCGCTCCGCTCCACTCCGCCCAGCTCCGCGTCAGTGGAAACGCACCCTAAGCCCTTTTAAGGAAAAAGAAGATGGTTATTTTTCGCATTAATGTGTAATGTGCAGTATTCCCCACGCAGACAAACAGACCGGGACATTATTCATTGATTTGCATTTAACGGTAGTTGTTACAAGCCATAAAAAATATTGTATAGCTATGATTGATATCGATGATACGTCACTGTTAAATCAACAGAATTTATCATTTTAAAACATATTTGTTAAAAAATATAGTCATTGAGAAATCAGATTTTTATTGTAGAAATTTTCGTGGCTGACTTGGAATAGTAAAGTCACTACTAATAGGCTCATAAACCAACCTTACTGAGCCAAATCTGTGTTATTAACGGTACCTAACATGGACCACAGCCAACCTGTTTGACCATTGGGCTACAAGTGGTTCAAATATTGACTATCGATACCTTTCGATCCCATATGTATTTAAAAATAATCATGTTATTGATCTTATACTTTAAGCGACTATGAAATCGCTGTCAATATTAACTATGACTACACAGGTTATATTCGAATTAATTTAGGCCAATTTATCAACGAATATTATAATATTTCTGAATTAAAACTGTAATGGCCTGTTTCAGAAGATAAAACACCCAATAAATTTGAAATTTAAATTTATTTTTGTATAAAAATTATCTGACGATCCTGAAACAGGCCCTTCGTGAACAATAAAGAGTTAATATTAATGGTCGCTAATTAAAAAGTAAATGTAATTACTTGACATGATATAGGTACCTACTATATATATATTTTATTTTTTTGTTTTCATTTTCGTGCCTAAAGTAATCTGAATTCTAGTCATAGTTAGAATACTGGCAACGATTCCAAGTCGCCGTTTACATTTGCGAACGAATTTAATTCATTTCGATACCTTTTCTAGTGGCGATGTCGTTATTGATAACTTTATAAACCGTGTCTTGGCCATGGGTACAGATAGGTTTATTTTCTGGTCACACTGGTCTGGTCGAATCGAGTCGAAAAAATGTACCACACTCGACTCATCGGTAATAGACTCGGTTCCATATGACTCGGTTGGACTCGGCTCGCGTCCGTCGTCCGAAATACGACATTTGTATTACAACGAACGTTATTTGGCATCTCTTAAGCTCTCTAAGTTGTGATTATATTTTTATTTATAAGATACGTTTGTACTCGATTTGAGATGTGAAGATTAGCCCGTTTCAGAATCGTCGGATAACTTTTATCCACCAAATAAATACGGTGTTTTGATAGATATTCCATGGAAAAACTGTCAAAACGTCATTTTTATTTGGTGGATAAAAGCTATCGTTGTTATTAATTATAACTGCTGTGGATGTGCAGAGGTATTGTCGACTGAGTTTTGGATTTAGAAAGGTTTCTTTTAAATTTATTTACCTAATTTCTTTTGCATTGCGTAGTAGTTTTGTAAAATCCTGTTTTTGAGTAGGTATACTTATTCCATGATCTACATTTTGGATAATAGTCAGTCTGCACTATCTATGGACGTCGCACTGAGCGGGAACAATGGCCAGAAAGCCCAAAAACTTTTTTTTCATGTCTTTAACATGTCAATTTTTCGTCTTGATTGGCAACAAAATTGTATAAAGTATTGAACTATAAACAAATAAAACGTTCATTGTACGATTTTTCAGTTCGAAATTCTTAATCATTCCCACCACTAGTGAGGGCCAAAAATATTTTACTGTAAAAGTTTTTGGGTCGAAGTCGACTGGAATTCATGAAACGTTTATGAAACCTCACTGTTAGAACACATTTGCTCATGACTCGGTCGTATTGTCGTATTATAAAGATTTATTTCTTGTCGAAAAGCAGCATTTGTATGTATATATTGTGATGTCGATGACGACATGTGCTCTCATACTCAAATACCTTTTATATTTTTTTTATATTTTAGCTTTATATGAGATAATAAATTATAATTTTGTACGATTGTTGTTTTATTTTTCCACCCTTCGTTACCTTCACTAAGAGCGATCAGCAGCAGACACAAATACATATTTGTATATTCCCTAAGTAGGTACAATCGCACAATATTGTGTACCGTACCGACACCACATATACACATACCGACCTTATTTTAAATTCTAATGTATTTGGGATGTTCCGCAAATGTAAACATCCTAATTTCAACAAGATTATGCTAATTTCGGTACATATTACTTACCGCTCCCATTTATATGTATGAAGCGATACCTACATCCTGATATATGTACGCATTTTAAAATAGTGATTTGTTAACAAAATAAAACAAACGGAAGTATTACAATGTAATAAATAAATAAGTTAGACTCTTAGCCAGTACATCCCGGCGCGGATCCTGGTGTAGTCGGGCAGGCCCTCGGTGGGGCCCACCGCGGCCACCGCGGGGCATTTGTCGTACAGGTACTGCGTGCACACCTCCTTCACATCCTTCGCCTTTATATTGTCAATGGTGCAGATCCTGTCCAGCAAGCCGGGCCGCTCCCCGTTGTACAGAACCCACCTGCCCATGTCGTAGCACGCTCTATTTGAACTCTCCAGTTTCGACAGCCACTTCGCTTTCAGCTCCCTCTTGGCTCTCTCCACTTCGGCTTCGGTCACGGCGTTGCATAATATCATCCACTCGTGTTGAATCATGATGACCATGTCGTCCAAGCAGAGCGACGGCGCCACGAACTGAACGCCCCACAGCCCGGTGTCCTTGTAGTTGAGATTGAACGCCTTGTACGAGTCGCATAGATGAGACGAGGACACCTTTCGGGCGAGCCTCGTCGGGTGGTTCTCCCCGCCGGGCTGCGACCTGTCCCAGCCGCCCACGATAGCCGCGGCCACATCCATCACTACGTTGTCCGGCGCGCAGAAACAGGGCCCCTCCACGGCGATCACCACGTTGGCCAAGGGCATCGAATCGTCTCTGAATCTCACATCCGAGCCGGTGTACCGGTAAACGTCGGTATCTAAACACTTGACGGGCTGGAACTTGTTGAGATACGACTGCGCGAGGCACACGATCTGCTCGTGCTTGACGCCCCCCACCGCGGCCAGCACCATCCTGCTCGGGTCGAAGTACTTGTTTATATACATGGAGACGGTCGCGTCGGTGAAATTGTACAGGTTGCAAGTCGGCCCCATGACGGTCTGTGCGAGCGGAGTGCCCTGGAACGCGGTGCTGTGTATGTAGTCCTTGACCAGACCGTCGGGGTCCCTGTCGTGATCGAGCATTTCGCAGTAGACCGCCTTTTTCTGGCATTCAATTTCCGAGGCGGAGAAGGCGTTGTTGAGGACGCAGTCGGTGAGCAGGTCGAGGGCGAGAGGCGTGTCCTGGCAGAGGCACTCGACGTGGTAGGCGGCCATCTCCCGGTCGGTGGAGCAGGCGAAGCTGGCGCCGATGCACGCCATCTGCTCCTCCAGGAGGGTTCTGCTCCGGAGCCTGGTGGACTTGAAGGCGATGTGTTCGAAGAAGTGCGCCATACCGTTTTCGAAGTTGCTCTCGTAGCGGGAGCCGGCGTCTATGAAGAGGCCGATGCACACGTTGTAGCACTCCCTCTCCTCGGTGGCGACGGTGATCCCATTCTGCATCCGGAAGTACTGCGTGCTGGGCTGGTTCTGCAGGAAGTATCTGAACTTCACCGGGTACGGGCGGCTTCTTGTCGCGACCCTCAGCGGCTTCCACGTTTTTAATAGTCCCAAAGCATGATTCATTTTATGACGTGTTTTATAAAATACTCATATTAAAATACTAAAATACAGAGTTCTTTTTCTTTATGCTGTCAAACCAATTTTCTTGACAAATAGAATCAGAGATAAAAGATCCAAAGATACCTAACACGAACGAGAGCAATATTCGGAAGTGTTTAGTCGTCGCAATATATCCATCCGGAAATTCTAGAAGTTACATATTGGCCGTTTTTCGATTACACGGCACGGCACCGGCGACGGCACAGTGACAGCTATTTGCGGGGTTTTCATTGGTCAGTAACCAATGACAACTGGTCACTGACCAATGAAAAGCTGTCGCCATGCCGGTGCCGGTGCCGTGCCGTGCAGTCGGTAAACGGCCATTAGCAGCTATTATAGTAACCATGGACCAAATAGTAACTTATAGTTATAAGTTTTTTTATGACCACCCATTGTTGGTATTTGCGAAAAGAAATTTTAACGTAACTTTGGTGACTGAGGCGATGAGAGGGCTGGCGTATAGACACAGTATGAGAAGGATGACGACTACGTGAGATTTGATGAATTAATTTGAGAGTGAACTGATACAAGGCATGAGGAGATCAAATAAAAGATGGATGGATTGTGTGCAAGATGAGGAAACACGTGGCGACTACAAGAAAAAGGAAGACCAGAAGATGGTGATTACATCACCCACATTACTAATTTGGTTAACGCCAACCATCCTACATATGAATATTTATATCTACATGAATAATACAACATAACATATATTATAGACGTTTATTCAGTTTTGGCGAACAATTACAATCATGATGCACAGAATATGTGTGCTGGTGTTGTTAGTATCGGCGTGGTCGCGGGCGCGCCGCCCCCGGCCGCCGCCCGCCCCCGCACGCTGCTGTGCGGCTACTAGAGGTTGACGACACAGCCGGGAGGCACCCTTACGTCGCCGCACTGGTCCACTACATGCGCTGGCGCTGGTGTACTTCAAACTATACTGTGCTCTCTGTGAATTCGTATTTATACTTGTTTTCTCATTCGTTTTAACAACCTTTTTTAGTAGCCTTCAAATGGTATTGCATTATTATTTTCGAAATAAATTCTATCAATTCTTTATAGGTTTCAATTTAAATAAAATGTAATTTCTTATTTCGACACAAATTATTCAAATGATAATAAATATTTACGAGTATTGTTACACAATCATTTAATATAGGTACATAAATACCTGTTGGTGACTTGCACTAGCAAAAATATATGAATCGTTCTAAGACGCACTATGCAGTCGTGCGCTGGAGTCCTCTGCAGCTGGTTGAGGCTTCGTTTTCATTTATGCGTCGCCTTCAGTGCCGTGATTCGTACCTACATCCATTATGCACGGAATGGCACTCCCCTGCGTCGTCAGTCACCGACCCGACTAGAACACGCACCGCTAGCTGAAGCGCCACAACTTGTGGAACTTCCGAATCGACAGTGGATCGGGAAATTATAACATTCTGAGAGCGTTCGCCATGTGACGCACGCGCAGCGCTGAGCCGCGGCCGGAGTTAAAGACGCGCAAATGAAAACGACGCCGCTACCAACTACTTAGTGCTCTACACAATGATCGCAGAGTGCATCCTTCTGAACGATGCCTATATCATTATTATCATATTTGCTCATGGGGTTATTACACTTAACTAAATTTAGGCTACTTAAATTAGTCGTTACTGAATTTAGGCAATCGCATTCAGCAAGCTATTCAGAAGCTAGAATGATTTAAATATTTAGAAGCTTCTGAATTTAGGCTTCTAAATTTAGCCAAGTGTAATAAGCTCTTTATTTAATGTACAATTAGGCAAGTGTGAACGTTATCATATTACTGTTCACTGGCGTACTGGCTGCATGTCGAAAGATGCGTTATGGGAATGGGGATGTAGATACTATGTGGGATTCTTACCATCAACCTAATCTTACTCACTAAAACTTCCTCGGTGGCCATCTTCAGCACTCGGAGGCTTAACTCGGAGGGGATATGCCATAGACAGTAGGAATACTATATAGTACGTTTTTTATACTTGTCCTATTTGGTAAGCAAAGATGGCGTCCAGCGGGTCGATTGCGTAACTTTTTGTCAATGTTTCAATTGATTTCGTATATAATTGACACAGGATGAACGAAACCATTTGAAACATTGACAAAAAAGTTACGCAATCGCCCCGCTGGACGCCATCTTTGCTTACCAAATAGGACAAGTATAAAAAAACGTACTATAAACTATTTGTTGGGCTATACAATCTCTTTTATGGATATGCTCGGATGTGACAGTTCAGGACGTTACGACATTATGGCATCGACAAATGACATTAAAACGTCTTTGTTGAAACGGTACAATTATTTTCTAATTTATTTTTAATGAAAGAAAAACATGTTCAAAGCTACACTGCAATCAGTTTATGGAAGATCAAATTATTGCTGGAGCCAGATCGCGCGCTATTGCGAGAGCGCCCCAAAGCCTGGCGTGCAAGTTAACGCACTGGGCAACGGGGTGCGAGTGGTCACAGAGGAGACGAGTTCCCCGCTGGCGTGCGTGTCCCTGGTCATAGAGGCCGGCCCCAGGTTCGAGAAGGCCAGCAACAACGGCATCTGCCACTTCATAGAGCATATGGCCTATAAGGGCTTCAACAGCATGAAGAAATCTGATCTCGAGAATTTGCTATTGGTCTCGGGTGCTAAAGCGACAGCCAAGACGCGCAGAGAGATGCAGGTCTTCTCCGTGCAGGGTCCATCCGAGAGCGCCGGCTGCTTCATCGAGGTACTGTCGATGATCGTCACCGATCCAGAGTTTAACCCTCGTGAAATCGAATTGGAACAGCACAACATCCGCCTGGAGATGGTCGACACTGACAACAATCCGAAAGCGGTGATGTTCGATTATCTGCACGCCGCCGCCTTCCAGGGCACGCCGCTGGGGCAGCGGGTGATCGGCCCCTCGCGCAACGTGTGCAGGTTTGACAAAAGTACTGCTCTCGCGTTCCTCTCCGATCATTATCAGCCCTACAAGTTCGTTTTGGCCACTTCGGGAAACGTGATGCACGAGCAGATGGTTTGTTTCGCGGATGCGCGGCTCGGCTGCCTGCCGTGCGACCCGTGCTTCGCGTCCGAAGACGGTCCGTGCCGGTTCACCGGCTCCGAGGTGATCTACCGGGACGACTCCATGCCTCTCGCTCACGTAGCCATCGCTTTCGAAGCGCCGGGATACGGCAGCGATGAATACCTGGCGATGCTGGTGATGAGCCACATGGTCGGCTCGTGGCACAGGAACCAAGGCGGTGGGGAATGCAACGCGAGCCCGATCGCTCGAGCGGTGGCCGCTCAAGGCTTTTGCCAGAGTTTCCAGTCCTTTTATATACCTTATAGGGACGTGGGGTTGTGGGGAGTGTATTTCGTAGGTCACAGGATGCATCTGGACGACATGGTGGGGTGTGTCCAGGATGAATGGATGAAGATCTGCACGATGACGCGGCAGGCCGACTTAATGAGAGGATTGACTTCGGCGAGGCTGGCAGTGGCGAAGCGCTACGAGGGCGCCGTGAACTCGTCGCTTGACATCGGCACCCAGATGATGTACGTGGGCGAGCGGCGGCCCTACGAGCACGTCAGGGATCGGCTGTGCGCGGTGAAGATCCACTCCGTCAAGGGCGCAGCGGAGCAGTACCTGTACGACCGGTGCCCCGCGGTGGCCGCCGTGGGGCCCACCGAGACGCTGCCGGAGTACAACCGGATCAGGTCGGGCATGTACTGGCTTAGAGTTTAATGTTTCTGAATTATATGTTCGATTGGGCATTTGTGTTTCATTTAAAAGGCGGTTTTCCATGATCAATCACGGACGTTTTATCGGATCACGATACTGTACCCAATTTACTTTTCTAGCAATGACAAAATAACATCCAGACTAGGTATGTGAAAGTGGTGAAAGGATAAGATACTAGACTGAATAGGTAATAAAATCGACTAATTGAAACGTTTTAACAACTAAAATATTGAGTGATAGATATAATGACAAACAAAGACTGAACACCTAGCACAAGTAAATTAATAGATCTGGTTATCGGTAAGTAGACATTTTACTATGACCATTACCATAATCAGAGATTGACACAGTATCTTATTATAAGCAAGAGCGACTGTAGCCGAGGGGTGAACGGGTTGGGCTAGCAATCAGAAGGTCCCAGGTTCGATCCCCGGTGGGGCATGCACCAGTGGATGAATTTTCATCTATATGCATAATTTATAGTTCGCTGACGGTGAGGGAAAACATCGTGAGGAAACCTACCAATCCCTCGGGATTAGGTAATAGTCAGTTCCTATATACACGGCGACAAGGTTCACCACCTATCACGTTGGGTCCTGACTATTTGATGAAACGTGGGCTTTGAGTTGGTTAATACCTCCACAATGTGGTGGTGTATGGCCACTCAAGCCTCTGACTACCCCCGAATGGGGATAAAAGTCGTGACGTTATATACGGTCATAGTCTTCTTATAATATCCCTAAACTTATGATATCTATTAAAATGTTTCGTGACCAATTATTATTAAACTAATGTTCATGGTACAAGCAAAAGCAGGTTTTTACTGTTTCTTTACGGGATCAATTTAATCATGACTCATCATGAATCTTCATCACTCCATTTATCCATGTTAAATAACGACTGACGGGAGTGTACATGGAGACTGGAGGCTGAACGCCACCCATGAGCACCCCGATGAGCTTGCCATCAAGAATCAGGGGGCAGCCGGAGTCCCCTGGCAGGGTGTCCTGTTGATTGTTTGAGCACTTGGGCGCCATGCATATGTGCTGCTTGTCCAAACTGTAATTTTCTTCACACGGCACTACCACTCCCTCTCCTAGCTGCAGAACACGTCTATGATCCATCATTGTATAGTTTTTTCCAAGGTGTTCATATGTCGTGCCGGTCGAGCCGTAGCCCGCGTACTCCACGGCGTGACCAATCATCGTGCGATAGTCCACCACGGATATATTCCCGTAGGCGCGCAGGTGCACCGGCTCTACTTTCATCAGACCTATGTCATTTCTCGGAAACAGTTAATTCCATACAGAGAATGTAGTTTTAAAATTCTGCTTATATTATTTGACTGATGGGCTGGTATTGACATATTGCCATATTGAATAGCGTAGAAATATTTCGGGTTGAAGATGCAGTGGCTTGCAGTCAGTACCCAGGTGGATGATATCAGAGTACCGGTGCAGCCCCGTAACTGTCTGCGACTGATGAGTGCGACGACGTAGGGGAACCTGCCGGTGGTGTCGTTCTGTCCCATGTAGACCCTCAGCGGCATGTGGCTGCGGGGCAGGGGGTGGACGCGCGGGCGGCGCGGGCCGGGCCGGGGGCCCAGCCGCGCCGACTCCGACCACCACGCTAACATCACAAACACACACAATTTGATCATCATGATTGCAAAATATTCGCCAAAACTGCCAACTCGTCAATCACAATTTACAGTGCCGCTGTTGTATAACTTCATAAAAATTTAATAATATTTTACTAAAAAAATGTTATAAACAGATTTCCTTACCTATAGGTATAGTAGTAGGATGCGTTCAGACTGGCGAATGTGTGGCCGCTCGCATGCCGTTTGCCGCAACTGCGAGCGTTGTTAATTCGGTGCGTCGACCTCGAGTATCTTAACAATTGTCCATTACGAAATCACTGACAGCGGCAGCTTGTGGCGTCATGCAATATTTTAGCAAAAAAAGTAGTCGCCCGTCGCCGTCGCGCGAAGTCGTGGCCGGGCCGTTAAGCCGCCGACACAACCCGCCGACATGTGTCGGTGGGTCGCAGCTTCAGTGTGTAGTGCGTTTTACGTAGACGCTTGCGACTAGCGACTAGCGAGCGTAAACTCTGGACAGAGCTACATTACACAAAGCACTAGTTTTGCTAAAACGAACATAGCGTTGCTGTTTGAAAATGTACACATATTATTTTTCTGTTGAAAAGAGTAACCATAAAATTTCTTACCGGCTTTTCTGAATGGAAGCAACATTACGAATAGGTTATATAACGCTAAAATACTGTTTTTAACGATTCATAAATGCTACCTCTTGCTTACATGAATAAAATATTACCTGAGTACGTGTTTCATTACTAAAAAATTGGCACTTGGGTTAGCATCACTATGGGAATTGCAGTTGTAGGTACAGTTACAAACATTTTACTAGTTTGCATTTTCGAATGCCCCGGAAGGAGGATTATTTTTCTAAGTTTTTTTTAAGTGTCTCCTTATAATGATTATAAAACTGTTACCTACGCACGATATCCAAAGTGTCGCCGACTGAACAGAGCCTTTATTATAAAGTGGCAAGCGCGGCCAAGTTTTGGCTTTGTGAAATACTTCGAGGCGGCAGCGGCGTGACACACACAATGCTCAGAAGGTTCACTCCATACATTTATGGTACATACGAAAATGCAGTGACGGTGTGAAAGTTCTACCTCTCACCAGATCAGCCCCCCTAGACAAGTGGCATGAACGCTAATCGAATAGAATAGAATAGACTTCACAATGTATGGAAATGTCAAACGTCGCTATGTAGATCAACAACAAGTTGGTATGTAGATCACGTGACTTATGTCATTTCCATACATGAAGCGTAGCGATTTGAAGAAAGGCTTGTAGACGTCAGCCACTTGTCTAGCCCTTCAGGCCTAGGTGAATGGATTCGTCTTTAAGCGTTCCTACTTTTCAATGTATGGGAATGACATAAGTCACGTGATCTACTTATCGACATGTCATGTCATTTCCATACCTACGTTGCGTAACGATTTCGGCCGATCGCAGTAATCTTACCGGCTAGTGGGAATCTACTTTCCAATAGTCTTACCAGCAATGAGAACCTCCAAGAAGTCCTACCGTAATGTAGACCTAATATACAAATAGACTGTGCCAAACTTCCTGGCGGTGACACACCTACTTAATTAGTCCATTGGAGAATTGCTTGTAGAATCCACTTATCTAGTCCCGTTGTGGACATGTCGTTATCATTATGACCGCGGACAACATGGGTCGTGTTTAGTAAGTAAACATTTACACTAATTATGTTGGTACACTAACGATTAAAATGAATGTATCACCAACGTCCTTTTAGTAGCCGTAATTTGTGAGCAAGATAGCAAGTTTAGTCATAATTGTTCACCTTCGATAGTATATTTCGGTTGTAGTAACTTGTTTGTTGATAGCGGCAGTTACAAAATTGTCGTTTTAGAATTTTGGGATAATTAATCTATCTTTAGAATTGTAATATCAAGTTTTTCAAGCAACGCACAGTGAACCTTCTGCCATCATTCAACTGTGTTGTGTCTCCAACTTAAAATGCCGCCTTAATATTCAGGCGTTTCTCAACTTAGCTTTCCACGTAATGAAGTTTACACAAGTATGGTGGTTTATTGTTTGTCGCGATACATAGGAACAGGGTTAATTAATTATTTTAATGTAATTTAATGAAGAACCAACAGAGTTCTCGGAATATGTGTTCGCACTTCAGAGTCGTGGAGAGCATTACTACACGATAGAATCACCGCAAAACGAGATCAATTAAAAGCATGATATAACAGTATCTCAATGCCTTTGAAAGAACCTTTAAGTAAAAATTACCCTTTACATTTTCAGACCCGACTATAGTTGACTATTCCATTGACAATTTTACTAACGGCCGACGACTCGTACGCAACTTGAATTTGAGTGCTGCTTAACTTTGACGCGCCGTACAAATAAGGGTTCCTCGTAGGGACTACGGAACCCTAAAAATGACAGTTAACGACGTCTCAAACTGCTAAGTGGGACATAAATATCCAACTAGCCTTTGAGTATTCGGCCGTAAGTCAATAGCTACGTCCAGATGTGTCACATGCCGCGCGAGGCAAATTGCCTCACGAAGTTTGACTTGCCTCGCGCGAGGCAAATGCGCGTCCTGCCTCACCTGAGCGCTGTCATTCGCCTCGCCTAGTTTGGCATAGTCATCACAGAACAGATAGAACGATGTCAAACGTGTCAAATTGATTGCTCGGCTATACCTTTCTCTGTCTAGAGTGTCAGTTGCCTCGCCATTTACCTCGCGCGGCATGCGACTGAGGCAAATATCGTGCTTCGCGAGGCATGTGGGTGAGCAGCCTCGCGCGGCATGTGTATGTTGTAGACACGTCTGTGGCGATATGCCACCTCTTTTCAGCAAGTAGAATGTTTAATAGCTGCCAGCCGATAAACTGTCTTATCACTGGCACGTTGTATTTTATAAGAACAAATAATATGTTTGAATTTTTGAATATTTAAATATGTTAATTCTAGTTCTATTTTAGTTTTCTTCTAAGCCCCCTGGACGTGGTCCAGGCAGGGTCTTCCGATCTCCTATATTGGTGACCCCTAATTTGCCTTCTTACAATAAATTCAGTGAGTAATAGTGAAATCCAGAAGAAGATCCTGCCGCCCGGCGCTGCCCGGTGCCTCTCGGTGCTGCCCGGCGCCGTCCGGTGTGCCTGAGGCCATTACTGCCTGCTGAGCTGCTGCGCCGCTGATGCGCGCTTCCACCGCGGTCCCTCGCTAGCTAGCGAGGGGCAGGAGCTCCAAGTTTGTCCATCCGCCAGGTTTGACGTTTAATTATCCTCCGTGCAACGAAGCTTCGCCCTTCGCATCAGCGTTTAGTATTTAGTATTGTGGTGTTTTTATTTAATTTAAATTGTTATTTTATCTTATTTTATTTACGTCTAAAATTTAATTGTCAAACAAACATATTTGACGGTCACTAAGACAACCATTTTTTTTTCTATAACATTTTAATGACAGTTGTAAATAATTTTAAATAAGATTTTAATCCAAAAAAGGTCGCATATTGCCGTCACGACGTAAAATGTATTAAATCAAACAAAAATTTATTTTTTATACGACTTTACAATTTCGACATGAACGATCAAGAACCTGAATTCCTAGATGTCAAAGTCAAAGTCAAAGTCAAAAGGTTTTTATTCATGTAAGCTCATTAGAGCATTTATAAATAGTCAATATAAACAATATTTTAGCGTTACCACCGGTTCGAAATGTTGCTTCCATTGAGAAGAGCCGGCAAGAAACTCAATGGTTACTCTTTTCAAAAGAATAATTGTATACATTTTCAAACAGTAACGCTATGTGAGCAGGCATGCATTAACACAGTGTGAGCAAAAAAAGAAAATAAGGTATTTAAATAAAAATTAATAAAAACTAGCCTAGAAAGCTGTGCATGCCTACTCCCACTTAACTGTCAAACCAAAAGGTGAATATTTAGAACGATTGTTTTGGTGTGATGCCTTCCGTGCTTAGGTCTTGTCTGTAAAAGTTTTGGAACAACGGTGTCAAGTGGAAAATGGGCGGACCAGTCCCCGCAAGCAGCGCCCGGAACCCGAGCATGACTTGAGCAGCGGCATCACCCTCCTCAACCATTTTAGAGGGAAGAGGGTGACCCGCTCCACAGAGCCACCGCAAGCAAGGACATTAGAGTGAGCATGACCGATCCATTACCGCAGCGACATAGTTCAACAAAGCTAAGTAAGCGTACGGCAAGACAACATCCGCTACAATTGACATACAAATGCTTGTCAATGGCTACATGATACATGATTTCCACAACTTAAAAAGGTGGTAATTGTGACTAATATGTCAATAGCGCTAAATTAAGAGAAGGAAGAGGAAAACAATAAATAAATAAGGAATAAATCAAAACAAGAAATTCTGAGGAATTATTCCCGTTCCGGTGGAGCTGGACCAGCACCTAGCCAAGCATCTTTATCTTTCAAATAATCATCTAATGTGTAGTAAGCCCGCTTACAAAGCGTACGCTTTACACAAGTTTTGAATTTAGTTTCACTAAGACTAAGTATGTTTGGTGGTATTTTATTATAAAACTTGACACAGTATCCCATGAAAGATGTGTGAACTTTCGCAAGTCGAAAGCGCGGTTGATCTAATTTGTCTTTATTTCTAGTGTTATATCGATGACTCTCACCTAACTTTTTAAAGAGATGTAAATTTTTCCTAGTGTACATTATGTTTTCATAAATGTATTGGCATGGTACAGTCATAATGTTGATTTCCTTAAACCGTTCCCTCAAGGAGTCGCGACTTCCTAAATTATAGATGGCCCTAACGGCCCGCTTTTGTAAAATAAAAACAGATTCGATGTCAGCTGCCCTACCCCACAATAATATACCATACGACATGACACTATGAAAGTAACTAAAATAAACTATTCTCGCGGTGTCGATATCGGAAAGTTGTCTAATTTTCCTAACAGCGTAGGCGGCGGAGCTGAGCCGCTTCACGAGAGCTCTTATATGTGGGCCCCACTGTAATTTGGAGTCGAGCGTAATACCTAAGAAAACAGTATCATTAACGAATTCAAGTTTTTCTTTATTTAGTACTACATCGCATTCATTACTTCTAACATTAGGTAATGAGAATCTTACACATTTAGTCTTGTTACTATTCAATGCTAAATTATTAGTATTGAACCAGTTATGGACCAGAAGAATAGCATTATTCACGTTGTCCAAATTATTTACATGTCTACCTACTTTAAAAATCAAAGAGGTATCATCGGCAAATAAAACTATCTCTGCCCTACTTTGTATTATATGCGGAAGGTCATTTATATATACTAAAAACAGAAAAGGACCCAAAATGGATCCTTGAGGAACTCCCATTTTAACTAGAGAGCCTAACGATTTAACACCATTTATTTGAACGTTTTGTTTTCTACCTACTAGGTAAGATTTTATAAGTTTGAGCGCCCTATTTCTAACACCGTAATGTTCCAATTTAAGCAAAAGTATTTCATAATTGACGCAATCAAATGCCTTTGAGAGGTCACAGAAGATACCAATAGCATCCTGTGAGTTCTCCCATGCGTCGAAGATATGCTTGATTAAGGTGACACCGGCGTCGATAGTACAGCGGCCTTTGGTGAAACCATATTGTTGATCATGCAGGATGTTATTTGCGTTGAAATGATGTAACATTTGAGTAAGCATAATCTTTTCAAATATTTTGCTAAAAACTGGCAAGACGGATACTGGTCTATAGTTGTTGGGGTCTTTACTATTACCGGATTTAAAAAGGGGTATTACTTTACTGTATTTCATTAAATCCGGGAAGACTCCCTGATCAACACACTTGTTAAAAATCAAAGCTAAATATGGCGCCACAGTACCAATGATAGTTTTACATGCTTTTACTGACATTCCCCATAGATCTTCAGTTGGTTTAATTTGTATGTTACTGAAGGCTTTAACAATAGACCGATCGTTAATATAATCGAATTTAAATTCTACAGGACAAGTGGCTATGTTATCTTTAAGAAGTGAGAGTGAAAGTGAAGGAGAGCAGTTTAAAAATTCTGTTGTTTTTACAGGGACGTTTGTAAAGAACGTTTCGAATTCCTGTGCTACATCTTCATTTGAACTAATGAGACCACGCGAGGTCTCTAAAGTGAAATCTGTATTGCGTTGTTTGGTTTTTCCAGTTTCACTGTTAACTATATTCCAGGTGGTCTTGATCTTGTTATCTGCAGATATAATTTTTTGTCTAATGTGTATCGTTTTGGCCGCCTGGCATACTTTCCTAAACAATTTAGAATAATTTCTAACATACTGAGTAAAAGCTGCATTTTGAAGCTGGGCCTTCTGTTCATAAAGCTCAAATAGCCTTTCCCTACTCCTACGTATCCCTAGGGTGGCCCAGTCACTGAAGGTAAATTTTGGTTTTATTGTCTTTGTTTTAATAGGAAATCTATTATCAAATTCTGTATGTATAACTGCAAAAAAGTCTGCGTAAAAACTATCAGGATCATCTAAGTTATAATTGGGAAAACTTAATTTGGTAAACAAAGTAGTATTATATTTTTGTAAGTTCCCTGATGTTACATTCCTACATTTAATTTTTATGGTTTTTATAGGTATGGTAGAATTAAAGGTGACCGTTTGACCACTATGATCTGACGGCAAATGGCAAACTATTGCTGTATCTAAATATTCACAACTACAGAATACATTATCTATACAAGTGGCAGAAGTAGAAGTTACTCTGGTCGGTTCGAAAAAAACGTGAGCTAAATTGAATGCTTTAAAAAGGCCTAACAGTCTATCAGTATAACTAGTTTCTTCTAAAATATTAATATTAAAATCACCACAGACTATAATAGACTTATTACTTACAAAGATTTTTTTTAACACATCTTCCATCACAGATTCAAATATACTAAAATTCTGTATGTTTGGGGGTCTGTAAACACATACTACAATGTGCTTATCCAGCTCAACACAGGAAATCTCAATAATCTGTTCGACCGAGAGTCCTACTATATCTTTACGTTCTTTTGACTTAATAATATTTCTAATTAATATTAATGTACCACCGTGAAGCCTGGACTTGCGGTTATAACAACTTATGACCGTGTAGTTTTCATAATTTATTAACATTTGATGCTCATTAAGCCAATGCTCGGAAATACAAACAATATCATATTGTGACTTTTCTAAAAATAATTCAACTTCTAATGTTTTTGATAAAAATCCCTGTATATTCTGGTGAAATAATCTTAGCGTTCCAGGCCTCTCTTCCTTCCTATAATTTTCGCACGTTTGTGAGACGCCAGGGATACTAGAATGTACCTCTATTGTCGGCCTCGGAAGTTTAAACAGTCAATCACAGCATTATTCGAATAACTAAATAATACTGATTCGTCTCCTATGCTAAGTTTTGTTGAATCTACAACAGCGTTAATATTATAAGCTATCAGTGTAGCAATCTTTTTTCTATCATTCTTAGGAAGATACATATTTTCCTGGGTCAGTCTAAAGCTACTTATAAACCTATTTGTGTCAAAAAATAAAATATTGTCATTATACCATGACAAAGTAAACATTAAATTATTTAAATACTGAATGTATTTATTATGTCTCTCTGACAGATGGTAACAGTAAGGGAGGGCACACAACATGAGCCTCCCCATGTTAAGTTTTAATAAGGTGTCAACACCATCTACAATGTCCTTTTTTCTTAAACCAAAGCTATTACCTAGTAATAACACTACAGTAGTTTTACTATCAAGTTTTGTTTGAACAATTTTTTCTATAAGTAAGTTATAAGGGAGGTTTCTAAAGCAATAATTAGTGGCATTATGACTAAGTTTATCATCTAACAGTGAACCAAATCCTACACCAAACTCATCTGAAAATATCAAAGTTTTACTCTCACTGTTTAGATTAGTACAGCTGTCTATTGGAAGAGTTGCATCAGGCAAAGATGCAGCATGCTGAGGCTCAGGAGCAGACGCTGAGCAGGCGCAGTCGGACGAGAGATTGTTTGTCAGCGACTCGTATCTCTCGGCATTGTACCGCACCAGGTCCATCAGCTCACTGGCCTCGCGCATGCGCTCACATAGTTGTGCTTGGGCAGCTTCATATTTATTAAAAATATCCCTTATTGTATTTTCCCTAAGTGTCAACTCATCCCGTAGACACTGAATATCTATATCATACATAATCTGGTTTTGCTCTAAGTCATTTGTACATAATTCTAACTTTTCTACCAATTGTATACGTTCTTTTCTAAGGCAAATGTTACGTTTTAAATAATTATGTCTTTTTAATGCCTTTCTAGTTTTTTTAATAATATTATTAATTTTAATGTACTTTTTAATTTTATTACTACTTTTGAAAAAAGGACGTATGTTATTGTTGGTGTCGTCACCAGTCAAATCAATCGTGATGGCCGGCAAGCCACTCACTGAGCTGGATCCACCACATACCACCAACTCATTATACAGGCTCTGGGTGGAGGCGGCCTGCTTGGTGATTTGAATCGATTCCAAATTAGATATAGCTTTATGGGCTTCACTCAATTGAATTTTGAGTGTGGTGATTTGCTTTAGAGCCAGCTCGTGTGCATCACTGCATTGGTCGAAGCTAGCAACGACATCTTGAAGCTGTTGACATTGGCCAAGTGTGTCCATGTGCTGTGTGTGAAGCGCAGCCAACTCGTTCTTGAGCTCGGTGTTTTTGTCAATAATGTTCTTAACTTCCACCTCACTGTCTTCTCTTTCCTGCAGCAACTGTTGGCACAGCTTCTTTGAGGACTCCAGTTCCCTAAGTGTTGCCCTCAGCTTTTCTTCCATGTCACGGGTTATGGCTCCTCGGGTCATCATCTGATCTCCTCGGATGCATCTGATAACGATTGGGCGGTTAGTCGCGTTGTCATTCGCCCACCTCCTTTTTACTCAAAACGTCCTGCGCTCTGGTTCGCGAGCTTGGAGGCACAATTTGCGATAAACAACGTCACGCAACAGTTAGCCAAATATTATTATGCTGTTGCTCACTTGGACACCAATTTCACAAAAGAAGTGGAGGACCTTATTTTATCCCCACCTAAATTGGATCCTTACAACAAATTACGCGACGCATTAATAACCAAATTAACCCTGCCCAACGACGAATTGAGCGATTTGGCCGAACAACAGGTTTGCGCTGTTAATTCACCGTCACCGCCGCCGTCTCCTACGACTACCTTCGACAACGAGATTGCTGAATTAAAACAACAAATTGCTAAGCTTACTCGTCAAATTTACGAATCTTTTCAACAAGAACAACGGCTCAGTACGACTGGAACCAACAGCAAGCACCGTTCACGCTCCAGCAAATCAAAAGGATGCACCTCACCATGTCATCGGTCAGGAACACAACCCTCCAACGACAGAGGGACACAACCAAACAAACAACCGATATCAGCAACTACGGATCGTTCATTAACAAGTCGACGGTTGATCGTCACTGACCGGTATAGCCAACGAAGATTCCTCGTGGATACCGGCTCTGACCTATGTTGCATACCAAAACAAACAGTCGACGGATTAAACAAGCACCCTCAGCCTTATAAGCTAGTGGCTGCAAACGGGACTAAAATTAACACGTACGGCCTAGTACCCATCAACCTTAACCTAGGCCTACGTCGTGATTCCACCTGGAATTTCGTCGCCGCAGACGTCGAGAGCGGAATTATCGGATCAGATTTTTTGTCACACTTCAACTTACTTCCTGATTGTGCCAAAGGGAGACTCCGTGACGGGATGACAGGACTGTCATCCGTCGCGGAACTCCAACCTGCAACTCAACCGAGTGTAAAGGTCATCACAACAGCAAATTCAGATTATTCCACGATACTGCAAAAATTCCCGAGCATCACACGTCCACCAGGCGTATTCCAGGAACCGAAACATACCACCAAACACTACATTATCACGACGAACGGCCCTCCCGTAACATCCAGGCCGCGCCGCCTTGCATCAATTAAACTCCGCGCCGCACAAAAGGAATTCGACGCAATGATCAAAGCAGGAACAGCTCGACCCTCAAGCAGCCCATGGTCGTCCCCTTTACACCTAGTCGAGAAAAAGGACTCAACGTGGCGTCCTTGCGGAGATTACCGAGCCCTGAACACCCGCACTGTACCAGACCGCTATCCAGTTCGCCACATCGGAGATTTTGGTCAGAACCTTGCTGGATCCAAGGTGTTCAGCACCATCGACCTCGTCAAAGCTTACCAACAGATACCTGTCAATCCGGATGACGTTTGCAAAACTGCCATTATAACACCTTTCGGATTGTTCGAATTCCCATATATGAGCTTTGGTTTGAGAAACGCAGGCCAAACTTTCCAACGATTCATCGACGAAGTCATACGAGGCTTTGATTTCTGTTACGCCTATATCGATGACATCCTGGTATATTCAAAAGACGCAACCAGTCACGCTGTCCACCTAGAGACTCTTTACCAGAGACTTCACGAGTATGGTGTGGTGATAAACACCGACAAGAGCACTTTTGGGGCCGAAGAAGTTACCTTTCTGGGGTATCGGATTAGTGCAGCAGGTACACGACCTCCTGCCGACAGGATCCGAGCCCTAACGGATTTCCCACGACCCAAAACTGTACAGGGCATGCGTCGTTTTTTAGGCATGGCCAATTTTTATCGTCGCTTCATCCCAAATACCGCCAAATATCAAGCACCATTGATAGACGCGATTACTGCAATCCAAGGCAAAGGAGCAAAACCATTCACATGGACGCCCATCCTAGAAGAATGTTTCGAAGAGTGTAAGAAGAGCTTAACTTCGGCAACAATACTTGCACACCCAAATTGCAACGCCTCACTCGGACTCTTCACGGATGCGTCAAGCACACATATCGGTTCCTGCCTGCAACAACGCGCAAATGACAAAGACGATTGGCA
Source organism: Drymonia ruficornis (assembly GCA_947859195.1). Classification (NCBI taxonomy): domain Eukaryota; kingdom Metazoa; phylum Arthropoda; class Insecta; order Lepidoptera; family Notodontidae; genus Drymonia; species Drymonia ruficornis. The sequence goes on along the minus strand of OX401907.1, from coordinate 466,616 downwards.
GCCTATTGCTTACTTTAGCAAGAAACTGAGTGCCAAACAATCCGAGTGGCCAGCTTACTACCGTGAGCTACTCGGTGTATATGAAAGCATCCAGCATTTCCGACATATACTCGAAGCACAACATGCAACAATCTATACGGACCATAAGCCATTAATTTTTGCCTTTTCACAACGCAGAGAAAAACTACCACCGGTGCAACTAAACCAGCTATCTTTCATCAGCCAATTCACCACGGACTTTGTCCATGTAAAGGGCGTTGACAATGTGGTAGCGGATACACTCTCCCGCATCGAAACAATTTCTCTCGAAGAGGACTTCGCCGCCCTCGCTGCATCACAGCGCACAGACGAGGAGTTGGCACGCAACCGCAACAACACTTCATTGAAGTTAGAAAACATATTAATACCCGGCACAAATATCACCATAGTATGCGATACCTCAACTGGTCGATCTCGTCCATACCTGACTCCAGGATTTCGGAGAGCAGCATTCAACAAGATACACAACCTCAGCCACCCTGGCGCGCGGGCATCCGTCCACCTGGTGACTGAAAGATACGTGTGGCCTAATGTCAACGCCGATTGTCGTCAATGGGCGCAAACTTGCCCAGAGTGCCAAAGATGCAAAGTGACCAGACATGTCACGTCTCCCTTGGCCAACTTTGACAATCCTTCCGGCAGATTCAGACACGTACATATCGACATTATTGGACCTCTACCACATTCCAATGGGTATAACTATTGCCTCACCGCGATTGATCGTTTTTCACGGTGGCCGGAAGCATGGCCGATGAAATCCATCACGGCCGAAGAAGTAGCTGACACCTTCATTAACGGGTGGGTGTCCCGCTTTGGCGTTCCTTGCGCGTTAACAACAGACCAGGGACGTCAATTTGAATCCTCACTCTTTGAACGCCTTATGAACGTGTGTGCCATCAAGAGGATTCGCACTACCAGTTATCACCCATGCGCCAACGGCATGGTCGAACGGATGCATCGTCAACTCAAGGCGTCACTGATGTGCCATTCATCAACGTGGACGAAAGCATTACCACTTGTTCTCCTTGGTATGAGGACAGCATTAAAAGAGGACATCAAGGCTTCTTCTGCTGAACTTGTCTACGGGGAGACACTTCGATTACCCGGAGAGTTCATAACACCTCCGGATGTGCCCAGGAACCCCAACGTCGTCGCTGATTACGTAACACAACTAAGAAGCCACTTGGAAGCATTGCGACCAGTTCCTGCCTCACACCATTCGCGCCGGTCAACCTTCATCTTCAAGGATCTACCGACGGCATCGCACGTGTGGTTACGTGACGACACAGTGAAACGTTCATTACAACCACCCTACTCGGGACCATACCCAATCATTAGTCGTAGGGACAAAACTATAACAATCAACTACAAGGGTCACGCGACGACAGTTAGCATAGATCGCGTCAAACCAGCGCATTTAGAAACCAATACTATTGCCCCTCCAACCTCGCAAGCGGGAGCGTTGGACGACCAGAACCCTTGTCAAACCAAAACTCCTCCAATAACCCAGCAAATTTCAACCTCCATCGCTAACCGCCCGGTCGTTACCAGATATAGTAGGCGGGTTCATTTTGCATTTTAAAAGGGGGGCATTCTTCTGCGTGGGGGAGTGATGTGGCGATATGCCACCTCTTTTCAGCAAGTAGAATGTTTAATAGCTGCCAGCCGATAAACTGTCTTATCACTGGCACGTTGTATTTTATAAGAACAAATAATATGTTTGAATTTTTGAATATTTAAATATGTTAATTCTAGTTCTATTTTAGTTTTCTTCTAAGCCCCCTGGACGTGGTCCAGGCAGGGTCTTCCGATCTCCTATACGTCTAATTAAATAGGTTAGCATTGGTAAGCATCTACGTAGCTCTGACATAGCATTCGAGATTAAATTGTACCTAAATTATAGTTTTTAGTCTTCAGTTAAAAATATCATGTTTAAGATCCACCCTTTTTTGACCCTCCCTGTAACAGTCACAATACAGTTTTTTTAATAACAAGCCAGCAATAATCAAAGCCTTTTGAGCTAGCTCTTTTTATATATATTTCGCACGTGTAGTACCTATATTGTATGTGTTTATAATATACACGTGTCCCCTTGGTTAATGTACCAAAAATATATGTGTGCAGCGTCGTGTCGCCCTGCCCAGAGCCCACCGCACCGGTCTGGCCATGGACCAATTACTAAGGGGACTGGCCCTAAGCAACTCGGCCGAGTTGTCGGCCTAGTACTAACATCGACATAAACGAAGCGAGTAGTTCAACTATTTACCGGTAGATAGAACAATGAAAATGAAAAAACAATGACCACGTTTTTTTTCATACATATATCTAATAAGGGCACCTCTGTCTTAAGTCTTTACTCTGTGGGTCTGGCTCTAGTGTTGCCGCTGACTACTTTTATTAAGGATTACCATACACAATAGGAAAAATTACCGTACTTGACAAAAAAAACCGTACCTTGTTTACCTTGCACTCAAATATGTTATTTGATGCGATAAAATTACCGTATTTTGTGCGATTTGAAGTCGTAATTACCGTATAGAACGGTAATGACCGTACTTCTGGCAACGTTTGGCTCCCGGCCCGGCACAATAAAATCAGACCAATTCCATGTGTTACGAGTACACACAGCTCCAATAAACTCTCATTGTGAAATTCTCCCATTTTTCCAGTCATGACCCAGGTCATTTAGTACAGTCAGCAAGGAAAAATAAACGTTGTTTTTGTCAAGCTGCGCAAATTAAATCCTAAAACCTAAAATGCACTTCTACGATCACATTATAACTAGATTCATAAAATGTTATAAGGAGTAAGAGGCTGAAATCAAAGACCTAATTTAACATCCAGGTTATATAAATTGTTCTTTGTTTTTAAAGTAATCCACATCACACCCTTATTGGCCATTCGTTTATTACGTGACCATTTGTCCTCCTTAGCAATTCCGCTAATTGTCTGTAAAATAGTCACGATCGTGACCATTTAACAAAAAAATTGCGGATTCTGCTAGAAAATCAGAAAATTGAATTGTATTGGCAATGTTGCTATGTGGCGCTGTATATACTACTTTACTTCGATCTTCTGTGAGAGGTACCTACTACTACAGTCGACTCAGCCGGTCTTGAGCCTCGTGTGGTGAACGGCGACATGTACGCGGTGTCACAGCCCCAGCTTGGCTGGAAGTATCGCTTGATTTTGAAATACAGCAAGAAAATTTAATAGTTATGTAGTAAAATATTTACAACTTCTTTATGGCGTGATGAAATAACGCTATTTTGTTGGAAATATGCGGAGCAGTTTTGCCTTACATTACACCTACACCATGCACATAATATATGTGCTGGTGTTACTAGTACCGTGGTGCTCGCCCCCCGGCCCCCGCCCGCCCCCGCCTGGCCCTGCGTACCTACAAGGGGTATCCAGACACAGCCGGCAGGTACACATACGTCGTCGCACTGCTCCAAGACGATTGGAGAATGTGCACCGGTACTCTTATATCACCAAACTGGGTTCTGACCGCATCCCACTGCATAGAAGATGTTACCCATATTCAATATGGTTATATGTCACAAGCACCTGATGAGTCTACCACTAAGAGCAGAGTTTTAAATAAGTTTCTACACCCTAGTTACGTGATGACACTCAACCAATTGGGTCGAGTTTTACGTGTAAGAAATGACGTTGGTCTGCTCAAAGTAGAACCAGTGCATCTGCGTGTGTACTGGAACATATCCGCGGTGGACTATCGCACGATGACTGGTCTGGCTGTTGAATACGCGGGCTTAGGGGCTACACATAAAGCCGACACAGAAAACCTTGAACTCGTCGCGGACATGGATCAAAGGCGTCCAGTGCTGTGGGGAGAGGGGGAGGTGGTGCCATGCGGGGAGTATCCAGGCCAGTACCGCGTGTGCGTGGCGCCGATGTGCTCGAACAATAAACAGAGCGCGAGGCCCGGGGACTACGGCTCGGCGCTGTTCCATGATGACAAAATTGTCGGTATAATTACGAGTGGTATAGACGGATATGACAACATGGTTCCTATTAATTTTTATACTGGTATCAGCCCTTACGTAAATTGGATAAATTATGCAATATCTAAAGAAACAGATTAAAATGTGCGTGTATAGAAATGAAACCTATATTTTACGCAATCCAATGAATACAGTTACCAGGAATAATAAGTAACAAGATACAACAAGAACGGGATACAGGCGTCTATCAGTTGAATCCACTGCCTACCTGCTTCAGCACACTAACTTTATGGTCCCAAACTAAGCAACGCTTATACTATGGCTACCATGCAATGGACTGGGGGTGATTCCAGTGACATCCAGACCCGGGCACATTACGAAAAGACCGTTTGTGAAATTTGCCTCTGGCGGAATTTGATCTCGCAACGTCACGATGCGGAGAGCCGAGCGGAAGCGGTCGTTAGTTAATAAATATACATATATACTTTTGTATAAAGTAGAAATAGTGTTATTATAAAATAAAACAATAATTCCAGTACAGCAATTGTGTTTATTGGTTTACTGAGTTTAATAAATAAAATAACATCAGAATAACGTTGTATGGCGATTGCTTGCAGAGGGGCACGGGACGGGCACGGGATGGGAACACGGGGACGAACTGTGGAAGGGGGTAAATACTTTATTGCGGGAAAAATAGAGGTTGAAAGTAATCTCATGAAAATCCATCTTCTAGAGACTTGAGTGGATTACCACTTATGTTCTGGAGTATACAGGATGTATTTCCATGTAATTTCATAAAAGAGTAACCTACATTGTTTATAGTTATAGTGTTATAGTTTATAGTTTCATGGTCAGTGATGGGTTCACGGAGCAGTGACCCTTTGTAGGAGCAAAACGCCCTACAACATTTTGAAAAAACAAGCGCACATAAATTCGGTTTGTTACGAAATTGTTTGGCAATGTATAAGAGCTTTAGTCATACCTACTTTACATTTTACACCATTTTCTGCAAAGCGTGCGGTGCTGTGGCAAATAACGTCCAATAGCCGAGCTTGCTCTCCCACCCCTAGCCTTATTTAGTGCCAAACAGTTTCTGTGTATGAAAATATTTACATATATTTGGGTTTTGTTCATGCCATGTCTGTAAGCTAGATTAGTTAAGTATTTGTTTAGGCAACATGATAGGTAGCTTAAGCATCGGCGATTGGTGATTGTGAAAAATCGTTTAGCCGCAGCCAATCCCCAATATTAAACAGAGACGACTTATATATACTGCTCCCCTAGTCAAGTGGCGTCGTCTACAAGCGTTTCTACAAATCGCTACGCTTAAATGTATGGAAATTACATTACAAGTCGATAAGTAGATCACGTGATTTATGTCATTTCCAAACATGAAGCGTAGCGATTTGTAGAAACGCTTGTCAACGAAGCCACTTGGCAGGTCCTGGTGATAATCGCTGATGCTAAAGTGCCTAATAAGTGTTTAATCCACAATATTATATATTCGGAAATGTGTCACCTGACAGCGACGTGTGGCAAATAACTTTTTAATAAGCACTCTCAAGCTTGGCTCGGTCGCGCGATTTTAAACATCCTGTAGACTCGACACTTGCACATATTAACACCCTGTATACAATGTTGCGCAAGTGTGTTGAGCCAATGACCTAGGCAGTGGCTTCGTTTACGAGCGTTATTACAAAACGCTACGCTTCATGTATGGAAATGACATCAGTCACGTGATCTACTTATCTACTTGTACTGTCATTCCCATACATTTAAGCGTAGCGATTTTACTTGAGTACTTAGAGCGGAGTTACTTGGCTAGGGGGGCTCAACTAGAGTTGCACCGTTGTAACAATACCAATCTAATAATAATTACCTTTTTAATAAAAATGTGTTCAGTTTGTGCTGCTTTCTGCATGGTTATATACAGCGGTTATTGTAAAAACAAATATAAATTAGTTAAAGATTTCCAATTACAACTTGCATTCATATTGAATATATAAATCGAATAATCCGTGCGCTTGTAAATAACCACAGTAAACACATTCAAAAGAATTAGGTACATAATAACATCGTGGTACATGAAAACATCTTAAATATAAAATACAGGATCAAAATGTTCAGTCGCCGTTTATAAGAAATAGGTCGTTACGCACGATATCAATAGTTACATTTTAATATACAATAAGAAAATTCACAGCTTCAATGACGAGATAAGTCTCGCGTGGATGGTATTATTGTCGATAAAACAACAGGAAATTATGAAGAACTCTCGGGTTGCCATCGTTCATCACTCACAGAATGCCATTGCAATGATACAGAGCAATATAACATTAAACTAAATCAGTTTATAAATAGGCCTGTCCACAACGACCGCGCAGCCGCTGTCATTTGCCATTTGGCCGTGTCTACAAGCCTCGAGCAGCCACGACCGCGCGATTAGATATGACTTTATGTCAGTCGGTGTGGACACGCCTAATGTGATTATAAAAACGTTAAATAATTTTGGCACGCTGTTCAAACATCACAAAATTATTGAAAGAGTCTTATTCTAAATGGGTGTACTAGATATAGATAGCTTATAGCTTTATAATTAAATGAAGTGTAATACATTTGCTCTGTCCATTACAGTTACAAGCTACACTGACGTTAACTGTACTCGAATAGTGTTGTCAAATTTAGCTTGCAAGACCCTATTGCCCAATTTAAATGTCGGACTAACTTTGAGTTATATTACACGACATTGTCAAAGAAAACTGATGCGAAGTAAGAGAAAATAGATACCTCTAGTGTAGTGTAAGGGCCATGACACACCGGGACGCCATGGCGACGTCGCCAGCCACCGTAGCCAACTAATTCGTATTGACATGTATGACAGGTGACACACCAGAAGGGCTAGACAAGTGGCCGACGTCTACAAGCGTTCGTTCAAATCGCTACGCTTCATGTATGGAAATGACATAAGTCACGTGATCTACATAGCAAGTTGTTGTTGATCTACATACCGACGTTTGACATTTCCATACATTGTGAAGTCTATTCCATTCTATTCGATTAGCGTTCATGCCACTTGTCTAGCCCTCCTGGCGACGGACTGGCGACGTCGCCATCAATATAATTTGTTTGGATACGTAGCCGGCGCCGGCGACGTCGCCATGGCGTCCCGGTGTGTTATGGCTCTTAGAGAAAATAGATACCTCTAGTGTAGTGTAAATATATACGATTCTACACCAACAGAAATGGCTTTCAATTCCATCCAATCAATGTCAACACTCACAAAACCATCGGAGTCCAATAAAATTTATCAATCCATGTTTAATTTATTTAAAAATTTATTCGCTACCTACATTCCTATTTTCAAACCTTTTATTTTTAAATCACATTAGTAAAATAACATTTTCGTCACATCTTTTTATTTATTTACTCAGTTATTTATTTATTCTCTCTCACGCTAAAGCCTCCATTTTAATTCCAATTTTGAGTTGAACGCTATCTACTGACGCGCTCTGCGCTGATAATACCGCTTCAAAAGTAAAATTAAGTTGAAAATTTAAGAATTAAACAATAGCTACGTCCAGATGTGTCATATGCCGCGCGAGGCAAATTGCTTCACGAAGTTAGACTTGCCTCGCGCGAGGCAAATGCGCGTCCTGCCTCACCTGAGCGCTGTCATTTGCCTCGCCTAGTTTAGCATAGTCATGAAACAGAACGATGTCAAACGTGTCAAACTGATTGCTCGGCTATACCTTTCTCTGTCTAGAGTGTCAGTTGCCTCGCCGTTTGCCTCGCGCGGCATGCGGCTGAGGCAAACGTCGTGCTTCGCGAGGCATGTGGGTGAGCGGCCTCGCGCGGCATGTGTATGTTGTAGACACGTCTAATGAGAAAGAAAGCGGTATTATCAGTAAGAGTTAAGCCATTTCAGTAGGTCGGATGTGAACGCAATCTAGAGTTGGCTGGTACTGAATTCGAAGGAAGAAGTGCAAAGATCACATTGATAACACCTATCATGCATCTACAACACTGATTACATATTACCGATTATGAGCTAAACAGTTAAGAATGTCAACGATTGTCGCATTTCACATTCAATTCCGTTTTATTCACATTTAACAAATCCATTGACATTTACGTTTCAATGTGACATTTCTAGTTTATTATCACATTTACTATCATTATTATTATTTGATTAGGTAGGCAGGCAAAAATTGTACGCCGTATAGGCAGTTCATAGAGAGCTAAATATTTTAAGTAACCATGTTCACCTCTGTACTTACCTATGATACACAATACATTAAATTGAATTGAATTGAATTTTATTCACATTCAATAATTCCGTTTTATTCGAATTCCAAATGTGAAAATATCTTATTTTCACATCATATTTGTGAAAGTTAGGAATTATCGAAAGGAAGTTCCATTTTTTTTCAAGTACTCGTAGAGCCACTGACAGCTTAAGCGATAATCCGACAACTCTATCAAATAAAATAAAATATTGTTATCTCTATATGCGCTGGTAAAAGACAGGTGTGTTGCTACAATTTTGTACGTAAGCGGATTATTTTAAGGGAAATACCTAAAGGCCACCGCAGACTTGCTACTTTTAGCATCGGCGACCGGCGATTTTGCGACTGTATCGATGCTGCGTCGCGTTTCATCGAGCGCGAACGAGCGAGACGCAGCATCAAAATCGCCGATCGTCGATGCTAAAAGTAGCAAGTCTTTTTCATATCCGGTAAACTACTGGGCGGCTTTAAGCGGATTCCGCAAGGGAGTGTTTTGGGACTGGGACCCACATTATATTTGCTATTAAAAATGTTGAAGGTGTTATAGTGAAATCACCTTCCTTTTTTTGGATGAATCTTTATTTTAACTATAGATCGGTATCTATAATTAAAATCAAGCTTCATCCATTATTGATTTTGGGCATAGAACTAATGGTGGCAGTTAGTCGATTCTGCCGCATGCAATGATCCAAACATCATGTAATTTATGTTAATCCGCGCTTTTTGATCACACGTTATTCAATAGTCGTGTCCATAACACGCACATGCCGCGCGAAGCAGCTTTGACTCGCGAGGTTTGGTATGCCGCGCGCGAGGCAAATACTCGTCCTGCCTCAGCCGAGCGCTGTCATTTTCCTTGCCTAGTTTGGCCTAGTCATGAGATGATTGCTCGGGTATACCCTTCTTTGTCTAGAGTGTAGGTTGCCTCGCCATCTGCCTCGCGCGGCTTGCAACTGAGCGACCGCGCGTGCTTCGCGAGGCATGTGGGTGAGCAGCCTCGCGCGGCATGTGCGTGTTGCAAACGTACCTAGCTAATACGTTAAAACGGCAGATTTATCGGCCGATCCGTCGGTCTGTGTAATTTCAATCAAATTACCGTTTCAAATCCGATGTGAGAGCTCGCAGTCGGTCTGATTGCATTAATGAGAGGACTAGCGACCGGCAGTAATACTAGCAGTAATTAAGAGCTATTTAAGTGGATCATGGTTCGATGCAATTTCAGTATTAATTGCTTGTAATTAGATTCAGAATATCAAGTGGGGCTTGATTGGAAATTAATTTTAAGTTGCGCAACCATAAATCTGCATGATATTAATTAGTGTATGGTTCTGTATGAAGCTGGTAATATTGGGGCCATAATGAAATTACTGTGCAGCCATAATTATGTTCATCCAAGAATTTAATTTATTAAATTGTAGTGGCTAGCATTATTAAAATGTACAGACCGGACCATTACTGAGATATTGAAAAGAGTTAGCGCTAACATACACAGACTGCAATTTTGCAGTTGTCGGCACGCGACTGCACATGGACTGCATTTATGCAGTCGGAAGTGACAGCACTATTGCAGTTGGTTGCAGTCGACGGCACGCGACTGCACATGGACTGTATTTTTGCAGTTTGTATGGCGGCGCTTAATTTAAAAAAAAAATATATACAGATGTATCGAATATATTTTCTTTCGTAGGTATTATCCAGTTACTTTGAGTTTCTTATTATTGTGGAGAGTTGATCAATTTCACTTACACTTTCCGTATTGAAATGCGACAACCGCAACAATCTATGACATTAATTAACGGTGCCAGTGACGTCACACGTTACGTCATCATAAACCCATACACTCATCCTGTTGTAACGCATTCCTAAGAAAACTACTACATATACATGGTGTTGGTTAGACGAGGGATGAATTCGAGCCCTCGTCTTACCAAACACTCTGTATAACCCACGGGGTACCATTAACTTAATGGAAGAGACCCGAAACATGAGAAATCAACTATAATACATTTACAATTTTTTGTGAGGTTCAATAAAATTCCGTTATTTTGCTCGTGATTCGGATAATGTCTCACGATAATACGGGTACCAATAACAATCGTTGTATCAAATAGAAATCATTACTAAACATCATTTATTTACTTTACTTATGTGGGTTTTGCTTTCGGAAGAAGTTAAATCTACATCAAATCATTGAGAAATTTATAAAAGATGATATACCTACTAGATCGGTAGAATGGTGAAAGGAACCACCTATCAGTACTTTATTTGGTTGTTTCAACCGAATAAGTGTATAAAGGTGTGATAACCATATTCCTTCCACTTAATCCATAGACCAATAACACAAGACGCCACTTATACAGCTATTGTATGACAGCGCAACCGTGGAAAGATTGTCGGGTGTTTTGATTAGTCAGTTCAAGGCTGTCAGGTAAGGTCACACTTGTCATGCATAATGTTAGGGGAGCGCCGTGCTGGGCTATGTGGCGTCTTTGGTCTTTTTGGTCTGTGCTATACCCGGGCGCGAGGCCTGGGTTCAAAAGTGAAGGGAACAGCGGGGCTAAAAAGGCCACTTAGCAATACTGCAAAAGCAATTCATTTCTGAGAAATTTATTGCTTTTGAAAATTGCCTTGTAGCCCTTTTAGCCCCGGGTGTTCGGCACAATCTGATCCATACGAGTACATTACTGCAATACACATCAATTGGAATCAAACGTTGGGTTCCCTGGTCGGCTAGTGGGACGCTCCACGCGACTGGTAATTTGAGCGACAAAATTAATATACAATTTCGAAATTAAATTTCACAATTGTCAAATGAGAACGGATTTTAATGCTGTTTTTTTTGGACCACACTAATATTAATAGAGATATGATTGTCTGTTTATTATTACTATTACTGAGATATGTACACCAAATTAATAGAAAGTTTGCTTTGTGCTATTATACTTTTTAAATGGAAAATGAAATGGCATTTAAAAAAAAAAAAAAATTGACTTAAGTCGCCAAAAAAAATACAAAATATCGTAATTCCCTAAAGAGAGAAAGATGGTAATATTCTTTTTGGGTGGGAACTTTTTACAGAATATCCCACTAGGATACACGTGCCAGCCACCCCCATTCAAGGGGGAATTCCCGATCAATATACACGGATACTTTATTATTTGTTAAGTTAAGCGCGTAATGAAAAGTTGCTAGACAAACCGTACGGAGATAAATCATATTCATTTGGTTGAGAGGGTACGCCCTAGTATAAGGCCGCGCTCACTTTCGTGCGCACTCCCGTAGTACTTGGAAGGTCGGGATCATTCGTGTTGTTCGTACGTGTATGCACTAGTAAAATTCGGACGAAAACGCATCCATAGTGAGCGCGGCCTTATAATTAAGTACTGTCACAATACTTACTCGAGTAACCAAGTTTACTTTTACAATACTCGAGTATACTAGGCCCGCCACACACTGTTACTCCTGTAAGCCAGGATTGACAATGGTGTCCAACGATGACGCCAATGTTTGACCCTCGACGAGTCCCGGGGAAAAGCTAAGTTGTCTTGGAACCGCACGAATTTAAAAGAAAGGATAGGAGGAGTTGGAAGAAGATTATCCACTTCCCTCCGAAGCGGGAGATAAGATAATACTCGATTATAGTATTGAGGTAAGTATTGAGTAAGGGCCTCCGCAGACTAGCTACTTTTAGCATCGGCGATCGGCGATTTTGATGCTGCGTCTCGCTCGTTCGCACTCGAAGAAACGCGACGCAGCATCGATACGTCACAAAATCGCCGGTCGCCGATGCTAAAAGTAGCTAGTCTGCGGAGGCCCTAAGTACTACGTTTTGTTTATTTTTCGCTACGGAATTTCTATACGCTTTAATATTAGTATGGCCCTTATGATCGATCAATATTGAATTCTAACTGGAGGGATACTATGCTCAAATTATCAACCGCGGGTAGTGAAGGGCAGTGCAGTCTACACGTATTCGGTGTAGAACGCGTTGCTGGTGCAGTTGCCGTTGTCGCTCGGTGAGTCTGGGTGCTCCTCGGGCTCCACGCCGTTGGTGCGCATCTCGTCGCGGACCTGGGGGCATATTCCCCGGTATAAGTAAATAATATCAACGATGTACAGGGTAGGGAAGGTTACTAGAGCTGTCATCATATATCCATGAAAGCTAAAACGAAATATGCCTAATTTTGGCAATGCCATATTTAATATTAGATTCTTACGAGTTAAGGGTGCTAATGTAATGAAATGCGATATTGTTCCAAACTTTTGTTCCTAGAAATACTTTTCAAACCGATTGTTACCTGGCTAAAAATTCTATAAATTTGGGGGTATGAGTTTTCATATTTGGAGGAGTTACATTCAACACGTATCAAGTGATAAACTGGATATTTTAGTATAATATGCAATGATAGCTAGACAGAGTTTTCGGAAATAATTGCGACAATCTATTTCATTTTAACGCACGCATGCTCTAGACTCTTTCTCTTTCTAATGCGAGGCCGGTCGGCTTTATGTAGGTAATAATAAATTGAGGTCCGTAGTTACTACAGCGAAATAAAAACTAAGTACTTGGGCGCTCCGAGCCAATGTAGGGGCCGAGTGATGCGTGATGATGACGTCATAAAAAATAGATGCCCTCCCTCCCGGCCAGACCCAGAACTTCACTGGTACATAAAACGATCTCGAACGTATACACACAGGGCTTCGTACTGAGACTTCGAGTGAAGTTGTCGGTTGTTTTTTCACTCGCTCGAATGTACGGAACGGCTACCCGGTTGTGTTAGGTTTTATAACTCCAAAACTTCTATAGTTTTTCAAATATATAAAAAATCTTCTCCCATGATGATATAGCAGATCAAGTTAACCTTAGTAATTAAGGAGTCAAAATGAATCAAAATATGTAATTAAACACTTTCAAAATTCAACATTTTTAAGTGGACTAGACAAGTAACGATCGATTTTAACAATTAAATTGCAACCAGTCTCAGTACTCGGAGCCTCTGAACGGCTGAGTTGCGTCAACCAAACCTGTCACTTGAGGATCGGAACGGTGACGTCAGACTGAAAATATGCGCTCGGAGCGTAGCCTCTGAACGTGGCCCAGCTTTCGGGTTCCATATGCATAAACCGATCCCCACATTTGCATAGAGTGCTCGAGCTACTTACATATACCTTCATTCCTAGCGATGTTTCTCTAAATTTTAATCTGGCTAAACGTGGCTCGTTTCATCGAACGTATCGTAATGACAATCTGCCTGAATATTAACCGGGTGTTTTACTAAACGGTGTATACAGGATTTTCTTTAACCAGCGCGTATATTATTATATGTTATGAAAAAATACACGTATTTAGAATTTTTATGTTGATGTGAAAAAACCAAACTACAAAATTTTAATCACAACGTTAAATTTACAAAAGATTTACATTTACTTTGAAACATATTTTTGGTTATCCACCGGCTTATCAGCTGTTTGTGCGCTCGACGCGACGCCGCAAGGTCACTGACCGCAGATTTTTTTTTAGTTTTATGTGTACTTGCCGTACCTATCTTTTCATGATTTGCTTATACTCGGATAAGAAGTTTTTAAGTACTGAAAAATTAGCGATATCATTATCATCATCACCATCATCTCAGCCGAAAGACATCCACTGCTACACATAGGCCTCCCCCAAGGTTCGCCAGAATGTCCGGTCTTGCCCTGCCCGCATCCAGCGAATTCCCGATTCCCGTGAAATAGAAGGAAGTTTATGTTGTGTCTCACCTTTTCCACCTGCCTCATAACCCGCAGCATATTCAGTCCGGCCAGGTTCTTCAACTCCTGGACGCTCCACTGCCCGCTGCGGAGGAGCTCCGCGAACAGCTCAGGGTACTTCGACACGTCTTCAAGACCTCGGGGGACCCTGTACCAAAGGAAGACGAGGGTCATGTATGTTTATTTGCTTGGAAGTGCTGGATTTATCGAAATTCAGCCTTCACACTGTATAAAAGACTAACCTCCAAATTGACAGAATCAGAAAGTTAATATGGTCTTACACAGGCATTAGGGCCACCGCAGACTTGCTACTTTTCAGGGCGATCAGCGATTTTGATGCTGCATCTCGCTCGTTCGCGCTCGAAGAAACGCGACGCAGCTTCGATACAGTCGCAAAACCGCCGGTCGCCGATGCTAAAAGTAGCAAGTCTGCGGTGGCCCTTACAAATCACTTTTGTTCCTAGAAATTCTTTATAAACCTATTTTAAACTGGCAAAAAATCTCTACTTACTGACTGAGCGAGCAGACTCGACATATTACGTAAGGGAAATTTTGAGTTTTATTGCAACCGTCAAGTGACAAAGAGAAAACAACTGAATGAGTGAGCAAGACAAGAGAACGCTTGGACGAGGCGGCCTCGTGAGGTTGTTCGCTCATTCAGTACAGGCCTACTGGGATTAACTTTGTACCTGTTAACTCCATCAAAATCGCCGCCGATGCCTACGTAGTCAGCGCCGATCATCCTCTTGATGTAATGGAAATGCTCTGTAATAATCAAGATTATTAGCATCCGCCTTTTGTAGAAATAACACAATATCTTATTACGCCTTGAGCAATAATTATTCATCCAAATTAATTTAATAAGATAATCATATGAGCGCACTGAGCTTCGCTCTCGCTATTCGAGATCTATTCACAAATACCGGCCTAAATATAGTCACATAATATTGTCTTATGTAAGGGCCCGGAAACTTCAGGGTCGTGATATCAATTTCTGCGGAAACAGTTTGATAGTTTAAACAATCTAATCCGTTCCAAGTTGAGCTGCAGCCTCGCAGATTGAAACAACTGAATAGTTTCAGGAGTTTGAATACCAGTATTACAGTTTCGAATATAATAATCGCCGTAGCGTAGTGTGTTTTAAATTATCGAAACATAGGTTAATACATTGAATTCTACCTCTACTGTGATATTATTATGGAAATACAGGGCCTTACCACCACCTCTTATAGCAGTTTTGTTTTAACGTTTCAGCGGCCATTAGTGCAATGACGTTTCTTATTGTCATGACAATAAGGTACGTCATTGCACAAAAAGTCGCTGAATCGTTAAAACGTTCCTATAATTGAATCGCGATAAGAGGTCGTGGTAAGCCCCCTGAGCTCTCAGGAGAGTTGTATGGCTATAAGATTGTCAATATTTAAGGAAATAATAAAGTGTATAATTAGTACCTATTCAGATCTTTGTTATAGTCACTATTGGTACTGTTATCACATGAAAAGAGAATAGATAAGGGTCGCAGGGTGGTTTTATCAACTTAACAACACAAATACAATAATAATGTTAGCGCACGTTTCGTTTTCCCACCTAGTCCGAAGGGAGAGGGGTGGCAAGTTTAGGAGAAAGTTGGACCACTTTATCACTAATACTATCAACTGAAGGACTAAACTTTATCGTTTGGGGAGATAGTTAAGGGACAGACCACGAGAAAGAACTGAGGAGGAATGTGTAAAGATAAGATTTTTATGTGTTGACGGTTGATCAAAAGCTATGTCTTCACCAGTGCGCTTTCACGTTCATCTTGCGCTTTCGTCTGACGCATGCATGAAGCGCCATAGCGCATGCAATAACGCACGCCCTATTCTAGCTTAAAAACAGCGCACGCCCGTAGCGCACACTGATCCGCCACCGGTGGGTTCGCGTGCAACATTCCGTGCGCTTTATATACAAAATGGCGACAGATAAAGTTAAAACATTGAAATTATGAATGTTTTCTTTCGTAATTTTTGTTTCATGTCTTCTAAACATCGTTTATCCAGATACTCTTTTATCTTAAGTTTTTTTCCTTGTAGTTAATACAAAATAGTCTGCACAAATAGCTACACTTGTACATCTTGACGACCGACCAGGACGCACAGGTGTAGACACTAAGCTGCATGCCTCTTAAGGTAATCAATATTGCACGCGCTTGACGCGAGATGAATTGAAAGTTGAAGACGCAAGATGAACATGAAAGCGCACTGGTGAAGACATAGCTAAACTTCATGACACATTTCAACTGATTTGAAGAAACAACATTGTAGTACCTAATAAGGCGTGTAGCTATTGACCGAGCCGCCTGGCAAGGCTCAGTAAGAACTACCCTCAAGGCGACCACTCGTGCTGTCTGGCTTGAGTGGTATCACTAGGTGCATCCATACTGATACTGATATATTCCGCTCTAGAACATGTCAGGCGCGGGTTGACAGCGATAAAAAATACAAATAGCGTTTAGATAAAGCAGTGTCCGCTTCGCCTCAGGAGAGGCACTTAATTACTGGGCGAGGTAAAGAAGCCTCGCAAAGCAGCTCGGTCAGTCAGTATACCCCGGATATTATGCAAAATTTGGGTGAATGCGTGTGCCCGAGGCAACGACGTTGTGACGCTGCGATATATGTCAGATGTAACCAAATTTCCATGATCCAGTGAGACAATTTAACAATAACCTGAACGACCAATAAACGGCATGGTACCGCAGTAATTGCATGTTCCGAATTAACTGGTGAAGTTAACTCATTCAACAGCAACTGTGGGAGTTAACCCGATTAACTTAATGGGTTTTAAGTCGTCGTGTCTGTTATATAATATCGTTTTCGATAGAACTTTATTGTTTGTGACAATACGGATATGGGTACTTCGTTTCATTATCTTGCCACCATGGACCAGTTACTAAGGGGACTGGCCCTAAGCAAGTCGGCCGAGTGGTCGGCCTAGTACTAACATCGACATAAAACGAAGCGAGTAGTTCAACTATTTACCGGTAAATAGTAAAATGAAAATAAAAAAACAATGACCACGTTTTTTTTCATACAAATATCTAATAACCTCTTTCTTTAGTCTTTATTCTGTGCTTGCCACTATAATACTATAGTACAAACATTGGAAGTTCGGTTACCGGAACCTTGTTTCCAATTTCAACCTTCCTATCAGCGACTCGTTATTATTAATAGCGCAGTTTCACTGTAATTAGCATAGCCAGGTAGCGTTTAACTGGCCTGGCCTGGCCCACTTAATTGCCCATTATATCCGAACGGGTGGGCCAGATATCCTCTTCGCAATGTAAATAACTGTTAAGGTATGGCTAATGTTAATAACGATAGTCGATAGCATGTATGTGAAATGGAGTCAGCCTCTATGGATTCGATTTGTCGTGATAATAACCGTAAACATTTTAATCGTGTAGTCTTCGTGAATCACAAGGTCCCAGGTTCGATCCCCGGTGGGGCATGCACCAATGGATGAATTTTCATCTATGTGCATAATTTACAGTACGCTGACGGTGAGGGAAAACATCGTGAGGAAACCTACCTATCCCTCGGGATTAGGTAATAGTCAGTTCCTGTATACACGGCGACAAGGTTCACCACCTGTCACGTTGGGTTCTGACTATCTGGTGAAACGTGGGCTGTGGTGGTTTATGGCCACTCAAGCCTCTGACTACCCCCGAATGGAGATAAAAGTCGTGACGTTATATTTATTTATTTTTATTTTTCTTCGTGAAAGCATGCTGTCACTGTCATGCTAATTAAATAAATATGTGATGTGAATGGGAGGGAACTTGTTTTACTAATTTACCAGCAACATCGGAGATGGTGGCGTTGGGCGCGCACTTCACGAAGTCCGGGAAGAAGTTCACCATTATTATGCCGCCATTTTCTTTCTAGAAACAAATTAAAATTCTTACTTATTGGTAAAAAAACATACAATGGGTATTTAAAGATTTTTTTTCCACCAGGGTGGCTCCTCGTCGGATTGAGTGACTATAGGCGCTATAGTGTGTCCATTGTGTGTCACATGAAGTGACAACTACAGAAGTGAAGTGACTGATAACCTCACCAATAAAATCTAGCGACATCTAGTGAGCACAACATTTTTTGACTCATTGCGTCACTTTCGTCGAGTTTCTTGTACATGTCAGTCGAGGTCCTGTTCCATACCTATTATAACTCTAGGGTAGAGTGGCGGACCACCTAAGTGGGAAGAAAGTAAGAAAACCTATACGAGATTTTGAAGTGTTCCCATTGGTTCACGTAGCCATGGATTTATCGATACTAACCAGTGATTGGATGATATCATCAGGGACGTTCCTCTTGTGATTGCAGAGGCTGTAGACTGAGGAGTGGCTGAAGACCACAGGCGCCTTGGAGACCCTGATGGCGGCCCGGGTGGTGTTCTCCCCGACATGGGAGAGGTCTACCAGCATCCCGAGGCGGTTCATCTCCTTCACGACTTTCTGTTGACAAATGGGAGGTTGAAAACAAAGGTAGAGATCTATGGCCAGTAGTAACACAACGATGGCACAATATTCAAAGTCAATAGCCCCAGATGAGTTATTTCGCCAGCGGTTAATTTATACTAGCTAAAGTATAATCTTTTCGTATAATCGAATGGGTTTACATTACGACAATTATAAAGCGAGCGTAGGTATAACAAACTTTTAAATTTTCTCCTAAAACTGCACTAGCTAAAATGTTTCTCCCAGAATACCGACCTTTTGCATAACATCGTTCGTACGAATTTCAAAATAGGAATCGGTCCAACCGCGATGTTTACTTTGCGCTCCTTTGCTAGATGGCAGCACTCACATTTTACGAGTAACGTACAATCACAGTACAATTCTATTTTGCAATCGTTTCACCGAGAACGGCAATACGAGATTCTTACGGAAGTGTATTTTTGTCTGTCACTCTTCTGTATACAATATACCAACCAATATTTTCAACTTTCATAATGCCTTACCTAAATAGCAACGCAGATGTATACTGTTTTAAGCTAAGCATACACGCACGGATCTGCCCGACAGATCTGTCTGACAGCTATGCCTGGCGGACAGAACTGCTGATCTTCTCAGTCGAGGTCGCGTTTCCGATCCGGCGGTAGAATTTAAGGAAAAAAATATGTAAAATGCCAATTTGTAAGCGCCCCGATGTATGGTGAGCAGGCAGCAGAGTTAGGAAAAATTTAATTGCAATTAATTAATTGCAAATTGCACGTGGTGTCACTATTAACAATTAATTGGGATTTGTTCGCGATTGACAAATAAATCAAAATCCATTGTTAATTGTGACACCACATGCAATTTGCAATTAATTAATTGCAATTAAATTTTGCCCAACTCTGGCGGGCAGGCATCAGGCATGACTTGGCAGATCTGTCGGGCAGACCGTGCGTGTATGCTTAGCTATAGATCCACAAATCTCAATGTACGATTTCCCAGTACGAGATGTGACCTCTATAACTTTCCTCTGTCTGTCCTTATATCAATAGCCTCCAACGTCGGTAATGCGCCACGATATTGTATTCTCGACTTTAGAAATACTTTAGAAAATATCTTTTGAAAACATTTTTCTCGTGAAAGGACGCAGCATTGTTACGTCCGTTGCAGTCCCGTGCTCGCTGCGTTGCGCTTCTAGAACAACTTTGTAGCTTTATTGTAAGTTTGTGATCGGTTTATCATAGTAGGTGGCGCATAAAGACGGAAAATGTCAGCAATATATTTATTCTTAGGAATAGCTCACTTTATTCTGTCGCAAATGCTTTAGTATGTGATATTTTCTTGAAAGTTATGACTAGAATTTGTCAATTTCTGGATATACATTTTCGTTTACTGCTTTGGAAGCTATTTCTGTCCATCTGTCGGTCCTGTCGTCAGGCCAAATCAATGATAATGTTGCCAAATACCACTCTAGGGTTGGGAAAGGGACATATTTGTTCATGTTTCATGGTTTTGTAACCCGTAAGTAAACACCAATCGTCCTGATACATCTAGTATTGATTATTTTTCTCTTTAATGGATCATATCGACACAAAACACCTATAAATGCTATAAGTAGTGTATAAGGTTATTCTATGCAACCGACTGTAGCCTAGGGGCGAACACGTTGGGCTCAATCAGAAGGTCCCAGGTTCGATCCCCGGTGGGGCATGCACCAATGGATGAATTTTCATCTATGCGCATAATTTACAGTTCGCTGACGGTGAGGGAAAACATCGTGAGGAAACCTACCTATCCCTCGGGATTAGGTAATAGTCAGTTCCTGTATACACGGCGACAAGGTTTACCACATGTCACGTTGGGTTCTGACTATCTGGTGAAACGTGGGCTTTGAGTTGGCTTAATACCTCCACAATGTGGTGGTGTATGGCCACTCAAGCCTCTGACTACCCCCCGAATGGGGATAAAAGTCGTGACGTTATATTTATTTATATTTTATCTATGCAACCCTATCTATATGCTGTTTACTGGTGGTCGAGCCAAGCTGGTCAATTGTTTCGACTGGGGTACTACCACCCTCTCACAGAAGATCGGCGTACAGTAACTATTGCAGCTACGTTTCTTACGATGAGTGAGAGAGCCGGAAGGCCAATCCCTCCTTCCCTTCCCACTGTCCCACACCCCTTTAGGTCGGCGATGCCTTTGGTATTGCAAGCATATAGGCCACAATAACTGCTTAACAACAGGCGGGCCGTAAGATAGTTTGCTATTTTAGTCACATATAAAGAAGTTGTACTTTATGTCCGTGCTGATTGAATGTTTTAAATTAAGATTCATGCGTAAATCATTTTCGTCATTAGTGATATAGTTCTTGCAATTCATGAAGGCGACCGGCCGTTGGTTGTGTTTAACATGTACATACACAATTGTGACAGTGTGCGTGCGTGGCGGAGCCGTAAACGCACACATTAACACGTATACACTTACACAACCAAGGGGCCATCCATTAATTACGTCACACGAATTTCATGATTTTTAGACCCCTCCCCCCCTTGTCACAGCTGGTCACATTTGCGAGACTCCCCTCCTCCCAATGTGACGTCACATATTTTTTACAATTTTCATTTTTTTTCGGTTATAGTTCAAATTTCGGTTTTAATACATAATATTAGATTTTTAAATGTGACGTCACTTAACTTAGGACCCCTCCCCCTTGTCACACAATGTCACATTTCGTCGACCCCTCCCCCTTTACGTGTGACGTAATTTATGGATGGCCAAGGGCCGGTCGCCTTCGTGAATTGCAAGAACTATACCACTAAAAGAGCTCCAAATCGCCCGTTCCCGGACAGAAAAGTTCGTAACTATTTAAATAACACGCTAATGACGGTTCAGTGATTTGTTTCCAATAGCCCCCGAAAATGCCCCGGGCGCCCCCGAGCGCGGGAGGGCGCTTTACGGCTGCGACAAAAATGCCGAGTAATGGCTCCAAACATTTGCGTTATTGCCGTTTGATGGGTGACCGTTTTTGAGATTGCAATTTTGATTCAATTTATTAAGTTTCTTGGATGTTGGCTTATTGGGCATCGGAAATAAAATCGGTTACCTATTATATTGGCTGTACTTATGGACCAACTTTAATTTAGTTACCATACCTATATTTATGCTTTGTACCTATAGTACCTATAGTAAGTTAAGCATTTCTATTTGTTGGCACCCTATAGCTCCAGAACGGATGATCCCATTTTAATGGGTTTTATTTTGATTAATAGCTGGTAACTTATTTTTATTATTTTGTAGCGATATTGGTTTTGCGTTGTCAAGATACACGCATCATGGGCTATAACATTCACATTGAAAGTATGAATTATGCGTAATTCGAATTCATTTCAAATGAACGAATGAACGGAAAGGGAATCCGAGGCCCGAAGCCATGATAAATGCAATTATAGATTTCAATCACGGCTGGAACGAATGATTGAGTGAATTAAATGGAATGAGATTAAGGCCCATTCAACCAAGCTTCCCTAGGGGCTATTCAGACGAGACTTTAAGGGCAACCGCAGATATGCTACTTTTTGATTCTGCGATCGGCGATTTTGCGACTGCATCGCGTTTTGGCGACTCTCTGCGGTGGAACGCAGCTACTGCTCCGATGCTAAAAGCGACTAAATCGCCGATCGCCGATGCAAAAAGTAGCAAGTCTGCGGTGTCCATATGTATTGCTCACCTTAACGATTATGAAAAGGATTACAGCAAAAGATACAAAGGGCATGTATGGCTCACTCTTCAAAAGGTCTATTACACAATTATTGTTCTCCAAATCTCCGCTAAGCCCCTAGCGACCAGCAAATCGACATTTTCCCCACATTGTACATATTAATGCCCCCAAAACTTTGTCGCAGACGACAAAGATATCCAGACACTCGCTATGACGCTCAGCGACGTAATAATAGTGTTCAAAATCGCTTACCTCTCCGAATTCCGTCAGTCCATTGGCCACTGGCTGTTCGTTCGACGAGTCAGCCCTAAAAGAAAGCACAGTACAAATATATGTCGCAACGAAAGAAAAGAGAACAAAAGGAAAGAAATAAAAGTACATATACGGTCGCTTTTGTTGAGTTGAATCGCGGATCTCTTGAAAGTTTGGCAGTCGGTAAGACACATTGTGGGAGCGCCGGGATTGAACCCGACTATAAGAGTGCACATAAAGAATTCAATAGCCTGGCCATGAGATTAGATCCCTCGATATCACGGCACAGTGCTCGTGCACTCACGAGCTTTTAGATAATTTAATAAGCCATTAAAATTTAATTTAATGTAAGAACTAGCTGTAGTTTGCGCTGCGATAGAGGGGTTATGGTTTTACGATAGCGCCATACGTAGCATTATCGTAGGAGTATATCGAATATTATTCGAACATTTGTATTGGTTGTGGAACCTGAAAAACGTTATTCCGCTAAGTAATTGAAAGCTTCACCACTGTTCAGACTTCGATGTTTAAAAAACATCCAGGGGGCTTACCACGACCTCTTATCGCGATTCAATTATAGGAACGTTTTAACGTTTCAGCGACTTTTTGTGCAATGACGTACCTTATTATCATGACAATAAGAAACGTCATTGCACAAAAAGTCGCTGAAACGTTAAAACAAACTCCTATAAGAGGTGGTGGTAGGGCCCCAGGTACTGGGAAGAAATCGATAGTACTAAATAGATAGGTACTGCTGAGAAATAATCCATTCAACTTAATATAAAATCTTTGATAAAAGGTAATTAAGTCAGTTAGCTGTAAATAAAGCTATGATCGTATCTATCTATCAAGCTGAAAACCAGCTGAAACGTGTTTTTTTATTTTAGTTGCTAAACACCTACTTAATTATAACATTAAGGTTCTTTTGTTACAAAATTCAACTGTAAGAACATACACTGGACCGCAAAGTAAAAGGGTCGGTTAGAAAAACTTCAATATCTTCAGAAGTACCTGACCTAGCTTTATGAAATAAAGTTTAAATTAATGGATATTTTAATGAGCTTAAATTTAAATAAAAAAAATGAATGCGAGCTTTTTATTTATAATAATAATAATAATAATATCCTGGGACATTTTTTACACACGGCTACCTGATCCCAAACTAAGCAGAGCTTGTACTATGGAAACCAGATAACTGATATTACTACATATACTACTTTTTATTTGTAAATACATACTTAATATACATATACACCCAGACTCCGGACATACAGATATGTTCATGCACACAAATGCATGTCACGGGTAGGAATCGAACCTACGACCTGCAGCGTGAATGTCGCCTCCGCGCCAACCACGCTAACGGGCCCGTCAATGTAAATAAATAAAAATGCGATTGAAGATATTGAAGAATTTCTAACTGACCCTTTTTCTTTGCGGTCCAGTGTATTATTTTGGGAAATTGTTATATACCTACGTATAAACAGGTACCAATACCGTTCAAAACTTATCTGAAAACGTATAAAACTACCCTCAACTTTAAAACAACAAAATAAATAATGTATTTATAGCGTTGTAAAACGAAACCTTTCACATCTGCGGAGAGAATTTTCCAGTTGTTACGAGACGATGCAATTTATATAATGTTGGCGACAAGTTGGCAGGACTCCCCCTAGACAGGAGGGAGTGCAGAGAGGAGACTTTGAACGCGAATATACCGTCCACGATGCATCATTAGAAACCTACTTCCTACTATAGAGTATTGGTAAATTCTCGTTTACAGTATATCCAAGCTTATTGCACTTTCATGGATAGTACGGTCAGCAATGAAAGTCGCTGAACATTCTCAGTTTTTCAAATAGCTTGCACACTTTCATTTTGCATCAAATCCATATTTTTTCTTTATCGAAACAAAATGTAGACATGTTGCTAATGTTTCGTTTTATAAAGGTTTACCAACGTTTGTAGATTAAAGAGTATAACCGTTTCGAAAAATTCAGAATGTTCAGCGACTTATGTTGCTGACTGTACGCTCAAATTTAAGTAGGTACAGTAAACTAAGATTGGGGAGTACGTACAATGGGCTGAGAGCATCCCAGTTACGATCAGACAGGCAACCGACATGTAGGCCCGAATTAATAAATTGATCTCAAGATTGAGGTCAAACTTGAGATGCTGTTTTTGACAGATGTTCCATACATTAAACGTCAAAACTGCATCTTAAGATCGATCTCAACTTTGAGCTGTATTTATTAATACGGGGCGTAGTGAGCCGAGTGGCTTACAATCAAACCACTGCATTAAGATTGTCGGTTCGAGCTAACTCTCATCAGCGCCCCTTGCTAAGTCCTCCGTATTCAAGCGTTTCTACAAATCGCTACGCTTCATGTATGGAAATGACATTAGTCACGTGATCTACTTATCGAGTTAATAATATCCGGGGACATTTTTTACACACGGCTACCTGATCCCAAACTAAGCAGAGCTTGTACTATGGAAACTAGATAACTGATATTACTACATATACTACTTTTATATTTGTAAATACTTAATATACATATACATCCAGACTCCGGACATACAGACATATTCACACACAAATGCATGTCACGGGTAGGAATCGAACCTACGACCTGCAGCGTGAAAGTCGCCTCCGCGCCAACCACGCTAACGGGCCCGTCAATGTACTATCATTTCCATACATTTAAGCGTAGCGATTTGTAGAAACGCTTGTTGACGAAGCCATTCGGCTAGGGGGGCAGATCAGTTAAACTAACCTGCGCTATAACTACTCACATCGTTCACAAATGTTAACTGAACCTCTCGTGTTGAGTTAAACCACATTGTTGTTCCTTTTAACCCTGAACTGTTTGTTTTGTAAAATTGAATTGGCGTTGTTTAATTTCCCGCGGCGGAACGGTCAGCCGGTCAGCTTATTATTTCCAGAGCTGAAATTAACAAACGTATTCTAGTGTGAAACGGTTTTATACCTTTTTCAGTCTTGAAGGCCAGATTCTCGAAATGCCAAATTCTACACATGACAGTTTATCAAAAGATGTAGTCGCGCAAATTGACTTTGACTTTGACCGCTTAGCGCAGTGGTTCAAGCATCGGCCGCTCGGCTCAGCGCATCGGGTTGTTGCGGGTTCGATTCCACAAAGAGGCAAATTTAGAAAACGGTCTTTTTTGTAATTTGCCTGGTCTATGTGTCACTGGGATCATCCCCAATCTTTTGTACGGTTACCCAGAAAATTAGCCGTATTGGCCATACTGACATGTTTTCATCATTATTTTCCATGAACGAGAGTCGTACAGAACGTCGTACAGAACAGAACTGAGTCGTACTGCGCCCATGGACTCTATTTAGTAAGACATACTATTTGGGTTCGACCATTTGTTAATCACCCAATGATCGCTGCAACGTCCGTGCTTCCTTGAAGTTGTCGGTGCGTTGTTATTCTCATTGCGATGTTTGTCCCAGAATATCCATTTCATTATTCACAAACAAAACGTGAGACGCGCGACTTCTCGCAAATATAATAATAATATAATAATATCCGGGGACATTTTTTAACACACGGCTACCTGATCCCAAACTAAGCAGAGCTTGTACTATGGAAACCAGATAACTGTTATTACTACATATACTACTTTTTTATTTGTAAATACATACTTAATATACATATACACCCAGACTCCGGACATACAGACATGTTCATGCACACAAATGCATGTCACGGGTAGGAATCGAACCTACGACCTGCAGCGTGAAAGTCGCCTCCGCGCCAACCACGCTAACGGGCCCGTCAATGATCCCACAATTAGCCACCCCCACTCCCCAGGGCGACCTTATCGCACGCATTGCTGTAGGTACACACTTACAAAGATTAAATCCCCGGCATTGTCTTGTACGTGCCGTGGGGCGGCAATTTGATATTTGTTACAATCGGTATTTAGCCGCCCGGCGCCGGCGGCACAAATGTGACGTCATTTGTACGGACTCAGTCTTCGCTGTGACATTTACATGTGAGGAATTGTTTGTGTGTGCGCTCAGTGATGAGCGGTAGCGGAAACATACTGATGGGGAGGCGAGCGTGCAATTCGTGGATTTGCACGAGCGTCGTCCAAACCTAGTAGATTCGGTAGATGAGATGATAGGAAGAATACATTGTTCTAGATGTTTCCACTTTCAGCGTAGGGGGAAGCGTATACATGACAATTTTAATATTTTTTTTATAAAATGCAATGTCATAAAAATACTCAAGCGTGTCAGATATTGTAAGCATCTATAGGCTACGGTAACTGCTTAAAATCAGGCGGGCCGTACGCTTTTTTATATTAAAAAAATATTGAGGCGGTGAAAAGTGAAACTTCCAGATGCTCCCATTTCTTAGGCTGACGATCAAATTAGCAAAATTGACACTTTTGACGCTTCTTAGCTAGTAATGAATACCCCTTATCTTAATCTGACGGGTTCGAGTATTTTAAGATGATCTATTTTTTTTTGGTTCCCCTGAGCGAACCCACCAATATTAAGGGCTCATAATTTTTTGAGGTTCTTATCAATATGTAAGCTATCTCCCTCATCTTAATCTGACGCGCTCGTGTAAATCCAGGAACCCCTTCTACGGCTCCCCATCTATACGAGACGCAGTGTGTGGATAACTTACTGTAGCACAATATTTATGTCACCGATAACAATTCCTATGAAAATAAGGCCCCGGATTGTCTAGCAGCAAAATTTACGAGATCAAAACGGGTCCAAACCTGATTAATGATTGGTCTTATGGACTTTGCTTATGGAATCCTAAAAGTGACAGGTTAGGAACAAAACTTTCGTCGTAATAACAGCTCGCAATAAATATCCCGTGATATATAGAGTGTATTTTTCGTGCTCTTGATTCATGAATCATTCATGGCGATGTCAAATCTTCTGTAACAACTATTATAAATATTATGTGCGCGTCAAGATTCTTGGTAAGTTTGGAAAGTTGGTATTGAATTTATTGATTAGTGATGTCGACTGCGTCAATTGTCGAATCGCGAGTGCGATAATAGATGTGTGAATTTTGCTGCATGTAATGGTGCGCTGAGCACAAGTTAGAAGGTACTACGTCTGTTATTTTAATATCTATAGGAAAGAGGTGGCAAACAAGCGTACGGCCCGCCTGATGTTAAGCAGTTACCGTAGCCTATAGATGCTGGCAATACCAAAGCCATTCTTCGCTCTTTGCCGACCTGAAGGGGAGTGGGAAGGGGAGGGGGGGAGAGGCTTCCGACTCTCTCACTCATCGTACGAAACGCAGCTGTATTAGCTGTTTTACGCCGATCTTCTGTGAGAGGGTGGTACTACCCCGGTCGAGCCAGCCCGTATATGAGCTGCAGTCAATTGACTACAGCTTGGCTCTACCACCTTCAATAATACATCAATGGGTAGAACCTGTATTTTCATGAAATCGCTTGGTCCAGCACCCAGCGCGAGCCACAACTCGAGCGAACTGACATTTGTTGCGCTTATCCGACGCGGGTGTAACAGATGGCGCTCGCGCGAATATTTAGACAAGACTCCACGTAATTAAGGAACGGGAGCCGGATAACGCATACCCGGATTTGTTCCTAAATCTTTTGATTTAGATCCGGGTAACTCGGATGGTCTCGAGGCAGTATTGTAATGTTGTTTACGTATAACCCGTTTGTATTTGTACCGTGTAGGGCGATTTGCGAGACTTGGCATTATTTTTATAAGAATTATTTTTGTTTGGATTGCAGAATCTGGCATACTTCCAGACTGATAGCTGATAGTAAGGATTTCCAGAAACTACAAATAACAATGTCTGGCCTCGGATACCAAGCCCTGATCTATCCATAAGTTGTGTTTATTATCGACCGTTACTAAATTCAGTCGATCTCCGGTTTTGCCTTGATCGATTTTTCTGTCTATAGTTTTATCGTGTCTATAGAACAGAATATTCACCTTTTGGTTTAACTGTAAAGTGGGAGTAAGCATCCACAGTTTTCTAGGCTAGTTCTTTTTTTGTTTGTTTATTTAAATACCTAATTTAGTTTTTTTTTTAATTCACTATGTGAGCAGGCAGGCATTAAGCCTGCCTGCTCACATAGCGTTGCTGTTTGAAAATGTATAAGTACAATTATTCTTTTGAAAAGAGTAACCATTGAGTTTCTTGCCGGCTCTTCTCAATGAAAGCAACATTACTAACCGGTGGTAACGCTAAAATATTGTTTATCTCGACTATTTATAAACGCTTTATTGAGCTTACATGAATAAAAAACTTTTGATTTGATTTGATTTGAAATATGCCAACGATAAGCAATCTTATTTGGTGATGGTAATGGTGGATAGCGAAATAGATATTCAAAGAAGCTGATAAATTTGACGGTTTATACAGGGTTATTGGTAAAACACTAACAACCTCGCAGCGGCGTAGTATTACTGACATCAAAAACAGCAACATTTATTCTATGACTTATTACAAAACAAATAAAAACAAAAAATTACTTTCTAAAATGTATGTTTTTTTTTCTCATCTAGAGGAAAGCCATGGTACGTGGTTGTATTCCACTTATCCCTAAAGTACCTAAACGGACCACAACTATCCTCTAGATGAGCATATTTTCTTGTTTCTTACATTTTAGGGTGTGATTTTTTTTTTTTTTTTTATTTAACAAAACACTAACAGCCTTGCAGGGGTGCAAGGTTGTTAGTGTTTTACCAATAACCCTGTATAGTCTACTGTTATCCTCTAGTTAGTTGATATATAGACAAACCAACAAATTAAACCATGTAGTTACGAGTACCTACTGCTTCTACTACCCAAGATATTGCAGTAAGGATTACATCGTATATTTGAATAAGACGGTGCGTTTCGTGCTAAATCTCGGCTTTGTGTGGGCGCCCCTAGATCTGCGGGTCTCCCATGACACGCTGTTGGTTTATGGGTTTATACGAGTATGCAAATGCTCTACATAACGTGTCTGTATCATACCTACACACATTTAATTATGAACTCTGTCTGTGACTTTGAACATGTCGAAATCATTTTGTTTCGCGAGATGTATGATAACCAACATGTCCAATTCGTGACTATGAGCTGTCTTATTAAAGGTAATTTAATCGTGTACATTACCTTAATCCGTTTTCCCTCCATCATTCAGTTCATTCATTCGTATTTTGTTGGAGTAAATTAGGTTTAAAATGAATGTAATATTTTTACATATTTTTAATGAGATTCGAATACTGAATACCCTCCTTTAATACGTCTCTCGTCTGACCTAACAGTCTGTATTCTTTTGTAAATCTACATATTATTTAAACACCAATTTAACTGACGATCCACGACTATATCTGTAGATATAATTGGCGATTTTTCATCAAGTCCTTTTATTTGTGAAGAAAAATCAACAATGCAGGTGTAAAACAAGTCTCGCTTGGACCGCGACGCGGCAACACCGAGTAAAATAAATAATGCCCATCCGAACAGTCCGTGATGTATATTGTAAAAACGTGGGAACATTGTGTGTCACGGCTTATTCGCGTTCAATTTGATCATTTTATATTCAATCAAATTAATCTAGAACGAATATTTTGAATTCTACGAAGTATCATACCGATCTTATGTACCTAATGTAAAATAGTGTTTTAATTCGACTAGCGCCAAGTTTTCACGTGTTACTTCGCGTATATAATTTATTTTCAAAGAATAGCTAGAAATATCACTCTGTACTTTTAGCGGTATAATTAGGTTGGTCATAACGAAGTGAGTGGGTGTAAGGTCTAACAGTTTCATAAGTACAAAAAATAGGTACCATTGATTTATAAAAAGTCTATAGAATTCGCTTACTTTCGCTTATCGGGTGCATACATATGCCCTCAGCTGCCGTGCTCAAGCTATCAGTTTATAATAGGTAAGCTCTGGCTGCGTCTACAACGGGCGAGCGGCGGGCCCGAGAAATCATTTAAGGACATTGTTTCTATGTGGTCAGACGTCAAAACTGATTGCTCGGGCACGCCGCTTGCCACATTGGCTCGGGCGAGGTGGCTCGGGGTTTGTGTACGCACCCCCTGGTGTTGAAGAGCAGTACTCACCATGGCGTGTTGCAGGTGTGCGTGAGGGTCATGTACCGCACGCCCAGCTGGTAGTAGCTGCGCAGCACGCCGAGGCTGTTGGCGATGCTGTGGCCGCCCTCGATGCCGATCAGGGACGCGATCTTGCGAGGCCTCGCGCTGTGCGCCTGCAGGATGTCTGTGCACAGAGACCCGGCTCAATATTGGAAACAGGACGTGTTCTGATGCCCAATAGCCACGTCCAGATGTCTCACATGCCGCGCGAGGCAAATTACCTCACGAAGTTTGACTTGCTTTGCGCGAGGCAAATGCTTCTCCCTCACCCGAGCGCTGTCATTTGCCTCGCCTAGTTTGACATAGTGATGAGACAGAACGATGTCAAATGTGTCAAACTTATTGCTCGGGTATACCCTCTGTCTAGAGTGTCAGTTGCCTCGCCGTTTGCCTCACGCGGCATGCGACTGAGGGAAACGTCGTGCTTCGCGAGGCATGTGGGTGAGCAGCCTCGCGCGGCATGTGCATGTTGTAGACACGCCTAATGAGGCACAGCTATGATCTGCTCCGGCCAATTTCAGCCACGGCCACTGCTTCAAACCCCGTGTCACTCGTGTGCTCGCATGTGGCTTATGTAGCCAATCTTCTTTGAGAAGATCCTCGTACATTGCGGGCATGTGAGCACACCATGTACATAATAGTGTATATAACCCAGGGAGAGTACAGAAGACAGAGCATCTTACTCTGTCCCACGTCAGATGCAGTGAGGAGGTGTATAAAACACGATTGGACCTCAGTGAGTCCTGGAAAATCTAGGTCAGTTCGAAACGAGCAACTAATTCATAGAGGATACAGAAAAATAAGATGACAATACTTATTACATTTATTTCAATCGTACCGACTGTAAGTAACCCATGTACTTTTGATGGTAAAATCTCCTGTTTATTATTCAAATAACAACATGAATATACAATGTAAAAGAAAATATCATATCTAGACGAATGAAACCGTTTCATCCGCTGACTAAACGTAACGATTGTGGGCCTAACGATGCCACTCAGCGCGACATTTTTCACAAACGCAAAGTTTATTTTACGAATACTTTAAATTAATGTTATGCCAGTCCTCTGTACACACTCTAATGGATTTTAATTTGAAAATAATTGCTCCGCTTTGAGCGTCTTATTAAAATGGAACTGTTCGCCTGATTTGTTTTTATTGCTTTTGTTTTTGTGAGCCATGGCATCAATCATCAGGAACATCTTGTGTGAGTTTGCTTTTGACAAATACTTTTCAGTGCTCTTTAAAAGCCTAAAGATTTTTGAGGCGCACCCGTCATCGATCGATTATTTCCTAATTTAAGGCCCTGCTTCCCGGCCGAGCGTTTTGGCCGTCTGGATTGGTCAAGAGCGCACAAAATATCGAAAATCATTAATTGTAAAAAAAACTATTGCATCACCAAAATCGAACTTATTTTTTTAGGTATTATCTTTCTCCATCTTTCGGTGAAGTGAAGTAAAAATTCCAAGCCGTTTAGAAGGAGATATAAATTTTAAGTCGAAAAAAGCTTCACTTTGATTTTTTTTTCACATAGTCAAAGAGCATGTAGCACTTTTTTCCTGCTTATTGTTTAAAGATGAGGGTTCAATAATAACGAGTCATTTTTTCAAAAATTATACTCCACTCGTCCAAGAGGAGATAGCCTTCAAACATGCCGCGTTACGTGCCTGTCCACTCTTAATGGGTATTTATAAAATATCCTCACAGAGAGCCCAACTAATCCGCGGTCCACTACCTGCCTACTTCAAATGCAGACAATGCATCCGCCCAAAGCTATCCCGCAATAAAACATTAGGGCCTGGAGGGCGCGCAAATGAATTAATTCCCAAACTCAAAGATTATGAATGAATATTTTATGAGGGCGAAATGGGCTGAGGGCCTATTGTTGGATACGAGGACCAAGTTTTGTTTAGTCGGCTTCAAAACATCAGATTATGTTTGAATTAGCATTTCTTTGTTTGGAGGTTGTTTTAGGAATTGGAAAAGGCGTAGGGTCTCGTAGGTAAAACTAACCGATTTTACCGACTGATACCGATATAGATTTTTTTTTACCGATTTTATTCCGTTCTACTGTTTATAAGCTATTTGCAAGTGTCCATCAACCTTTTATAAATACTATTTCGCAGTTATGTTACCAAAGTGTTTCTTGTAAACTTTTACCGACAAATTTCTCGGAGTTACATCATCCACCCCATTATAGCGTACGTAAAAATTTTGACAATCTTAGCGGGGACAGAAATCGTAATGTTATTTTTAGGGTTTCGTAGTCTGATAAGGCACCCTTATAAAATCGCCTCATCGTTCATCCGTCTCAATACGCCCGTTATGACGCTTTTCTCGAACAAATGCACGAACACGGTAACTCGATGGTTGTAACATCGACAACCCATAACATCAATGTATAAATAATATACCTAATGATTATGCCTTTTGTTCACTCTTATTAAGTGTTCTTTTGTAACACGTAAGTGGCAAACAAAATAATGTGGCAGATTTGATCTACATAATGGATAAACTTTTGGCAGCTTAACATTACAATAATGATAAAGTTTAAATTCTTTCTAAAAAAAGAACAAGAGTAACGGAACAGCTCTCATTTTTGTAAATGTTATATTTCCGATTCAGAATTAGCTACGCGGCTACGAAGCTACGGCGCTACGGGGCTACGCCGCTACGGATCGGTTGAACTAATTTGGTAACTTCAAAACGAGCCGGCTACGGGCGGAGCGGATTTATCTCCGTCTATAAATTTATACGCCGATGTTTTATTTCATATTCCGTTTTTGTTTCATTTCATGTTGATTTTTTTCCGTAATGAATGGATATTAAGATTTGCAGAGGATTTACTTTGTAACGAGATCTAATTATGGGAAATAAGTTTATTTATTCTGGCACCTATATGTATTTAGTTTTTGTTGGCCAAAGTGGTATTTACTGGATTATTCATTATTAATTGATAGTTACAAAATATTAAAAGAGCCCCAAACCGTAGTTCGTAATTCCACGCTAAATATTATTTGAATGAAACCTGAAGGTTTTGATAAAATAGTGTAGATTGTAGATAATTATGTATAACCACGAATAAATTATAATGTAAAACATAAATGTTTAAAAATATTTTAATACTCAGTACAAATCCTCTAAGCGCGGGCAAAGAGTATTTTATGAAAACAAAACATAAAGCTGCACTCAACCTTTATTTAAATAAAATGTGCTTTTAAAAATTAAATTCCGTATTTACGAGAGGAGCTGGCATTTACAAGGTTATCCGCCCGTGTTGAATGTAAGTAATGAATGCATTTTGGTTTTGAAAGAGGTAAATAATTTTATTCACGTTTCCTTGAAGCGACTCTAAGCGACTCGCCTCGGGTTGCCAGGTTTAGTGTGCCTCTCTTTGTAACCCTCCGGGTTCGTAGAAATGACCACTATAATAAATCTATTAGCAAAGATATGGGTTCTGACCTAAGCGACTCTTACCGGTAACGGAAGTAGCGAACTGCAGGTACTGCGGGTACTTGTCGACGAGGCGCTTGATCACGTCGATCTGCTCCAGCGTCAGCTGCACAGCATCCTTGTTCTGCGTGGCGCACGGCACAAAGGCAGACCAGAACTGTTGGAGATAAGTTTCTCATTACAATGTGGATTATAGCAAATACCCCAGTCGTTTGGTGCCTAAGCGACATACCTAAGCGAATTGTAAGCGCCAACTTTTGAACCTTTTTTATTAAAATAAGTATAACAAAAGATAATAGCCTCGAAGATGGCCAGGCCGCGTCCCCCGGCGGAAATAATTAATACTCCTTCACCCTCTTTGACATCGGAAAGTACTTACATGAACAAAAGGATGCCGCTTCAAAGCGAAATATACCTCAATCTGAAGCATTTTATTATTTCTCATTTATATTTTCCAGTAAGTAGTAAGTACCTACATATTTCTACAGTCCTGAACAAAAATACAAAGGTAGGTATTTATGCAAAGGTTTCGAGTATTCAAACGTGATGCAGATTCAAGATAAAAAAGAGAGACATGTGACGATGGACACTACGACTCGTCATTAGCTACGTCCAGATGTGTCACATGCCGCGCGAGGAAAATTGCCTCACGAAGTTTGACTTGTCTCGCGCGAGGCAAATGCGCGTCCTGCCTCACCTGAGCGCTGTCATTTGCCTCGCCTAGTTTGGCATACTCATCAGTCAGAACGATGTCAAACGTGTCAAACTGATTGCTCGGTTATACCTTTATCTGTTTAGAGTGTCAGTTGCCTCGCCATTTGCCTCGCGCGGCATGCGACTGAGGCAAACGTCGTGCTTCGCGAGGCATGTGGGTGAGCAGCCTCACGCGGCATGTGTATGTTGTAGACACGTCTATTTGCGCAAAATAAAGTTGAAAACATATGGGTATTGCAAATACAGCTCATCTTTTGGTGAATAATATCAAAATGCCTTTAATTTAATTGTCGTATAGCGAGTATTTTAATTTCGCTGCATGTAGTGGTGTGGTGAGCACTGATTGGATTGTTAGGATACGAGGTATAATTTTTGAATAATAGGTACATCACTCTTGTCATATTTAAACCTGCCCTTCACTACGCAAATAAGTGTCTCGATCGGTTGAGCAACACATCTGTGTGTATGTTTGATGTCCTGTTCCATCACAACAGCCCCCACAGAGCCGGCCGCGGTGGCGGGTGCGGTCAGTTTTACTTATTTTGTCCCCTCACTACCGGCAGACGGCCGCTAACCGCCACCGCGGCAGCAAATACTTTTATCAACATTTTTGTTCGATTCAGTATCCACAGAAGATCGACGTAAAGTAGTTTTTTCTGCGTTTCGTATGATGAGCGAGAGAGCTGGAAGCCGAACCCTCTCCTCCCGCCCCGCGTCTCACTCCGGTCGGCAACATGCCTTTGGTATTGTAAACATCTATAGGCTAAGGCTAGGCAACTGATTAACATCAGGCGGGCCGTACGTTTGTCTGCCTTAAAAAAAAGTGTTGGGCATAATACCACTTGAGTTTTGTACCAAATCAAGTAGGCTGCGATCTGCCAAAACTATAAACGTACATCGAAATGGACGACATTATTGGCGTTGTACTGGACGTTGGCTCTAAGACCACGAAGGCTGGCTTTGCGGGAGAGTCCTTTCCTAGGACTGTGATACCTACCGCTGTGGGCAGGTTAGTGTCAAAGTTAAAAGGTATATGTAAACTTGGGTTAGGCTAGTTACTTAGCCACACTCAACACTAGCCGTCGTCGTTTCCCCGTTAAAAGAACTGTTGTGGAAATTGGTTAAACCTGGTCCTCAGAATATGTTGGACTTCTGTATGGATTGTTATAAATATTGGAATGACTAGGGTTGCAGAAGCATAGAGCATCTATAATGATAATCCAACGACCATTCGATACGTTAGACTATCGTGTTCATTGCAACCTCAGTGTAGCATAACATAATAATGTAATGTAACGTTACGACTTTTATCCCCGTTCGGGGGTAGTCAGAGGCTTGAGTGACCATACACCACCACACTGTGGAGGTATTAACCAACTCAAAGCCCACGTTTCACTAGATAGTCAGAACCCAACGTGACAGGTGGTGAACCGTGTCGCCGTGTATACAGGAACTGACTATTACCTAATCCCGAGGGATAGGTAGGTTTCCTCACGATGTTTTCCCTCACCGTCAGCGAACTGTAAATTATGCACATAGATGAAAATTCATCCATTGGTGCATGCCCCACCGGGGATCGAACCTGGGACCTTTCTGATTGTTAGCCCAACCTGTTCACCCCTAGGCTACAGTCGCTTCATAATATTCTACAATAAATATTAAATTTAATCCAAAGTAATAAACATGTTTCCAGTCGGTGGATGGAACAAATTCATCTAAACAAAAGTGGTTCCGGTTCCGTGCCGAGTAGCGTTCCATTTCGCAACAATATGCAACGGAACGAGTTTAGAGCTGTTCACAACTTGTTCATGCATTTTCAACATGTTCAAATGGGAAACATTACTGTTTTAACGAATCACGTGAATGGGCGAATATCATTGCGTACGATCTAAAAGTATATCAGGGTTTCAACCATGGACCAATTACTAAGGGGACTGGCCCTAAGCAACTCGGCCGAGTGGTCGGCCTAGTACTAACATCGACATAAAACGAAGCGAGTAGTTCAACTATTTACCGGTAGATAGAACAATGAAAATGAAAAACAATGACCACGTTTTTTTTCATACATATATCTAATAAGGGCACCTCTTTCTTTAGTCTTTACTCTGTGGTTTCAACAAAGAAAAATAAACGAAACATACACAACGTTATAATACTTAGGTATGGATGTATTCATGTAAAATGAAAAAGGAGAATGTATTCTAAAAATCGGCTACAACATTTCTTTTCTGGTAGTAGAGTAAAGCATTTATTTACTTCAAAACAGAGTGATAAGAATGCGCGTGATAGTCCTTCATAATAAGTGAAGGTCTGACAGAACAAATAAATGTCTTTTAAAGTAAATGTTAATATAGTTTATTTAGACATTCATTCCCCATCCCTAAGGGTGCGTTTCCACTGACACGGAGCTGGGCGGAGTGGAGCGGAGCCGACCGTGAATTGGCCAATCGCAGTGTTCTAAATCTCCACTCCGCTCTTGGCCAATCACAGTGCTCCTCTCCGCTCCACTCCGCTCAGCTCCGCGTAAGTGGAAACGCACCCTAAAACTCTTGGCACGTTTCCTCATTTACAACATCCGTTAGGGCCTCTGCAGACTTGCTACTTTTAGCATCGGCGATCGGAAATTTTGATGCTGCGTCTCGCTCGTTCGCGCTCGCAGAAACGCGACGCAGCATCGATACAGTCGCAAAATCGCCGGTCGCCGATGCTAAAAGCACCAAGTCTGCGGTGGCCCTTAGGAATGAGTGATGGTCCCGTAGAGTCGCTGCGTGCCGCGCTGACTCTACAGCGGGCGCTCATAATATTTCTATAAGTTGCACTTGCTAGGCCCAGACAGTTTGTAGATAAAGATGAGCCTGTTACGCAACACAGTTATATTTATCTTTAATTCGGTGCTGTGGAACTCTGCAGGCTGAGGTTTTATTTTTGCCTAGTGATTCCCTTATGGCCCATATACTTTTTTTGAGAAAATATCCAAAATCATTAATTGTGACGTGAAAAACTATTGCATCACCAAAATCAAACTTAATTTTTTTAGGTATTATCTTTCTCCATATGTTGGTGAAAAAAAAAGATAGAAATTCCAAGCCGTTTGGAAGAAGATACAAATTTAAATTTGAAAACTGCTACATTTTGTTTTTTTTTTCACAAAGTAAATGAGCCTGTAGCACTTTTTTCATGCTTTAAATTTAAAGATGAGGGTTCTATAAATACGGTGATATTTTTTTCAAAATTTTTGCGCCACACGTCACACATAGCCTCCAAACATGCCTCGTTAGGTGCCTGTACAGTCTTAAGCAATGAATTATTATAGACTAAATAGCTAGCTAACTACCTAGCTAATAATTAAATAACTAGCTGGGCCCGCGACTTGTTTCATTGATTACTCGCGTCACGTAGCGCTGAGTAATTCTGATGCAATGTAGTTTCGTCCTCATTAAAAAGTTTTATAAAATGTTGGAAACTGCACTGTTCAGTATGCACATAGCCTTAGTTCCTTAAACTTATACCCGTATTGCGTTGAACATGTGAATTTTAGGCCGTGACCGCACCGGTGTTGCGATTGCAATGCGACGGCGATTTCTGAATAAATTTTCGCTGTTGTGATGCAGCTACCATCATATATAGGGGTTTATAGGGGTTCGATCGCTGACGCGTCGCGATCGCCTCATCAGTGCAGCCCTTGCCTTAGTCTCTATTTAGTTCTGAAACGCGATGTTAATTAGAACTTTACTCTGCGAGTGTACACGATACACAACAGACGTATCGAAAGTTCACTTGCTCTACTTTTAAAAGCTTTTAATAGCACTTTTTTATTGTGTATGTATTGTAATGTAGTACCTATTATACTGTATTTATGTGTACAGGTGAATTTCGTAACTTTTTTACGACGTTGCTAATACACGGAGCGGATAGTGTGCAAAAATCGCTGCTATGTTTTCTGTATAACGATGGAATATGTAATGACATTTTCGCGATAGGTAGGGCTCTTTATGTTAATTTATAACTACTAAGTTTCGTCACACGAATTTCATGATTTTGGACCCCTCCACCCCGTTGCACAGCTGGTCACATTTGTGAGACTCCCCCCTACCTAGTATGATGTCACATATGTATATGATGCAATTTTAAGAAATTTGTCGTTAACACGTCGTTAACAAAAATTGTCGTTAACAGTTCAAATTTCGGTTTTAATACGATATAATAGATTTTTAAATGTGAGGTCACAGATCTTAGGATCCCTCCCACCCCTTGTCACACAATGTCACATTTCGTCGACCCCTCTCCCCTTTACCTGTGACGTAATTTATGGATGGCCCCGTATGTATATTAAGTATGTATTTACAAACAAAAAGTAATATATGTAGTAATATCAGTTATCTGGTTTCCATAGAACAAGGTCTGCTTAGTTTGGGATCAGGTAGTCGTGTGTGAAAAGAATGTCCCAGGATATTACTCAATAATAATATGAGTGCTCGGGTGAGGCATGCGCGGCATGTGGACACATCTAATGACGCTTAGAAACATACACACGTTGGTCAAATGTAGACATATGTAGTACATAGTTATCATATCAGTAATGGTTTCCAAACCCCAAGGTTCCGTCGGCCAGGCCTCGTGGATGGTTTGCCATTAGTGTCCTGCGGCGATGAGGCCGTCAGGAAGCGAGGCGTGTCCAGCCTGGTGTGGCCGGTCCAGGGAGGCTTGGTCCAGGACTGGGACGAGCTGGAGAAGCTGTGGCACCACATCTTCTACAAGGAGCTGCACGTGCCGCCGGAGAGCACGAGGATCATGCATGCTGTCCACCCGCTGGTGCATCGGAGGGATAAGTGAGGATGTTTGTGGTGATTCATAGCCTGTTGGGTCACCCTCCCAAACGCACCACAATTACAAATTGAAAACTACAAGGCACAGAAATATAGTGAAGGAAATTTGTTTGATAATTGAATGGTTGCGACACTCATGTACGGAAGTGAAAGTTGGGTATGGCAGAAGAAACATGAAAGCAGAATAAATGCAGTTGAGATGAGAGCGTTAAAAAGTATGATAGGAGTTAAACTGAGTGACAGGATAAGAAATAGTGAGATAAGGAAACGTTGTGGTCTGAAAGAAGATGTAGTGACAAAAATTGAGAAAGGTATGCTGAGATGGTTTGGCCATGTCGAGAGAATGAAGAAAGAACGATTTACGAAAAGAGTGTATAAGGCGAGTGTGAATGAAAGTGTTGGAAGGGGTAGACCTAGGCGGACGTTTCGAGACCAAATCAGGGACGTCTTGAAAAAAGGCCAGGTCAAGAGTACCCTAAACCGAAGAGCATGTATGAAGGGAATGAAGTGGGAAGGAAGTGAAATGAAAGTGGATGAAGCGAAACAAGTATGTAAGGATCGTAGCAAGTGGAAATAAGTGGTCTCTGCCTACCCCTACGGGAAACAGGCGTGATTATATGTATGTATGTATGTATTGTTTCCATAATATTGTTTTCGTTGCTATTTCGTTTAATATTTCCTAATTCATAAAATCGTTTCCAAGTCGCTCTATGTTTTGTCAGTTAAATTTGATGAATTGAAATGGATAAAAGCGCCCGTCAAAATAATTATCAGCGAAATGCTCGTTCCGTGTCGCCGCGAAACCACCGATGCGGGCACTTTGATATTCCGACCGACATGCCATTAAAATGACCACGAATAAACATATTTTGATATACCTATTGGACGAAATACTAAAACCCGACTACTGAAAATACGCACTCTAAAAAGTATGAAACAAGAAAATATTCTCATCTAGAGGATAGCCGTGGTCTGTAGTCACTTTGACCACTTTGACCTAAAGGGCCTAAACGGACCACTGCTATCCTCTAGATGAGAATATTTTCTTGTTTCATACTTTTTAGAGCGTGATTTTTCAGTAGTCGGGTTTTAGTATTTAAACTTACTTTTTATTTAATTATTTTGAAGTTATAGGTAACAATATATATAATTTTTAAAATGAGCTCATCAAGCTCTTTCATTTGATATCCCACACGGTTTCATTAAAAAATGTTTTTTTTTTAGTTCATGACCTAAAAAAAAAACATTATGTTATTATGTTAGTTTATGTCCTCTAGAGGGCGCCATATGCAATTTTATGTGACGTCACATAGCCTATAACTAGCGCGCCATTAAGCCGCTTCTATACATCATTTGTCAAATTACGATAAGTAGTTTGGAAGTTAGGCGGGAACAGATGCACATACATACATACATACATACCGGTCAAAATCATAACCCTCCGCAGTAGTCGGGTAAAAAATATGTACGATAATGAACACATCTTTATGTATAATTATGAGAAATATAGTAGGGATCCCGCTTCACAGTTCCTTTAAGCAGGATCTGCGATGATAGCCAAAGAGACGCCAATAATGCTCGTCGAGTCACGGGGAAAAGCTAAATCGCCTTGAAAGTTGGGAAGTATATCGACTTTTTTATTATCAACCTATTCTTTTTAACAGGGAACGAATGGCCGAGATCCTCTTCGAATCCTTTGCTATCACTGGCTTATACCTGGCCAAATCTCCGACCCTGGTCCTCCATGCCAGTGGCAGGACCTCGGGAGTGGTTTGGGAGATCGGATCCTCCTGTTCCTATGCTGCACCGGTCTTCGAAGGGTTTCCGCTCAAGTTTGCTACTGTCACCTCGCCAATAACGGGAGAGGTCATGACCAATAGGCTCCAGCAGTTGATGGCGCAGACCGGGTATTCTTTTACTACGCCCGCTGAGATTGATTTGTTGGATCAGATAAAGGTACTAAAATGTAATAGAAACTGCTGAACTAGGATCACATTTGTCAAATAATTATGTGGTTCTCTTATAAAATTAGTCAAATTTGGTAACAACTGATGACCGCTTGGCGTAGAGGTTTGAGCGTTGGTCGCTCGGCTCACTGCAACGGGTGGTTGCGGGTTCGATCCCCTTCAGATGAAAATTTCGGATCCCGGTCTGGGCGTCACTGGGATCGCCCCCAGTCCATTCTATGGTAGCCATAGTACAAGCGTTGCTTAGTTTGGGACCATAGGTACAGTTGGTGTGTTTGTCTGGCGATATTTAATTATTTATTTAACTTATTTAACTATACGATAGGAGGGAACGGAGTGAAAGAATGCATTTCTCTTCCAGTGGGAATGAGAATTCTAGAGCGAATTTTTTTCGCTAATTGCCCTACATTATCTATATCTATATCTATATCTATATACTAATATATAAAGAGGGAAATGCTGACTGACTGACTGACTGACTGACTGACTGACTGACTCATCAACGCCGAGCCGAAACTACTGAAGTTAGAGACATGAAATTTGGATAGTAGATATATTTTGTGACGTAGGCAAGCAATAAGAAGCGATTTTGGAAAATTCAACCCCTAAGGGGGTTAAATAGGGGATGAAAGTTTGTATGCAAGTTCGTCATTTTTCAAGTTACAATTATGAAAATTTGTGTTGAGGTGTCTTTTTAAAAATAAAAAATATGGTTTTCGGCGCTTTTGAATATTCAACCCCTAAGGTGGTAAAATAGGGGATGAAAGTTAGTTGGGAAGTTTGAATAGATGTTCGTCATTTTTGAAGTTAGAATTATGAAAATTGGTGTTTAGGTTCCTTATTAAAAATAAAAAACTTGAATTGCTGCGTTTTTGAAAATTCAACCCCTAAGGGGGTAAAATAGGGGACGAAAGTTTGTATGGAAGTTCGTCATTTCTGAGGTTAGCATAATGAAAATTTGTGTTTAGGTTTCTTTTTACGTATTAAA
This sequence comes from Drymonia ruficornis, assembly GCA_947859195.1. Lineage (NCBI taxonomy): Eukaryota > Metazoa > Arthropoda > Insecta > Lepidoptera > Notodontidae > Drymonia > Drymonia ruficornis. Next base: position 424,040 of record OX401907.1, on the reverse strand, counting down.
AATAATAAATTCAGCTTTTCTGAAAATTTAAACCCTAAGGGGTGAAAATAGGGGGTGAAAGTTTGTATGGAAGTTCATCATTTTTGAAGTTGGAATTATACAAATTGGTGATTAGGTGACTTTTAAAAGATAAACAATATTATTTTCAGGGTTTTTGAAAATACATCCCCTAAGGTGGTCAAATAGGGGATGAAAGTTTGTATGGAAGATCGTCATTTTTGTAGTTAGTATTATGAAAATTGATGATTAGGTGTCTTTAAAAAAAAATAGCGTTTCTGAAAATTATACGGGGTATGGGATACGGGATACGGGATTTTGGATATGGGATACGTGATACGGGATACGGGATACAGGTTACGGGATACGGGATGTGGGATGCGGGATACGGGATGTGGGATGCGTGATACGGGATACGGATATGGGATACGGGATGTGTGAAGCGTGATACGGGATACGGATACGGGATACGGGATACGGGTTACGGGATACGTGATACGGGATACGTGATACGTGATACGGGATACGGGTAGTGGGATGCGGGATGCGGGATGGGGGATGCGGGATGCGGGAAATGGGATGCGTGATACGGGATACGGAAACGGGATACGAGATGTGGGATGCGTGATACGGGATACGGATACGGGATGTGGGATGCGTGATAAGTGATACGGATACGGGATGTGAGATGCGTGATACGGGATACGGATACGGGATGTGGGATGCGTGATACGGGGTACACATACGGATACGGGTTACGGGATACGGGATACGTGATACGGGATACGGGATACGTGATACGGGATACGTGATACGGGATACGGGATACGGGTAGTGGGATGCGGGATGCGGGATACGGGATGTGGGATGCGTGATACGGGATACGGAAACGGGATACGGGATGTGGAATGCGTGATACGGGATACGGATACGGATACGGGATGCGTGATACGGGATACTGATACGGGATACGGGATGTGGGATGCGTGATACGGGGTACGGATACGGGATACGGGACAAGGGATACGGGATACGGGATACAGAATCAGGGATATGAGATACAGAATCAGGGATATGAGATACAGAATCAGGGATATGAGATACAGAATCAGGGATATGAGATACAGGATTCGGGATATCCAAGATACGGGTTTTGGGTTCCAGCAAACGGAAACGGTATTTTTTAAATTTATATCCTTCGCGGACGAAGTCGCGGGCAAAAGCTAGTATTTATATAAATTAGAAACCCTAAAAATACCATTAACCAATTAACAATGGTTTTGAAAAGCATTTCTAGGAACAAAAGTGATTTGTAATGCCAGTGCAAGTCGATCATAGCTTTCTATAAACCTTCAATTCCAGGCGGCCTTATGCTACGTTTCCCAAGACTATGACAAGGAACTGTCAGAGACCGCCGGCTACGGGGAATGCAAGGTGAAGTACGACCTGCCGGACGGGCAGCACATACTCCTGGGGGAGGAGCGGTTCCAAGTGCCGGAGGTCATGTTCAGGCCCTCCCTTGAGAACAGACAGTGCAAGAACTCAGTGGAGGCTATCCGGGCTAGCATCGATTTGTGTGACATAGACTACAGGTGATAACATTGACAAAGATTTAAAGGAGAAGATCCATTACAAATGTACCTTAATTATAATAAAGGGAAATTTGTAATGGATTCTTAAGCCCGGGATACACGAGGAAACTTGACACTACAGTACACTCAGTGTATATAGTTCGCGACAGGTCGAGATGACATTCGGGTTATGAGCTTTATGTAGAATAAAATCCGAATCAAAATTAGCAGGACCCGATAAACAATTAAAATCGCCCACAAAAGTATTAAATTAAATTATTCTGTTGCGTTGCGGGTCCCACTAATTTTAATTCGGATTTTATTCTACAAAAAGCTCATAACCCGAATGTCATCTCGACCTGTCGCCAACTATACATATATCGAGTGTCTGCGTGTGCACCACCGCGACACCTTGTTACATTTGTAGTGGCGGTGTCGCTACACTGAGATACACAGAGTGCCGAGTGTCGCCGTGTATCCCGAGCATTAGTTCAGGAGAATTTTACCGTAATCGATTGCGGTTTTTAGGTACCTAAATACGAGATTTACATTAGAACCTACAAGTTCACAGTTAATGTACCGGCCTTATAAGTAGCTCGTATGACACTTTACGGTCGCCTGCACGTATACATATTCCAACAAAAGCTGCACTCTATTATTGGCATCCGTAATAAAGAGAGCTCAGCTTATATTGGATATGTTACCATAGACGTGCAGGAGACTGTACCTTCAAACCCACTGTAGCAGATCAAACCTTATTAAGTAATAAACAGGATGACAAAGCAGAAGAAGAAAGCAATAATTAAATAATGTCTAGTGCTGCTCATGGATGTATTAACTGTGCTGCTTGATCAACCCCCCCCCCCCCCCCAAGTGGTTTCGTCTACAAGCGTTTCTACAAAACGCTACGCTTGATGTATGGAAATGACATAAGGCACGTGATCTATTAATCGACCTCTAATGTAATTTCCATACATTTAAGCGTAGCGATTTATAGAAACGCTGGTAGACGAAGACACCTGGATTGTACTGTAGATGGTATCTTTTGTCGTCCGATAAAATTCCTGTATATTTTTTCAACAGATCAATGTTTTACAACAACATAATAGTTTCCGGGGGCTCCACACTCTTCCCCGGTTTCATCCGACGGCTGGAAAAGGAGTTATCCCAGTACAAGAGATGTCTCCCGAACGTAAAGATTAACGTCGACGCGATGCCCATGCGGCAGTACGCGGCTTGGGCGGGCGGCTCCGTAGTGGCGTCCATGAAGAATTTGAATGGCTTCTGGCTAACCAAGGAGGAGTACGAAGACAGTGGACCTGATCGTGTTCAGTATAAGTTCTTTTGAATTAATAAAGGTTTTAGTTAAATTGTGGTTTTCATAATCATAATTTCCGCCAAAAGACGTCCACTGGACATAGGCCTCCCCAAGGTTTTTCACAACGACCGGTCATGTGCCACTTGCATCCAGCTGTTTCCCTGACCTTCACTAGGTCGTCGGTCTACCTTGGTTCTGGTTTTACAGTAGCCAAATTTCGTGAGTTATTTGACTATCAGCTGGTGTAATGAAAGCAGTCAGTGCTGCTGCTGACTCAACGTTATCGTTAACGTAACGTAACTTAAGGGTGAGACCCATCTGGCGTTGCGTTGCGTCGTCGCATAGGATCAACGCATTGTATCACCAGCGCATGACCGTCCCCCATGGATATATGGTCTAAGCCCTCCCCCGCTTCGTCTCTCGCCCGTCGGCCCGTTGAACCGTTGTGACGACGCAACGCAACGCGCTTATGGGGCCTCATCCTAACGTTAACGTTATGTTATACGTATTTCAGTGCTTCAGAAACCTTTTGTTAATTGACATTATAATTGCTAGGGTACAAGTATCTACATTTTTTTTTTGTCAGAAGACTACAGAGAAAGGAGAGATTTGTGATGGATGACTACTTGTCTTAGTGGTTTGAACCAATTATGAGTGAGTTGCCTAAGAAGGCAGGATGCCTAAGTATAATGCCTGTAAAGCAGTTTCGCGAAACAAATTGTATAATAGTTTTTTGTTCTTCGTAGCTATATCTTTTATTTGAGTCCCTCAGATACATTTAAATATAAATACCTGGTAAAACTATCTAAGGTCTGTCTAGACAAGATAAATGAAACTACATTTTCACACAGAAACATTCGTAATTTCTCTATTAATTAAACTTGAGGTCGGAATCCAATTAAACCTGTCAAGTCGTTTAGTGGATTAATAGTGTTTCTAAAATCCAATTATATTGGAATGGACCAACAAGTGTTGCCTGACATTTAATTATTTATTCAATTTATTACTATTCGGACGTTGGCGAGGGTCAAAAAGGTCCATTAAACGCCGATTCATTAATCGCTGATAAGCATTTACACGCAGTAAAAATAGGTAATAAGTTTTACGCATTTGTATTGATCTGTTAACATATTGTTGAACTTGGCTGTTATATTGGTCAATGCTGGATATATTTAGCCAAAAATGAAATGGTGGTAAGATCCATTTTCTGCTTGAGTCTTTACGTAGATTTTTTTAACCAAAGGAGATTGAAATGATACTTCTGATACCCCAAAAACCCTGAAGTCACACACAAACATTGTTGAGAAAACTTGGAAAGAATGTGTTAATTCCATGGGAACGTGTGATATTTCTTATAAATAAACAAATATATCCTGGGACATTATTTTACACACGGTTACCTGATCCCAAACTAAGCAGAGCTTGTACTATGGAAACCAGATAACTGATATACTACATATAATACTTTTTGTTTGTAAATACATACTTAATATACATAATTACACCCAGACTTGGGACATGCAGCCATGTTCATGCGCACAAATGCATGTCCCGGGTACGAATCGAACCTAAGACCTGCATCGTGAAAGGCGGAATCTACACCAACCACGCCAACGGGCCCGTCCGCGTCCCCAACATATGTCGATGATTCCTTTTTCTATAAATAAAAAAAAATGATTTTTTTGCTAATGTCCTCTTTTCATGGAATTATTGATGGCAAAAAAAAATCAAGGATTGATGGTAAAAAGCATAGATAGGTCTTTGGCATGAATAATTTCTTTGGTCTTTGGTAAAAAGCAATGACCTAAGAGAGAAAGGACGAGCCCTATGTGACGTCATCTGTAGCCAAACACGAGCACACGACCGTCCAAAATGGCGCACAGCAAAAAGTGTTGTACTTTTAGTTAGTCGATAGTATCCATATCGATATACCTAACGATCATGTCGCGGGAAAAGTGCTGGGTCCTGATTAGGTAGGTTCAGCTATGCTGGGCTAAATCAAATAAGGCAAAAAAGGGGAGAGACAAATCTGTAAGGCTCAGGTCAATGTCAAGCGTGTACATTAACGACACGATGGAGGCGGGTGCATTTCCAGGGTGGTATGGCTGGATCGTCAGGTTCTTCTGCGCAGGCACATCACTGGAGCACTCACTTGGGTTTATCCAGTTCACACAACACAATTACACAAAGGATTGAGTAGATTTCGTGCGATTAAGGTTTTTAGACACAGGAGGCACCGCGACGACGAGTGTACCAAACGAGTCGGTCAGTCAAGTGTCATGAAGGGGGGAAAGAGACCGCAGCACAAATATCACGTTAATCGGGGGTAGGCAGTACAAAATTATGTTTATATTTATGACTATTATGTTATTTTATGGCTCTGTGGAGCGAGTCACCCTCTTCCCTCTAAAATGGTTGTGCAGAGTGACGCTGCTGCTCAAGTAAAGTCATTTTCACATGGCAACTCTTCGGGGTTCGCAATTTAACGTTAGAGACCACCAGAATTTCAATGTCTCGGCCTTGTTGGCGCCTCAACTTTACCACGAAAATATGCACGTGTGGAGAGCCTCATGCATACACAGCCATCATCCCTACCTACCACTGCCCAGTGTAGCAAAAGCGTAAAATTAAAAATCTACAAATTTATCAGCTAAAAATCTTCCGAAATCGGGAGATTTTGAATAAACTCTATTTTAACTTCTTTAAGCCGTTTTAGCAAATCCCACATTTAATTTTAAAATGTTCACTATCCATAAATCAACTTGTTATCTCTGTCGCGCATCTTTATGTTCGTGAGTAGTGATGACAAATATTATGTTATCGTCACCCCGGGGTGACGGCGCGGCCCAACGTGTAGGTGAATAGAATTTGTATCGATAACTTTGAAACAAAACTTATAAGAATAGCACTACGTTTTTATGTAAACATAGCAAATATTTGTTAGTTCTATTTTATTTGAAAATATGAATTCGAGGGTACGATTATAGACGGGAACTCAATTAAAAATTAATATAATGTACACGAAAGGTATTTTCAAACACTTTAAATACACTTAAATATGAAAATAACACAACTAACCTGAAAAATGACAATCCTTCGAAATTCTTTAGAGAATCAGAACTGCATGCCCTAACGCAACACTAAACTATATTGATTTTTCCTTAATAATCCTAAATAATATAATAAAGAGTCACAAAATACACACAGTTCAGCGTAAAATTTAAAATAATTTGTATAAGACGCTGACATGACAGATGAAGTACTAACCATAGTGACCCGACCATAGCCGACAACCCAATATGCCGGTCCAAAAAGGCCCTCAGGGAGGCGGCTTACTGACGGAACTAATCAAAAACTTCCAGAAAAAAGAAATATATGACATATACTGTACTGTTTTACATAGCTAAATTGTCACGAGTAAGAATGAGACAGATATGTTTTCGTTAATGTGGTCCATATTTGCATCAAATATGTATACCATAAACAATAGCTTCGTATCTGCTAATAATAAATCTATGGTAAAAAGTAAAAAAAGTATAAAAACTGCAGTTGTCACAATTACATTTCTGAGCTGTCAGTATCTGTTATCAGTGGTCATTAATGTAAAAATGCCGTTTTCAAAGCCTGTCGTCGTAATAGACAACGGTAGCTATAGCATCAAGGCCGGCTTCGCGTGCGACAACCACCCCGTCTCCATCTTCAGGACCGTGGTGGGGAGGCCGAGCTACCTCCGAGGGACGTACGGGAGGGGACCCTACGAGGTCTACATTGGAGACGACGCGGTCTCCAGGGTCGAGGACCTGGAGCTGAGCGCGCCGGTGCAGAACGGCAGGATCGTGCACTGGGACAACATGGAGAGAATCTGGCACCACGTGTTCTACAGAGAACTGAAGGCGGCCCCTGAGGATAGGTCGGCTATCCTGACCTGCGCCGCGTCTGCGCCCATCACGGAAAAGTAGGTGTATTTCCCTGCTGACTTCTATATTTTAGACTGAAGTATCTAAGGTATTTTTACTAAGTTTTTCTACTGTAGCCGAGTAACACCATAGCTTGTTTTAGGATAGCTGGCATAGTGATGGTCATGGTCGGTTAAAGCCTCAACTCGCATCTCTGGGCTCATCAGAGTACATGAGCGAATCACATTTTCAACAAAATTTTATCGATTAGACGCGTCTACAAGCCCAAGACGTGAAAATTTATTGCTGACGCCCGCCAATATCGTTACGATCCGGTGGTACTTTTTACCTCCGCTCTCTCTATAGAGACAGCAGCCAAGCCGAGGCCGAGTCCTATGTGGCGCCCTTGAGCGTGCTGTCCCTCTACCCTTCTGGTAGGAGCACACTTTGCACTCACCACAGTCCGGGTGAAGTTGTAGAGGCCACTTTGGCCAACAACATATCCCACTAATCCCACTAATATTATAAATGTGAAAGTTTGGATGGATGGATAGATAGATAGATGGATGGATGGATGTTTGTTACTCAATCACGCCAGAACGGCTGAACGGATCTGGATGAAATTTGGCACAGAGATAGATTATAGTCTGGAATAGCACATAGGATACTTTTTATCCCGATAGTATATTCCCGTGGGACAAATTATGCGCGGACGAAAGTGCGGGCAAAAGCTAGTAGTCCATAAAAAAAAATGCCACTATGACACACCACCAAACGTTTAGAAAGCCATGGAGGTTTCCTCACGATGTTTTCCCTCACCGTTCGGCAACAAAACATTGCCATATTTCCCCGGAATCTGTCAGCACACATCAAGTATTCAATTACAAAGCTCGGCTGCGCGTCTGAGCCGCGAGCGCGAGCGCGAGGGTCGGGGGTTCGACGCCGGTTGAATAGTAATGCGGTGTTTTATTAGCGGTGATTTTTGCGCCAAAATCGATGACGTCATGACTATGATGGATTGTTTTTGATCTGAGGGACTTATATGGTATTGTAGCGTATTGAAAGGTCATCATCATCATACGCGTATTGCTACCCACTGCTGGACACAGGCCTCATCCAACACTCTGTCTTCAGCTCTATAGAAATGCTAGCCGCATTCCGCAAGTAAACCCACCCCCCCACACACACACAGGGCCCTATTCTGCCTGTTCGTGGTCTCCACTACGGAACTGGAGAATTTAGTGCCTCATTTAGTCATGTATCATGTTACATAAAACAAGCCTTTTCTAAATAAATATGGAAGTGGAACTAAGTAGGTATATAGCGTAAATAAATATAAAACTTATCGCCATTTCATCCATTCCTCCCGAACGACATTGCCCTCTTTTTTAAGCAGTCTACTATGCCGGCTATTTTGTTATATAACTCTCTAAGCGCTACTCACGCATAAAATAGCGGAATGTGTTTTATTTTCCCGGAGAGCAACAAGGAATAATTATTATGTTACCGTGTCGGGGCTGCGGTGACCCGCGTACAACGCACGGGGCGCGTCCGCGGCGCCGCGAGGACTGCGGTTCACGTTTGCATATTATTATTTGCATCAACATGGGACGGTACCATGGACCAGTTACTAAGGGGACTGGCCCTAAGCAAGTCGGCCGAGTGGTCGCCCTAGTACTAACATCGACATAAAACGAAGCGAGTAGTTCAACTATTTACCGTTAAATAGTAAAATGAAAATAAAAAAACAATGACCACGTTTTGTTTCATACAAATATCTAATAAGGGCACCTCTTTCTTTAGTCTTTACATTGTGGACGGTACCAACCTACCTACGTAAACGACAGGGTATGGCATAATAGTATATAATATAGTATATAATATAATAATAAAGGATAATGCTGAAATTGTTATCTAAAATTATGACTCTACGTAATATGATTAAAATTATTTGAGAATGAAATAGTTTGTTCGCTCAAATCTCTCAAATAGTAATAAAGGTTATAGAAGGCTCTATTTCAAACATAATCAATCATAAGATAGCCTCAGTTATCCCGGCTTGGACCCGGCCCGGCTTCGATTCCCGACGATATCTTGCCGGAATTAAACGGACCTCCACTGAATACTAATATCGTCGCTCTCTGAAAGCGGATTACGGCCTTTAGTGAAGTGAGAAAGCAACTTCGGAAGTTCCCCTAATCCCCTTTGTCGTGGGGGAGTCCCTGATAAAAGTTGGATAATGTGGCATCCTGATTTTTTGACTTGAAACTTGGATCCCAACTTGGGACTTTGATTACTTGTTGTTTAACTTGAAAACTGAGCGTTAATTGAGTTTAAAATTATTGTTAAAAGATTACTTAGACACTATTATTAAAGTTTTGGAATTGATTTGGATAAATTGTTAACTATCGTCCAACTCTAGTCCCCGTAGCACTGCATAGAGATTGCAATCAAACTTTATATTATTAGTGTCCTTTCATTTCAGAATCAAGTGTTGCGAGATTTTCTTCGAAACTCTTAACGTCCCGGCGCTCTGTGTGCAGTCTCAGAGCGTCCTGTCGCTGTACGGGTTCGGCTACACCACGGGGCTGTCCGTGGACCTCGGCTACGACACCACAGACATCCTGCCGGTGTACGAGGGAGGCCTCATCAGCTACGCCCACATCCAGACCAACCTAGCCGGCGCACAAACCTCAAAGTACATCCGGGAATCTCTCGAAGCACGCAATCTCTCGTTCGGTGCCATGGCACCGGAGATCATCGAGGCCATAAAGAAAGATTGCATGTACCTAACTCAGAATTCCGCTGTTACCAAAGACAAATATAAGTTGAATTACACTCTACCGAGCGGCGAGGTGATAGAAGTAGGTAATGAAGCATTCATGGCAGGAGAATTGTTCTTCCAACCAGCGCTGGTGCTCGGCTCCAAGACAGACATAGAACCGCTGCACGAAGCGATAGTCACTTCTGTAATGAAATGTGACTCCGAGCTACAGACTGATATGTACGACGCTATAGTGACGTGTGGTGGGCTTGCGATGACTCCAGGGTTGAACAAGAGGCTCGCTCGTGATATACAGGAGGTGGTCAACAGGCCTGTCAATATTATTGAGTCCACAGAGGCGTACTCTGTGGCGTGGCTCGGCGGGGCCACGTTCGCGGGGATGAGGGATGCTAAGAAGATTTGGGTGTATAAGAGGCAGTTCGAGGATCACGGCGAGAAGATTGTGAGGAATAAATTCCTGTAGACGACAGAAGGCACCGTCAGGGATTTATCCGAGTGCAATTGACGGATGTATTGTGTAAGTAAAGATTCGAGTAGTAAATGGATTTAAAAATGTTAATACTATTCCAATGTGTCCTGATTTGATTTACCGCCTGTCTATCGAGTCTAGTGAGCCTAGTATGAACATAACAAAATAAAGCTTTAGTAAGACTATCGGGAAGGAACTTTCCGGCAGTTCCACTAGTAAGACGTCTGCGACTGGTTAATATTAATCATACCATATTGTTCAAGAATTATGAAATAAACACGAAGTTTTCAAAATATTTTGTGGGAGCTTTACAAATAAAAAATAGGGTCGTTTCTTATTCACGGTTTTTTGTTTTATCGTTATATGTGGCCCCTAAGCCCGCGTACTCCACAGCACGACCAGTCAGCGTGCGATAGTCCACCGCGGATATGTACACACGCAGTTGCACCGGCTCTACTTTGAGCAGAGCAACGTCATTTCTTACACGTATAATGGAACCAGAATGGTCTTGTGTCATCACGTAACTAGGGTGTAGAAATTTATTTAAAACTCTGCTCTTAGTCGTCGACTTATGAGGTCGTAGTGACATATTACCATATTGAATATGGGTAACATCTCCATCTAGGCAGTGGGATGCGGTCAGAACCCAGTTTGGTAATATTAATGTACCGGTGCACATTCTATAATCGTCTTCGAGCAGTGCGACGACGTATGTGTACCTGCCGGCTGTGTCTGGATACCCCTTGTAGACGCGCAGGGACGGGCGGGGGCGGGCGGGGGCCGGGGGGCGGCGCGCGGGTGTGCACCACGGTACTAGTAACACCAGCACATATATTGTGTGCATCATGATTGTGAAATATTCACATTTATAATCGTACAGAGCTATTTCGACACGGCATAAAAATGTTATATTAACCATAAATAAATCATAAAATTATTGTTTATGATTCAATTTCCCTGCTATATTTCAAAACCAAGCAATAAACTTACCAATCCTGTGTATGCCTTTATAACGTGCTTTCATTCCTAAAGGCGTAATTATATAAATATATATAATTATATAAATATTAATCAGCAAATCAATTGATAAAAAATTATTACCCCAGGTAAGGTATAACCATGGACCAATGGTTTGCTTATTAATTGCTTACCCAAGCAATATTTTTGTATTAATAGATTTTTTTATTTATTTCCCAAAATATCCTGAATCATGTGTAGATGCATATTTTAAAATATTGCCGACGATTTCGATTTCGATTTCACCTGTATAATTATGGTGTTCATCCTGTATATTTAACAAAGTCAAAGCCAAAAAATATTTTCAGTCATAAGTCATGTAGGCTCAAGGAATCACTTATGAATCATCATCATCATCATTTCAGCCAAAAGACGTCCACTGTTGGACATAGGCCTCCACAAAGTTTTCCACAACGACCGGTCCTGTGCCACTTGCATCCAGCGGTTTCCCGCGACCTTCGTCATAAATACCTATTTTAGTATTACTACTAGTTCGTAATGCCGCCGTTTTCAGTGAGAAGAACCGGCAAGAACCGCAACGGTTACTCTTTTCTATAGAAAAATAAAAAATGTGCACCTTTTCAAAACAGAAAAGCAATGTGAGCAGGCAGCACCAGTCACTAGAAATATATATTAACATAGATACAGTTAATAGATTTAGGTATGTAAATCAAAATATTCCTAACTGTCTATGAATTTCATAGAAAACTAGCCTAGTGAGCTGTGCATACCAAAGATCTATATTATAATAATTAAGCTTTATGTATAACAATATTTTTTTTATATGCATGAATCAAATTATCGAATCACAATTATTATTACTATTATTTTTTATTTTTATTTTACTTTTTACTGATTTCTGACATTTAATATGAATTTAATAATAATGTTGTATATGAATTTAATTTAATATGAAACATTTAATATGAATTAATTAAATAAATAAAGATCTTTATTAGGTAGTGCTTTTCTACTCCAACTTTACATTAAAAACAAAAAGGTAAAATGAAACAACACACAACCCCGCTGTCTCTCTCACTCCTCACCGCGTTTACGAAGTTATAAAATCCAAGGCCCTTTGCAGCTGAAATTCAATTACTCTGATCGATACATCATACAAACTAATCCAAACTCTTTGTACACATGTATACAGTAGTCATTCGCTTATCAGCCCCACGAGTGGTAGGAAATGATTTGTTTTCAGCGCATATTGTTCTTCCGGTGGAAGTAGTTTCAGGCGCATGGGGATTCCGGGGACGCGCTGTGGTGGACATACCATGGTGTGGGGATCAGGGAAATGGGTTTATAGATTGTATGCCTTTATGGAAGATATATGGAAGTGTGCGTCCAAATGCCTCGCATTGCTCGCGGCCTCGCCCTAGCACACATGCTACGACATTACGTCTATGCGTTCCAACGTCAAAACTGAGTGCTCGGGCGCGGCATGCGCATGGTAGATGAAGCTATTCATTACTCGCAGCAATATGCGAGAAAATATCGTATTGTTAAAAATCGTATGACGCATCGCATTGTTAGCGGTCATATTTACTGAGTGTCCTAATTAAAGTTTACGCGAGTAAGTACCAATAAGGACCACTAACCAGCAAGCCAATAAGGATAACGTGTTAAACGCATTCGAAATTCAAAATGTTTTTGCCTACGGGGGCATTTACAAATTGTAACCGCACAAATTCTGTCTACCGCCGGATCGGAAACGCGACCTCGACTGAGAAGATCCGGCGGGCTTGTCTTTTTTACATTGTTTTTTTTATCGCCATTTAATTATTTTAATACAACGTATTTTGGTAAACAATAGTGTGCTGCCCTCCGAAATAGCAAGGCAAGACACGCTACACTTTGACATGGCACTGTTATTAACGAAGTATATTTGAGCGATCAGTCCCAAGCTGATTTATCTCCCAAGTAATCCGAGATTCATCCGACATTCGTAGTTCTATAATTAATCTATAACTAATCTCTAAACCCTTCTACTTAAATTATATACATTCATCCACAATTTGTAGTTATATTTTGATTAAACGATGCGACGTTAATTAGACCGTATACATTACACGCACGTGTTAATTGGTAGTTGGTTTAATTAAATCCCATAATTACCACAAACGCCATAATAGTTTACATAATAGTGTGTTAGATAACTGATGATATGTACTGTAGTTTCAAACTATTTGTAACCCCACCAGGGATTCAAATGTGATGTTATGTACGGGCCCGTTAGCGTGGTTGGCGCGAAGGCGCCTTTCACGCTGCAGGTTGTAGGTTCGATTCCTACCCGGGACATGCATTTGTGTGCATGAACATGTCTGTATGTCCCGTGGGTGTATATGTATATTAAGTATGTATTTACAAATAAAAAAGTAGTAAGTATATGTAGTAATATCAGTTATCTGGTTTTCATAGTACAAGCTCTGCTTAGTTTGGGATCAGGTAGCCATGTGTAAAAAATGTCCCAGGATATTATTATTATTATCGATCAAAATCGCTACTTCTGCCGGTCCGGAAGCGATCGCCCGCGAACTGGTTTATTACATAGATAAATAATTATTCTATCAATCAGTACTGTTACTCACAGATCAAAGTAAGTTGAAAGTTATAATGGATACGCAGAGTAAGACAAAATATACTCATTGCATATCGTTTATTCTGCAAAGTCTACGTCTATCTTTATTCTTTATATCTAGTATATCTCCGTTACCGGTCCATTTACAGAATTATGATTCGCTTTAGAGCGAAGCGAAATATTCTACCGAGGGTACATTGATGGCGACTTAGAATCACGATTAGTGAACGAAGCTAATCTTGATCCATAATACTTATTATCTTTGTTCTGTAGATGGTGGCGTCTTCACCCGACTGCCTCTGAAGGAGGGTTGTTAATCTAAGGTACCGTGTGAGTCTAATGGAGCTTTTAAAAGAACCCTTTGGAGAGCACCAATTGAGTCCTAACTTAACTTTCAATAAAAAATACTTTATTCAATTTTGATATCAATGCTTTGCCTTGCCTTGGAATCGTATACATCGGCTTCCTTGTATTAAAAGCGGGTATGTACACAAAATTTTGAGCGATGGAACTAGAACTATAACTATACTTCTTGATATTCCATTTTTTGTCGACATTAGACATAATTTCCAGGTTTAACATACCAAAAAATTTTCGAAAGTATAAGGCCCACATAAATCTTCATGAATCCTGCAATAGTATGAGAATAGCATCCGATTGGCTTATAGTGGATGGATGCGGGATGTTTAGCTCCATAACAAATAAATAAATAACTGGCCGGTATTTGGTGAAGCACCGAGCGAGTGACGTCACGATAGATAGCTGGTCTTCAATCGCTAAGCGATCCCGTTCCCAGCAATATTTCACGCCAACAGGTGCTCGTGTGGGTAAGGCATGCTATAGCCGTCTACGAGAGAGGAACGATTTTAATTTTACAAGAATTTTCTCTATACTGTTTACCGCAGTCTTTTCTAGTTTTAATCATTTATAATGGCAGTGGCGACATAGCCGAAACGAATATCTTTCATTTTCCTGATAGAAGAGAAAAGGGTCATAGGGAAGGGAAGGGAGGGGCGATTGGACCTGTTCACCCGCTTATCGTACGCCGATCTTCTTTTTCAACTGTCATTCATCTCACGAATAACATCCGACCGATTATTTCGAGTTGAACAACGCTAACTAACTTACTAACTTTAGAGAGATGAGACAAACATGTCATTAACAAACTTGAGAGCAGTACAAATAATATCTTATTTGGTCAGGCAACAAATCTTAACATTGGCCTCAAGGATGCAACGGCTTCAGTAGATTTTATTATTTGTGTTTCAGCATGTTGTAGAGTAATGACTACCACCAAAATTACCAACAGTTAGAAATTCCCGGTGATAAGGAATGACGAATGAGTGGGATGCACGCGTTTTAATAATAATACATATTTTCCTTCCAGAAGGTCTAGCACAGCTGGCGGTGACAAGACAAAGTGTGAGACATTTAAATTATGTCTCATTTTCTATTATGAAATTCGAAAGAGAAAGCGCGACTCAGCGTAACGAAATCTGTGAGGTATAGTTCTGTCGCGTTGCTGTGCTAGGCCTACTGATAGATTTATGAATTCATTTATTAAAATCTCCTCCTCAACTGCTAGGACAGCAATGGTATCAATGTACATATATTTCTTGATTCATTATTTCTTTATTTTCGCAATAATTTATATAAACCACTGTATCTGCTTGCCCGATATACATGAGGTATTATAACTAAGTAGGTAAATAATTTGGAAATGATCACCAGATCTTTGTGAGTCTATTATGAGCAACCTCCTTTTCTATAAATCATTATTCTAATATTTCTTTAGTCATTATATAGTTTATCCAGTTTAGGAAAGCGCTGATGCCAGTGAACTGAGCGCTAGGAATCATGGCGCCAGTCGCTTCCACGCCACCCATGAGAACTCCAATAATTTTTCCCTCATGTAACAGCGGCCCGCCGGAGTCCCCCGGCATCAAGCCCTGTTCTTTGTCGGAACACTTCGGCGACACGCACAAGAACTGCCCTGAGTCTTTATGTTCGCACGGTACTATCACTCCGTCTCCCACCTGCAGGAGACGACTTTGATCCGCTATCATAGTTTCTATACGGTTCTTGTCTGTAGATCGAAACGTAAAACCGTAGCCAGCATACTCCACAGCGCGTCCAATCAGCGTTTTATAGTCCAACGCAGATATAGTTCCGTAGCCACGAACGTGCACCGGCTCTACATTTAGCAAAGCTATGTCACTAATTATATATTTTACTTCTCCGTTGTGCCTAGTTATCGCTTTGTAATTAGGATGTAGGAATTTCTTTAAAATTCTGCTTTTAGTGGTCGACTCTTCGGCTGCTTGTGACATATTACCATATTGAATTGCGCTAGGGTTTCCTATCGATATGCAGTGGGATGCGGTCAGAACCCAGATTTGTGATATAAGAGTACCGGTACATGTTCTAAGAGAAAACTCAAGCTCTTCTTCGAGCAGTGCGACAACGTAGGGGTACCTGCCGGCTGTGTCTGGATACCCCCGGTAGACGCGCAGGGCCGGGCGGGGGCGGGCGGGGGCCGGGGCGCGCCGCGCGGGCGAGCACCACGGCACTAGTAACACCAGCACATATATTGTGTGCATCATAATTGTAAGTGCGCGCCAGAACTGGTGACAGCGCAGCACTGTTTCCAACAAGGTAAACAGTTCTATTTCATCACGTCGTAAAAAAATAGTTAATATTTTACTACTTATAGGTAACTTTTCAATTTTCTTCCTAGGTTTCGAAACCTTAGTATAATTAAATTCAGACTGCGCTGAAAACGTTAGATGGTGTTTTAAGGTTTCTTATAGGTTAAGAACATAGACGAACCATATAAAGGACTGGGTCTAAGCTACCAGGCCGCGTTGCTATTACATCGCACAGCTCGGCCGGTGACGTCATCACAGTAGGCGTGGCTTAAGTCAGTGTGCTATTGGCGTTCGTCCTGTGCAGAGGTCTTGCCAACGTTCGCATCCCAAATATAATTCTATTTGACACTAGATGGCGACCCTCGGTACGTTCTTTTATATGAATCTACACTTAGTGACATCTAGTGTGAAAAACTTAAACTACGTACTAACATCGAAATAAAACGAACCCAGTAGTTCTGCTATTTACCGGTAGATCGGGGGGGGCGGAGCTTGTATATTGCCGCCCAGTTTTTAACCCCCACCACCCGCGCCACCCCGCGCAAAATTTCCACGCGTTGTTTCATAGGGAAATCTAATATGGGCACCTCTATCTTTAGTCTTTACTCTATGGTTAAGAATGACAGCATCCTTGGTAACAGTATGCTATCTCGATTGCACTATGATGTACCACACTGTTTATGTGCTGACAGTATGTGATTTGGTTTAGTTGTATTGAGTAATGTAACAAGCTTAGATAATTGATTGGTCGAGCCTCGACTAGATGGCTTCGGTGTAGTTGTAAAATGCGGCAACGAATAATGCTCATATAAATGAGCATACGAGTCCAACTTGACGTAATCTCGTAGCAACCACTCTGTCACACTGATCTGCCGTGTAGACATTTTTCTTTAATTATATTTACATAGTAAAATGCCGGCCTGCGCGGTAAAATTATGCAGAAACAATCAATCAAACAATAAGAAAGACACTGGGATCACATACCATCAGTAAGTATTGCATAATATCCTAATTTCAACGAAAAATAACACCAACCATTAAAATGTCAAAGAATATAAATTACACCGTTCAGTGATACCGCGTAATAAAACGTAATTTCCCCAAGGTTGCGATTTTTATTGTTCTGCAAATACATAATTATTTTTATATAAGGTCGTAAGTTATAAATAGATATTTTGCAAGGCACCTTACTAAATGCTGAAGATGATGTATCCACCCTACCATAAAAAAATAATCGCTGGGTATAAATATTTTCGATCGGTTGGTTCAGCTGGTTAGTAACGAGCATTAAAAATTCCTTGGTAACGAGTGATTCAGTCAAAGGAACCCAACATATTTCTTTTTGTGGTAAGTATCACAGAGAACATAGAGGGAAGAGTTGTTCTTTTTTAAAAACTTTCATTTTTTAATTAATGGCCTCTTTCCATTCGGACCCAATGTGATTCTGCCAATGTCAACGTCTTATTAGATTTACCTAAGAAACAACGTGTGACAATTTGCGCGGGTGAAGGGGTCGTTGAGGACAGAGATAGGTGGAGGAGGATGGGAGAGACCTATGCCCAGCAGTGGGACGAAATAGGTAAATAAAAAATGGGAAACTTTTTTTATACAGTCTACTAGTAAGTAGCTTATAAAATACATAAGTGAACAGTCAAATAAATGTCAAATGGTGAATGAATGTATATGAAAATATTTATTTTCCCACATTTAAATAATTAGGTTTAGTGGAGGGCGTACATTTTTATCTCTACCTTCATATACATTCATTCACCATTTGACATTTATTTGACTGTTCACTTACATTATGTATTTTATAAGCTACTTACATCAAAACAGCAACTAAGTATCTACTTACTAGTAGACTGTATAAAAAAACGTTTCCCATTTTTTATTTACCTATTTCGTCCCACTGCTGGGCATAGGTCTGTCTCATCCTCCTCCACCTATCTCTGTCCTCAACGACTCTTTGTCAGTCCTTCTCTAAGGCGTCAAGATCATCGCACCATCTCTTTCTAGGCCTGCCGCAACGCCGTCTTCCATCTTCCGGAACCCACTCGCTTGAAATTTTAGCCCACTTGTCAGGATCCATTCTATTCTATGGCCTGCCCCTCTCCACTTAAGTTTGGTAGTCTTTGATTCATGGGGTAAAAGTTTAGAAGTTGACCACACTATTTACTCATGCTTGTGTGCGTTGACGCAATTAGTTACACACATTACAATATTGAGATTGCCGCATTCAAGGAGCTTTATTTCATATGACGTGCGGTGTCTTCCTAAAGGCACGTCACTGGTAACAAGAATATAAAATCTTTTTTTCTCAGAAATTTTATTATTATAGTAGTAAAATATTTACATTTTTATAGCTTGTTGGAATAGCAAAGTGTAGTTGAAAATGTCGACATTCCTCACAATCATGATGCACACAGTGCTGGTGTCACTAGTACCGTGGTGCCCGGCCCCCGCCCGCCCCCGCCCGGCCCTGCGCGTCTACAAGGGGTGTCCAGACACAGCCGGCAGGTACACATACGTCGTCGCACTGCTCGAAGACGATTGGAGAATGTGCACCGGTACTCTTATATCACCAAACTGGGTTCTGACCGCATCCCACTGCATAGAAGATGTTACCCATATTCAATATGGTAATATGTCACTACGACCTCGTGAGTCAAGGACTATGAGCAGAGTTTTAAATAAATTTATATATTAAGAATAAAGATATAATAAATGACATAGCTCTGCTCAAAGTAGAACCAGTGCAACTGCGTGTGTACGGGAACATATCCGCGGTGGACTATCGCACGATGACTGGTGTTGCTGTGGAGTACACGGGCTTAGGGGCCACACATAACCATAAAACAAAAAACCGTGAATATGTCGAGTACAAGGATCAAAAGCGTCCAGTGCAGTGGGGAGAGGGCGGTAGTCGAATGGGACTTCTATGACGATCAGTATCTGTGCGTGGCTCCGAAGTGTTCCAACAATGAACAGAACACGTTACCGGGGGACTCCGGGTCGGCGTTGTTCCATGACGGCATAATAGTTGGAGTCCTCATGGGTGGATATGACTTGCCTCCAATCTCAATGTTCACCGCTATCAGCCCTTTTTAAGCTGGATAAGCTCTGTAATTATTAGCTAGAGAAACGCATTGGAATGACGATTATTAAATATGTATAAATGACTTTACCCATTCGATCCCCGGTGGGGCATGCACCAATGGATGAATTTTCATCTATGTGCATAATTTACAGTTCGCTGACGGTGAGGGAAAACATCGTGAGGAAACCTACCTATCCCTCGGGATTAGGTAATAGTCAGTTCCTATATACACGGCGACAAGTTTCACCACCTGTCACGTTGGGTTCTGACTATCTGGTGAAACGTGGGCTTTGAGTTGGTTGATACCTGCACAATGTGGTGGTGTATGGCCACTCAAGCCTCTGACAACCCCCGAATGGGGATAAAAGTCGTGACGTTACATTTCAAATGACTTTTAGTTTTAACCGACTTTATAAGAGGACGTCCTCATTCCAACCTGTAGGTTTATTTTTTAAAGTTTTATAGTAAAATTAAGGAACGTCATGTCCATTATCCGTTCGTCCTTCTATCTGTATATTAAGAGGTTTTTTTATTCAGCGACTATCGGGTTTATGTGGCTGAAATCTGATACACTTTGTTTCTAGTATTCCACGACTTTGGTTAAGTAAATTGTGCACGGCCCTACACGCACTTGGCCGTTTTTCTGTGTACTATGATACACAGCCGACAGTCAAATGTAGGTTGGGTGGTAGAGTTAATTTATGCACTCATTTGAAAGGAGAGCACCACGTTTTAAGAAAGTTTCTTAGCGATGAACCTTAAGGACTTACCAAGAGTCAGAACGTTGGCTGTCGCTATATAATTTGATGTTTAAAACATACCACATGAAAGTTCAGATCGTCAGGAATAAAATGTATTTGTTAATTTTAATATTACCAAATTTTGTAGAAGGCAAATGAGAAATATAATATATTATTATGTATGTTGTATTAAACACTGAATAATTATTTTATTCTCTTCTTAACGCCTCACATATACTATGTGAAACCTTTACCAATATAATGCTTAACACTTTTTTTAACAATGTGCACTAACAACATAATAATAAATATCCTGGGATATTCTTTTACACACGGCTACCTGATCCCAAACTAAGCAGAACTTGTACTATGGAACCAGATAACTGATATTACTACATATACTACTTTTTGTTTGTAAATACATAGGTACTTAATATACATAATTACACCCAGATTCGGGACATGCAGACATGTTCATATACACAAGCATGTCCCGGGTAGGAATCGAAAAATCGACCTGCAGCGTGATAGGCGGAATCTAAACTAACCACGCCAACGGGCCCGTCAAATGACCGATAAATCGATAAACCTTTTAATTATAAATACGAATCGAAAACAAATACGAAATACCCGTATTAGGCCGGATTAAGGGGAGGGAAAAATCCGTGTCCACACCGGGATCGGTGTTTTTGCACCCGCATTTGCAGGCAAAGGGTTAATTTGAATTTATGATAGCTATAAATATTGTTGAAGCCTACAAAAGAGTTATTGGAGGCAATTTATTATACGTGTAGACATTTGAGCGTTATTTTTAGGGGGTGAACGCTCTGTATATTTTCAGGGCAAGATTATTATGAATAGTTTAATAAATAATCAATACGATCAGAGAATAATCATTCTACTACATAATATAGTCTATGGATCGCTAAAGAATATTTCGAAACTTTGAGTAGGTATCTAAAACCGATGTGGTCACCTTTGCAGGAGATATCTTTAGCAGGAGGGCCTTTGAAGGATGGAGGAGGGCTGGCAAATCTGAAGTTGGTGGAGGATTTGCTCAGAAATGGGATAAATATCTTACTGCGTGGTATGGTATTTATACTGATATGCCTCGTGAATCTTGATATCGTGATTCAGGATTGTATATTGTATTGGAGCGCTGGACTCAGCGCCATCTGTTGGTAGCGATATAAGAAGTGGCTACAAGTACCCATGTGCAGTAAAGTATTTCACTGACCTGCGCTCCGACCATCCCCTCCCTGAGCCTCGGCAGGTCGGTGTGGGAGTACTTGGAGATGGACCAGGGCTCCACCACGGTCAGGTCCGTGTTCAGCTCGAAGTCGTTGATCTGGTTGCGCAGGAACTTCCTGATGTTCCATGGTAGGTCGTTGTGTCTGGGCGAAGATAAGAGAACATTCATGTTGTTTCTGTTGGTGTAAACTTGCTTAACTATTTTGCTCTCCTCGTAAGAGGAAGACAGGTATATTTTGAAAGTGTTAGTATAGTCTCATGATTTTGATGAAGATAAAAAAACCCCTGAGCTCCTTCTGGTATGACATCGGGCCATAGGAAACGAAAAGAAGTCATGCTCTCCGGGCTGTAATTACCAGGCAGTCGGTCGGGAGGGTACTGTGACTCACCCATCAGTGAGGGGCACTTCCTCGAGGATCTGCTTAGCTATCTCGAGCCGCTCCCTGTCATACGAGGCGGCCGCCACCACGGCGGTCACCGCCAGCAGCAGGCACGCCACCGCCCGACGCTCGCACGGGCTCACCATTCTTGCTGGAAGACGAAATAGACTTATCCCCAAATTCATGGAAAGTTATGATCGACCTGCAGTAGAATTACAAATCACATTTGTTCCTAAAAATGATTTTCAAAACCATTGTAAACTGGCTAAAATCTCTATGAATTTGGGGGTTAAAATATGCAAAAGCGCATTATTGTCTACACAAGGCCTCAAGTATTAGTGACCAGTGGTTTGCTATTGGTTCAAAGTGAGCAAAATTGAGTTCCAGTCCCCCTATCCAAGTGGCTTCGTCAACAAGCGTTTCTACAAATCGCTACGCTTCATGACGAAGCCACTTGGCTAGGGGGCAGGCGTGGTGACTTTATCAGAGAGCACTATGGGGTCCTATCACCATCCGTATTACTTGGGTCTTCAATATCTCTCCCCCAAGAGTAATGTATAAATATATATATAACGTCACGACTTTTATCCCCACTCGGGGGTAGTCAGAGGCTTGAGTGGCCATACACCACCACATTGTGGAGGTGTTAAGTCAACTCAAAGCCCACGTTTCACCAGATAGTCAGAACGCAACGTGACAGGTGGTGAACCTTGTCGCCGTGAAGAGTAATTTATGTTACGTATAAGATACTCCGGTCTGTGATTCGTTTTAAATTCCGGCGAATGAAGGCAGAACAATGGCGTACTAACAATATGACGATACAAGAGAGCTAGAGAAATATTCATTTAGAAAAAGTGAACAAACTGATAGCCCTATGAAGTCCTTAAAATCATCATATTATTACTACGTAAGAATATTGATGCAGTATGTTTTACTGTTTAAAAATAAGGTATTTCAAAAAAAAAATTGCTTTGCCTTCTATTGCTTGTATATCATGCAAAATGTTGTTGGTTTAAAACACCACTACTGACCTATCAGAATCCGAAAACAATTAAGAAGTAATCCTGCTATTTGTTCTCATTCCATGATACCCGTAGATTAGTGATTGGTCTCCGAGAGCGGCGCGCGCCCATTACTTTCATATTATATCACTGATGATAACGCAATAATAAATAACGTACTTAATTTAACATTGTCATTAACGCCTGTGAAATTGTAATAAATTTAACATAGTCTAGCATTCAGAATGTCCCAGGTTCGATCCCCGGTGGGGCATGCACCAATGGATGAATTTTCATCTATGTGCATAATTTACAGTTCGCTGACGGTGAGGGAAAACATCGTGAGGAAACCTACCTATCCCTCGGGATTAGGTAATAGTCAGTTCCTGTATACACGGCGACAAGGCTCACCACCTGTCACGTTGGGTTCTGACTATCTGGTGAAACGTGGGCTTTGAGTTGATTAATACCTCCACAATGTGGTGGTGTATGGCCACTCAAGCCTCTGACTACCCCCGAATGGGGATAAAAGTCGTGACGTTACATTTTTTACATTTACATTTAACATAGTCTACCTTGTTACACAACTACAAACGTCCTCCCTTTCCATCCGTCTCTACCTGCTGTAAAGCTGCCAGACATAAGCTTAAATACATCATCCGCTAATCCCTACAAGGGCTACAATTTTGCATCCAAAAACACAATCCCTCGGAAAATTTTAATTACTTTTAAAGCTCCCTTGTTAGACCTCTTTTTACCTCTCTATCACTCTCGCGTGTATTTAAATTAATGTCTCGTTCGCTCGTGCGTTTGACAGTAAAATTTAGGGACCTGTAGAGTCTGTTTTCATGTTTTCTGCTTTAAATTGTGTCCGTTTCAGGGTGTGTTAGGGATGCAAGGGGATGATTAAAAGGCTTAATATTAACGTTCTGGGGTTGACGTAAAGGGTATGCGACTGCTCTGTGTCGGTATACTTGACCGTGGCTGGATAAATGGTTCAGTTTACTCGGCTCAAGTTTTGTTAAACGAAATTTTTTCAATAGCTTTTTTTTTTTTTTTTTTTTTTTTTTATAGGACTGCGGTGGCAAAAAAGCGTACGGCCCGCCTGATGTTAAGCAGTTACCGTAGCCTATAGATGCTTACAATACCAAAGGTATTGCTCGCACATTGCCGACCTGAAGGGGAGTGGGATGGAGGGAGGGGGAGGGGGGGTGGGCTTACGGCTCTCTCACTCATCGTACGAAACGCAGCTGTAATAGCTGCTTTACGCCGATCTTCTGTGAGAGGGTGGTACTACCCCGGTCGAGCCAGCCCGTTTATGAGCTGCAGTCAATTGGCTACAGCTGGGCTCTACCACCTTCAAAACAAGCTACGTCCAGATGTGTCACATGCCGCGCGAGGCAAATTGCCTCACGAAGTTTGACTTGCCTCCCGCGAGGCAAATGCGCGTCCTGCCTCAACTGAGCGCTGGCATTTGCCTCGCCTAGTTTGGCATAGTCATCAGACAGAACGATGTCAAACGTGTCAAACTGATTGCTCGGCTGTACCTTTCTCTGTCTAGAGTGTCAGTTGCCTCGCCATTTGCCTCGCGCGGCATGCGACTGAGGCAAACGTCGTGCTTCGCGAGGCATGTGGGTGAGCAGCCTCGCGCGGCATGTGTATGTTGTAGACACGTCTATTGAGGTCTATGTATTCGATTCTGAAAAAAACTAACCAATTTTTTAAACGTAATTTGTAGGATATCCAACTTTACTTTTGTGGATACTTAATCCGTCACTGCATATTACACGTTTACATGCAATTTACAACAAAATGTTTAAGATCCTCCGTCAGATAGATAAAAGCCAAAGCCAAAGTCTCTATGATCCAATCTTCCTGAAATTAACATACTCAGTGTAGAGATGCTATTCTCGTAGGAGTAGTCTGGCTCGCACATCTCAGGTTGAACACGGTAATGCATTTAGCACCTCCCCTGACACTGATAGCATAGAGCGCGTGTCGAGGAATCTATTCAAGATGGTGAAATACATAGTTTGATAGATACCATCATTTTATAAGTCAAGTAACGAATTCCTTAAGAAAAGATTATTTAAATCCCTGTTCGCTTCTTCACGTTTCATCGAATCGTTACCAAGCTATGTTTTTTTTTAGTCTATATGACTGTCCCACTCCTGGGCATAGGCTTCCCCTTTTAATTCCACACCACTCTGCTCGTGGAAATTTCCGGCCACGTTTTACCAACATAAGTTTATTTCTAGACTGGGCAAAGGTCCAGGGACAAGCCATGATTCCACTTTTTCATCTTCCCGTTTACATAACACACACGGATAGGCACCAAGTATATTATGATGTCTGCACTCAACGCGCTCGTGAGCCACGCTCCTGGACTGGTCTTAGGGCCATCGCAGACTTGCTACTTTCTGCATCGGCGATCGGCGATTTAGTCGCTTTTAGCAACGGAGCAGTCGCTGCGTCCGACCGCAGAGAGTCGCCAAAACGCGATGCAGTCGCAAAATCGCCGATCGCCGATGCAAAAAGTAGCTAGTCTGCGGTGGCCCTTATTTGCTGATGAATGGAAGGTGATATTGTTAGAATGACAGAGTGAAATAAATTGAATTTGAGTAATAAATTGGTAATATTTACCGTTCTAATTATAAATAAATAAATTATTTTACAGTCGTGCAACTGAAGTAGGCGGAGCATATAAATCCGCCATCAAAACCTCCTAATTCATACCAAAAGCATTATTTAAGGCGATACCTCTCGAACCAAGGCCGAGGGTGGCAGGTGCCGTTCTTTTATCTAATTAAAAGAAAATGGAAATCTTTGTCCTACCTTTTTTACCCGAAAAAGTAATTACGAAAAAAGTATGCCAAGTTAAACGTTTACTTTAAGAGTTACGCCGATAGAAACGTTGAGGACAATGGTATTTAAAATAAAATAGCTTTCTTTTTGGTCGGGACGACGGCGACGGTGTAGTGTGAGAGCTGGGGAATATTGTATCTTATTTGTTAAGCTTGTTTTTTAATCTCCGCTGTAGGCACCTACTTTGGGTATTAATTTAACGCAAAATTAAAAAGAAACAAGCAACCTATTTAGAGGTAAAGATTTCTCCACAAAATTTAATGGTTCCTTATCAAAATGGCCTCTGATTTAAAAAGGACACTGATTATCTTGAAGAGTTTCTATGGAACTTTTCGGGAGGTATAAAATAAATGTTTTCAAACTTCTATTATTAAGAAGTTTTTTGAAGATACTTGGCCAAGTGCGAATCTTAAAACTTTTATGCCCAAACATTATTCATTGTTACCTCTCTAATATATATATTTTTTTAATCTAATGGCCTCTTTCCATTGAGTCGAGCCCACAGAGTAAAGACTAAAGAAAGAGGTGCCCTTATTAGATATTTGTATGAAACAAAACGTTGTCATTGTTTTTCATTTTACTATTTACCGGTAAATAGTTGAACTACTCGCTTCGTTTTATGTCGATGTTAGTACTAGGCCGACCACTCGGCCGACTTGCTTAAGGCCAGTCCCCTTAGTAACTGGTCCATGGTCGAGCCCAATGTGATTCTGCCAATGTCAACGTAATGGCGATTAAGGTTTGTTGCATCGACGTACTACCATTGAACATGACTGTGGACTACAAACTTTATTTTCCATTCGTTTAATCAAAAATAATCCTTATGTGACGGACTTAACGCCCACGATGCACGCATTATAAAAACCGGTCCGAGCCAGATACCTATAACTGCGCCTTCTTTCCCTTTCTAACAGTACAACCTTTCATCCCTTGTGTTGCCAGTTAATATTTATTCGATCACCTTAAACTTGGTACATTTTCATGTTAAGAATAATAAACAATAAAGTCGATTAATGAAATACCTATGGTAAAGTATAAGAATATCCTAAGATTAAAATTTCAAATATAAATAAATATCTGAAAATAAGTACTTACCTTCTTTAATAATTCGCTTGTAATTGTCAGTTCCGTTATGTCACTTATGTCTATAGGAATCGTAGCAGAAATAAAATTAAACACTTGAAACACAGAACGTCAATTTGCGTGACACACGACATTTTCAGCGAATTTTAAATCTAGAGGATTGTGCTGAATTTTCTTATAAAAATGGGTAGAATATGCGTAATGGAAGGGTGTAAAAGCGAATATTATCCGAATTAAGGATTATCTTAACATAGGTAAGTGGGTAACTATGTTTTCCACGTTAAGTACATTTAAGATGTTCGGGTGACATAAATTTCGTTAGTAAAAAGGACTATAATATCAATCTTATTATGTGTCTGTGTTAACTGAGGAATATCGTCGTTCACACGCTCAAGGAACGCGCACGTATAGGGCCAGATGAACCCTTTCAGGGCCCCTAGGCAATGTAATTCTCGGGGCCCCTTTCCTTTACCCTTTTGTTACTTTTTAATAGTACATTACTGCCACGGTCTGTAATGAGTGTGTTGCTGGGCGCGTTGTTGATGGCCGAAAGCACGGCGCAGCGCAGCTCCAGGGCTCCACAGCGCGGTCAGCATTGCAACCCTTGATGGACAATATAAAATAAAGGCCGAGACCGATGGTTTGTCGATTGAAATTGTTTGAAATCGGGACGACTTTTGACTTTACACTTCCCGATTACTCCTAAGCAATAAAAAACAAAAAAAACTATTTTGTCTTTTTCAGATTACCTAAAACTACAGATCCCAGGCGTGTAAATTGGTTACAACGAATACCTATTGGCTACAGAAAAATTACCCAAAATTCCGTCATATGCAGCAAGCATTTTAAGCCGACAGATTATGTCCCTAATTTAACACAACGAGTTTTAAAAGAAAATGCCCTGCCCTCACTGTTCCTTTTCGTTAGCACAAAGGACAATGGGCAAAAATGGTCCAAATGTCTAACACTTCCGAGACCTACGTCACTCGATAGACCACTACATACTGAGTAACTTTTGCAAAGACAGTTCAACAAAATAGGTTGTCAGTAAAAAATGAGTAGTTTCAAAGAATATTTTAATTTTTTTATTTCACACTTAGTGTTATGTCTTATACATTTTTTTCGAAAGGCAACAATATAAATTCACTTTCTAACATTAAATAAAAATAAAAAAAGCTGTCAGAAAGCAAAAAATGCCGTGAAACATATTTTATTATTATTATTGTTACCTGATGATAAGTGAAAAAGTAAGGTAACGCATATAAGGTACCTGCTTATTTATTTTATAGAAGCGCAACATCAGAAAATACGTAAGAATGCTGCTGTTGTTGTTGTTGTTCACTTTTCATCAGGTAACAAAAATAATAATAAAATATTTTTCACGGCATTTTTTGCTTTCTGACAGCTTATTTTATTTTTATTTAATGTTAGTAAGAGTAGTTGTATTGTTGCCTTTCGAAAAAAATGTATAAACATAATAATAAGGGTGAAATAAAAAAAAATATGTTTTCTAAACTACCCATATTTTTTTACTGACAGCTTATTTTGTTGATCTGTCTTTGTAAAAGTTACTCAGTATTTAGTGGTCTATCGGGTTACGTAGGTCTCGTCAGTGGTGTATATTTGGACCAAGTCCCATACAATTTTGCCCATTGTCCTTTAATTTTGTCTTATGGTCTAATTAGTTGGATATTCTTAGGGTACCGTACCTAATAAGGAAAAACAACTAAACCCTAATATGATCACTTTGTTGTCCTTCTGTCTGTCTCTATGTCCGTCTGACACAACTTGCACAGCCCAAATCAAACATAACATGTTAACAGTAGTAGGTACCTTTTATAGCATAGAAAAAGAGTAAGTATAGGAAAGATAAGTATAGGAAAAACCATGGATATGGAGAGCCTAGACAACGTCCAAGCGTGTGAAGTGTCAGGTTACTTTATATTACAAAGTGGCAAAATCTACGATCTTAAATACTATTTTGTAACTTCATTTAGGTTGCCAAGATACAGACAGGCACTCGTGTGGTTTGGCCACCGCAGACTAATTTATTGTACCTACTCATGTTCTTAAGAAAATAAACATCCCTTTCCTTATTTTATTATTTCCCTATCATAACAATCTCGGAACAAAAGCACGTTTTCACTAGATGTCCATGGGGACGTTCTCAAAATTTCAAAATATTATGGTCACTCTTGTTGGCAAAGGAAACAACGTTCAGTATGGTATCTCGCTGTCGGCTTCACTTTTGCTGCCAAGTCCGCATTCCAGGTGTTAGAGACTTAAAACTTCCTTGGTTTGTTGTCATAGGAATTTAAATAGACACATTTGTGTTGCAGCCTTCAAATATACGAGTATTCCCAAATTAGCCTTTGCGTTTAGTTTACGTTCCGAGAATTTGATCCCACTGTCGGCCGGTGCAAAAATACAGATTATGACATGCACAGTTTTGATTTTCATCAAAATATACCCCGAGGCATTATTTGAGCACTATTTGCTATTCCCTACAGTTTCGGATTCCGCCACCCAACCCTTGAAAATTCACCCTGTATACCTTTTTGTTATGAACATGGAGCCCTTTTAAAACCATTTGTAGCTTTAATAAGGGCTATATGTATGCAGGGCTGCGAGCGACCGGTATCTGCTCGGGTAATCTCGCTTGATTATAATAAAGGTTATATTAAGTAGGTGCCAACCCTGTGTAGATCATATCTCTTTATATAAATTAGCTTTTTGCGAAGCTTTTGAGATTGTTTTCAACTAGAGATTCATACGAGTTCCGTCACTTGTATGACGCCATGATTTTGTATTTATTACTAGTAGTAGTACTAGGAGTGAATATGATTTCTAATAACGATATATATCACCGTTGTATAGGTATTCATTCACTGAAGAATTTATGTTTACTGTTGGGGATACCTGTCACACCTTCGACCGTCTAGCTTATATTGATGAATGTATGTGAACTGGGGTATTCACAGTTTACGGAAAGTTTCCGATAGAAGTAGCAGCCTATTTTTCTCCTTTTAATGCATTTTTCGAACATGAAATCCATTTCGGACGTTTTCCGTTAGCTAATTGCGGAATAGGAAAAAATATTGGTTAATATCAGGAATCGAAAACTTTCTTGCAAATGTAAAGAACAACCCCCCGCCCCGCCCCCTAACCCCCCTGGACCAGAGCTCCCCAGCTAAACTAATATAGACTGACCCCACTTACCGCCAGCTAAAAAGCTGAGTGACTTAATTTTCCTTTTCGGTGCTTGACCTGTAACAAAAAGGGCCCAAATTATATTAACTGTAAATTATATTAGCTGAAACATTCCGATGAAATTTCTGATATAGAGGGTCCATACCTAACAGTCAGGAGAGTCCGATCTGTTCGCGACAGTGTGTGTAGAACACACGATTC
Source organism: Drymonia ruficornis (assembly GCA_947859195.1). NCBI lineage: Eukaryota > Metazoa > Arthropoda > Insecta > Lepidoptera > Notodontidae > Drymonia > Drymonia ruficornis. The sequence continues at coordinate 393,930 of OX401907.1, read as the reverse complement.
ACCGAAGTAGAAATCGAATAGTGTGGAACTTTGTAGAAAGTTCTAGAAATAATCGAATGTTCCAGAAAGAATCGAATGTTCCAAAACTATGTTTGAGTAGTCGCTGGAAGGATCGAGAATATTCGAGAAATTCCATAAGATTCCCGAACATTCTAATAGAATATACTGGAACATTCGGGAAGCTTCCAGAAGTTTCGGTACGTCGACCATCCATAGTGGAATAGAGTCGAACATTCTGGAAGACTGATGGTGTGAGACGGTGTTATATGTTAGAAAGAGACAGAGCACCCACACCGAGGTATATAAGCCGGCCGATTTCGGCAGACCGTCACTCCCGTCAGAGTAGTCGGATCGAATACAAGTCTTCAAGAGACAACAGTGAACCGAAATAGTGACAAGTATACTCCCGTCTGAGTAGTCAGTGAGGCAACAAGTCTCAGAAGAAAACCGTGATAGTGAAAGTGTACTTCCGCCTGAGTAGTGGAATCAAACACAGCTCCGAGGAAAATAGAAGTGCGAATTACCGTGAAGACAGCGATTCTTCAGCATAGTGTTATAGTGCTCATACAGTGTTTTAGGGTATGTTAGTTAATACAGAAGTCCGTATATCTGTATATGTGTTTCTCTTCCTACTCCTTCACTAGGTCGCTCGAGAACCATTCCGTGGTACATACGGGCGTCAGTGGCTAACCTCTCCTACGCCACCCGTCCGGTACATATTGTTGGTCCTTCGAGCCGGATCTCGGAGTGACTATTTGTGAAGTGAACTGTAAGCAGTGATTTCGTGGACAGCATCAACAGTGACTTACAGTCAGTGTTCTACCGGCAGTGATCTCCCGTTCTACGGTGTCTCCGTGATTGCTGCATCACCGTACCGTGTTCTCGTCATCACTGTGTAAGTCTGTGATCGTGGAATATGCCGATCACACGTTCGAAAGGAAGAGCTGCTAAAGCCTGGGTGGTAGAAGTGTCGAGGAATGCTCCCCCGACTGATGAAGCCACCACACGAGATGAGCAACCGTCGCACTCACCGTCGGCCACAGTCGTCGAGCATGCAACTCGAGCTGTGGACTCCCCAGCACCGGCACCACCGACATACGCACTCACCGCGCCGGTTACAGAGCTGGGTCATCGTTCCGATACCGATACCACAGAACCGATGGCGCGAGAAGAAGCCCGCGCCACACCGAAATTGCGAGCAGCCAACGTACCAAGTCAACCGCGCCGCCCCTCGAAAAGGGCTATACAGGCAGAAAGGGAGATGTTGAAGCTCCAGTTGAGATTGGCAGAGCTCGCATGGCTAGAAGCTAAGGACGCCGACTCCGAAGAGGACTACGAAGACGACGGGAAGTCAAGAACTGGGTATGTGCAATCGTGGTTGGAAACCAACCAAACCTCAGTACCGTCGGAGCCGGAACCAAGAAAGCAGCAGCTAGCCACCGAGGATCAAGCAATGCGCACTGCGCCGCCGGCTTGTCCAGTTACTGATCGACCGCCGCTAGTTTTCGAGGGACAGGTGAAGCGCACTGCGCTGCCGGCCTGCCCAGATATCGAGCAACCACCGCTAGCAACCGTAGGATGGGCAACGCGCACCGCACTGCAGGCCTGTCCAACCATCGTGAAGCCGCCGGTCAACGCCAGTACCGAAAAGGGCTTCTATTCCGAAATAGAAGAGTTGAGAAGGGAGATAGCTGAACTCCGAAGCAGAGGGCATAGTTCGACGGAGCACAAAGATCCGCAGCGACTTTATATCTCCGAAGCCGCCTCAGCTATGAAAGTGAAGACTGAGGATGTTAGGCCAGTGACTCAACTGTGTTCAGCAGCTACAGCAAGAGTCATGATGGACTTACCGAATTATAGTGGGGCTCACACCGAATGGCTATCGTTCAAGGCGATATACAACGCGACTAGTAAATACTTCACCGACGTCGAGAATACGGCAAGGCTGAGAAGAAGCCTCAAGGGAAAAGCCTTGGAGGTAGTCAGCTCAGAACTTATCGCGCACGCCAAACCCGATGAGATAGTCAGCGAACTGGAAATGCATTTCGGTCGTCCAGACGCCATCGCCGTTGCTGAGTTAGAAAAACTCAGTGCTCTACCACGCTGCACAGATTCGCCAAGTGACTTGTGCACCTTCGCCAGCAAGGTCAGAAGCAGTGTCGTTACCCTTCGCGCCCTCAACCGAGAGAATTACCTTATCAGCCCACAGCTGGTAAAGGGTCTCGCCGACAAGCTATCTCCAATGTACCGTGCTCTTTGGTACGAATTCGCCGGAAGGGATAGCATTGGGCTTCCAGATTTGAGTCATCTCAGTGAGTTCCTCACAGACCGCGCCAGACTCTGTGGTTCGTATGCGCCACCAGAACCAGCAGACTTGCACACCTCCCGACGGACAGCTCAACATACGCACACTGCTGTGACAGTTCCGGATAGGAAAACTTCGAAGTGCAAGATCTGCGAGAAGGAAGATCATCGTGAAATCGACTGCAACCGTTTTAAGGACGCTGATGTTGAGCGAAGGTGGGAATTCGCGAAGAGGCATAATCTATGTTTCCGGTGCCTACGAGTCAGAGTCCATGATCATTCATGTGAAAAGCGACAATGTGGAGTCGAAGGATGTGTTGGCACACATCACCGCCTGCTTCACTACCAGCAGAAAGAAGGCACAGGGACTAACAATCCCATATCGAGTGAGGCAGTGACCAATGCCTGGACAGCCGTAAAGTCGCAGGCATTGCTCAAAATCGTACCAGTCACAGTTTCCGGACCGGCGGGAGAAGCACACGAATACGCCTTGTTGGATGACGGGTCCACCGTATCGTTAATAGACGATGATATCGCCCGCAAAGTGGGCGTGACCGGCCACCATGAGCCACTCAAGGTGGAAGCAATTGGGAACCACGTCATCGACATGCCTGCGTCCCGACGAGTCAACGTGTCACTCCGCGGTCAACACGAAGAAAAGTCATTTCCGTTTTCTGCACGCACCGTTCTAGATCTACGTCTAGCTCCGCAGACCGTCTCGAAATCGTGCATCGTAAAGTGTAGGCATCTCCGTAGCCTGCAAAAGAATCTAAAGTATGGCACCGTAGTACCCCGAATATTGATCGGCCAAGATAATTGGCATTTGCTCCTCGCTAGTGACGTACGCACCGGACCGACAAGTCAACCAGTAGCGTCGCTGACACCGCTCGGCTGGGTACTTCATGGCACACGCACGAGAGAACCGGTTCATCAAGTCCATTTCGTCAGTAGAGTTGCTGATTCCGATAAAATGGACAAACCGTTAAGGGGTTCATCGAAAGCCAAGCCGAGACTCTACAACATCGACTGCAACAAGTGGGACATCGACCCAGCACTTCAGCGGAAGGGTCCCTCGAATTGGCCAACCGCAAGGCCTACCGTCTCCGTTACCGCCGGAGAAGAGCGGGTGTTAACCTCGGTAGAAATCCGAGACACACCGCAACCGACCCAAACCGTCCCAAACTATCGTAGTGGGAACCGCTCGTACGTATCCAAGACGTATTACCGAAGAAGTCCTAAGGGTCCCCAAGCTGACCCTGACTGGAAACAATCACAGATGAATATACCGAAGAAGACGAACACCTATCGCCGACCGTACCGCACGACGACTCGACTGGCAGCTTTTAACGCTGCTTTCAACGGAGAGTCTGGAGTACTTCCAAGTCGAGCCAGTCAAGAAGACACCCACGTCTCCGTATATGGTGATGGAGAAGAGTTCATCACACCGGACCACTTCCTATCGAAAGGTTCTGCCAGTCTATACCGGCGGGAGCCTAATGGATGTGGTCGTAAGTTCAAAGTGGGTGATCGTGCATTAATTGCGGATGAACCGTTTCCCCGCAACACTCGGCCACGTGGCAGGATTGTGGCAATCTACCCTAGAGGACACAACCGAATAATCGAAGTCCGCACCGCTGCTGGTATTCTGAAGAAACCAGCTGAAAAGATAATACCGCAACCGAAATAACGTCGCTCACGCAACAGAGATGCAGCATCATTCCGAGTAAGGATGCTGCACGGCGGGAGAAATGTTCGCGACAGTGTGTGTAGAACACACGATTCACCGAAGTAGAAATCGAATAGTGTGGAACTTTGTAGAAAGTTCTAGAAATAATCGAATGTTCCAGAAAGAATCGAATGTTCCAAAACTATGTTTGAGTAGTCGCTGGAAGGATCGAGAATATTCGAGAAATTCCATAAGATTCCCGAACATTCTAATAGAATATACTGGAACATTCGGGAAGCTTCCAGAAGTTTCGGTACGTCGACCATCCATAGTGGAATAGAGTCGAACATTCTGGAAGACTGATGGTGTGAGACGGTGTTATATGTTAGAAAGAGACAGAGCACCCACACCGAGGTATATAAGCCGGCCGATTTCGGCAGACCGTCACTCCCGTCAGAGTAGTCGGATCGAATACAAGTCTTCAAGAGACAACAGTGAACCGAAATAGTGACAAGTATACTCCCGTCTGAGTAGTCAGTGAGGCAACAAGTCTCAGAAGAAAACCGTGATAGTGAAAGTGTACTTCCGCCTGAGTAGTGGAATCAAACACAGCTCCGAGGAAAATAGAAGTGCGAATTACCGTGAAGACAGCGATTCTTCAGCATAGTGTTATAGTGCTCATACAGTGTTTTAGGGTATGTTAGTTAATACAGAAGTCCGTATATCTGTATATGTGTTTCTCTTCCTACTCCTTCACTAGGTCGCTCGAGAACCATTCCGTGGTACATACGGGCGTCAGTGGCTAACCTCTCCTACGCCACCCGTCCGGTACACGATCCTTATAACGTCTAAAATATAGAAGAGGCTAAAATATAAATAGAGGTATTGATGTATTATTTTAGCAGATATGGTACGTCCTAACATTGCAATCACTAGACTTGCACACTACCATGCAGCCAAATTCACCTTCAACCACCAATTTAAAGGCATGTTGATGCGTATTATTCACCAGAACATGAGCTTATTGGCGCAATATCGACATGTTTTTCAACATAATTTTCCGCGAACGGTTGAGTCGTATGTGTCCTAGACTCCGTTTAGTATGACATATTATTTTGGACAGTCGGATGTTTCCCTCTTTCTTGGTAATGTCTTAGAGCCCTAGCGCACGAGGACACTAGTGGTAGCGCAACCCGTCGCTCCACCAACAAATTGTACAAAGCTGTATGGAGGGTATCGCACCTGCGGGGCAATTGCGTAACTTTTTCGTCAATGTTTCAATTGGTGTCGTCCATCCTGTGTTGCTTTATCAATTGAAATTTATTGAAATCGGGAAGAGTGAACTCCAGACTCATCCAGATTTCAATTAATTTCAACTGAAAATGCAATATGGGATGAACGAAAACAATTGAAACATTGACGAAAAAGTTACGCAATCGCCCCGCTGGTGTACGCTTGGTAGCGCAACCAATTCGGTGTCGGCTATCGAATACCCGCTGGTGGCGCAACCATGGTTGCCTCGTGCGATATCGCAGCTTATGTACAGCCTGTATAATGTTTGTCTCCAATCCTCCGTGAATCTGGTCACCTCAGAAGAGCACTCTCCGCAATATAAAGCATGTTTGGCTCGTTAGGCCGAAGGTCGGTACTCGGGAGGCTGGCAAGTGGATCGATGAGGGCAACGGATAGTTGCGATAAAGGCTGTTGTTTGTTCCAAGGTGATCTCAAGAATTGCAGATGCCTGTCACGTACATTGACTTATCGAACTAGCTAAAACATATTATGGTGCTCCCACACTGCTGTTAGAAAATGTTTACTAACGTTAGTATTACATTTTGTTAACAAACGTTTCATCACAACGTTCTTCAAGAAGAAGATCACAATGTTAAAAAATGTTTTCATGTTAGATAATGTTAGTGAACATTTCTAAACGAAATTGTTAGTTACCAATTGTTAGCTAACAATTCCTAACAGAATGTGACAATTCCTAACATTTGTTAGTAAATGTATTAGTGTTAGAAAATGTTAGAAAACATTTCATAACAGCAGTGTGGGAGCACCATTACGGTTTCTTTAAACTTTTGGATCAACGTTACTTAGTACAGACAGAATTATTACTATTTTTTATGTGATTGAGGTGGCAAAGAAGCGTACGGCCCACCTGATGTTAAACATTTACTGTAGCCTATAGATGCAATATCAACGGCATTGCTCACACGTAGGGAAGTAGGACAGAAGGAGGGGTAGGGGGTTGAGTTTCCGACCCTATAACTCATCGTAGGAAACGCGGCTGGTAATAGCTACTTTACGCCAATCTTCTGTGAGAGGGTGGTACTACCCTGGTTGAGCCAGCCCATTAAGCTGTAGCTGGCTACAGCTTGGCTCTACCATCAATATCGGGTCCTCAAAAATGTAAATGGAAAATTATGAAACATGAACACTTTTAATAGCCTCCTCGGCCGGGTATCATAAACAGGAATTATACGACATGATGGCTTACTCTGCCGGCTCTTCTGTCGATAACGAGCCGACTCTACCTATTTTAAACCTCCTTTCACGGAGATAAGCTAAGCACAATGGATTATTTTAAAGCTTCGGTTTAGAGCAGCAGCGATATTGGAGATGTATGATCTATCCCTCGAGCTCAATGAACGAGCACGCACGCTGTCACTGTTACTCTTACTTATAATATGTATCATGTGAGCAGGACGAAATATGGACTAATATGTACGTTAACGGAACGCTACAAAGATTGTATAGGCGTTTACTCAAAATACTTCTAAGGGCTTGTTTCAGAATCGTCGAATAACATTTATTTACGAAATAAAAACGATGTTTTGACAATTTTTCCATAGAATATCTGGGGAGTTACTCCGAAATACGTCGCTGACGGATCGTCCGAAGTACGGATTCGATTTACGATCAAAACAATGTCAAATCGTAGAGAAAAACGAAAGAAGAAATGTCAAATCACGACAATCTGTCAGCCGAAACGTTAGGTTCGTATTTCGGAGTAGGCCAGCTGGCTTATTCTTCGTCTGATCGTTTTACGATGACCTTCGGTGTCAAAAAAAATAATGACACCGAAGGTCCACGTAAAACGGTCAGACAAAAAATGGCCCATCTGTCATAACGTCTCTATTTGATAAGTTAAAGTTATCCCACGATTTTGAAACAGGCCCCGAGTATGGTACATTTTCATCCGTAAAACTCATGATCATGCGCTACGGAAACTCATTCAGCTTTACATTGTTCTTACGTGTCTAGCACCTGAGCAGTGTTAGCCGATGGGATAAGCACGCGTCTTGCGGGTCCTGGGTTCAAACCCTAGCTCCACCTATGGATTTTTCGAAATCTATGTGTGAATCATAACTTTGAGATTATCACTTGCTTACGGTGAAGGAAAACATCGTGAGGAAACCTGCATGTCTAAGACATGTGAAATCCACCAACCCGCACTGGGCCAGCGTGGTGGATCATGGCCTGAATCCCCCTCGCATTGAGTGGAGGCTCGTGTCGAGCAGTGGGACGTTAAAAGGGCTAATATTCTACGTGTATAGTAGTGCAATCTTAGGAGTATTAAATCACCAGTATTCAGATAACCTATTTATTTTCAAGATATTGAAGTCAAAGGGCCTTCGAAATGGTTTACAACGTCGCTCAAACTCAATTTTAGTCTCTAAATTAAACCGGACTCCTGTTTGCAGCTGACACCGTAAAGTACCTACTCTATGCTGACGGCACGAGATGGGTGTTAGCATGGGGACACAACGAGTGGAAATACCAAAAATGGGAAGTTCAAAATGATAAAAGACATAAAAAGACATAACAATTTATTTATCATAAAAAGACACACATATAATAAATTTCTGGTGGTCCTCAAACTAGGCGTGAACCTGTATCACGAGGCCAAGGAGTTGTGGTGTGGAGTTGATGTTGATAATATTACCCGAAGTCATCCTAGACGAAGTATAACGACCTATTAGACGAAAGTTTTCAAAATGGTGCCCTAAACCTACACGCTGGTTTACTTGGTTATTTTTATTTATTTTAATCTAGGTAATAATAACTAAAATTTACACCTTTCTTAACTGATTTTTAGAAGATTTAAAATTGTTATACAGAAATGTGGAGTATAAATTTAATGTCCCTCCTTTCTAGCTCTCGTAGCATCTCCATCTTAACCATTGTTAGTTTGACACGTGAGCGAGGGCAAATGTCAAGTGTACGTATTATACATAGATCTAATCGGTAGAGCGGAGGAGAGATGCGCTCTACCGAGGAATGGCAATTTGTCGGTAGAGTGCCGATTACGCTGTGCACTTGTGCTTTTCATCTCGTACATTTTGAATGTATAAATACATTGTATTTTGACGCATTTTCTCGTTTAAGGATTGGTTAAAAAATGTCAAGAAAAAGCTTTTAAGTGTAAGATGTACTCCACTTGACGATTTTATCTCATTATCATTGTCCATTACAGAGCTGTTGGAGCTCTGTACCGCGAAATGGTTTCGGGATAAATTTAATTATAAACCTAGTACGGCGCAGGTCACCTCGGTACTGAGTACCACAATCGTTTCAGAATACGCTGCTGGACCCTTCAATGGAGGAGAATTCATCAGACCAGTGCGAGTTGGCAAACCACACACGTCTCTTTCGAGAGACGTGCAGATTTCCTTACGATACGTACCTTCATTGATCAGAATCTTTATTGGAAATAACATCCGCATATTAAATATTAAACACCGAAAGTTGCAAGCTTATTCCACTTTGTACACCTGGGTTATATCACCTGGGTGCACGAAGTAGAACAAAAAGTCGCCTCATATCACCTGACAAATTGGATCACTCAGGGATATCAACCAGGTGCAAATAATGGAAATAATTAGGGACACCTGCTTACTGTTTCCGCTGTAGGAACTTACTAAAATATAGTACCTACCTACCATAGATTTATCTATATCTATACTTCTATACTAATATATAAAGAGGGAAATGCTGACTGACTGACTGACTGACTGACTGACTGACTGACTCATCAACGCCGAGCCGAAACTACTGAAGTTAGAGACATGAAATTTGGATAGTATATATATTTTGTGACGTAGGCAAGCAATAAGAAGTGATTTTGGAAAATTCAACCCCTAAGGGGGTTAAATAGGGGATGAAAGTTTGTATGCAAGTTCGTCATTTTTCAAGTTAGAATAATGAAAATTTGTGTTGTGGTGTCTTTTTAAAAATAAAAAATTTGGTTTTCGGCGTTTTTGAATATTCAACCCCTAAGGTGGTAAAATAGGGGATGAAAGTTAGTTGGGAAGTTTGTATAGATGTTCGTTATTTTTGAAGTTAGAATTATGAAAATTGGTGTTTAGGTTCCTTTTTAAAAATAAAAAACTTGAATTGCTGCGTTTTTGAAAATTCAACCCCTAAGGGGGTAAAATAGGGGACGAAAGTTTGTATGGAAGTTCGTCATTTCTGAGGTTAGCATAATGAAAATTTGTGTTTAGGTTTCTGCTTACGCATTAAAAATAATAATTTCAGCTTTTTTGAAAATTTAAACCCTAAGGGGTTAAAATAGGGGTGGAAAGTTTGTATGGAAGTTCGTCATTTTTTGAAGTAGGAATTATAAAAATTGGTGATTAGGTGACTTTTAAAAGATCAACAATATTAATTTCAGAGTTTTTCAAAATACATCCCCTAAGGGGTTAAAATAGGGGATGAAAGTTTGAATGTAAATTCGTCATTTTTGTAGTTAGAGTTATGAAAATTGGTGATTTGGTGTCTTACAAAAAAAAAGCGTTTTTAAAATTATACGGGGTATGGGATACGGGATACGCGATATGGGATACGGGATTTGGGATACGGGTAACGAGATACGGGATGTGGGATGCGGGATACGGGATACGGGATGTGGGATGCGTGATACGGGATACGGATACGGATACGGATACGGGATGCGTGATACGGGATACGGATACAGATACGGGAAAGGATACGGATACAGATACGGGATACGGGATACGGATACGGGTTACGGGATGTGGGATGCGGGATACGGGATACGGGATGTGGGATGCGTGATACGGGATGTGGGATGCGTGATACGGGATACGGATGCGTGATACGGGATACGGATACGGGATACGGGATGTGGGATGTGGGATGCGTGATACGGGATACGGATACGGGATTTGGGACGTGGGATGCGGGATGCGGGATGCGTGATACGGGATACTGGATACTGGATACTGGCTACTGGATACTGGCTACTGGATACGGGATACGGGATACGGGATACGGGATACGGGATACGGGATACGGGATACGGGATACGGGATACGGGATACGGGATACGGGATACGGGATACGGGATACGGGATACGGAATATGGGATACAGAATCAGGGATATGAGATACGGGTTCTGGGATATCCAGGATACGGGATTTGGGTTCCAGCAAACGGAAACGGAATTTTTTAAATTTATATCCTGCGCGGACGAAGTCGCGGGCAAAAGCTAGTTCTGTATACTTCGCCCCGGCCGGGTCGAGACTACAATGGACGGTTTAACTGTCAAACAGGAACAGATTGACCGTGCGATTGCAGCGCAGCGGGCAGCCGCCGCCGCGACTAATTGTGTTTCAGGATGGTTTCAGGCTTTCGACGTCCGCACTGGGCTCCAGTGGGATGCGGGCAATATTCACGGTACGATTCTAACACGGGACGCGTGGTGTGTACACCCGGATGAATATGGAACAATTGCTTATATTACACTAGCTTTTGCCTACGACTTCGTCCGCGCTGAACAACAATTTTCATAATTGAACCTTCAAAAATAACGAACTTCCATACAAATTTTCATACTCTATTTAACGGTTGAATTTCCAAAATTCCTTTCTTAGTACACCTCTACCCATCAAGACACATACACCCTCCAAATTTCAAGTCCCTACGGCCAGCGGTTTAGGCTGTGCGTTGTCTGTCAGTCAGTGAGTCAGGACTTTGATTCTTATCTATACTTCTATACTAATATATAAAGAGGGAAATGCTGACTGACTGACTGACTGACTGACTGACTGACTGACTCATCAACGCCGAGCCGAAACTATTGAAGTTAGAGACATGAAATTTGGACAGTAGATATATTTTGTGACGTAGGCAAGCAATAAGAAGCGATTTTTGAAAATTCAACCCCTAAGGGGGTTAAATAGGGGATGAAAGTTTGTATGCAAGTTCGTCATTTATCAAATTAGAATTATAAAAATTGGTGTGGAGGTGAAGTTTTAAAAATAAAAAATATGGTTTTCAGCTTTTTGAAAAATTCAACCCCTAAGGTGGTAAAATAGGGGATGAAAGTTAGTTGGGAAGTGAGTATAGATGTTCGTCATTTTTGATGATAGAATTATGAAAATTGGTGTATAGGTTCCTTTTTATAAATAAAAAACTTGAATTGCTGCGTTTTTGAAAATTCAACCCCTAAGGGGGTAAAATAGGGGACGAAAGTTTGTATGGAAGTTCGTCATTTCTGAGGTTAGAATAATGAAAATTTGTGTTTAGGTTTCTTTTTACGTATTATAAATAAAAAAAATCAGCATTTTTGAAATTTCAACCCTTAAGGGTATTAAATAGGGGATGAAAGTTTGTATGCAAGTTTGTCATTTTTCAAGTTAGAATTATGAAAATTGGTGATAAGGTGTCTTTTTAAAAATAAAAAATTATGGGTCTCGGCGTTTTTGAAAGTTCAACCCCTAAGGGGATTAAATAGGGGATGAAAGTTTGTACGCAAGTTCGTAATTTTTCAAGTTAGAACTATGAAAATTAGTGATTAGGTCTCTTTATAAAAATAAAAAAATATGGGTTTGGGCGTGTTTGAAAATTCAACCTCTAAGGGGGTAAACTAGGGGACGAAAATTTGTATGGAAGTTCGTCATTTCTGAGGTTAGAATAATGAAAATTTGTGTTTAGGTTTCTTTTTACGTATTATAAATAAATATTTCAGCATTTGTGAAATTTCAACCCCTAAGGGGATTAAATAGGGGATGAAAGTTGGTATGCAAGTTTGTCATTTTTCAATTTAGAATTATGAAAATTGGTTTTTAGGAGTCTTTTTAAAAATTAAAAAATATGGGTCTCGGCGTTTTTGAAAATTCAACCCCTAAGGGGATTAAATAGGGGATGAAAGTTTGTATGCAAGTTCGTCATTTTTCAAGTTAGAATGATGAAAATTGGTGTTTAGGTATCTTTTAAAAAAATATGTTTCGGCGTCTTTTTAAAATTCAACCCCTAAGGGGATTAAATAGGGGATGAAAGTTTGTATGCAAGTTCGTTATTTTTCAAGTTAATATTATGAAAATTGGTGTTTAGGTGACTTTTTAAAAATAAAAAATATGGGTTTCGGCGTTTTTTAATATTCGACTCCTAAGGTGGTAAAATAGGGGATGAAAGTTCATATGGAAATTCGTCATTTCTGAGGTAATAAATAATGAACAATTGAGTTTAGGTATCTTTTTACGTATCAAAAAATATGGATTTCTACTTTTTTGATGTAGCCAATTGACTGCAGCTCATATTATATGGGCTGGCTCGACCGGGGTAGTACCACCCTCTCACAGAAGATCGGCGTAAAGCAGCTATTACAACTGCGTTTTCGTACGATGAGTGAGGGAGCCAAAAGCTCCATCCCACTCCCCTTCAGGTCGGCAATTTGCGAGCAATGCCTTTGGAATTGTAAGCATCTATAGGGTACGGTCACTGCTTAACATCAAGCGACCGTACGTTTTTTTGCCAACGCAGTCCTATAAAAAAATGTAGGTTGATCCTTTAAGGAAAATATTTATATAGTAAGCATCTATAGGCTACGGTAACTGCTTAACATCGGGCGGGCCGTACGCTTTATTGTCACCCCAGTCCTATAATAACAAAAAAAAACAGGTTGATACTTTAATGAAAATATTTATATAGTAAGCATCTATAGGCTACGGTAACTGCTTAACATCAGGTGGGCCGTACGCTTTTTTGCCACCGCAGTCCTATAAAAAAATATAGATTGATGCTTTAAGGAAAAAATATATATAGTAAGCATCTATAGGCTACGGTAACTGCTTAACATCAGGCGGGCCGCACGCTTTTTTGCCACCGCAGTCCTATAATAAAAAAAATATAGGTCGATACTTTAAGGAGAATATTTATATAGTAAGCATCTATAGGCTACGGTAACCGCTTAACGTCAGGCGGGCCGTACGCATTATTGCAACCGCAGTCCTATGATAAAAAAATCTGGTTAATACTTTAAGGAAAATATTTATATAGTAAGCATCTATAGGCTACTACTGCTTAACATCAGGCGGGCCGTACGCTTTTTTGCCACCGCAGTCCTATAAAAAAATATAGATTGATGCTTTAAGGAAAAAATATATATAGTAAGCATCTATAGGCTACGGTAACTGCTTAACATCAGGCGGGCCGCACGCTTTTTTGCCACCGCAGATATATAATAAAAAAAATATAGGTCGATACTTTAAGGAGAATATTTATATAGTAAGCATCTATAGGCTACTACTGCTTAACATCAGGCGGGCCGTACGCATTTTTGCCACCGCAGTCCTATAATAAAAAAATATCCGGGATCCGGCAAACGGAAGCTGGGATCTGGGAAACGGGATCCGGGATTAAGAAAATGAGATCCGGGATACGGGACCCGGGAAAGGAAATCTGGGGTATGAAATCCGGGATATGGGATACGGGACCCGTGATATCCGGGATACGGGAACCGGCATCCGGCAAACGGAATCTGGGATCCGGGATACGGAACCCGGGAAACAAGATCCAGGATACGTAATTCAGGATATTTGATATGAGATTCGTGATATCAGGGATACGGAATCCGGGTAACGAGTTCCGGGATACGGGATCCAGGAAACGAGATCCGGGATATGGGATACGAGATACGGGATCCGTGATATCCGGGATACGGGATCCGGGATTTAGCTAACGGAATCTGGGAACGGGATCCGGGATATTCGGTATACGGGATTCGGGATCCGGAAAACGGGATCCAGGATCCGGGCAACGGGACCTGAGTAACGAGATCCAGGATACAAAATCCGGGTCCGGGAAACGGGATCCGGGGTCCGATTTTTTTTTATTTCAATTCTCCGCGGACGAAGTCGCGGGCAAAAGCTAGTACATATATATTTAGAAGATTGTGTCTGCTCATGGATGCTCGTAACCCAAAATTAGTTAGAGCCTGAATATTGGTAACTTTATAAAAGTTCATAGAAAAAAAATATGGTCATAATAATAGGACCTCCCTAGATAGATAACGTGCTACATTTACACAGCGAAACACCGCACGATAATAAAATAGTTCAGTAAGTTTTTCATTCTAAAATCTAGACTGCCTTAACATGCGAGCGAGCTACATGTCGAACATTACGGTCCCGGGCCCGTGGTTGGCGCGGAGGCGCCTTTCACGCTGCAGGTCGTAGGTTCGATTCCTACCCGGGACATGCATTTGTGTGCATGAACATGTCTGTATGTCCCGAGTCTGGGTGTATATGTATATTATGTATGTATTTACAAATAAAAAAGTAGTATATTTAGTAATATCAGTTATCCGGTTTCCATAGTAAAAGCCCTGCTTAGTTTGGGATCAGGTAACCGTGTGTACAAAAATGTCCCAGGATATTATTTATTTATTTATTTATTACCAACTGTTCTATTGGTTCGTGAAGATCGATGCCGCAATAGATCGAAAAACAACACACAGTAATTAAGAGGCGTCCCGGGAGACCGCAGGGACAGGGGTCTAATGATTTACTTAATTAACCCACAGGGATCTTGTTGCTGACAGCACGACCCCTGTTATTAATTTGCTGAAAAAGTAACTGAAATTCAACCTAATTTATCGGTAATGTAAATACTGAGACTTTGGGGTAAATGTCATTTGAAAACCTACTGAAGTTTTCTGAATACACTGAATGGATGATGGAAAACATGGAAATGGATACTTAATATCTTCATGAATTTATAGATTCGTACCCTGAACCTTTTTGCTTATTGAAAAGTAAATGATACATTTCTTAATTCAACATTCAACAGTGAAATGTTGATTGATATATTACACTGTCTCTTACTTGTCTGTCTGTTTTACTCTCTGTCTGCTCTGTCTGTACCTTCGAGATAATAGGCAGGATTTTGTAATGTAATACTTTTAAGTATTACGTTGCTAATATTACGAACCGGTGGTAACACTAAAATATTGTTTTTTTTTTTACGATTTATAAATGCTACATATAGCTTACATGATTTTTGTTTATTATTTATTTTATTTGAATAAACAATTACTGGTCTGATAAAGAAACCGAAAATAAATAGATAAATAAATGGCACAACAACTTAAGAAATATTTAAGTAGTATAGCGCACAGTGGCGCCCTCATTAGTGCAGGCAAAGCCGACACTAATCGTCATCATTGAAGCGGACGGAGACAAATGACACAAATTGTGACATCACTGCGAAATGCCGGATGTGCGTATCAAACACAGAGTAAAGACTAAAGAAAGAGGTGCCCTTATCTACACTAATAATAATAATAATAATAATATTATAAAGAGAAAAGATTTGTATTTTTGGATTTTTGTATTATTTATATTATGTACAACGGCAAACAGGATCCTAGATACAGGGTCCAGGATCCGGTATCAGAGATCCGATTTATTTAATTTAAATTTTACACGGACGATGTCGCGGGGAAAAGCTATTAGATATATGTATGAAAAAAAACGTGGTCATTGTTTTTTCATTTTCATTGTTCTATCTACCGGTAAATAGTTGAACTACTGGCTTCGTTTTATGTCGATGTTAGTACTAGGCCGACCACTCGGCCGAGTTGCTTAGGGCCAGTCCCCTTAGTAATTGGTCCATGGTATCAAGCTAAAAATAATATAATACAATTTCAGGAAACATTCACTTTAACGTACAAAGGGAAAAAAGCATGAAAGGGGTGTATTTGCGTCGCACAGTGGCGCCTCATTAGTGGAGCTGTCGATGCAGCTACAGTGGGGTAAGTAGGTAGCAAGTTTCGGAACCACTGTCTTTATGGCACGTCTTTCACTAAGGGCCGTAAGATCAAATTGCAGTTTAAACCACGAGAGGCAGTGTAAACTCCCGTCTTCCATATAAAATGTAAAGTTTAAAGCATTGATCTTACTCTTACGGCCCTAGCAGTTAGACCGATCTTTGATTATTTACTTGTCTAGATGGACTGTTGCGCTGCAATCGCAACGAAAAAAACAGGCCAGATTTGAAAGCGCTGTGTGCGTGTCACGCACACAAGTATGAGTAAACTATTGTCTCTGCGTCACTGACGGTGCGTTCTGAGTGATACCAGCTTTTGAATATTTTAATATAATATTTCAAAAGATGGGGAAAAGAGTTTTGATTTTGAGGTATCTATATTTTTTTATGTTAAATTTAAATTCATTTAATTATTTTTATTCATATACTAGCCGTATGCGCATATGGATTACTAGGAGGTATACCTACTAGGTAAAATATTACTAGTTAAAATAGGTAAACTAAAATTTTATTATTTCGTATTTAATACTTTATATGGCGGCTTAAAAATTCGAAATAATGCTTTTTGGATTATGATAAAACATTTTTTTAAAATAAGGTAACGCTCACATGGGAATTTTAAATTCAATGAACAGGCAACCCTGTAAACATGGCGTCAAATGGCGGTACATTTTAGGATAAATGTACACTTTATTAATTTAATTGTTTCTTAAACAAATTGTTATTTCAAGTTTACTTGGACCGATGATGGTATTTTTCTTAGTTTTTTTAAATTTTCCGTTGTAATTCCTGCACACTTTTATTAGCGCATATCGTCATTTTTATGCGCCATAGAACTCGTGTTCTCCGTACAATGTCAGTATCGCTACTGAGCGGGCGAAATCAGCTTATGAGCCAACAGTTGGCTGATATTTTTTTTGGCGTTTAGGCGCTCGAACACTATATCTAGACAAGTTAATAATCAAAGAGACCGATGTTAAATAAATATTTCTTTATAAACACACTCGTCTGTTAACACATAGTTGTTTCACACATTAACTTTATCCTAGTCGAGGCCATTGCAGAAGCAGGAATGGTTGAAATAATTCGGTGTATTATAAAATAACTGAAGAAATTAATCATAAATATAACGGAGCTGTTAACAAAGGGAAATTCTGTATTGTTATAGACCCGATGTTCAAGCGGTAAAAGAAATAATAAAGTATTATTTCACCTTCAAAGCGAATTCGTGAAGACGAAATATACTTACCCTCAAATTAATAGGAAGTTAGACAGTCTGGAAATACTTTTTAAATCCATTGTAAACTGGCTAAAATTTATTGGAATTTAGCGCTTAGATTTAAAACCTTACTTAACTTAGGTTTGCAAGAATGAACTAAGAAAAATATATGGAAACTTGAGCTAACTAGCAAGACAACGCATTAGTTTACTTGGCATTGAAGCCTTTACTGTTATGATGGAATGGAATCTACATCCGAGCGAACAACTTAAAAGAGAAATAGATATTTCCATAAGAACTGAGTAATAAGAACTTGTTCTAATATCTCTCACCCGCGCCTGCAGCTGGCGCCCAAACCCTCAATACAAACGCTGGAATACGGCCCAACTGCGATGATGAATCTTTGCACTTCGTTTTTTAGCCAACGTCGATTTCCCGCGAACAATGGGTGCCAAGGACCCGTTCAGACACGAACAGGATCCACTCTTACTGCCACAGAATACCTATACAGATTGTTCCCACCGTGGATATATAGATTATGTTCAACCGTGGCCCGAGACACGCCGATACTGAATATTATTATTTTATTTGAACCGCGAATAAGCCGAATCTCAGCCTGTTTGGTTGGGTCTGGCGCGGGCTAGCAAGCCCCGTCTGAACTAATCTCGAGTCAAGCTCTCCGCTAAACTATTAACAGATTGCAAACTTCACTTACAGAAACCCTTCCGATATCGTATCATTACATTCTAAATACAATAAAAACCATAATCTAATAAATCGTTAAAACAGTTACTAATGAATTTTGTATGCAGATAATAAGAGGAGCGTCAAATCGACACTATAACGGTATGGCAGGGGGGTAGGTTGTAGGGGGAGGGGGGTGCCATCCTTGCTTTGTAAAACCTATGTCAAAATATTCACATGGTGTTCCCCTCCGAGTGAAGTAATTTCTAATTTCCCTTATAAATATACAAGTGAACATCGCCGTTAGAAAACTGCAGTTCTTTCTGATAAGCTGAAACCACCTGTACCACCTACGTAGTCTTTAGTATCAGCACAGCTGTACAAAAGTTAACCTGTTGATCCTAAACTTAACTCGGTACTTAAACACTGTACGACACCGTAATTATAATTAGTCGGTGATCTCATCCCGTTGGTGCATATCACTTCACGGGGCCGCGGTGGAATTAATACTTAATTACTATAACACAGCCTAATACGACGGTAATAGCGTATTATACCGGCAATCCAATTAAGTGTCTAATAATTAATGATAGTCGATAACAGCTAGTGGTTGGACGACGGGAAAAACAAACGCTCAGCGGAAGCGGAACGATCGCGATCAATTAATTTTAGTTATCTACTTTTGACATTTTCGGAATTTTTACAAATAAGTAAGTATCTGTCTAGGAACTGGATATCTACCAATAATGGCCAAGAATTAAAAAAAACTGGCCAAGTGCGTGCCGGACTCGCACATAAAGGGTTCCGTACCAACGTAGAAAAAAACGTCAAAAATTTCAAGTTTCCTATGGGGACCCCCTTTATTTTTAAATTTTATTTTATTCGTTGTTATAGCGGCAACAGAAATACACATTCTGTGAAAATTTCAACTCTCTACCTATTACGGTTCATGAGATACAGCCCGCCGATTGACGGACAGCGTATGCTTAGTAATAGGGTCCCGTTGGCACCTTTTGGGTACGGAACCTTAACAATACAATACCTATGACATATCAAAGGCCTACATCACAGATACACCAAATGTAAGAACATCAAATATCATTTGTCAGCACTTCAGATTCACGCGACCCTGGTCCATACGGATACCTAAATCAATACTCATATCGGGAACGGGTTACGAAATCTCGGTACAAATAGCAGTGTCTTAACCCGCCCATCGCAAGCCGTGTCGAAAATGGAAGATTTACACCCGAACATTCCCCGGGCGGGTATACCCGGGTTCCCGGCTACAGACGGTTAATGGCGTTTTATTTTTACTTTTGTTCGCGCCATTGAGAAGCGAGCGATGGGCCATAGTGGAAAATTAAAAGAACATTTTAAAAAGGTCTGTGAGAAATTTTTATAAACGAATAATTGGTTTTCGCTTCGTGGAAATGTTCGTGAAAGGATGTGCCGTTTTTACTTTTTTATCGAATTTGGGTATACATACCTAACTATATGCCATATATATACCTACTTATGTATATTTATAATATTGTATTGCCATTTTCTATCCCTCTCATGGTCGTAATATTATTAATGTGTCTTTAGTTTAGTTCTGATTCGGCGTTCATGGAATTGTTTATACATAAAATACATAAGCCACAGGAAACGGCTAGTTGTATTAAATTTCTCACTAATTCAGGTAATAACAATAAGATTCCCACCTGGGTCTTATATACTGGGGTCTCCTTCAAGTTTTCTATGTTTCTTTAAATATAATAAATCCTACTTATTTATCTTTTGCGTGATAATTATTACATTTTTAAGAACTTTGCGAATTTATTAGTTTACCTATGTATTGTTGGGTCCTTTTTGGTATCATGTACCTCGAGAGCTTTGGCCGTGTTCTCCTATCAAATGCCATCGGCCGCTTACAGCGTCACGCGTACGCCGCGTCACAATGTTACTATAGAAATGTACTATTGTGGTCTCCTTCACACGCGGACGTCACTATAGTAACATTGTGACGCGGCGTACGCGTGACGCTGTAAGCGGCCGATGGCATTTAATGGGAGACCACGGCCTTACTGATACAAGACTTTTCACTCTCACCAAACTTCATGATTGACTGCCTAGCCCTGAAGAAGTTACAGGCCAGTTACTTAATGCCTCAGTAGTTCTACCTCAAGTTCACTCGCTAGAGTCGTTAGCGTTTACGTAATTTGTACGGCATTTTTTTCTTTCTAGGATGAACAATAGGCGCTGTACCATGTGCTATACGCAGACGCTAGCGGCTATTGAAGTAACATTTCTGGTGGGGCTACTGAGCTGGCGCTGGTACGTTCAATACGTACGCCACATGCAGATTAGTAAAATAATATAATCCCAAACACAGCCAAGTATCGATCGCATTAGAGTTGGGCCCCACTAACGCGCTGCGCTGCGTCGTCGCAACGGACAACGCATTGTATGCCACACCTGCGTTGCGACGACGCACGACGTCGTACGTAAAAAGGCGACGCCATGCCGTCGTATACGTCATTTCGTATATGCGCGTCTCCCTCTAGCAGCGGAACACTGTGCGTCATCGCACCGACAGTTCAGCGCATTACCCTCCCCCGCTTCGTCTCTGCGTTGAAACATCGCATGCGACGACGCAACGCATAAATGTGGCATTCCACTATAAAATATATGTAAAACGACGCAGTAATTAGCTGAAAATTCACAGCTGTGAAAATTCAGCAGTAATCAGCTCAGATAGAGTTAGAGATAAGGACAGAGGTAGAGATCTGTGTCTAGCTCTATCTCTCTGTTAAGTATCGCCATGTACAGAGGCTTTAGGATGGACGGTACAAAGGATGTTCGTCACCCTGACATATTTTCGTTTATCACAATCCAATAACCGAATGAGAAGAAAATAGTTATTAACATTTCCGTACGAACGACAAGGGGTGCTCCGGCATATTCATAAAATCATCTTGATACAAAGCCGGGGGAGGGGATGTTGGGGAGGGGGGGACACTTGACATGGGTATGATAGCCCAATCTGGGGGAGGCATCGGGAATAAGTGAAATGCCGCCTGAATAATATACGCACCTGTGAGACTCTGTGAACACAACCCGAGATGGCGATCAGATATTCCTATTCTTAGTAAACATACTTTGTTTGATTCGGATGCGGAAATCATTTTAAGGTTCCGTACCCAAAGGGCCCCAATAAAACACTATTGATGTTTTTTTCTTTTGTCTTGCTTATTGGTGCGTACACATGGGCTGAGCTGCCCCGTACGAGCCATTAGCTATGCTAGCTATGCTAGTTCCGACGTCAAAACTGACGCTTCTTTTAGACGCAGCCTTGAAGTCAGACATAATTAGTTATAGTACTTGTGGCTGACTAATTAGGGTTCCGTAGTCCCTACGAGAAACCCTTATAAGATCATCCAGTCCGTCCGCCCGTCCGCCCGTCCGTCCTAGTCTGTCACAGTGGCGTAATTTCTACAGTTTTTGATGAAAGTTGATCAAATTTGGTACAGTAATACCTTTGTAGTAGATCTCAATACCACAAATATAAAATGTTAAAAAAATCATTTTTGTTATTTAAATTAACATAAGTATACAGTGTAATTTAGTCACCTAAATTTAGAAAGCTTCTGATTCAGTCAGTCAGAAACCATCCTAGCTTCTAAATTTAGGATTCTAACTTGCTAAATGCGATTACACTTGCCTAAATTCAGTCACGACTAAATTAAGTAGCCTAAATTTAGGAAGGTGTAATAAGCTCTTTAATACTGAGATGTGTCCATATAGCGCGCATGCCTCACCCGAGCACTCATATTATGACATTACGTCTATGCGTTCCGACGTCAAAAGTGAGTGCTCGCGCGAGGCATGCGCCTGATGAAGACGCCGCCATGGTCCAGCATTTTTTTTAATATCCGCAATTTCCGAAACATTTTCTACAATGTCAGTATAATGGACAGTTTAATAAAAGTTCCTTATAGCCGGTTCATTTGGACCGGAGCGAGCGATACCGGCTGAGTTAGCCTTTGCACGTCAATTTATTTTTATGGGGATCTCGGAGGCCCTCGCGAGGGGGCGAGGGGCTCGAGGCATTGAAATATTCAACATTGCTTGTTGTCTACGACTTTTGTTTGGGAAGCCCTTTGTAAGAAGAGTGATGGATTTGATTTTGGTATATTATGAGGTCATATCCTAAGGTGTTTACATAGGTACTATTAGGGCTTTACTTTCGTCCCTTATGAGAAGGTTATACGCGTGAGCGTTATTTCACGTCACCGGTTACATTAACTGGTTACGAGCTAATTCACCGAATCACTGTTTACGCGACGAACGAGTAACTGGTGATTTTTGTAACAGGTTATTTAGCTGTAGCCCGAACTACATCATAGGTATTATGTCACCGGTCACCCATAGACATCTAAAAGTAACAAAATAACAATGTTTGTATTTTTGTATACAAGAAGCTATACAAAAATAACTACATAGTTACAAAAACACCTATTAAAGTTATTTACGGTGACGCCCTCGACGTAACCGGTTACGTTACGTTTCGTGAAAATAATGTAACGACACACATCTAGAAGGTAATGCTACCACGGATAGGAATTAATATTGGTGGAAGAGCCAAGCTCGAAGAAACGCGACGCAGCATCGATACGTCACAAAATCGCCGGTCGCCGATGCTAAAAGTAGCTAGTCTGCGGAGGCCCTAACATCAAGTAGTAGTCAACGCCAGTAGGCCACCTACCACATAAAAAAGTCGAGAAAAACGATTCGTTTTGCTATACATTGAAACGTGGATAAATAAACCAACGAAAACCTTACCAGAAAATACTGTATGCTATTTTGCAATATAAATGTAAACTCCTGAAGTATTTCCTCATTCCCGTGTACGTGGGACGTCAGTCATCAAGCTACCAACACAAATACCCACTCAACTGAGTTTTTAAATAATAATAAAATCGTTGCGCTCGACGCGCGTTGCGGTGTGAGGCGCGGCGCGCAGTGATTGATGTGTGAAAATTTAATAGCGGCGACAATACGACGAGGGGCCGCGGGGCCCCTGTCACACCGCGCCGTAACCAAGTTTTAAGTAAAGTTTTAATGAAAAATATTGTATGAGCAGTGGTAGCCGATTGGTTAAGCACGCGTCTTGCGGGCTTAAGGTCCTGGGTTCAAACCCTGGCTCACACCTCTGGATTTTTCGAAATCTATGTGTGAATCATAACTTTAATATGATTATCACTTGCTTACGGTGAAGGAAAACATCATGAGCAAACCTGCATGTCTTTAGACATGTGAAATCCACCAACCCGCACTGGGCCAGCGTGGTGGATTATGGCCTGAATCTCCCTCGCATTGAGGGGAGGCCCGTGCCCAGCAGTGGGACGTTAAAAGGGCTAAATTATTATTATATTATGATTTTGTTTTATGTTTAATTTTGAAGTTTTTGATATATTTCTCTTTTATTCAATGTGGTAATTAATGTACCTGAAACATTTTCGTTAACATAAAAATGTTTTACCTATACAATACTACAAATATATAAAATTGATGTGTCTCTTTGTAATGTCAAAATAAAAGCTTTTTGCTTAATGCAAATAAAAATAAATGCAATATATAATTATAACAAAAAGCAATTATTTTTAATTTTTATCTGTGCGTCTGTCTGGATATTTGTTCCGGTAATCTCCAAATAGGCTGGACCGATTTTGACGGGACTTGCACTGGAAGATAGCTGATGTTATAAGGAGTAAATTAGGCTACTTTTATTTCAGGAAAAGATTTAGAGGTCGATGCAAAAAAGACCATTAAACTTCACACAGGCGTAGAAGTAGATAATCGTTTTTCAAAAATGTACACTTACGAAGTTGCTGGCACACTTAGTGATAATATTGTATATTTTGTAATTCACATTATAGTTCGCTTATGTAACAAGATGGAAAATCACTCATAGAGCATCCTGTACCCGTGTCACGGTACGACAAACATATGTCACGGACGCCTGCCTCTTTGTATTTTTATGAAAAATTGTATATACAGTGTGTGTTATGACTAGACCTACGAGGGTAAATAATTCCACTGACCAAAGAACGAACCTCTGACACTATTGTTTTGTCTATAGTAACCTTATCCCTTAGGCAGAGGCCGCACGGTAAGGCAATTGCGATTTCTATACAAATTTTCAATTATGTGATGCGACCACTGCCATGTTTATAGGGGTTTGATCGTTGAGTCGCAATCGCCTGACCAGCGCCCCCGCGGCCCCGGCCTTATAACACGTGGGCCTTACACAGGCAACCTCAGATGAGCGAAGCGAAGTTCAATTTCTCTGCAGTCTGCTCTTATACAGGGTTATTCAAAAAACCCTTACAACCTTGCAGGACTGTATTACTGACATTATAAACAATAACATTTGTTCTATGACTTTTTATAAAACATTTAATAAAAAATCACGGTCTAAAATGTATGAAACAAGAAAATATTCTCATCTAGAGGATAGCGTACGTGGTTATGTTCCACTTTGCTCTAAAGTACCTAAACAGACCACGGCTTTTTGTTAAATGTTTTATTGATTTCAGAAGTCACAGGATAAACGTTGTTGTTTATAATGTTAGTAATACAGTCCTGCAAGGTTGTTAGTGTTTTAGCAATAACCCTGTCTATCTCATAATTAAACAATGGCAACACAAATTGTTCAGCCCGATTTTGGCGTCGAATTCGTGCAAGGAGTTACGCGTTACATGTTACGATACAGAGTAATTGTTTTATATTTTAACGCCAGACCGTGCTTGGTCTCTCATCCAAGGACTTCTGTACGTGTACGTTTTTACTAAGGTACACTTATATTTACGTAAAATCCCTTTCGTCTTTTGTCAAGATGAATTTATTTTTAAAATTTCAAAGCTGACTGTCTGTATTCTGATAACAAAGTTAATACTAAGCTGATACTGGCAGATAAAATAATGAGCAAAACGTTTTATAATTTATATTATCTTTCTTTTTAACATCACCCTCTCGTCGCCACATAAAGCGACTACTGAGTGTTTATAATACGAAATAATAATCAAACTACATTGTATGCGGTAGCGGAACTGCGGAAGACAGACTATACGTAACTATAATATGTAGTTTATGCGTCTATGCCTTTAAATATTTGTGTCAACTTTCAGCCTTACAACACACCAAATGGCTTAAAATATACTTGGCTTAAAATAAACTGCATTTAGGACTAGCAGCCACTAATATTCAAGAACACTGTGTGAATAATTGTGAACTGCCCCCCTAGCCAAGTGGCTTCGTCGACAAGCGTTTCTACAAATTGCTACGCTTCATGTATGAAAATGACATAAGTCACGTGATCTACTTATCGACTTGTTATGTCATTTCCTTACATTTAAGCGTAGCGATTTTTAGAAACGCTCGTAGACTACTAATTGGCGGGATAAAAAATTTGAATAAGGTGTTCCAATTTAATTAAAAAAAATAAAAGTACCATTAAAATTCTATTGCCGATACATTCAAATTCCCAAGTTTTCCTTCGCACTTTAGAAACTTTCTGTATATTCGTCCGAATCGTCCGCGTGCATTCGACATTTGAAATTGTTACAAATAGGTACATAGAATAGGTACTTTTCTTTCAGTACCTAACATTAGGTCTAGACACAAAACGGTTTCGCAGATTGACGTCTCATTGATCTCAGCAACAACTTTTATTTTATTTATTTATGCTGTACGCTCTTTATACAATAGCTGGTATTTAAGTAATTGGTCTGACGCTGAAAGCTGAGGACTTTCAGAGCATTTCCACCGTATACTACGAAATTATTTAAATTAGAAGCTTTCGTATAATCAAATACGAATATTAAAATTGTTCAGAAGTTCTAAATTCAAATGAAAACTCTTAGTGGTCAAAGGGCTCGAGCTTCTGGCGGCTGGCTTTATTCGGAGCGCGTACAAAGAATTCTTTGATCGCGCAACAAGAGTTGATCCCCGCGAGTGGCTTACGTTACTCTGGCGGTATACGCCAGCTAGTTTAAGTGCCCCGGAACGGTTTATTGCGGGTGTTTCGTCTTGAAACGTCCTGGACTCTCCCGGGATGAGCTACAGCCGCATTGAATGTTTTATTGTCCCCTAAAATCAATTATTCTTTGAATAATCAATGATAGGGTCAAGAATATAAGAAGTCTCGAAATACGAGCACGGCTAGTAATTTGTTGGGGGCATTTTTATATCCTCTTAAGTAGTCTAAGGCAAACATAATTTTGAACGCATTGATAATTGCGTCGAACGCATTTCGACAAAATACTAAATCGCAAACGAATCTCGTTAATTGTTTTTAAAATATTATTTATTAGGGGTGTCTAGAATATGCACATGCCGCGCGAGGCTGCTCACCCACATGCCTCGCGGAAGCATGAAGTTTGCCTCAGTCGCATGCCGCGCGTGGCAACTGACAATCTAGACAGAGAAGGGTATACCCGAGCAATCAGTTTGACAAGTTTGACATCGTTCTGTCTCATGACTATCCTAAACTAGGCGAGGCAAATGACAGCGTGCAAGTGAGGCAGGACACACATTTGCCTCGCACGAGGCAAGTCAAACTTCGTGAGGCAATTTGCCTCGCGCGGCATGTGAGACATCTGGACGTGGCTATTTTGAATACTATGTTATTTTGAACTGTCACAATTCAACCCGACTTATACCCAGTGTACACGCATTTCTAGTCCAGTAGTATAGGAGAATTAGCAATCTCAAAATAGAAAAAGTAAGTTTAAAAACTAAAACCCGACTACGGAAAAAACGCGCTCTAAAAAGTATGAAACAAGAAAATATTCTCATCTAGAGGATAGCCGAGGTCCGTGTAGGTCTTTTAGGGCCAAATGGCACATGAACACGGACCACGGCTATCCTCTAGATGAGAATATTTTCTTGTTTCATACTTTTTAGAGCGCGTTTTTTCCGTAGTCGGGTTTTAGTTTTTAAACTTACTTTTTATTTAATTATTTTGGAGTTATAGGTAACAATATATATATTTTTGAAATGTGCTCATCAAGCTCTTTCATTTGATACCACACACGGTTTCATTAAAAAATGTTTTTTTTTTAGTTCATGACATTATGTCCTCTAGAGGGCGCCATATGCAATTTTATGTAACGTCACATAGCCTATAACCAGCGCGCCATTAAGTCGCTTCTAACGATACCTCATTTGTCAGATTACGACAAGTCGTTTGGAAGTTAGGTGGGAACAGACGCACATACATACATACATACATACATACATACATACATACATACATACATACATACATACATACATACATACATACATACATACATACATACCGGTCAAAATCATAACGCCTCCGTAATCGGGTAAAAAGAAGTCCTGCATTCTCCTCGGAAAGCTGTCACTACGACCACTTGTGTCCTTTACCTCGCAGCAAAGGTTTCAAGCGTCGCTGAGAATGCATTCCCGTCCCTTTGCCAGTAGTAATTGTTCACACACTCGCACACCCCTTCCCCTCCCCCACTCCCCCTCCCCCCAGTAACAGGGGAGCGGTTTAGCCCGGGGAGGAACGGGGGGACACATAAATAGACGTTTTGAAACGGTTCATAACACCGGGACAGACTGTCCATTCATGCCGTATTTCTTTTACAGAGGAATTCAGGCCATTTACCCTAACAGATGTAAGCTGTACCTTACACAGAGTGTACCACAAACACGAAATAATATTTTTAGGTATTTTCAAAAGGGCAGCTGGTAATAATGTAGATGTTCAAGAGGCCTAAGCATACGTTCAAATGCATAATAAACAGCGTAAATTTCATTGCCTGCGTCTACAAGAGCCGAGCGGCGCGTCCAACGCGTGGATATAATGTCATAACTGATGGTACGGGCGCGGTGGCTCGGGACTTGAGGTTCTATCTTTTAACCGACTTCAAAGACGGAGCAGTATGTTTTGTTTTCACTCATGTTTCCAAACACTCTGTATCCTGTCTGTGTCTCCTCCTATTCTTTATTTTGATTATATTCGTGCGGGTTTCAAGACAACTTAGCTTGTCCCCGGGACTCGTCGAGGGTCAAACCTTGGCGTCATCGTTGGACACCATTTTCGATCCTGGCTTACAGGAGTAACAATGGTGGGAATGTGTGGCGGCCCTAGTCCCATTTAAATAAAACGGCCAGGTTGCACTCCGGGAGTGCCGGCTGAAGTGAAAACTTGAACATTAACGTTGTGCATTTTTAAATATTTTGGAATGGTTAGGGAAAAAATGTAAAAAAAGCAACCTGGCCGTTTTTTTTAAATAATCACATAAAATAATAAAAATAAAAATAATTAAGTAATAATACATTAAAATCGAAAATATCATAAACATAGGATTCGAACCTACACCCCACAGCGCACTCACCCAGATCCATTCACTTAGGCGCTAATAAGACGTTGTCGTTGAAAGTAAATTATGAACTATATACTTTTTACCCATCCCAAGATAGGACACGTGACCTGTCACTACGAATCTGTCGCATTTAATTCGCGCAAGCGCCCTGCGCAATCCGTCGTATTTTTATAAGTTTTCACTTCAATAAATACTGTATAATTAATTTGTGGTCACCACACAGGTAAGACAAAGAAGCCATTACATTGGAAATATTAAAATTACACTTTGAGCCGCAGACCACCCGCCATAACTCTGATGAGGGTTCGGGAGCGAATTAATTTTGTAAAGGGTTCGTTTAATCGGTTTGTTTGTCGCGGTGGACGTCGAGGTTACGGGAACCAGCCAGCCTCGGCTCGGACTGTGTACCTATTAATTAAACCTATAAAATAAACCACCTACTCGCGAAATTAACAATCTTTCTGTGGCTCAGCCGTTCCCTTGGTACGCAATCGATCAATCCAATAATTTAATGTATTAATAGAACTTTATTACAGTTATTTATAAAAGAAGTCATAACGAGTTAGAGGTACCAAGCACAGGGGTGGGTTAAAGAAAGTACTTACGACCCCACCAGAGAGTTTCAGAAAC
This sequence comes from Drymonia ruficornis, assembly GCA_947859195.1. Classification (NCBI taxonomy): domain Eukaryota; kingdom Metazoa; phylum Arthropoda; class Insecta; order Lepidoptera; family Notodontidae; genus Drymonia; species Drymonia ruficornis. The sequence continues at coordinate 364,945 of OX401907.1, read as the reverse complement.
TAATGTAATAACAAATAACGAAACTTTCGTAATACAATTAAAAACTGTTCCTTGTTAGTTGCTTACAAACCGAGAGTGGTCCAGTTAGATCAGGAGGCAACTCGCACCTCGCGCCTCGCACCTGGGCCGAGTTGAACAGCTCTAGTTTTAATTAGGCTCAATGAAGTTCCTTAATGGAACTTTATAAGTTAGGGCCTCCGCAGACTAGCTACTTTTAGCATCGGCGATCGGTGATTTTGATGCTGCGTCTTGCTCGTTCGCGCTCGAAGAAACGCGACGCAGCATTGATACGTCACAAAATCGCCAGTCGCCGATGCTACAAGTAGCTAGTCTGCGGAGGCCCTTAAGCAAAAGTTGTCCCTATCGTAATATTGATTACTAGTGACCTTATAATGGCCTTTAAAAGCACGTCTAATAAAACTTGTAATCGCTAGCTAACTAGAATTCTTACTAAAGAGAGAGAAGACGAAGATTATGATGGCTGCGTAAACAAGATACGAGCATAATATATATTTGCCTTAGAGTGAACGGAATGTATTGAGTGAGTTTGTCTTGCTCAACACATCCGTTATTTGGCTGTCTGGCTCAAATCGAATCGCGCCGCCCGAGTTGGTTGTGACTTTGCTAAATAATAACCCGTGCGAGGTTTCCATAATTTTAATATTTATGTAACGACCTTTCCCCGGTCCCTGAGTTACAGCCGAGTGTTATAAGTGAGAGGGGTGAGGGCTGCGGGGTGAGGGGTGAGTGTCGTCGAGTCAACTGTACCATTCAAAAATTAATTTCATACGTTCGGCTAACGAGCGGAGTTTGGGCTGGGAGCGTATACTTCAATTGGGGGATACTTTTGGTAATAAGGGTCTTTGAAAATATGTGAGATGCGGGAATGTTGTGAGTTTATATACTGCCCTACCTACAAATAAAATAGGTGAGTAGGTGTCGTCAGCTTCATAAGTCATTCGTATTTCTTAAAATATTGTATTATTGAGAACATCTTAAAAATATCGCCATTCTCGTCCTCCGGCGGGATATTTTTCTGAATCTAAGTATATTCTAAGTGTTTAATCTTGCGAGCCAGTCAGCCACTTTGACCCTTTGAGAGATTTTCTTATTACAGCATCCGAGACTCAAAGGCTTGCATGACATACCCTCTTAGGGCGATCCACTTCGATACGAAAATGTGATTTTATTTACAATAATATTTTTTCCCAGAGATATTTTTATGGAAGATTTCGGTTGTAGGCATTAACTTTTGTATGGATATTGGGGATTTCTGACTTGAATGGTGTGTTGCGTTTAATTTCTGTGTAGTATTATATCAAGCTCGAAAGTAAATCATTTACCAAAGTTTTACAATCGCTGAATGTATTAAAAAAACCACAGCGTATGGTATATAAGTTTATTTTCAAGTTGGAATACAATAAAAAAGCCCTTTGACATGCAATAACTAGCTCCCATGGCCCTTGAGCCGAAGCAATCAGGCATTCAGTTGCGAAGATCAAAGAACGGAATCAGTGAAAGCGCTTAATTACGTCTTTCTTCTATCCACAAATTAGTATTAAAATAAACCAATATAAAAATACTGAAACTACGAGAATTATATTGAATCCTAGTTAGACCATCTTCTAAGAAAAATCACGCCAATAGAAATTATACTTAGAAATAAACTTTATTACTTAGGTACCAACCAATAAATAATGAGATAAGACCAAGTTCATAGAAATCCTAACGAAATTGTTCTAAGAACTAATTATCTTTGGCCGTCAATAAGTCAAGCTATCATCCAGCTGGCTAGTTTAAGTACCCATCTAAATATATATTTTCCAAAACTCGTTTCCATCGCCAACAATTAGTATCCCCCATTTAATTAGCAATTACAGAGCTAAGCGCTGTATTGTTTGGAATATGCACGCTCATCCGGCGAACATCTCTCGCGATCATACTACTCATCCATCATGCTCACGGCCTTAGGGGATCGGTGAGACCAGACCAGACGCTAGATCTTAAAAATGCGTCTAGACTGGCCTTTTTTTTGGGTTCACTACGCTTTGTCGAAAAACGTGACAATGACAGCGGTACCATTTAAATATTTATTTCGTAATTTACCTTAATGTTTTTATTCAGTGGTCTTGCGGATATTTTCGGATATTCTTTAACAAATATAAATCCATTTTCCTTTTCTAAGCATGTTTGAAAACAAAAGTGTTTTCCAAAGCCATTATTGATCAATTATAACTTTCTATTAATTTGAGGGTGGAAATTGGAATAATACCTACTAAGTCTGTATGAACACAGAACCTTCACATATAAAATCGGGGCATTGATTTGAATCGCGGCGAAACAGGACGTATTTGCTTACAAACAGCGGGACTAACAAGGGAGCCCTGGAACGTGCGGCGCGTGCTGAGTAAGGGCGATGAAAGGGCGAGGGATGCCGACCCGCGGATTCAATTTCATCCCGATTGGTCTATGATATTGAACGATCGGATTCGCGAGTTTTTGCGTATCTTGAACAGACTGGGAGATAGAGGGTCGCAGTCTTAATAATAACATCCCTATCAATGCGAAAGTCTATACTTTATCGGTGGTAGAGCCAAGCTGTAGCCAATTGACTGCAGCTCATATACGGGCTGGCTCGACCGGGGTAGTACTACCCTCTCCCAGAAGAGCGACGTAAGCATAGTAGAAAAATGGGTAGTAAGTTATCTTCATAGAAACTCACCGCGCGTGGCTTGTATGTGTGCGCCATGCGTATCTATGCGTCGCGCACGCACACTCAAACTAAAACTAAACCCGGTTATCAGTGCGAAACAATGCATGTGATGTTTGAGTGTGCGTGCGCGACGCATAGATACGCATGGCGCACACATACAAGCCGCGCGGTGCGTTTCTATGAAGATAACCTACTATGCATTTTTCTACTATGACGTAAGGTAGCTACAGCTGCGTTTTGTACGATGTGTGAGAGACGATAGCCCATCACTTCCCCCCTTCCTCTTCCCCTGTCGTACTTCAAATTGAGGTTGGTAACGTGCGATGCCTTTGAATCATCTAATAATAGACTACTGTAACTGCTAAACCATAGTCACATAACGATCTCGCTTAAATCTATCTAGTCTATCTAGACTCGCACTTGACTATTGCGTCTACGAGATTTATAAGGTCTTGAAACATCTTAAAGTATTTCCGTCATGCTCCTACGTGACGGTCATGGGAAGGATGACAATACAGTTAATAAAATCAAAATGTATACTAGCAGTTGGCTTAATGAAGTTGGCTCAATACGGTATTTAAACTGTAGAGGTAAAACATCAAGTTTGCTGTTTCGTATTTATTCCCACTGCGAGTATTAATTACGTTTTGTTAGGGACGAATTCATTTTAATTTCTCCACGCGAAGCCGGGCTGGCTCTAATGAGCTTATTTTGCTCTTTCCGATATTTTGGCGTACGGAACCAGACAATAAAATACTAGTTGGTTTGTTTGTTATTAAATTACTCGGCAGACTGACGGATTTGGATACATCGGGCACAAAAAGATTCAATCCTGGACAACTACATAGGGTGTATATAATAAAATCGCCGTCGTATAGTCGTTCTCAAGTTATGACGTGACCAAGGGAAATAGGGATTCATTTTTATATGTATAAGATAAAATAGATAGATTGCGAGTTTTCTCTCAAGACTACAATAATCAGACGTCACCAACGTGCTTCCTTCTGCCACAGACAATACTAGTGCTCTTTGTTCTAAGTTTAGTTGAGTTTGTTTGTAAGTTGGAGTAGTCGATGGAGTTGGGTATCAAGTTGGTTGCAAAGTTAAACTAACATGCCATCTGTGCAGAGCTTACAACAACCTATTTCGAAATTCAATAGATGCGACTGATGCACCTATTTCAATTCAATATTCTCAATCTATAATTGTCAAAATAAGTTCGTTTAATTTTACGATAAGTGGATGCAAATGGCATAGGGTCAGTCGTTGTGGAAAACTTTGTGCGAGGCCTATGTCCAACAGTGTCGTCTTTTGGCTAAAATGTTGATACTGATGACGATGATGAGTGGTTTTTATATATTAAAATATAGGTGTGTGCTTGTGAACGGATTAGTTAATAGTCTACTTACAAAATAGCAATAGAATCGGTCTATCATCAAAACACGATATCCCAAATTTCGCTAATAGATTGCTTTGAATTGCATTATGTCCCCAAAAATAAACTAGTTTTACAATAAACAAATAGGTTTAACTCTTTGAAAGATAACGTAACTAATGTTCAGCGATACCATACATTAGAACCACAGTTACACAAAGTTTACAAACTGTTTGCAAACGTTGCGACTAACGCGCTTGTTTTAACAAACAACCACTTGTTTTTAACCACACCGTTTTCCCATCACGTAACTATCAAAAACCAACCACATCGTTCACATGATAGAGTATTTATTTCTCTGTCATCATACGTTACTATTATCTCTACATGAAAAAGAAGTTTGTGCACCTCCGTTCAAGGTTTATTTTTGGTTGTCTAAGTTTATAGGGATAAAAGCTACGGGAGTTATTAATGGTGTAAGCTACTATGTTGAGTAATTGCTCGAAAACACGTGAGCCTTGACCCAGTCGCTCGGATAGCTCGCCCGGTACTCCTGCTAAAAGCTTTTTGATGTAGCGGGATGTTACAAAGTGTTTTAAACTGAACTCTAACTTACAACGGCTAAGTGAGCAGGGTTGACAATAGCCTAACAATTTAAATTTATGAAATAAATTATTTTTTGCCGTCTTAATTATAACCTTTGTTAGAAGTGATAGTTATATATGTGTTTTAGTTAATCAATACCAGTAGCTCTACTATAGGTTCGTACGTTCACCAGAGACGCAGTCGTAAGCGTCTCTACCGAAGAAGTTGGAATAAAAAAGGGGTGTCTCTACGTAAGGTGAATAGTTAGTTCTTCGGGTGACCGATAGAGCTGTACAATATGCCACAAAAATATTTTACGCTAACTCTAGCGACTCGAGCGTAAAATTGAATGTGAACTCCAGGGAATGCCTTCTTTTCGTGGAACGCATCGAAAACGAAAGTTCATTTTTGCAATCACGCATTTCGTTTTTGATGTGACCATCTGATGTGAAACTTCTTTGTATCACTTGACTGTCTAATCCACAGAGTAAAGACTAAAGACAGAGGTTCTCTTATTAGATATATGTATGAAAAAAAAACGTGGTCATTGTTTTTTCATTTTCATTGTTCTATCTACCGGTAAATAGTTGAACTACTCGCTTCGTTTTATGTCGATGTTAGTACTAGGCCGACCACTCGGCCGAATTGCTTAGGGCCGGTCCCCTTAGTAATTGGTCCATGGTCTAATCTGTGCGTAATACTGAGAGTGAAACTGGAATTGTAGCCAATTAGATATAATTATGCTCTCAGTGTGTACGATTAATACGGGCTTTACATATTTAATAAACAATCTAGGTATATTAACCAGATTTACTAAGCAAGATCTTTAATTACATTACAAGTATTAAAACGGAGTGTGAAATTAAATAACTTTGACAGATTATTGAATATTACGCCCTCCTTCAACAGGAGGGTAACAACAGGGAAATATTAATTGAACAAGCCGCCCCGTCTGGTTTAATTAAATAATAAATATTCGGCTGGTGTTGGTACCGATCTGTGATTGCTATGGGACTAGTTTAATTGCCAGACGAAATACATTTAATTTTCATTACTAAATTGTATATTAAATTATATCAATAACTTTAACAGGCAGTGCTAAAAAAAGACATACGCCTGTACATAAAATTCAAAATTCAAATCATTTATTTTGTTTAGGCCTATGGGGGCACTTACAAATTGTCATTTAACATTTTTTCCTTAACTTCTACCGCCGGATCGGAAACGCGACCTCGACTGAGAAGATCCGGCAAGAAACTCAGCGGGCTTGTAATTTTTACATTGTTTTTTTTTTATCGCCATTTACTTATTTTAATACAATGTATTTTGTTAAACAATAGCTCCAGTGTGCATATAATAAGCATCAATAGTCCAGTGGTTACAAGCTACCCTCGCAATCGAGAGTACTCGGGCTCCCTACCTGGCCATGAAACTTTTAACGTTTGCGAACTATTAACACAAGCATTCACGGACAGTGAAAAATATTTAAATTGCACGAATAATTTGACAGCACCGTTAGGATAGGATAGGATAGTTAACATGAGGCAAGTTAGACCTCACAATCAATAACTAGTTAACTAACTTGTGAGCCCGCTCGGCTCCAACTTCCGACGACAACTATCGATGTTACAGCTCAACTCTCAGAGTGAACTTGAGCGCGCTCTTGAGGTGACATCGTGCATAATAACTAGTGTAACAAAATTGCTTAGGTCAGTTTATAAATACCGGTCTAATTACTCGAAGAGCTACTTAATTAACGCGCCATACAAACAATGACCGATGAAAGATGTGTCCAATAGCTAATTGATACTAAGTGCATATTGAAACTCTACCATAATAAAGTCCTTTTCAGTAGGCCTTAAGTTACGTAGCCGGTTGAGTTCTAGATTTACTGTACCGGTAGTCACATGACCTGCTGTATCACAGGATAAAATAATATGAAACCTGACAAAATGTTTTATTAAAACACCGTCAATTAAAAAACATCCCTAATAATTTTCCTTCAATCTCCTTCAACCGAAACAGATAATCTCGAAAAAAGTAGCTAAATTGATCTAAATGTTTACACCCGGTTGTCCCGCGGTCGGATTTACCGGGCGCCGGTGGATCCGGATATAAATACCGGATAGCGGCGCGGATCTTGAAAGCGCCGCCGGGCGAGCCCTGGATCCCTGGGGGCTTTTATTCGGATCCAGGGCACCCACGAGCTGTCCGTATTGTATTTGCTTTTATTATCGCGAAGTCAATGAAGGGCGGAGATTAATAGTAAAAGGAAAGATTTGTGGAATATGGATTGATGTACAATGATAAAAGCTCAGTAAGGATAGTTATGCGTTATAACATACCTTACAAAGCAGTGATATTTTCCTTGGAATGGACGGGATCATGGACCAATTACTAAGGGGACTGGCCCTAAGCAACTCGGCCGAGTGGTCGGCCTAGTACTAACATCGACATAAAACGAAGCGAGTAGTTCAACTATTTACCGGTAGATAGAACAATGAAAATGAAAAAACAATGACCACGTTTTTTTTCATACATATATCTAATAAAGGCACTTCTTTCTTTAGTCTTTACTCTGTGGACGGGATGCAGTGTCTTTTGCTGTGCTCAGGGTAAAACTTTTTGTTCAAGAGTAGTAAGTAATTTGATTTGTTTAATCATCATTAAAATGTGATAAAGCTACGTAGGTGTAATAAAACCGCCAACAAAAGACACCTTAATAATGGCCCGTACATAAATCATTATCATCTTGACAAAAATGGCGGCGCACGATCATCAATTCATATTGTCAAAAAATAAAAAGTCACAAAAGATTACTCTAAGGTAGGTTACTTACATTAATATTACAATATATTTATGTAGGTACGTGCCACAGTTAGCAGGTGGTGTTTACCTTTGTCTTTCAAAATTGTAAAAAGTATTAGTGTGTATATTAGTATGTAATAAATAAATAAATTACTTAAGTAGGTACATTAAATTGTCAAAAAAACTATTTGAAGTAAGAACTTATTTATACAGGGTGTTAGGTTAGACGAGGGATGTATTCAAGCCCATTTTAATTCATGCTTACATGAAACTATAAAATAAAACTATCACAGAAAACTTAACCAAAATATTTCAATAAGCATACTTACGCTAGCGAGTGACTATGCGCTATCTTATTGCATGCTTACATGCAACTAAAAAAATAAAAATGTCACAGAAAACTTAACCAAAATATTTCAATAAGCATACTTACGCTAGCGAGTGACTATGAGCTATCTTATCACAGGGAATTTACTCGTGTAAATCACCTTAATTCGTTTTCCCTTCGTCCTTAATGACGTATGAAGAGAAAACGTATATGTCGATTAACGAAAAATGAATGAATAACATGTTATTAATACATTTTTCGATATTTCACTTGATAATTCGGTCAAAAATTAGGGCAATATTTTTTACATATTTGGCAAGAGAATCGAATACTGAATACCCTCCTTTAATGCGGCCCTCGTGTTACCTAACACCCTGTATAGGTAGAAATCCTTTGATCAATTTTCCCGCGGTGTTCCTGTCCAACACAACACGTGTAGCGTTAAGCGCTGCAGCTACCCCTCGTTAGCCGATCAAACATGTCCAGTGAGTGGACGTGAGCTCTGTTGGCCGCACGTACATATCCAATTAAAGCGCTTTTAGCAGCTTTTAGTTGCTGGGTAAGCTCATTCCACTTACTATATTAAGTGGAACTGGGATAACATATAAGCTTATTGTGACATTGCATGTTGGAGTGTGAGTGAATAATAACGATGATGATTGATGCGACTGTAGCCTAGGGGTGAACAGGTTGGGCTAGCAATCAGAAAGTCTCAGGTTCGATCCCCGGTGGGGCATGCACCAATGGATGAATTTTCATCTATGTGCATAATTTACAGTTGAGGGAAAACATCGTGAGGAAACCTACCTATCCCTCGGGATTAGGTAATAGTCAGTTCCTGTATACACGGCGACAAGGTTCACCACCTGTCACGTTGGGTTCTGATTATCTGGTGAAACGTAGGCTTTGAGTTGGTTAATACCTCCACAATGTGGTGGTGTATGGCCACTCAAGCCTCTGACTACCCCCGAATGGGGATAAAAGTCGTGACGATACAATATGATTGAATATCGCATTATACCTGGATCCAGTAAAATATTTAGCGTATTAGTGTAACGTCAATAGGCTATTAGAGGATCCAGGTTCGATTCCTAACCTGGCCATTCAACTAGGTGTGAACCGACTTCTAGCCCAAATCTTACTTGAATGGAGCTTGGGACTACTAGGCTAACTACGTGCAAATAATTAATAATGAATTCAATCACAGTTTAACATTCCTATGCCTAGGCTCGTATCAATAAATGCATCTTAAAGTTGAGATCGATCTTAAGATGTAGTTTTGACGTTTAATGTATGGAACATCTGTCAAAAACAGCATCTTAAGATCGATCTCAACTTCGAGATGCATTTATTAATACGACCCTAATAAGAGTCTTAATTACCCCACGTAGTACAAGACAAATCAATAACAATTAACCGATATGCTTGCATGAAATTGAATTTCCCTGGATTTGAAAGCGTACAAATCTGAACTGGCATGGTGTTCATGTACAAGAGGAAATCCCATTAATACACGTTCCTCTCGTGCGCTGCCGATGAGCTCCACATGTTTAGAGCTGCCTCGTTCGGCTGCCTCGTTTTTGAATGCACAGTGTTGACGCTTCGGCCTCGCCTCGTTATCGAGGCGTATCCCCGACGGCGGATCTATTCGTGTTCGATTTCATGTTGGCTACATAGGCAGGTTTTAATGACGATTGATGCATGTTACAAGAGATTTTATCGGTTGTAGAGCCAAGCTGTAGCCAATCGACTGCAGCTCATATACGGGCTGGCTCGACCGGGGTAGTACCACCCTCTCACAGAAGATCGACGTAAAGTGGCTATTACAGCTGCGTTTAGTACGATAAGTGTGAGAGCCGGAAGCCCAATTCCCCCTACCCTTCCGTCTGTCCCACTCCCCTTCAGGTCGGCAACGTGCGGACAATGCCTTTGGTATTGGTAACTGTTTAACACCAAGCGGGCCGTACGCTTGTTTGCCACCTCAGTGCATTAAAAAATATTCCAACAAAAACATAAAATGTGCAAAGGGAGGCCAAGTACAAAGAACAAGCTTCTCTACCACAGGAATCTATGTTTCATGTCCATGTCTTGAACGTAGCGTGTTTTACCAACTTATACTGTTTGTGAAAACTGGCCAAGTTGAATACTTGAATATCCAATTAGCAGATTCTTCGGTTTACCCACTGCGAAGTAAGTAAATACCGCTAGGAACACATTACCTATACCTATGATTGTTTGTTGTTCATACGTAAAGTCTAAGACATAATCGCTTACATCTTATATCTTAAACACGATAATCTCGCTACGCTAGTGGAGTACACAAGCTCTTACGATGTTTGCAGACATCCACACAACTCGATATCGAATTCACACAGTGATAGTCTATCGGATCTCATCCATTGTATATGGGTTCCCAATTATTACGGTATGGAATATCTACTATGTGGCAAGACTTGCCAGGCCTAGCAACCAAGTTGACGCTGAAGCCAATATAATATTGGCTGGCGGCGTCTTCATCAGGCGCATGCCTCGCGCGAGCACTCACTTTTGACGTCGGAACGCATAGACGTAATGTCATAATATGAGTGCTCGGGTGAGGCATGCGCGCCATATGGACACATCTGTTGGTTCACAATAGTACCAACCACATAGTAAGAAAGAGGTGCCCTTATTAGATATATGTATGAAAAAAACGTGGACATTGCTTTTTCATTTTCATTGTTCTATCTACCGGTAAATAGTTGAACTACACGCTTCGTTTTATGTCGATGTTAGTACTAGGCCGACCACTCGGCCGAGTTGCTTAGGGCCAGTCCCCTTAGTAATTGGTCCATGGTACCAACGCTAAATTGTAACCAGGATATAGAGAGATATGTGACTGATGGCTCGACCGGGAAAGTACCACCCTCTCACGGAAAATTGGCATCAAGTAGCTATTACAGCTGTGTTAAAGGCCAACCCCCCCTTCCCCCCACTTTCCCACTTCCCTTCAGGTTAGCAACGTGAGAGAGATAGCTTTGGTTTACAAGCATCGGGCCGTACGCTTGCTTGCCACTTGCCCCCTACGCACACGGCGTTGTAACGATACGCTTACGTTACGATGCCGTGTGCGAAGGAGTTAGTCACATAGAAAAGCTAATGCAGGGCGAATAAAAATGAGCTCGAACTCGGGAATAGTATAGTAACGACTCAATATTTACACCATAGAGATTTTAATTAGAAGAGACGTTCTGAGTAGATAGGGGGCGTCCATAAATTACGTGAGGTGATTTTTGAGATTTTTCGACCCCCCCTGCCCCCCGGTGAGATTTCGTGAGATTTTGCTCGACCCCCTCCCCCATAAATGCCTCACGTAATTTATGGACGCCCCCATATTTCTATGAAACAACGCGTGGTCATTTTCCCGGGATGCGTGGCGTCTATCTACCGGTAAATAGCTGAACTACTCGCTTCGTTTTATGTCGATGTTAGTACTCGGCCGAGTCCCCTTAGTAAAATTGGTCCATGATTGCACCTACGAGTTTACAACGACAAAAAAATTGGTCGAGTCGTATGAACACTCCCTCGAGATATTCTAGCGAGTTTATGTATGAAATGAAATAACATGACTCCTTTTTACAAAACTTAGCCACACACTGCATTAGTTTTTTAATATTATTAAACAAATATTATAAATATATTCTTAAATTACTTACTGTACCAAAATTCAAAATTCAAAACGTTTATTTTGTTTAGGCCTACGGGGCCACTTACAAATTGTCAATTTACATTTTTTCTTAAATTCTACTGCCGGATCGGAAACGCGACCTCGACTGAGAAGATCCAGCAATTCAGCGGGCTTGTCTTTTTTACATTGTTTTAATTTAATTATATTTTTTAAATCGCCATTTACTTATTTTAATACAATGTATTTTGGTAAACAATAGCTTCAGTGTGCTGCCCTGCGAATTAAGCAAGGCAAGACACGCTACACTTTGACATGACACTATTATTAACGAAGTGTATTTGAGCGATCAGTCCCTAGCTGATTTATCTTCCAAGTAATCGTATCGTTGGGGTTATAACATATTTTAAAATTGCACAATGCAATGTTATAGACATTCGCAAACAAGAAAACTATCACGAACTAACAGCGAGCTTTGCTGGAACTTGCGAACAGTATTTGCTTACAATCGCAACTAGTGTAGCGGACTTCAGTTTCCGGACAAGTTTGGAGTCCGGGCTGATACGGACTTACTTTTTGTTGTCGTTACTTGCGTCCGTACAATGGAGGCATGAATAAGGGTGGAAGAACAAGTAGCTTATTAGATGTGTCTACAACATGCACATGCCGCGCGAGGCTGCTCACCCACATGCCTCGCGAAGCACGACGTTTGCCTCAGTCGCATGCCGCGCGAGGCAAATGGCGAGGCAACTGACACTCTAGACAGGGAAAGGTATACCCGATCATTCAGTTTGACACGTTTGACATCGTTCTGTCTCACGACTGCCAAACTAGGCGACGCAAATGTGAGTGCTCAGGTGAGGCAGGGCGCGCATTTGCCTCACATGAGGCAAGTCAAACACCGCGAGGAAAACTTTCCTCGCGCGGCATGTGACACTTCTGGACGTAGCTATTAATAAAGGCAAGTTGTTAAATTCATATTTGCAATACAATTAAGCATAAAGGATTTCGAAGTCTCCTATCAATAGCAACGGCAAATTGCTATTGCCAAACCAGTTTTCACCGTCGAAAAGGTCGTAGACTCCTTATTCCGACCGACCGATCAGAGAAGAGAATAAGGGCCTTCTTCTCTTCTCTGATTGGTAATTCTACCAAACAATAGCAACATCGTGAGGAAACCTATCTATCCCTCGGGATTAGGTAATAGTCAGTTCCTGTATACACGGCGACACGGTTCACCACCTGTCACGTTGGGTTCTGACTATCTAGTGAAACGTGGGCTTTGAGTTGGTTAATACCTCCACAATGTGGTGGTGTATGGCCACTCAAGCCTCTGACTACCCCCGAACGGGGATAAAAGTCGTGACGTTACAATAGCAACATTATAGCGAAACAGTTACCAGTCAACATCAGAATACGGATTTTTGACAAAATGTCAATAGTACGTCTATTTTCCCATAAAATGGCAGTCGTCAAGCGACTTGGCGCCCTAAGTAAAGGAACATAAATTCTAGGAACTCGTCGTTGCCCTCAGACTTTTGTTATCTGTCGATGTTTTTTCCGGCTCCAGGACCGACTTATTTTACGTGGGTAGTAAAAAGTATTTTGTTTGAGAAGTAATAATTTTGGACATCTCCAGTGAGCTGGAAAACGGTATCAAGTTGACTAAATTGCTTAGAAATTATTTATATTCATTGATGTTTACAACATTCGGGATTATTATAATATTGTGACAGAGGTATCAGCGACAAAATGGGCCTTCAAATATTTATTATGGAAACTAAAACTCCACATAGTTACAGACAAATGAATCATTTGACGGGCCCGTTAGCGTGGTTGGCGCGGAGGCGACTTTCACGCTGCAGATCGTAGGTTCGATTCCTACCCGTGACATGCATTTGTGTGCATGAACATGTCTGTATGTCCGGAGTCTGGGTGTATATGTATATTAAGTATGTATTTACAAATAAATAAGTACTATATGTAGTAATATCAGTTATCTGGTTTCCATAGTACAAGCTCTGCTTAGTTTGGGATCAGGTAGCCGTGTGTAAAAAAGTCCCAGGATATTATTATTATTATTATTATTGTTGTTTATAGATTTCTCTATCTCTCTCCTTGTTTAAGGAAAGGTAATTCCATAGGCACGGGCCGGAGCCAAGTGACTAAGGAGGTGAATGATCACGATGCGTGGATATTTAGGACATGGACAGAAATTTACGAACCAGCCTGCAGGTGTTGAGGATTACTGCTTTTTGTAATAGTATGTATGTGGATGGATGCATGTTCAGCATGGTGAGGCTTGTGTGTAGTGTGTGCGGTATTACTCCTGTAGAGGACAGAATGATAGGGATTGTTTTCACAGTGTGGACTTTCCACTGGGTTTTGATTTCTATTGCTAGATCTGTGTATTTGGCAATTTTTTCGGTGTGAGTTGTTGCAAGGTTGTGCGTATTTGGTATGGCGATGTCTATAAGGTATACTATTTTATTATTTTTGTCATGTAGAAGTATGTCCGGTCTATTGAAATGTATAGTTTTGTCGGTAATAATTGTTCGATCCCAGTATAATTTATAATGAGGTGATTCTATTACAGTTTGTGGTTTGTATTTATAATAAGCAATTTTTTGAGTGACGAGTGAATATTTGACTGCTAGGTTCTGGTGTATTATAGCGGCTACCTGGTCATGCCGATGTTTGTAGTCCGTCTGTGCTATGGACTTACAAGCGCCTGTAATATGCTGTATGGTCTCCGAGTTAACATGACACCGTCTACATTTGTCGGTTACGAGGTTGGGTCTGCGAATGATGAACTTTTGGTAATTGCGTGTATCTATTATCTGATCTTGGATGGCTGTGATGAATGCTTCAGTTTCTGGAAATAGTTCTCCTCGACACAACCAGGTATTTGTTGCTTTCGTGTCAACGTGTGTTTGCTGCAGGTCCTGATGGTGTCGTCCATGAAGTGATTTTTGTGCCCATGCTGAAATTTTGTCTGCTTTGCTTGTAAGTTTTTCGCTTTGTTGAGTGTTTGAGTCGTGTAAATTGAGTGGTGTGAGGTGTTTATCAGCATTTTGTACAGCGTGGTGTAGTGTGGAGTGTTGTGCTTTGGTGAAGAAATATTGTCGTAGTGTGGATATTTGCCTATTGTGTAGATTTGTTATATCAATTAATCCTCTTCCGCCATCTTCTCTGGGTAATGTTAGTCTTTGTATGCAGGATCTAGGGTGATGTTTTCTATTGGTTGTCATAGTAGTGTTAATAGTTCTTTGTAATTGTTTTAGATCAGTTTGGGACCACTTTATAACCCCAAATGAGTATGTTAATATAGGTACTGCATATGTATTAATAGCTTTGATTATATTTCGGGAATTCAGCTGTGATTTGAGTATTGAGTTTAATCTGTATTTAAATTTTTTGGTGAGTTCAGTTTTTGTTTCCTTCTGATGTATCTGGTGTGACTGTTGGAACCCTAAATATTTGTAAGTGCTAGATTGGTCCATAGGTTCAACCCTCTCACCGGTATGTAATGTATATTCATTATGGTCTATTTGTCCTCCAACTATTGTTAGTGTCTTACATTTATCTATGCCAAATTCCATCTGAATATCATTTGAGAATGTCTGTGTGATGTCTGCCAGGTGATGTAGTGATTGTGTAGTGTTACTGTAGAGTTTTATGTCATCCATGTACATCAGGTGTGTGAGTGTTATTGGTGTGTGCTGATCTGTTTCAATTTGTAACCCTTCATTATTTTGATTGAGGAGGTGGGAGAGTGGATTTAAAGCTAAACAAAACCATAGCGGACTGAGGGCATCTCCTTGGAAAATACCACGTCTGATGGGAATACTATCTGTCTGTATGTTAGAAGTTCTGTTGCCGATTTTAAGTTTGGTTTTCCAATTGCGCATGGTGTTTTCGAGGAATTCTATTATGGTAGGATGTATTTTATAATGGTTAAGTATGTATAGGAGCCAGCTATGGGGCACGGAGTCGTATGCCTTACGGTAATCAATATACATAGTACTAAGATCTCTTTTGTTACGAAGTGCTTGTTTCATCGCTACTGAATCTATTATGAGTTGTTCCTTGCAACCCTGACTATTTTTTCTACATCCTTTCTGTTCTTCTGCTAAAATTTTATTATTATCTGTATGTTGATAAATGAGTTCTGTTATACATGAAGTAATGATTTTATAAATGGTTTGCAAACATGTTATGGGTCGATATTTTGATGGATTTTCGAGATCATTTACGTCTTTAGAGATCATATATGTAATTCCTTGTGAAATGTATTGTGGCATTGTAGTAGGGTTATGTATAAATTCGTTAATGTGTTGGTGTAATGTAACATGAAGTGAAGTGAACTTCTTATACCAGAAGTTGTGAATATTATCCGTGCCGGGAGCTTTCCAGCTATGAGTTTTTTGTATTATGCGCTTAAGTGTGTCTATTGATACTTCTGTGAATTGCATTTGTGTTATATCTGCAGTAAGTTGTGCTGATGACTGTATCCATTCGGCATGTTGGTTGTGGTGTGCTGGGTGTGACCATATATTAGCCCAAAAATGTTGTAATGTGTCTGCGGTAGGGGCACGTACTTCTGTATTCTGGTTACTAGCAGCCTGTTGCAGTCCCACGCCGAGTCCTCTATAAAATTGTTTTTCACTTACAACAAACTGTGTATTTTGTTTTTTCCTAAGTGTGCAATTTACGTATCTTCTTAATCTACTAGTAGCCGCATTTAATTTCTGTTTAAGTGTATCTAATAACTGTTCGTCTGTACTGTTAGGTTCTTCGTGCTGAGAGTGTATTCTGTGTTTATATCTAATTTCGTCTACTAGTGTGCTAAGCCTTCTGCTTCTATTTCCTTGCATAAATTGTGTTAGTCTTCCTATATCCTTTCTGAAATTTTGTATTTTTCGCTGTAATCTCTGTTGCCACGGTGGTATATTTTCTCTATGAGTGTTATTTAATTGTTGTGTAATATCTCTTAATTTTAGTGTCATTAGCTACTGCTGCAGTATATGCAGCGCAATATAATATTGTATGGGTATCTGAGAAATTATTAATTGAGGGTATATATTCAGGTATAATTTTAGTATTTATATGGTTTACTATGTGTGCAAACTTTTTTGAGGGTCTTTGTTTTGGTATAAATGGTCTACGTGTAGGATCAGTATGGAGGAATTTTGTGTATGTGGTCTGGAAACTTTCATTTATTTTAATATCAAGTTCTGACGGTATGTACTGTCTCGGTTGGTTATTAGGCTGTTCTACATTATTTGCAAAAGGAGTTGTGTTAGTTATTGTCAACGCACATAGTGAATCTATTTCTGCATCTAGATTTATATTATTATTGGGTGAAAACTGATTTTGCGTAACTATCTGTATTTGAGATTGTGGTAGCGTTGGTGGTTGGTTGGTTGGTGGTGGTGGATGTTGGGAGTTTGATAGGCTGTGAGTTCGTGTAATGTGTAGTTGTGCCTCTATTTCTTGTTTTATATGTTGTATGCGCTCTTGTGAGACCATTCTGTTATTAATTATTGCTCTTCTTTGATCTGATATTCTTTGTTCAGAAAGATGGGATAGATGGGGGTATATTTCTATAAATTTATTGTATAATTTGGGCCTATATGCTGTCAGGTTAGTTTCCATTTCTGTTATTTCAAAGTAAATCCGTAAAATCGTTTCATTGATTTCATCAGACCATCTCATTCGGCTTGTCATATTTGTAACTGTGGGTTCGAGTTGTTGGTTTTGTTCTAAATAAGTAACAACATCCTGTTTTATTTGATCAAGTGTACTTTGTGGTAGTAATTTGTTCCTAACTATAGCTCGGCGTTGATCTCCTATGTTTTGTTTTGATGCATTCATTTCCGGATATTCAGTATTGAAGCTATCATATAAAAGTCCTAAATATCCCCGCGTGTTTCTTTCTAAACGGGTGATGATGAGATAAGTGCGCCAGATGAACATATTCATTTCATTTGTCCACTTTCTTCTCGCGCGCGTATTGCCAGCAGTGGGTCCAAGTATGCAGGCATTTACCTCTTGGACAACATCCACTGACATTGGTGATGATAATGATGACGACGTTGGTGCGGAATGAACTTGCCTAACAAATGGATTAGGTGATGAATTGGGTGATGGAAAAAGGCTGCTTGAGGGCGTTTGTTGGGATGGGGTTGATATGGGATGGGCAAAAGTAGCTGAAGTAGTTGGTGAAATTAATGACTGTGAAGGAAAAGGAGATGAAACCCGTGTGGTTTCATTTGAAGTAGGCTTAGTAGCCTGATATATTTTTTTGCTTTTAGATCTAGTAATCATCTTATTCCCACGAGTAGCTAGGGACTAAAGAGGTCGACCACGGCAGAGCCCTGCGTTCACCGTGGCAAGGGTAAATTAAAACGGGAGGTCCCCTGGTATCCCGAGTTCGCATACTAGCGACTAGACTTTCCTCTAGTCATGCAGCCCTCGGCGTATGCTGTTTCACCTTGGCTTGGACAATAAATACATAAATAAATAAGATAAAAATAATAAATAAATAAATAATAATATAAGGATATGGAACAGTGGCATGGGGAATTGGATCACGGGAACAGGAGCAAAGGAAATACTTCTGACCTGGGTGTGGGGCAGAAGCTTGGGTTGTATCCCTCTTAGTCTGACCTCTCACCTTAGGCCTGTCCGGCATGAGTGTCTCTACCGGCATAGCCCTAACGATCATTAAAGTACGCAAGCCCCACCACGACAACAACGTAGAGATACTTTGGTGGGGTTATTATTATTATTATTAACCATCTGAAGGACATTAGAGTTAAAAATATGTTATTAACCATGTTAGATACTGTGCAAGAAATTCGATGTATTTTGAGTGCAACTAATATATCCTTGTTTCGAAAGCAGAATTTTAGGGCACGCACCCCCCTGATACTAGGGAGAGTCGCGCTGACGAAGCACAAGCCCGCAACATTGCTTGCGTTACTCTTAAATTTTTAATTGTTCAAGTTTCCTTGTTTAAATTTATTTCTGCTCTTAGTAACAGCATAACATATTTATGATGATAAATTGAAAACAGTTTTTACTTTTCCGAAAATTTTAATGGAATATAAATTGTTTCTATAGTTATTGAACTTTAATAGTTAACATAATCATAAACATAACGTATCCATATTCTTACTTGCAATTGGTGTGCGGTGTCCTCAGCCACATGAGCACACGGTAGAGTTAGTCAACAAATAGTTGTTCCTATAGTTAATTAACTTAATAATAAATAATAACTTAATAATAATAAGCGACTATAGCCTAGGGGTGAACAGGTTGGGCTAGCAAACGGAAGGTCCCAGGTTCGATCCCCGGTGGGGCATGCACCAATGGATGAATTTTCATCTATGTGCATAATTTACAGTTCGCTGACGGTGAGGGAAAACATCGTGAGGAAACCTACCTATCCCTCGGGATTAGGTAATAGTCAGTTCCTGTATACACGGCGACAAGGTTCACCACCTGTCACGTTGGGTTCTGGTGAAACGTGGGCTTTGAGTTGGCTTAATACCTCCACAATGTGGTGGTGGATGGCCACTCAAACCTCTGACTACCCCCGAATGGGGATAAAAGTCGTGAAGTTGTAT
Organism: Drymonia ruficornis; assembly: GCA_947859195.1. Lineage (NCBI taxonomy): Eukaryota > Metazoa > Arthropoda > Insecta > Lepidoptera > Notodontidae > Drymonia > Drymonia ruficornis. Next base: position 345,838 of record OX401907.1, on the reverse strand, counting down.
TTGTATAAATAATAACCTAAATATATTCTTACTTGCAAACGGTGTGCAGTGCACACACCTGTTTTTATAAATGTTGCTCAGCCACATAAACACACGTTAGAGTTGGCCAACAACGCTCTAGTTAATTAGTTATTATATTTAATTAACTTAATAATAACATGAATATTCTTACTTGCAATGCACGCAACTTTATAAACAAATTTGGCTCAGCCACATGAACACACGATAGAGCCAGTAAACAAAGCTTTAATAGATTTGTTCCTATAGCTAATGAACTTAATAATAACCTTAACATAACGTAAACATATTCTTAATTGCAATCGGTGTGCACGAAACTTTATAAATAAATTTGGCTCAGCCACATGAGCACACAATACAGCTAACCCACAAAGCTCTTGTAGATTTGTTCCTATAGTTACTTAATAACAAAGTAAATAAAGTAAATAACAAATAATAACTTAAATATATTCGTACTTGCGATGGGTGTGCACGCAATTTAATAATAACCTAAACATAACATAATCATATTCTCACTGGCAATCTTGCAAAATTTGGCTATTGCAGTCACATGAATACACGATAGAGCTAGTCAGCAAAGGAGTACAGCTAGCAGTCGCCGCCGCCGCAATCGGCATGAACGGATCAAATAAATATTAATTGAAACACAATTAAATTAAAAACACGTACTTTGTAGCTTCTTTGTGAGCAACGTAAACGTAGCCCGCTGTATATGCTCCCTGTTCTCCAATACTTTGACCACGCGTCTCAAGTCACCCAGCTCTGACTTCATCTGTACATATTCTATTATGGGCGGCACTTCGTAGGCCATTCGCAACTTCTTAATTTTCTCAAATTCCACAGTAAGACCTTCAGTTTGGGCCCGAATAAGAGAACTCTCTTTATCCATTTGCACAACTAGTCTCTCTTTCTTCTTTATCATGTTGTGGACTCTACCTAAATATTCATTCTGTTCCATCAAAGCGTTTTTATGTATAGTCAGATTTAGATGAGCGTCTCCAGTTAACATTTTCAATTCTTGTATCTGATTTAATTTCCGACTGATTAATTTTAGACATTCATTGTTATCAATCGTCAACTTATCAAAGTCTATCGGTCTTAAACTCTCACTCAGTTCAGATTTCACTTTGAATTGGCCTTTTAGCTTGTTGTACTGAGTGTTAGAAGTGCTCATACGTAGCCTCAATTTGCCGATTTGACTATCTGAGATTTTGATCCATTCCGTCATGTAACGAATCCAAATTTCAGCTGGGATCCTTTGAGCTATCTCGTCCCAGCCGTCCACGATCACCTCTTTATTGAACCTAACGTCAGATTTCTCTGTATCTTCAACTCTCACACCTACCTCTTCTAACTCCGCTTTTAACAAAGCATGTTGTTTTACCGCTTTGGCTCTAACCTTTTCCAAACTGGCCTGCACAATTGCCATTTCCGTGGAAACCAGTTCCAATTTTTCAAGTACATTTATTTTCGGGCCCGTCGACACTCCAAAGATCATCGAACCTCCCAATTTCCCGGACGATTTGGACATGGACATTTTGGATGCACTTGTTAGCATTTTAGATGGACTAGCTAAAGATTCTCCGAAGCCGGAGCCGAATTTAGAAGTCGATTTTATGGACATACTACCCATCGCCGTGGTCGAGGTTCTGGATAATATCGCGGCGTACTCCATAACCTGGTGGACGCCGTGCATCAGTGTAGGATCGAGCCGCATTATCGTCTTCTCAAAGATCTCGTTCTCCAGTTTCAATTTCTTGACCTGTTGTTTCAACTTGTTCACCTGTTTGATCAGCTCCTCGTCAGTTAACTCGTCAACGTCGTCGTTGAAATGGCTAAATGACTCGGAGTGGTTACTTACGTAGCTTTTACGCGTTTTAGATTGCGACATTTTGTAAAAAAAATTAAGTAATCCTATTCGATTTCTTCTTTTGTATCGATTAACCCATTGACGAACATATACATATGTCTTGTCTATTTGTCTTCAGTTTAATCCTAATTTTAATTTCCTAGCCTAGTACAAAACTACCCAACTCAAGACATAATTATTAGAAAGCTGTCACTTCACTACGTCTGTCCCAAAAAAAACTATATAGTGACAAGCAGAGATATGATAGAAGAAACAACAAAATAAGTTTCCTTAGAATGTAGAATGTATTAAAAGCAAACTTGAAGGTTATCGCCTTTGATTATATATGGTCTAGATATAGGGTTCGAGCGCCTAAACGCCAAAAAAAATATCAGCCAACTGTTGGCTCATAAACTCATTTCGCCCGCTCAGTAGCGACACTGACATTGTGCGGTGAACACCGTTTTTTTGCCGTAGAAAAATGACAATATGTGCAATAAAAGTATGCAGAAATTACAGGGGACGAATAAAAACAATTTAAAAAAATACCTATCATCGGTAAGTAAACTCGAAAGAATTATTTGGTGAAGACACAATTAGATTTATGAAGTGTAATTTTATTCAAAAATATAACGGCCATTTGACGCCATGTTGACAAGGTTGCCTGATAATTGAATTTAAAATTCCCATGTGAGCGTTTGCTATTTTTTTGGGGAATTATAAATCCAGGGAATTTGACTTCTAATTTTATAACTAAGCCACAGAAAAATAAGAAAGCTTCTAATAAACTAATTCGTCTTATTTACAACACTACCTAAATAAGAACATCAAATAAAGAACACCAATTATTATTACTTGTCCTTTTGACTGATAAGTCGCCATCAAATTTACTAACTCAGCCACCGATTTTACAACTCATCAACATTTTTGCGTTTTGAAGCTTCAACATGTTCTTCAAAAAATGTAGTTCAAACTAAACTAGGAAACATCAAATAGACGGGCGCCTGTCTAAATTTGAACCAATCAGAGAGCTCAATTCAATTCGTGCGAGCTCGGGTCTTCGGGGCATTTGACTTGTCTGGGTTAGGTTCGAATGGAGTGTTTTATAGGCCAAAAATGCTATAAAAAAGAAGTCGGTTTCATTACATGCCTTTTTTAAACGACTTCAAAAAAGGAGGAGGACTCTGAGCAGTGTTGCAAAAGACTCGAGTTCTTTTAGCCCTCTCAAAGAGGCTCGAGCTTTTCTATGGGGCTCGTCGAAGAAAAACGACTCCGAATATTTCAAGGCTAAAAAAGGACTCGAGTTTTAAATAAACCTCGAGCCCTTTTTGGGCTCGGAGTTCTTTTAGAGCTCCGTTGTTGTGAGCTTTCTAAGTCTTCGCAAGTATAAGAAGGAGTCGCCTTATAGCTGACTATTCCTGGCTAGTCTATTGTATTCCTGACTATTCTTGACTTTTTTGACTATCCTGACTATTCTTGATTATTCTCGACTATTCTCGACCATTCTCGACTATTTTGACTATTCTCGACTAGTCTCGACTATTCTTGACTATCCTGACTAGTCTCGACTATTCTTGACTATTCTCGACTATTCTCGACTAGTCTCGACTATTCTCGATTATTCTCGACTATTCTCGACTATTCTCGACTATTCTCGACTATTCTCGACTATTCTCGACTATTCTCGACTATTCTCGACTAGTCTCGACTATTCTCGACTAGTCTCGACTATTCTCGACTAGTCTCGACTATTCTTGACTATTCTCGACTATTCTCGACTATTCTCGATTATTCTCGACTATTCTCGACTATTCTCGACTATTCTCGACTATTCTCGATGATTCTCGACTATTCTCGACTATTCTCGACTATTCTCGACTATTCTCGACTATTCTCGACTATTCTCGACTATTCTCGACTATTCTCGACTATTCTCGACTATTCTTGACTATTCTTGACTCTTCTTGACTATTCTTGACTATTCTTGACTCTTCTTGACTATTATTGACTATTCTTGACCATTATGACTATTGTTGACCATTTTTGACTATTTTTGACCATTGTTGTCTATTTTTGACCATTGTTGACTATTTCGACTATTCTTGACTATTGTTGACTGTTTTTGAATATTATTGCCGATTTTTGACTATTTTTGACAATTGTTGTCTATTTTTGACCATTGTTGACTATTTCGACTATTCTTGACTATTGTTGACTGTTTTTTAATATTATTGCCGATTTTTGACTATTTTTGACAATTTTTAACCATTGTGGACTATTTTTGGCCATTGTTGACTATTCTTGACTATTCTTGACTATTCTTGACTATTCTTGACTATTCTTGACTATTCTTGACTAATCTTGACTATTCTTGACTATTCTTGACTAATCTTGACTATTCTTGACTATTCTTGACTATTCTTGACTATTCTTGACTATTCTTGACTATTCTTGACCATTGTTGACTATTGTTGACTGTTTTGTATATTATTGCCTGTTTTGACAATTTTTGACAATTTATTGTCGATTTTTGACTATTTTTGACCATTGTTGACTATTTTAGGCCATTGTTGACGTGTTTTGTCAATTTTTGACGTATTTTGACAACTTTTGACTATGTTTGCCTATTTTTGTCAATCGTTGTCAATTTTTGTCAATTTTTGTCAATTTTTGACTATGTTTGACCATTTTTGACCATTTTTGACTATTTTTGACTATTTTTGACTATTTTTGACTATTTTTAACTATTTTTGACTATTTTTGACCATTGTTGATTATTTTTACTATTGTTGACTGTTTTTGGCCAATGTTGACTATTTTTGACGTATTTTGACTATTTTTGACAAATTTCGACTATGTTTGACCATTATTGACTATTTCGACTATTCTTGACCATCGTTGACTATTGTTAATTGTTTTTGACCTTCTTTTGACTATTTTTGACCACTTTTGACTGTTTTTGACAATTTTTGACTGTTTTTTACCGTTTTGGACTATTTTGACTATTTTTGACCATTGTTGACTATTTCGACTATTTTTAGCTATTGTTGACTATTTTTGACTATTGCTGACTAGTTTAGACCATTATTGAATATTCCAGACGTATTTTGACCATTTTTGACAATTTTTGACCATGTTGACTATTTTTAGCTATTATTGACTAAATTTGACCATTGTTGACTATTTTTAGCTATTGTTGACTATTTTTAGATATTGTTGACTATTTTTAGCTATTGTTGACTATTGTTGACTATTTTTGGCCATTGTTGACTATTTTTGACGTATTATGACCGTTTTTGACTATTTTTTATTTTTTTTAACTTTTTTTGACTTTTTTTGCCTTTTTTGACTATTTGTGACTATATTTGTCTGTTTTTGACTATATTTGTCTGTTTTTGACTATTTCTGACTATTTTTGACTATTTTTGACTATTTTTGACTATTTTTGACTATTTTTGACTATTTTTGACTATTTTTGACTATTTTTGACCATTTTTGACCATTTTTGACTGTTTCTGACTATATTTGACTATTTTTGTCTATTTTTGATAATTTTTCACCATTATTGACAATTTTTGACTGTATTGACTGTTTTGGACTATTTTGACTATTTTTGATTATTTTTGACCATTGCTGACTATTACGACTATTTTTGACTATTTTTAGCTATTAGTGACTATTTTTGACCATTGTTGACTATTTTCGACGTATTATGACCGTATTTGACTATTTTTAAGCTATTTTTTACTGTTCTGACTGTTTTTTTTGGCGATTTTTGACTATTTTTGACCATTGTTGACTATTTCGACTATTCTTGACCATTGTTGACTATTGTTGACTGTTTTTGCATATTTTTGACTCTTTTTTGACTATTTTTAACTATTGTTGTCTATTTTTTACCAATGTTGACTATTTTGACTATTCTTGACTATTGTTGACTGTTTTTGAATATATTTGCCAAAAAATAGTCAACAATAGCTAAAAATAGTCAACAATGGTCAAATTTAGTCAATAATAGCTAAAAATAGTCAACATGGTCAAAAATTGACGAAAATGGTCAAAATACGTCTGGAATATTCAACAATGGTCTAAAATAGTCAGCAATAGTCAAAAATAGTCAACAATAGCTAAAAATAGTCGAAATAGTCAACAATGGTCAAAAATAGTCAAATATAGTCAAAATAGTCCAAAACGGTCAAAAACAGTCAAAAATTGTCAAAAACAGTCAAAAGTGGTCAAAAATAGTCAATAATTGTCAAAAATAGTCAAAAATATTTCTGACTTATGACGTATTTTGACTATGTTTGACCAAAATTCGTCAAAATTCGGCAAATATATTCAAAAACAGTCAACAATAGTCAAGAATAGTCGAAATAGTCAACATTGGTAAAAAATAGACAATAATGGTTAAAAATAGTCAAAATAGAGTCAAAAATATTCAAAAACAGTCAACAATGGTCAAGAATAGTCAACAATGGTCAAAAATCGCCAAAAAAACAGTCAAAATCGTCAAAAATAGCAAAAAAAATAGTCAAAAACGTTCTTAATACGTCGAAAATAGTCAACAATGGTCAAAAATAGTCAACAATAGCTAAAAATAGTCAAAAATAGTCGAAATAGTCAACAATGGTCAAAAATTATCAAAAATAGACAAACATATTCAAATATAGTCAAAAATAGTCGAAATTGTCAACAATGGTCAAAAATAATCAAATATAGTCAAAAACAGTCAAAAATGGTCAAAAATAGTCAAATACAGTCAAAAACAGTCAAAAATAGTCAATAATAGTCAAAAATAGTCAAAAATAGTAAAAAAAAGTCAAAAAAGTCAAAAACTGTCAAAAATAGTCAAAGATAGTCAAAAATAGTCAAAGATAGTCAAAAATAGTCAAAAATAGTCGAAATAGTCAACAATGGTCAACAAAGGTCAAATATAGTCAAAAACAGTCAAAAATAGTCAAAAGAAAGTCAAAAATAATCCAAAATTGACAAATATATTCGAAAATAGTCAAAAAAGTAAAAAATAGTCAAAAATAGTCGAAATAGTCAACAACGGTCAAAAATAGAAAAAAATGGTCAAGAATGGTCAATAGTGGTCATCTATAGTTGAGAATAGTCGTGCTTATTCAACTAAAGTCAAGAATGGTTACAAAGGGCTAAAATAAAAAAGGGCTCCAAGCCTTTTTAGAAAGAGCTTCAAAATAAAGGCTTTATTTCCGAGAGCCTCCTCTTCGCCTCGAAGACTCGGGGCTGAATTAGTTCTTTAGCCTTCGAGGTTTCTTAAAAAGGCTCGAGCCCTAAAAATGAGGCTAAAGAACTCGAGTCTTTTGCAACTCAAACTCTGAGTGCTTCTGTCGTTACACCGTCCTCTCCAGGACTCCCATCATAAGGTAGGTATCATCATTTCTTTTTAAAAACCTTTTGTACTTCAAGGTTTGTTATGGAAGGAATGGTGTCACTACAGTTCTACTCTGTTTTAGTGTTATCTTTTGAACTAGAATATTAAGAATATTACAAATAAATAACCTTAACCTAACAGTAATGTTTTTATTACAAATATATTTCACCTAGTAATCCAAATTCACAAACTCCTAATAGGTAGGTATGTGAATAATAAAAATCATAATTAAATGAATTTATATTTATTTAGACACCTCGAAATCAAAACATATTTTTTCCCTACTTTTATGGGAAATATTCAAAAGCTGGTATCACTCAGCACGTATCAACAGTGACGCAGCGCGCTTGACAAACAATAGTCTACGAATACTTGTGTGCGTGACACGCACACATCGCTTTCAAATCTGGCCTGTTTTTTTCGTTGCGATTGCAGCGCAAAACTCGGTCTAGACAAGTAATTAGTCTAAGGTTATCGCATCAAACATCATCAAACTCAATTGTAGTTCTAATGGATGCCAAAACGTCCCCAAAAGGACAAAATCTCAAGGTCTAACTAACCAATTTCGTATCCCAGCCAGCCAAACAAATTAATACCCGACTAAACCAGTACGGCTTTGAGTTTCTAAAGATAAGAATTAGACCTAAGTAAATTAGACAACAAACAACCACAGCTATCTCCTATCTGGCTCGTTCGTCTGCGATGAGTTTGATTTGCAAAGAAATGTTATTTTGCCTTTCAGCGGAATGATCCTGTTACATAACACTAAAATATCGTATTAGCACAACTTATATCCTCCATGTGATCAAAACACACAACATACCCACCACAAAATCAATTCTCACAACAGTATTATTGTAAACAAGAAAAATAAAAAATGTTTTACGATGTACTAAACAGGGCTCGACAGAATTGAAATCGAATTGTTATAATCGAAGTTCACATTTTACTGCTCTCTGTAACCGATTTAGTTAGAAGCAAGTTTTTAATACGGAACAACAATTTGATAGCAAGGGTCCTCGATGACGACAGCATACAAGATTTGAAGTACATAGTAGCTTTAGCAAACCCTGAATTTATAAGATTCTGTACAGGAGCTCTGGTGCACAGTGAATGGGTGCTGTCCGCAGCGCACTACGTCGTCGACGCAGCTGCAGACGACGTAAGGGTGCGTTTCGATTGAAGCGGAGCGGGGCGGAGCGGGGCCGAGCGGACCGTGAATTGGCCAATCACAGTGCTCGAAATCTCCACTCCGCATCAGTGGAAACAGTGTAAGCGGGGCGGAGCGGAGACGAGTGGACTTTCGAATAAAACAAATGAACACGCGGCCCCGAGCCGGACAGAGCGGAGTCGAGCAGGCTGTGGTGCCGAGTGGTGGGCACGAAGCGGAGCGGAGCGGAGTTGAGCGGGGCGGGGCGGGGCTGGGCGGAGCGGAGTGGAGCTGGGCTGGGCGGAGCGGAGATGAGTGGACTTTCGAATAAAACAAATGACCACGCGGCCTCGAGCCGGACAGAGCGGAGTCGAGCAGGTTGTGGTGCCGAGTGGTAGGCACGAAGCGGAGCGGAGCTGGGCGGAGCGGAGCTGAGCTGAGCGGAGCTGAGCGGAACTGAGCGGAGCTGAGCGGAGCTGAGCAGAGCTGAGCGGAGCTGAGCGGAGCTGAGCGGAGCTGAGCAGAGCTGAGCGGAGCTGAGCATGCTGTGGTGCCGAGTGGTGGGCACGAAGCGGAGCTGAGTGGAGCTGAGCGGAGCTGAGCGGAGCTGAGCGGAGCTGAGCATGCTGTGGTGCCGAGTGGTGGGCACGAAGCGGAGCGGAGCTGAGCGGAGCTGAGCGGAGCTGAGCGGAGCTGAGCGGAGCTGAGCGGAGCTGAGCAGGTTGTGGTGCCGAGTGGTGGGCACGAAGCGGAGCGGAGCTGAGCTGAGCGGAGCTGAGCGGAGCTGAGCGGAGCTGAGCGGAGCTGAGCGGAGCTGAGCGGAGCTGAGCGGAGCTGAGCAGGCTGTGGTGCCGAGTGGTGGGCACGAAGCAGAGCAGAGCGGAGCGGAGAGGAGCGGAGCGGAGAGGAGCGGAGCTGAGCGGACTTTCGAGTACAATATATGAACACGCGGCCCCGCTCCACCCCGCTCCGCTTCAATGGAAACATTTGCCACTTCTCACTGCTATTCTCCGCTTCACTCCGCCCAGCACCGCTCCGCTCCACCCCGCTCAACCCCGCTCTGCTCCGCCCCGCTCCACTTCAATGGAAACATTTGCCACTTTTCACTGTTCTTCTCCGCTCCACTCCGCCCAGCTCCGCCCCGCTCCGCTTCAATGGAAACAGTTGCCACTTTTCACAGCTCCTCTCCGCCCCGCTCCGCCCCGCTCCGCTTCAATGGAAACGCAGCCTAATCTGGTACAAGAACTTCACGGCATCTCCAGAAGAAACCGGTTACTATTCCCAAGTTCTGAAGATCGTAATACATCCTTCTTACAAACAGCATTTGCAGAATATGTTACTGGGATGCCAACATGATATAACTCTACTGAATTTGAGAGGCGTGGACTTGACACCGGCAAAATTATCAGCAATAGATTACAGATCCTTAGTCGGCCATTCAGTCACACGTTCATGAAACACAATAAGAAACTGACAGTCCGAAGACCTATTAAAGTTAGTGGTGTAACAATCAAATGTGATAGAAACGACAGAGCGGTGAAAACGGTGGCTCCGATAATTTGCGTGGCTCCTTCTTGTTTGAACAAGAATCATCCTCAGTTCGGCTGAATCCCTCAGTGGGCCGCTGATACGACGGGAGAGTGGCTGGAGTACTGGCGATCCTGTCTGTGAGCGCGGTTGTCGTGTCGGGCTATACCCCGCCTAGTCCTTACATTGATTGGATTAATGACATGATAAACTCGACTTAGAATCATAAGATATTTCTGTACCAAGTGGCTACTGAGCCTCAGTATCGGGTTTTAAATGTGCAGCTTAGAAGATATACCACGAGAGATGGCCAAGCTTCAGACGCCAGGGTAGTGATAATGATCTTGAAATAGCAGAATAGAGAGAGTGTAACGCTAGGTTAGTTTAGAGATAACTTTTAAGCAATTTACCATCAATAATCTGAGTCCGGATTAGTCCGGTTTGGTCAATATTATGGTGCCTCGTAACGTAAGTATGGCTGTAATTTTTTTAATACATTTTTCACGATTTTATTTTTCATTTATTGCACATACAATAGATATAGCGTATAAGTATGTAACGATACAGATCTTCAATCTCCTTAATTAAATTGTAATGTTTATTGAAACCTGTACCTCATTTTGCTTCAGCTATCGATTTATGTAAATACGTCGCCATCGTTGGACCCGCACACGATGATTTTACAGTTAAAGCGCTTCCTAATGCCGGGTAAAAGCACTAGTTGTCCATATTTGACGACTGTTAGTTTGAAAAATAAAACTATTATCTTAGCTAACACAAACTTAATTAAAGAACACGACATAAAAATATTCCAAATTTATTTTAATTATTAACTACTTTGAAAAAATATAGTAGAGTTATTATTTTTTTCCCTAAAAGCAACAATTTTATTCGCATTGATTGGCGGCGTCTTCATCAGGCGCATGCCTCGTGCGAGCACTCACTTTTGACGTCGGAACGCATAGACGTAATGTCATAATATGAGTGCTCGGGTGAGGCCTGCGCGCCATATGGACACATCTATTCGATTGAGAAAGGTGGAGTCAAAAGATTGCCATCTAGGTACTCTTTGTAACAACACAACATAATAAAGATGGTAGTATGTACGATAAAAATCCTAATAAAAGCTAGTTGTTCTCATTATTTATAGAAGTACTATAACATTTTATAAATAACTGGCCATAACTGGCTCCATCACCCTACACTGCGCTCGAGCCGTGAAAAAGAAGCGGCGGGAGCCTCCAGTTTTTATTTACTTCTTTATATTTACGTCACGGACGAAATATAAAATAAGAAAATTTCTCTCAATACTTATCAGTGTGGAAAGTTTATAGCCTAGCCCTGTCAGCCTCCACAGGCTAGTTTTATAATAGTACATTGTTATCCGAGGAAGAAACTAACTTATTTTTGGGCCCGAGACGGGGTTTAGTTCGAGGGACCAATAATAAGATACTTTGACCCGAGGTAAACACTGTGCTTTTCATCACGAATACAAGAAAAGTAAAAATAAAAACATAAATTAAGTAGCTAAAGAAAAAATGAGTGAGCTATACTTTTACAACTCGAAAAAATAAATGAAGATCGGATCGCCGCTTACCCGTCATTTTGATTTTTTTTTAGTGGTTGTAAGAAGGTTGGAACTATTACATTCTCTTTGGTTGGAATATGGTTCAATAGAAATGTGAAAATAGAACTCGTATTTTTTTTATAATTTGACAGAATCGTTGACATAGCGGGCACAATCGTATATCTGGATATACGATTGTGCCTGTTCTGTCAACGAATTTGCCCGACCTAAAAAGTATCACCTTTTGTCGGCTCTTCAGGCACCTTTCGACCAACTTTCCGCGTATGAGTGATGAAAAGTAATTTTTCTGCATATTTGAGAGAATTTTAGTTTTTAGAAGGCGTATACAGACCGGTATACTGGGCCGGGCCAGGGTAGTGGACTAAGGCCTGAACACCCTTCAAATTGAAGCTGTAGCCCTTGTGGAAAGTTTAGTTATCTTTATTATTATGAGAATAGAGGCTATTCTGCCACGTATGTGCCAAATAAAATAAAAGTTATAATAATAATAATTTAGCCCTTTTAACGTCCCACTGCTGGGCACGGGCCTCCCCTCAATGCGAGGGGGATTCAGGCCATAATCCACCACGCTGGCCCAGTGCGGGTTGGTAGATTTCACACGTCTAAAGACATGCAGGTTTCCTCACGATGTTTTCCTTCACCGTAAGTAAGTGATAATCATATTAAAGTTAGGATTCACACATAGATTTCGAAAAATCCATAGGTTCGAGCCAGGGTTTGAACCCAGGACCTTAAACCCGCAAGACGCGTGATTAACCAATCGGCTACCACTGCTTAAAAATAAATAGCTAAGCTAAAAGCATAGCCGTGGACACTCGGCCTAATAAGCCATTCATAATTTACCGAGGCTTACATCAAACGTATCAGTAAGGCCGGCTATCGTTCCTAACTCGATTAAACTTTTATTTTAGGGTTCCGTCAGATAAACAAGCGAGGGTTTTACGACGGAACTTAGCTGTTCGCGTTGAATAAAATATAAGTACGCGCGACGACTCTGGGGATGAATGTGGGCATACAAGAACTGATGGTTTCTGGTCGGTGATGTGTCGGCTCTGGATATATTCAAATCTGTTGTAGATATGTGTATGTTGTTTAAATTAACACGAGTGATGGGTGCGTACATAAGGGCCTTCGCAGACTAGCTACTTTTAGCATCGGCGATCGGCGATTTTGATGCTGCGTCTCGCTCGTTCGCGCTCGAAGAAACGCGACGCAGCATCGATACGTCACAAAATCGCCGGTCGCCGATGCTAAAAGTAGCTAGTCTGCGGAGGCCCTAAGGGCCGAGTGGCCCGGTTTAGCAGTCAGTTTTGAGGGATCGTTTCGACCCTACGCATCTCGTCCGGTCTATAAATACCCATAACACGTGACAACCACAAACTCTTTTAAGGCTATTTAGATTCTAGAAAATAAGTTTTTAAATAAACTCTACCGTATTTAATAAGGTTTTGGATGGGCACCAACAGGCGGAAATACAATTTCCTACAGTTCCCGGGGTAATTGGCACAACAAGCGAAGCGGCGCGCTTCCTGAACCCGAGATTGCTTTCGAGTGGGCACAAGAAATTCGCTAGCGGATGCAATCATGACGAGACGAGGCGCACGGATCTAAACTCATTTGACTGAATCAAAAACTTTTCACCCAAAACAATATCAAAACGAACTCTTTGGGTCTGAAGAATCTGTTTCAAGCAATGTTTACATAAAGTCCCGTATTCATGGTAATCATTAGTTGCGCAACTGTTGCTCAACACCAAAGTTTCTTAACATCAGCGTTGCTGGCAACAATGTTTACAGCCATACTTCCCGTCACACGTCAGTCTGCGTCAAAATGTTGCCCGAGGTATTTTATCGTTACTATTACTACTGCCATGTTGATTAACAGGTTGTATACACGTCCACACACGTCAAAATTTGTTGCTAAACTCATGTTTTCGCTCGCCGAGCGGCAACTCTTCAACATGGCGTGATCAACTCCGCAACACAAATGTTGGCGCAATATGTTGAGCGCAACTCAGCCACAAGTTTATGCAACTATGTTTATGAACAAATTTTTACAAAGAAAACGGGGCTTAACACAGCCGAGTTGACAGCTCCTCGGAACGCCTTTGGCGAGGCGCATCCTGACAGACCAAGACGAGGCAGCGAGGCACCATCAAAGAACTGTCTACTCAGTTAGGTACACAGCAACTAACAAAACCTCATTTAAAATAAGCCGATTTACACATCAGAGTTAAATATGCAAACGCTTCCCACGTGCTTTAAAATACCATTGTAAGGTCCTCACAACATAATTCCGTAGCCACTGAAACACACTGAAAAAACGCTTTTTGTTTTGAAACTGAATTGTCTGAATTTAAATCTAGCTCATGAATATAACATGAGAAGTTAAGGCGTGGTCACGCGTGCCGTTCTTGTGATGCGACTGAGAGGAGAGACGCCGACGGGATTATCAATCTGTGTAATCTGTAAGTAGGTAGCTATAGTACGTTTTTTATACATGTCCTATTTGGTAAGCAAAGATGGCGTCCAGCCGGGCGATTGCGTAACTTTTTGTCAATGTTTCAATTGGGTTCGTATATATAATTGACACAGGATGAACGAAACCAATTGAAACATTGACAAAAAAGTTACGCAATCGCCCCGCTGGACGCCATCTTTGCTTACCAAATAGGACAAGTATAAAAAAACGTACTACACATAGTATCTACTGTGATGTGCAATTGTTGCGACACCGAAATATACTATTCTGGGCAAATTACAACAGTATACGGGCCATAAAACACCGGGACGCCATGGCGACGTCGCCGGCTACGTATCCAAACAATTTGTATTGATGGTGGCGTCGCCAGTCCGTAGCCCGGTGTGTTACCTGTCATACGTTTTAATAGGAATTAGTTGGATACAGTCGCTGGCGACGTCGCCATGGCGTCGTCTTTGTTGCAGTAAGTAGCGAGTATGAGGCAGTCTTTAGCTATAACTCGAATCAGTACCTACCATTTATAATTTTCGTGAGTGAATTATTGTTTGTTTTAGAAATCGCCGCTTTAGACATTGTTGGCGGATACCTTTTATAATTTTTATGGTTTTTGTTAATTATGATTGCGTACAAAAGCGGTGAGCGGTGCGCCCGACCAAACATTTTGTCACATTACTAGCTGTACCCGCGAGTTCATACGCGTAATATTTAGAAAAATATTACCAGCGTTAATCCTAATTATTTTTACAAAATAAAAGTAGCCTAAGTTACTCCTTGTAACATCAGCTATCTGCCAGTGAAAGTCCCGTCAAAATCGGTCCAGCCGTTTTGGAGATTACCCGGAACAAATATACAGACAGACAAAAAAAATGGAATTAATAAAATTAATTGCGTTTTTGTAAGAGTATCATATGTACATATGCATTTAGTGAAAAGCTGTTATTTTGACATTACAAACACTTCAATTTTATTTATTTGTGTAGAGTATAGATTATCGTCAGTATACGCTACGAATACTTTTCTCCTTTCTTTTTTCTTAAAGGGCCTCCGTAGACTTGCTACTTTTAGCATCGGCGACCGGCGATTTTGTGACGTATCGATGCTGCGTCGCGTTTCTTCGAGCGCGAACGAGCGAGACGCAGCATCAAAATCGCCGATCGCCGATGCTAAAAGTAGCTAGTCTGCGGAGGCCCAAATGCATGCAATGTGGTGTTTTTATATAACTAGTGGTCCTGATAGATCCCCGTACTAAGCAGAATGGTTGCTCATGGCAATACTATAATTGCATGTCTAGGAACGAGAGCTGATCCTCTAACCCCTCGGCTATTGACACTCTGAAGTGAAATCAGCAAATTATTGAGAGCCCTGAACACCCCTTATGAATTTCCGATCAAGAGTATTCACAGTTAATGGGAAGTTTCCGATTGCAGCCTATTGCTGACACACGGAAACCGTATCGGAAATTGCTTTGGAAACAGAAAAAAATTGTTATACTATCAGTAATCGAAAACTCTCCGTCAACTGTGAATACCATAGAGTAAAGACTAAAGATAGAGGTGCCCTTATTAGATTTCCCTATGAAACAACACGTGGAAATTTTGCGCGGGTGGCGCGGGTGGTGGGGGTTAAAAACTGGGAGGCAATTTACAAGCTCCGCCCCCCCGATCTACCGGTAAATAGCAGAACTACTGGGTTCGTTTTATTTCGATGTTAGTACGTAGTTTAACTTTTTCACACTAGATGTCACTAAGTGTAGGTTCATATAAAAAACGTACCGAGGGTCGCCATCTAGTGTCGAATAGAATTATATTTGGGATGCGAACGTTGGCAAGACGTCTGCACAGGACGAACGCCAACAGCACACTGACTAAAGCCACGCCTACTGTGATGACGTCACCGGCCGAGCGGTGCGATGTAATAACAACGCGGCCTGGTAGCTTAGACCCAGTCCTTTATATGGTTCGTCTATGGTGAATACCCTGGTCAAACCTCGGTCGCTATACTTAGAAAGCCCTTTCTTCTGTTGGTTTAATGTTGTAGACCCGTATCTCAATGCCTCGAGGTCACGAGCCAGTCGCGTCCGCCGACACATCATGGTTATTTAGGAGGGCGAGGCAGCCAGCACTAGCAGGCAGCCAGCCGAGGATCTCGCACTAATTACATTTGTGTTCTTATTTCCGGTAGAGCTGATGGTAGAGCCAAGCTGTAGCCAACTGACTGCAGCTCTACGGGCTGGCTCGACGAGGGTACTACCACTCTCACAGATCGGCGTAAAGTAGTTATTACAGCTGCTTTACCTACGATGAGTTAGGAAGCCGGAAGCCCCTTTCAGGTCGAAAAATGTGTATGTGTATTATTATTGTTATTATTATTAGTATTGGAAGCTCGAATATTGTATGTTGATGATGATGTCATAGACTTGCATGCGCTCGACCAATCATACATCAATGGATGATGTATATATTTTAATATCGCAGTGCAGGCAAACTAATGTGTGGTTGCAAGCTAAGCAGCGCTATTGAAGAAGGGATTCCACCAAGATAAAACGATAAACGATATATTTATTAACGAATGTTTGAGTATTTCTAAAAGGATAATAAACTGAGATCACCACATTAGCCGACAGAACATTCAACAGTATCAATAAAGCATTGCACCGTGATTGAGCCACAAGTATCCATTGCCTATAGCTACCCTACGGTCGTTACTACCCCCATATCAATAAATGCGTATTGCTCCTACGTCATTATTAGGCACCCGCAACACGGCCCGCTGCGCAGCGTGACGTCAGGGTCCTCTCTAATTAATCCATTGTCAGCGGCACAAAGCAAGTGCCGGGCGTTGTCAAAACAATTTCGACACACTACGCTGTTCACGCATCGAGAGCCACAGGGTAAGCAGTAAGCATGCATGGAACATGCGGTTATTATTGACAGTAGTAGCTCGAGTCAAATCGAAAAATGTTGAACAACAAGATCACTCCTTTGATATGTAACTGAATATTATGACGTGAATATCAACAAATCCAATTGGTCGTTGAAGGTTTGAGAAAAGAATCCGATATTCTGTAATTCTGCTCTGCCAATTCAATATTCCGTTAGGTAATTCATTAAAAGTAACAGTCGAGAACAGCGTAACACTTAAAGTAACAGCCCATTGGGAAGTTTCCGCTAAATAAAATAGCGCTACAGCGCTGCGCTTCACGCCTAGTGCCATTACACCGATTGCGCTGCATAAAGCCATTCACCGACTGTTCGCTGTTCCGTAATCATTTCACAGTTCATGAAGAGCCGAATGAAAAAGCGCTCATTGGACAAATGGGATTAAGCGGAATGTAATCACTGTGCTATTCAGCGCGATTGTTGTTTTTTATTTCACTCGTGAAATGATTTCGTGATCATAAACTCTACCGGAAATACGAAGAGATCTGTCAGGACTCTCACTCAGCATGACCCACGACCACGAACGTAGATCCTTGCCCACGACACACATATGATGGTGGTTACTTTGAAAAACGAAACGAAAGCTTCGGCTGACGTATCGTCCGAAGTACGGATTCGATTTACGATCAAAACCATGTCAAACGCTGAAATCGAGTAGGATCCACGAAAGAAGAAACTTCAAATCACGATCATCGAATCCGTACTTCGGATGATCCGTCAGCCGAAGCTTTCGTTTCGTTTTATAAAGTAACCCCTCTGTTTCTGGCCAAGACTAGTCTAATGTTAAGACGAAGATTTAGAGGAGTATCGAACCAAAAGAACCCAAAACTATTGTAATATTGACCAAAAACGGACTGAATTGTAAATTTTCTTAAATAGGCTCCGTTTTAACTGATTTAGAAAAGGAGTATATTCTTCCGAACCTCGCTGGTATTTATTACCAGATTAGCTTTTTTATCGTTTGATAAAAGATAATAGCCGAATTGGTTAAAAACTTTATCTTCAGAAATAAACACTTAGGAGGATAAAATAGAGGAAAAAATTTGTCACTAACTTGAAATTTAGTACGTATAAGTCTCTACATCTCTACATAAAAAAGTAAGTTTAAAAACTAAAACCCGACTACGGAAAAAACGCGCTCTAAAAAGTATGAAACAAGAAAATATTCTCATCCGCGCGTTTTTTCCGTAGTTGGGTTTTAGTTTTTAAACTTACTTTTTATTTAATTATTTTGGAGTTATATAGGTAACAATATATATATTTTTGAAATGTGCTCATCAAGCTCTTTCATTTGATACCCCACACGGTTTCATTAAAAAATGTTTTTTTTTTTAGTTCATGACATTATGTCCTCTAGAGGGCGCCATATGCAATTTTATGTGACGTCACATAGCCTATAACCAGCGCGCCATTAAGCCGCTTCTGACGATACCTCATTTGTCAAATTACGACAAGTAGTTTGGAAGTTAGGTGGGAACAGATGCACATACATACATACATACATACATACATACATACCGGTCAAAATCATAACGCCTCCGTAGTCGGGTAAAAACGAAATAAGACGTGTTTCAGGATTTTGTAAAACCACACCAGGAGACCACACCATCACTCGTGTCAGGAGTGAAATAGGGTATTTATGTTTGTATCCAGTTTTTTAATGAGAAAATCGTGTGTTAATTGTCCAATAGGCTCGGACTTCAGATTTAACTCATCCCATAGGTTACGTAGAGAGTGCCGCACCACGGCGCTATTGTTCCTCGTACAATACCAATATTTATGCAGGTGAACCGATAATTGGGGCGCCTACTACCCTCTGTTGTGGCAAACATGAAACAAATAAAAGTACGAAAGCTTTTATTTATCACACAAAGCGCAATGTATTGAGAGCTGCAAACGAAATGGTATATTTACCGAATGGGACAACGGAACAGTCAGGGACGCATGTGTCCCATGGCTGGACCCAGTGGTGCTATTCCCAGAGCAGACTCATGAGGCGAGAAATATAGACAGCACGTTACTTACCCGATACGATCTCGCTACTTCCTATCGTTTCAGTTTCATCAGCTTGAATAGCTAGACAGTTTCGTAGTTCTATGAAGTTCAGCGTTTAATACATTTAAAAATACCAAATGCGTCTTTTCATGTCACTGAACCCTTTCGCCAGTCGCTAGGGTACATAAACTATTTTTATGTTAACCTCCCCCACCCCTAAAAACATTTTACTTTGACTCTAAGCGAACGTAGTCGTGGTAGAGCGGTTGTTATCTATCACGTACTTATTTTAATATAACTAAATATGGTACCTAACGTGTTAATTACTTACTCATGAAGAAGAAGCCAAGCCAGGCTACCTGCTGAGCGTACAAACAAATTATTCATTCACAACTTTTCTGTTTTTGTTTTATTCAAGCTGAAAATTCGTTTGAACGGACTAGTTCACCCTCTTCGTCCAAAGCAAGCCAGCGGCTCGCTAGTTTATTTTAAAAGATGTCATCATCCTTTGCGTCGCTGAAATACAACCTAAATCTCATAGTGGACCCCTCTCTCGTTAGCGAGCTGCGTAAATAACCGGGTGTCAGGTAAGCACAGGGCGCAGCGTTGGTTTAATTGAGAATTTTCGCCCTCCGCGGTCCTCGGCGCCCTACAATCCGTGAGGGATGAAATAATTTCATGTTCCCGGTATTTTTGCCTTTGAAACCGAGCAGACAATAAAGGTCATACGTTTACCTCATGTGGGACGTGAGTATAGGCAGGGTTAAAAATGGCATATCAAATTATTCAAAAGATTTTTTGCATGTCGGTGGCCTATCGTGACCTATATGACTGGTGTTTGAACAGATAGTTACATAACATTTTAATGAGTCTAGAATGTTACGAACATTATTGTGGACCCAACTAATTTCAAAGTAAAACGATAACGCCCCAGTAAATCAAACAAAGTTATATCAAATAACTGAGAGTATTAGGCGAAATGAAATCGATGCCTTATAATCGCGGCGACTTACACCCGTACCTATCTGTAAACAAGTAATTACTAAACTTGTTCTTAAGAAAATTCTAATCATAAGAAATAAAAATGAAATGTAACGTCACGACTTTTATCCCCATTCGGTGGTAGTCAGAGGCTCGAGTGGCCATACACCACCACATTGTGGAGGTATTAAGCCAACTCAAAGCCCACGTTTCACCAGATAGTCAGAACCCAACGGGACAGGTGGTGAACCTTGTCGCCGTGTATACAGGAACTGACTATTACCTAATCCCGAGGGATAGGTAGGTTTCCTCACGATGTTTTCCCTCACCGTCAGCGAACTGTAAATTATGCACATAGATGAAAATTCATCCATTGGTGCATGCCCCATCGGGCTCGAACCTGGGTCCTTCTGATTGGTAGCCCAACCTGTTCACCCCTAGGCTACAGTCGCAGTCTAATCATAAGACTAAATAAATATCGCGAAAAACCACAAATTTAAGGTCCCAAACTAAGCAGCACCGGTACCTATCATACAATAGACTGGGGGTGATCCCAGTCAGACCCAGACCAGGGAAAATACAAAAGGTTATTACCGTTTGCGTTACGAGAAATGGGACCCGCAACCATCCAACCATCTATAAGCTACGGTTACTGCTAAACATTAGGCGGGTCGTATGTTTGTCACCTTAGTTACATAAAAAAAAACAATATTTTATTAAAGGTCCTAAATACTATTTTTAGATCCCCCATCACAACATCCTACCCAAAGTTAATTCCAGATAAGCAGCGCACGGTAAACTTTGGGGTACCTATTATGACCCATTAAATAATGGCCCCGAAATATTCCCCGGGATCTCAACAGTAGTGGCCGATACCGGGGGTATTAAAAATGTATGGGATTTATGGGGTCATTTTATGATGCAACTGGGAATGCTAGGATATTGAGAATGGCCGTTATATCATTTTGTATCTCTTTCCTGAGATACAGGAGGTAATTGCACACTAATAGTACTCGTACAAATGGGGACAGAGGTAGTATGAGGGATTATTAGTAAGCAGATTCAGATGTTACCGAAGTGAGGCTGAAATTGGAAAGTAACAATTACTGTAATAAAAAGCGATGTCGGTGTCTTCTATCAAATTAATTACTCTCTTATAGTCTTAAAAAACTAAAACACGACTACTGAAAAATTGCGCTCTAAAAAGTATGAAACAAGAAAATATTCTTATCTGGAGGATAGCCGTGGTCCGTGGTCATATGCCATTTTGCCCTAAAGGACCTACACGACCTACACCTTAAGCCCGCGAGACGCGTGCTTAACCAATCGGCTACCACTGCTTTTTTTCTAGCACGCACTATGCGTTTCGATGTCAAAACTAAGTGCTCTGGTGCGGTGGTGCGTCCAGATGCCTCGCATGCCTCGCCCGAGCACTCACGTTATAACATTATGTCTATGCGTACTGAAGTCATAACTGCGTGCTCGGGAGCGGCATGCGCCTGATGTAAACACAGCTATTGAGTGACAGTGTCACAAGCTCATCCTGGCCAAAAGACAAACTTTTTTTGATAGATAATTGTATTCTTTTAGTCTTGTATCGTCACTAGCAACGCTCTCAGGGAGCCACAACAAGCACAATTCATCCAACACAACTCCTCAATTCATAATAACACGTCCAAAAGTAACAAATATACGCTATAAATAACCCCATTACATTTTTACCCGGTTTAACCGAGAAAAAATGGTAAATCTGTCCCAATGCGGGGTAAAATGACAAATGGATGTAGCGCTGTGCTTTTAATTCTTATGTCTTTGTTTATTCTACGGACGAGGTGCGAGATCGATTACAATAGTCAAATTAATGGGAACGTCGCATTGGAAACAAGAGGCAGGTTCGATTTTACAATATCATGTGCACTTCTTATCTACGTCTTATTGGCATACTTACCAAATGTAATAAACCACGCTAAAAAACCTGCGTGTTAGTGCGTTGGGATTTTTTTAAAATGCACTCAGGGCATTCAGATGCACTTATGTTACGACCATGGACCAAAAACTAAGGGGACTGGGTCTAAGCAACTCAGCCGCAGTGGCACTGTGGTGGCTCAACTAGGCCGTTGACGTCATCATAGTGGCGTGCCTTAAGTCAGTGTGCTGTTGGCGTTCGTCCTGTGCAGACGTCTTGCCAACGTTCGCATCCCAAATATAATTCTATTCGACACTAGATGGCGACCATCTGTACGTTTTTTTATCACGCTACACTTAGTGACATCTAGTGTGGAAAAAGGTAAACTACGTACTAACATCGACATAAAACGAAGCGAGTAGTTTTGCTATTGACCGGATTGAAATGTCAATGTAGGTGTTATCTACCCTCCTTCACCCGTGCCTTCAACCGCGCAAATTTTCAAGCGTCGTTTCATAGGGAAATCTAATAAAAACATCTCTTTCTTCGTATTTTCACTGTGGTTACGACTATGCCTATGCGTTCCAACGTCAAAATGAGTGCTCGAGCGAGGCATGCGCGTGATGTAGACCCAGCTGTATTTTGTTATTATTATTACTATGACAAAGAGACCACCGCGAATAATTCGCGGCAATCGGGTCCCTGCATGAGCCTATGAGGGACTTAAAAATGCACCCTTCGGAGCACGGTGATGTTATATTCAACAGCTCATCCAAGTCCTTGACTGGAATAAGCCTTACTGCCGATCCATCGGTTTATAAATTCTTAAACCCTTCCACCGACAAATGAGTTTCATGAAAAGCACTTACGTGATGAAAAGTATCGGTTTCCTTCACTATTTTTCAAGATTAGCTCTTTCAACGAATGTATCTAGTATATTAATAAGACTTAAGTCAATAATTTCATAGCTAGGGCAGGATTCAACCCGGAATCTCTTGATTTTATAACAAAAGGCACTTCTATTTGAAGTCTTCGTATAGCTGAAATGTACTCTGGCAAAAAGCAATATCATAATGAGTAATCGTACCTACCTCTTTAATATTACATACAGCAGACGGTAGGCGGGCTTCACGCGATTCATCAATTACGTCAGTCGCGAATGTAAAACCGTGTTAGGTTGTTTATATCGGCAACTGATGTTCGTACGCTAATGTACGATATTGATGGCTGAATTATAGTAACGTCAGATTAGGACGAGGTCTCGCAGCTGCCCTCGATCACGTGTCACGTGCACATACGTAGGTGTATAAAACAAAAGACGATCCTTACGAGTGTAAAAAATAGGCAAACCGGAGACGAAATTAGGTCATCGCTTAGAAACTCTACGCCGTATTGTCAACGTAGCCGAACGTGCGTCGTTTTTGTTGTCGACCATGCTGGTCTGGTCCAGTATTAAAGAGCTATCTCAAATAATAAACTCCATAGGTAACTAGCTTAAACTTCACAAGAAGTCAATACAAACTAATAGAGACTTCCAGTGACAAAGAGATCGACCTCTATTGGCCATTATCCGCTACATTTTTAATAATCGTTTTTAAATCTTGTAACATTTGCCCACTAATTCGCTTCCAACAAAGATTAACACTTGGGAACGGTGAAGTATCATCTGCGCATCATCAAAAGACGTATGAAGTTTGCCAACCCGATAAAATCGAATTTGTCACACACCTTGTCGTGCCCGTCGCAGTATTTTGAGAATCGCCGGACAGGTGCGCGATGTTTATAAAGTGTTTATAAACATACCCATAACTTCCCACGTCAACCATACAACGTAACTGCAGTTGTGTTAAAATGTTACGCGAACGAATAAAAAATCCATCGTTTCAGTTTGTTATTTCACTGTCCATTGTCGGTCAACGACATTGCCATGCGAACATCTCGGTCACGAGCCGTCAATGGTTGTCAACCCTTGTGTTTGTTACGCTAGCGTTGGTAAGAATGCATTTCTGCTGTATTATGAAAATGATAGCACCGATTTCCAAGCATATATCGCGACTTCTCGCTGCAGGCGTGGCAATAAATCGCGTAAACGTGCGCGCTCACTCGCACTTAAATGTCTTTTTGCAAAAGTTGCCATAAGACCTTTAAGTTTGAGTGAGTACTTATATCGTTTAATCCTTTCAAAAGCTGCGACGTCATAGGCAAATAAAGTTGACCAACCGTCGTAGTCGTCGTAGTCGTAGTCGCTGCTTCCGTAATCGTTTCTTTCCGTAAAGCCCCTGGCCCCATTATGCTGTAATGAGCAAACAATAGCTGCGCCCGTGTGCAACCGGCCTTAGCCTTTTAATAATTAGCCACCCTGCCGGGAAGCCCACACTTATGTAAGCCGAGCCTTATGGCTTATGTATTGTGCAGGGAATATTTATGTAGGTATAGATAAACGCAGCGGGGTCAGTTCGATTCCTTGCGGGCTGGGCGCCTGACACCGTCCGTCTACCTCATAGATAGTAGAAAAATATAATTTCTTTGATCTACCTATTGTATAGCATCGCGCTTATTTCGAAGCTGTTGATAGATAGAGTACTGTAGATATATCTACGAGTCTATTGATATTGGCACAAGACCATTTCAAAGTTACGTAGCAATAAAAACAAAATGAGTAACCTCCCAAGAGTGTATGACAGCATAAGCAGCTTCGCTTATGACAACGAGCCAACGAACCAAAAGCAAACGGACTAAATACCTATAGTTGCCAATCATATACCCACGCTAATACTTTTTTTTTTGACAATGGTACGCTATAAGGTAGGTGTTTATTTGGTTCTGGTGCTCGTCGGCACGCTCGCTCCGCTCGCTTGGCTCGCGCGTTGTGGTCGCAATTCTAACCTTACCTAACATCAAACATTGTAAACCTATTATTTCCATGTTTTTTTTATATCGATAGTCGAAATGACTCTCAATTGCCCTAAATCTGTTATTGTCTTCTCATGATCGTTATTTATGAGCAAGATGGAAATATTTTAAGTCACTCAGCCAAACGTTT
This sequence comes from Drymonia ruficornis, assembly GCA_947859195.1. NCBI lineage: Eukaryota > Metazoa > Arthropoda > Insecta > Lepidoptera > Notodontidae > Drymonia > Drymonia ruficornis. The sequence goes on along the minus strand of OX401907.1, from coordinate 320,963 downwards.
AGTATGAGTTTAGTCGTAATTTTAAAACAGAATTAGCACTAATTTACGTAACTTGATAGTCGTGCATCGAGTCATATTATGTATGTAGCTTACACGTTGCATAGATTATAGTTAGGAGCAGTATATACCTACTACTACTTAGATAATACATTTTATAATCTTATTATTGTTTGTCCAAATCCGGAAGAAAATAATTTGTTCTTCGTCCGAGGGTCCAAAATCCCATTACTGAGCCCCAAACAAGGACAACTATATTAATAGGGAAAATACTCGGCACGAATTTGACTATTACGACGATGAAGGTTTTATTTTCATAGGTAGGTAAGTACTAGATATATTTACCCTATAAGTATTTTTTTATTGGAATTAGAAATACATAGGATGGTAATGTATTTACAAGCATTTACATTTAGGAGCCCGATATAATCTGAATTAATATACATTTGTTTGATCAAGACAACGGCACAACACCGTACGTTAATAAACTTCATGAAGGAACACAAAAGTTTTAATACACACTTAAATTGAAATTATATTGTTACTTACAATAAACGCCGTTAAATTATAATCCTACCTACCAACAATACGTAAACAGGACGATGGACACTTAATATCACGAATCATCGAACGATTTTCAAATATGGAACGCCAAACACAACTTCGGATGATAATCGATTTTATTTATATTCGAAAAAGAATTAAAAAATAAGTTTCTAGTGACGTACCTTGGTCGACGTGACGGGTTGCCGGCGGCATGGGGGCGACTCACGCGACTTTCGCACACCGGTTGCGCGCGGGTACTGTCAACTGGGTTTAGGCGGGATTCTCACCGCGCCAGTGTCGTAGCTATCGATATTACTTGACCGTGTGAACTATCGATAAGCTTATCGGCAGCAATTTTGTTGTTAATTACAATGATTTGCTGTTCATTGTTGTGTGTAACAGTGATAACGTTTATTTGTTGATGAAAATTGTGTTATTACGGGAATACATTTTTAATTACCTATCACTCATATCAATGAAATAATCTACCCACGGCACAATGATTTAACTAATCTCAATATATCGACTATTTTGTAGTCATGATAAATAATAAAGAAAATATTTAAGCTCGCTAGCATTATCTTAATGAAACCCCCAAAACCAGGGCGGCAGTCGATAAGCGCGAGCGGGCCATCAAAACACAGGCAGCATCCCTACGGGAGTCGCGCATGCTCAGAGCGCGCCCTCCAACGATTGCCCGGCAGAGTTACTACGTTGATTGATTCACCAACTTGTGCGCAGGTTAACTCACCAGAGACACGTGCCGAAGGAACACACGACCAGTGGCGGAAGAACCACCTCCTCCCCCCAGCGAGCTAAAAACGCGAGAAAAGGGGGTAGTTTGGAACAACACCGACGGATCAGCTTATTTTGGACGGTTTTATCTGGGCACGCGGGCGAGAGCGTCATTTATTTAAAAAAGGAATCCGCGAGTTTCGCGCGCTGATGTACATTTTTTTTTCTTTTATAAACATTGTTACCCTCGATTAAAAACAATAAATTACTTCCACGTCACTAAAATGTTCTTGATTAAAAGTATCGTCATACATTATTGTAATATGTATAGCATAGATCAACTTTGGTTCCACGCGCACGAAACTGTTATTAATCTATGGTCATTAGTCATTCCACAGGATCTCGGACTCGGACTCAGACTCTTTAGGGCCATCCATAAATTACGTCACACGTAAAGGGGGGGAGGGGGTCGACGAAATGTGACATTGTGTGACAAGGGGGTGGGAGGAGTCCTAAGTTTTGTGACGTCACATTTAAAAATCAAATATGTATATCTAAGTATTAAAACCGAAATTTTAATTGCTAGCGAAAAATTTTGAAAATGTCTGAAAATTTTAAAAAAATTGTGACGTCACACAGGGATGGGGGAGTCGCGCAAATGTGACCAGCTGTGACAAGGGGGGGAGCGGTCTAAAAAATCATGAAATTCGTGTGACGTAATTTATGGATGGCCCCTTTCCAGAGATTGACAGTGTCTAGGCTTTTTTCCCACACGCGCCAAGACAAGACTTTTATCACACAATATGTCGCACCGAGTCACTCTCTTTCTTACTTACTTACTTATGTATAGGAGAGAATGAAACAGAATCGATTTATCTTACGTTTTGTCTTGTCACGGCCGGTGTTCTTTTTGCTCTTATTGAAGGAAGTAACCCCCCCCCCCCCCCCCCCACTTACACGCATTAGATTTAACCACCTCATCTCAATGTACTTAAGCATCACTAATGCCCCGTAGCAACCCTGGGTGGGGGTAGTAAGTAGCATAATTCGGCGAACCTGCGTGTCGTCAATTTTCCTCGGTCATTAATCAAGAGATCGTACTTCATTGGGATAACATTTTCTTGTACTGATTATGGGGCTAACAATCATACATCTGTCATAGGGTTTTGATTAGGTAAATAACACAAATCGTCTGAAAATAAGCATTTTAATGTTCGTACGTTTCTTATCGTTCGTAAATTCTTGCCGGTGTCGACAACATGATGACAATTAATAATTCGTGGAGACAGTAGTTAATGGTTATGGATTTCCACTGATCAAACATTAGCAGACAGATTTAAATCTGAAAAGATCAATTTAAAAGTTTATTCCGAAAGGAATCGAAACCTACAACCACCCGATGCAAAGAACCAAGTGGCATATACTTAATGCTGAAATAACTACAGTAGCGGCACGCTATGATGGCAGGTTTGACATGTGGGAGGGGAAAAGGATGAACCTTATTATAACGGAATAAAAATCATTTTTGCATATATTTTTTGACATTCTTATTTTTTTAAAACGGCCAGCCTTATTCCGTTATAATAAGGTTCATTCCCCCCCCCCCCCCCCCACATGTTAAACCGGCCATCGTAGAATGCCGCTACTATAGCTTGGACAAACGGTTGTCAAGATAGTTTGAAAATTTTGTGAAAAGCGGATCACCTAAGTGAGTAGCCTAATGCAGCGACAAACTCCTGTCTCTACTTTTATTACCGCCTTTTTTAACCAGTTTACAACGATTTTACAAAGCACTTCTAGGGGAAAAGTGATTTGTAATGCCACTTTAAGTCCATCATAACTTTCTGTAAATGTTGGGGGTTAGTGTTAGTTTGGGGGTGTATTACATCACGTCAATGCCGATCGAATGACGAACTTCAAACAATGACAACAAGAACAGCATGTCGCCACACTAGCAATAACAGGATTATTTATACGACATCATTGAATATTGTTCAATATTATATTACCGCTAAACTCGCGGTTTGACTCGGTATAATAGGAATCACTATTAATTTAATTTGTTGAACATCGGATCGGTTACACACGATAGCTTCAATGGCGCGTGTTTCCCATCCCTACTTTCAGTAGGTACCTATTCTCTCTCGGTTTGTCTGGGAACGAGATCTATCAAGTAAAATAAATTGTTGTCTGCTTTTAGTAATAGACCTTCATTTCAAAGAATAGGGGTCAGTATCAGAATCGTCAGCTAACTTTTATTCACATAAAAATTGAAGTTTTGATATTATTAGTACATATATGGAAAAATTTACAAAACGTCAAATTTATTTGGAGAATAAATATTTTCCGTCGAGTCTGTAATAGCCCTTAAAACAGATGTGTAATCATTTAAGTAGCAATATATTCCCTTATATGGAAATTTCCATCTTATCACATTTCCACATCTCATCAAACATTCTGATCCCGGTCTCCTACCAAATACATAAACCGTACATAGCTGATCTGTGAACGCCCTCCGAGAAACCCTTAGTAATCAAATTTACAAAGATTCTGTGTTATTCTTACGCGCAGACAGATATTCCACAATCGCAGACATCTTGTCGCTGGCGGCAGCGACTCTCAAACTTTGGACAAAGTTTAAATTGGGAGCTAGAAGCCTCTTCTGCCTAGGTTTACAACCTCCATCTGATGACCCTAAATTAGGTGGTAAACATAACTATAATAATCATCAAATTGTCTGTTGAAAGACGCTTCTAGTTAAATAAATTACTCACAAACAAATTTAATAAGACATCCAGGCATCACCATCATCATCATCATCATCAGGTATCATCTTTGATATGATTATCACTTGCTTGCGGTGAAGGAAAACATCGTGAGGAAACCTGCATGTCTTTAGACATGTGAAATCCACCAACCCGCACTGGGCCAGCGTGGTGGATTATGGCCTGAATCCCCCTCGCCTTGAGGGGAGGCCCGTGCCCATCAGTGGGACGTTAAAAGGACTAAATTATTATCCAGGCATCTGCAACAGACTGATTCAAAAACTTGAAATATTACAATGTTTGCATGATTGTACAGAAAAAAACAAGTTTCTTCGATAGAACTTGCACACGCTGTTAAAGCTACTTGTATTATACTAATTTACAATAGGGAACTATTACCTACTTATTACTTTTTAACATTAACACAACATCATCGTTAAAATGGCTCATGCACAAAAGAGATATTCAAACAAACTTGTCAGAATAGCTCCCAAACTTTACTGTCGAGTTCATTTATTGTTCAATGCCAAACGATGTAAAGTTTCAGAAAAATATGCTGAAATAAGATAAGTTTAGTGAGCGCTGTGAAGTTTGAGAACCAGAGAGAGATATATTTTCCATCGGGTTGTCCGTAAAACAGACAGATTGATAGTATCTGAGATAGAAGTCCGGTGAAAGGATACATTAAGTGTTTAGTCAGCGAAAGAAAATCAGGTTTTTAATTCAACGCCGTGATAAGTAACCTTGTTTTGGAAATTACGGAAAGTAACTTGGTTCGATTCCCGTTTTCATACCTACATTGCATGTGCAAATGGCGGCGTCTTCATCAGGCGCATGCCTCGCGCGAGCACTCAGTTTTGACGTTGAAACGTATAGACACAATGTCATAATATGAGTGCTCGGGTGAGGCATGCACGGCATTTGGACGCATCTATTCAGGTTCAACAATGGCATCTTTCAAAATAGATGTGTCCATATGGCGCGCATGCCTCGCGCGAGCACTCACTTTTGACGTCGGAACGCATAGACGTAATGTCATAATATGAGTGCTCGGGTGAGGCATGCGCGCCATACGGACACATCTTGAAGTTTCGTCGAACTCATAGAGGTCACATTCAAACCTTAGATTAATAAATTGAACCCCGCGAGGCGCGCGCAAAACTTTCATGAATCTATAGTATAGATTCTTGTTTTGTTCAAATGTACAGATTCTATACATTTAAACATTTGAACAAAACAAGTATAAAACAGTTGCCTCATATTTTTTTCCTCGTCGTAATACTTTTCATTTCATTCGGCTCACAAATGCTCTGGTCATTCATCATTGGCGCCGGTTATTACCAAAAACTAAGCAGAGCAGGAAGCTCGCAGGTGGCGCCGCCGCGGGGGTCGTGTGGAGTGATACATCAAGCTCAGTGGCGGAGTGGGGGGGGGGCATTCCCGACTTGACAGCGGGTGTAATGAGTTCAGGTACACCGTGGTATGAAAGGGCGTACTGACAATTTATCGAATTCAGGTCAGATTCTTAACCCTCGACTCCTGCTCTTTCTTTATGAGCAATCGTTGTTCTAGATCGGATTTTTTGAGTTTTTTTTTTCAGCGACTAAAGAGTTTTTGGTTAGAAATTGGTTGTAATATTTAAGGAAAGGTATATAAAAGTATGTTTTTCCGTCTTGAGTAGCTACCTTTCTATCAATTTTATTTTCTATATAAATGTTATCGTAAAATCAAACCTCATACCTCTAAACTGTATCGCTATATCGGCACTGCGACACCGCCCAAACCCCGTCTTTCCCTTTTTTCACCCGAAACGGATCTGAGGTACCTCTAAATATCACACTATGACGAGGACCGTCACCTCGTCCACCACCGTGTAATTAAAGTCGCCATCTACTAATACCTATACTAGTATACCTACTAATGCTATTTATAGACGCACATATTATCTGCGCGTTATACCTATCCAGAATAACTTCATAATACGAAGTGAGAATGTATACATTTATGGATGATTTGTTTCCTAAAATAAACTATAAAATTTCTTCAATCTATTCTTATTTGTATGATAAAACTCCATGAATATAGTACGGAAACTGATTTGGTTAAATCTGTAATTTTGAGAGAACGTTCCCTTACTAAATTAACTCAGTCATCAGCTATGCGAGAACCTCTAACAAAATCTGTAAATCAAACTGATATCGTGACTTCACATCGTAAAGCGGCCTTTGCAAGATTTTTTACGATTCTTGAACGACAGAGCCGGGTATACAATGGCCGGCGAGTGATTAGATGTGTCCATATGGCGCGCATGCCTCACCCGAGCACTCATATTATGACATTACGTCTATGCGTTCCGACGTCAAAAGTGAGTGCTCGCGCGAGGCATGCGCCTGATGAAGACGCCGCCATTGGATAACTGCGTACAGCTGCATGTACAGTCGATATACACGCGTTTTCACGGCGACAGTTGACCTTGCCATACACACAAATAAATAATTAAATAATTAAATAAAATTTCAGGTGTGTTAGTAGAGGTAATTCAGTATAAAAATGCACGCCCCTCCCATGTTGAATACATACACGCAACCTCGTCAATATCATTGGTTCTTTAGCATAGGGTCCATTCACTATGAATAAATATTAATTATCACACATTTTAATAATCACGTTTAGTGGTGGGGCGTGCATTTTTAGTCTGAAACGACTCTACTTGGTAAGTAACGTAGGGTCTAACAAGACAATCGCCTTTGAGATCCGCCTTTGAAATGTAGAGTGTATTGGATGACTTGTAACTATAGATTTATAAGAGATTGTTAGGTCTATACGGCAGTTTTTTTGATCAAGCACGTTTTACGAAATTTTAGACTGGCTTAACGAGGATCTTAGTAATCTAAAGCATTGTGCAAATAGTCTGGGAAAAGTGACATTAAGAGCTACAGCTCTGCTGACCAAGTCAAAGCAATTATCAAAAAGAGTAATCCACCGCAAATATAACTTTTGTCTTGAGTTAGATACTTGCTCTTTCATTTTGAATATAATATATGTAATTCCGCAGGTAAAATAATTCGCGTAAGATCAAATAGATTCAAATTTTTACTTACTTATCTGAAGACCCATCTACAGTTACTGTTATTACCGGGTTAATTTTTAAAATATAGAATATATTAGAAAACGGAGACCGCTCGCTAATGTGATGCCGCGTTCGAATCCCTACTCTCAGCTAATTCTCTGATCGCTGTGTAGCACTGCCATTTAATCTGTGAAGTTTCAAGTTATGTTTTAGTGCCTAGCACTGAGGTGTTCCTTGCTTATAATTTGTAAAGATTACAGTCAGAATTTAATTATCTAGCCAGAAAATTTAAAACGTTATATGTAGTAAAATATTAATTAGATTTTTACGACGTGATGTAATAATTGTAATAGAACTACGTACCTTGTTGGAAACAGTGCTGCGCTGCCGCCAGTTCTGGCGCGCACTTACACTCATGATGCACACAATATATGTGCTGGTGTTACTAGTGCCGTGGTGCTCGCCCGCGCGGCGCGCCCCGGCCTTCGCCCGCCCCCGCCCGGCCCTGCGCGTCTACCGGGGGTATCCAGACACAGCCGGCAGGTACCCCTACGTTGTCGCACTGCTCGAAGAAGAGCTTGAGTTTTCTCTTAGAACATGTACCGGTACTCTTATATCACAAAGCTGGGTTCTGACCGCATCCCACTGCATCAAAGAACCGGCAAATCCTAGCGAAATTCAATATGGTAATATGTCACTATTAGCCAGAAACTCAACTACTAAAAGCAGAATTTTAAAGACAATCCTACATCCTAGTTTCAGAGTGATAATTGGGAACAACGGAGAAGTAAAATATATAATTAGTGACATAGCTTTGCTAAATGTAGAGCCGGTGCACATTCGTGGCTACGGAACTATATCTGCGTTGGACTATAAAACGCTGATTGGACGCGCTGTGGAGTATGCTGGCTACGGTTTTACGTTTCGATCTACAGACAAGAACCGTATAGAAACTATGATAGCGGATCAAAGTCGTCTCCTGCAGGTGGGAGACGGAGTGATAGTACCGTGCGAACAAGAAGACTCAGGGCAGTTTTGTGCGTGTCGCCGAAGTGTTCCGATAAAGAACAGGGCTTGATGCCGGGGGACTCCGGCGGGCCGCTGTTACATGATGGAAAAATTATTGGAGTTCTCATGGGTGGCGTGGAAGCGACTGGCACCATGGTTCCTAGAGCTAAGTTCACCGGCATCAGCCCTTTCGTGAATTGGATAAACTATATAATTACTCAAGAAACAGATTAGAATATTAACAACCACTTAATAAACAACAAAAACAACTTATTCATTCACTGACAGTCGCACAGCGCAAGCATGTAATTTAATTTCCCAAAAAATGCTTATAATGTTGTCATTATTTTGCAAATTTTCTTCTAGCAAAGTCGACGTTGCTGCGCTGCAAATAAAGGCGCCATCAAATTTGTATGAGATTTCATATCGTATTGAGGAGCTCCTCGCTGGCCAGCCACCGCGCGGGGGGCGCACATGTTTTGGTGCCATCAAAAAATTTGTTGGACGGGATTTTGCCGCCAACAATTTTTTTGATGGCGCACCAGCTCGTGGGCAGGCACAGCGAGGAGATCCTCACTCTGCCGGCCCCCGCGCTTTTAAATTAAGATGAGATGACATCATGATCATGTGATGACATGTAAGGTCAATTTTGAGTAAAGTACTATACAAGCCTTGGTCCGCAATGACTATACTGCTGGCCACGTTATGATGGCCTCAAGCTAAGCTTAGCTACGCTCTCGGCCTTCAAGCTTGGCCATCATTGCAGCTCTTGCTGGCCGCGCTATAAAGGCCGAGACCGAAGTGGAGGCCTCGGGCTGCGCTGCGCTGCGCTCTCGGCCATCAACACCGCAGCCAGCAATACACTCATTACAGACCGCGGCAGTAATGTACTATTTGTACAGGAGTACCTACGTCATATAAGATGTAGGTGATGGCTATTGAGCTTAAGGCACCGAGCATCACCTAAAGACGATTATTGTATCTTCGGGACAATATAGGATATTTATGTACAATTCGTGATTTGATTGGCCGCTTCCACAAGCCCCGCCTGAGCCACCGCGCCGCGCTGAACTGATTGGTTAGGCGCACCGCGCGGGTATTGTGCACGCACCTCTTTACGTATCCGGGACCATCACACAGAGTGGGCATATTTTTTCTTAACCTTAGTAACTCATACACGACTGTTCAAGTTCACCGCTTGCTTGTTACCACGAAGGTGTAAAATAAGTATAAGTAAATTATTGTGTTTTTTTGTTTTTTTTTTAGCCTGTTAAATATCCCACTGCTGGTCAAAGGTCCTCCTCTAATTCATGCAAAAATATTGATACGTATATCGAAATATCGATATCTTTTAAAAGTATCGTTTTTTTTTTTCATTTGCCCATCTTTTCACCCAGGTACTGTGCATCGCGTGTGAACCATCAAGTACGGAACGTGAATATTAATTCCGTATTTTAGTTGTTTTATTTACTGATGTTATTATCGGTACCAACAGACATGGTTTCTTATAGAGTCTATGATGTGTGAGTCCGATGTTGGTTCCAAAAATTCGGCAATTCCGCATTGGCCTTTCACGCTGCAGGTCGTAGGTTCGATTCCTACCCGGGACATGCATGTGTGTGCATGAACATGTCTGTATGTCCGGAGTCTGGGTGTATATGTATATTAAGTATGTATTTACAAATAAAAAAGTAGTGTATCAGCTGGTTTCCATAGTACAAGCTCTGCTTAGTTTGGGATCAGGTAGCCGTGTCTAAAAAATGTCCCAGGATATTATTATTATTATTAATTCCTCTATAAAGATTGCCGAATTTTTGGAATGTCGAAATTAAAGATTCCGTATCATAATATTTCCTTATACCTGCCGATAGGCGGAAAGCCGCAGGAGATTCGGCCATTAGCCGGAATCGGCCAATCAGCCCGCAAGCCGATTACGGATTATGCCGGTTTTACACTCGGTTGCGTCCCAGCCGGGCTACAGCGGACCCCGTTTGTTTGCACGTTTCGATAATAGATGTTGATATTCAATTATTACGCGATACCGAGGCCCGTATTAATAAATCGAGATTGAACTCAGATGTTGTTTTTGACAGATGTTCCATACATTAAACGTCAAAACTGCATCTTAAGATCGATCTCAGCTTTGAGATCGATTTATTAATACGGCCCCGAGGTTCAGGTCCTCAAATCTCTTTACATAATTGTAATATTTGTAATTGTCCATTGGGCAATCAATGGTAGGTATTTAATATCTTCACGAATTTTTGGCGGTCGACGTATTGTCGGCCAGAGGACTGCTAACAGATGCCAACAACATGTCAACCGCCAATAATTCCCGATTTATAACGAACAATTCACGATTTCGCTATGGACAATTTGATCTATCAACGCGTGCAACGGGGTTAGAAACTTGAAAAAAAATCCACCTCTGAGAAGGTGCAGTATACAAACAAAAGATTGTAAGTTTGTATGAAAACCCATTCCTAGATCCACGCGAACAAAGTCGCAGCATAAAGCTAGTATAAAATAACAGTTAAAATAAAACAATAGCCCATTAAAAACGGAATAAAGTTAACAACGCTGTACATAGCGGAGTCGTCAGTTATGTGTGAAATATGTTGTCGGACAAATGGTCAATTGGAGCGCGCCCGCACGAAACACAATTTCAAATTATACATACGGGACCTTAATTTGTGCGGACACTCTATTCACCAAACATAGCTTGAGCTCAAAGTCTTACTAGAAATAATGGACTAGCTTGGTTTAAAATTACAAACGAGTTCGTTAAACTCATGTACAAATTGAGTCAACGGAACGTATACAAGCCCCGAATACTCAAAGGCTACTCAAATGCAGCAGTTTAGCAGTTTGAGTCATCGTTATCTGTAGTTTTTTTGTATGGCGCATCAAAGTTCTAAGCATCTCTCAACATTTAGTTGCGTACGAGTATTTTGCAATATGTCTATGCGTTTAGACGTGTCTACAACATGCACATGCCGCGCGAGGCTGCTCACCCACATGCCTCGCGAAGCACGACGTTTGCCTCAGTCGCATGCCGCGCGAGGTAAATGGCGAGGCAACTGACACTCTAGACAGGTTTGACATCATTCTGTCTCACGACTGCCAAACTAGGCGAGGCAAATGTGAGTGCTCGCTCAGGTGAGGCAGGGCGCGCATTTGCCTCACGTGAGGCAAGTCAAACTTGGCGAGGAAAATTTTCCTAGCGCGGCATGTGACACTTCTGGACGTAGCTTTTCAACGTCAAAACTGACTGCTCGAGTGCGTAGCTTGTCCCTTATAAACGCACCTAATGGGTACACGTGCTCTGGTTATAGACACAATAATACAAGCGTCACCGCTAAGAACAATCACCCGTGTGTATGTGTATTATGCAAAATATTCAAAAACATTCCCCAGGGTAGAGTTTCGTGACTAAATTGAAAGCGCAACGGTTGTGTAATAAATTTTCCAGCGTTGAATACTTACTCTTCAATTCCGCTAAGCTTGTAATTAATAAATTCCGAACTAACGTATTCCGTATCGCTTCACGGCCAACTTGAAGCGATACGAAATGGTAATAATGTTCGGCTTCAAGTCGGTCACCAAGTCATCCAAGCAGACATTTTATAAATTCGTATTTGATTCGCCAGGCTTAACGTTAAAAACAACAATATATCGCTTCTCCTTGGCCGGAGTATAGACTGAACTATGCGGTGCTTTGATAATGGCATGCAATTATGGACGAGCTGTAAAAGGCATGACGAAAAAAACTTATAACACCCCTCGTTTTTCTTCGGGGTTTAAAAATCATAGCTGTAGGTGTTGCAGCCCAGTCCGCTACCCGCGGCGCTCGTCCCTCACACCACGGGCTTATGCACTCGTCGAGTTTAACGGTGCCCTATCCCGAGCAATTCTTGTAAACGAGCCCCGCCACTTGTAAAGTAGCATACGTAGAATAAAATAATATCCAGATGTGACACTTTTGTAAAAAAACCGTTTTTTTTTTATATCGAAAATTATTTCTAAATTGCGTCCTTTGACGTCCTGTAGCCCGATTCACGTAACCAAAACCGTAACGACATCTCAGCGATATAGTCGGTGATAGCCTTTTCGTAACAAGAAAAGGCTATCAACGACTATATCGCTGAATTTCGTTACGGTTTTGGTTACGTGAATCGGGCCCCTGATTCCATACCAAAAGGCCTCGAATTCAGGTTGTTATAGTGCGCCTTAATGACCACTTTACATAGTTTAGTTTCGCCCCAGCCCTAATCCGAAACTAGATTCCGGCCATAGCTGGCGGGATGGTAATAATATTAATTATTGAAACGATATAAAACATAGGCGGTTGCGGTCAGGAGCAGCCAGCTTGCGTTAAAAACTCGAAACAACAATAAATAATTGTTATTTTAATGGCGAGACCAGTTGCCCTTTGACTAGAGTATTTGCTTCTCTTTTAACAGTTACAACCGCCACCGTTAACCGCCACTACTGACTGCCACCGCCAACGACTTTCTTAACGTAACGTAACATAAGAATCAAGTTAGAATCGCTTCTGCCATAATGTTGAAATCTACTCTACGAATAAAATTAAAGCGTTCGCAATAGGGTTTTTACTTAAAAAGTTTACTGGGGTCGCTCTTGAGGACGTCTCTTGCCCCCACAACCTCCACCTCCCGACCAACAAGCCCCCCCCTTGTTGGTGAGGATTGGTGAGAAATGAAATATTATAGCGTTGCGGTAAATGGAGGTAAACTCTTTCGTTATTTTAAATTGCGTGTTTTATTTTACATGTCTAATGGCTTGGCTTGAGACTAAAGTACACTTACAAACCTCTTTTTTGGTAGCCTATAACGTTAAATGGCGAAATGGTCTATGTTAATTAGCTTGCGATAAGCCAACCCGTCAGGTTATTCATGCTCTTTCAATAATTATGTTATATTAGCTTATCACTTAATAACGAGAAAAATCAAGAAATAATTATCTGATTTTCTGCAAAGAAAGTTCACGTTGTAACATCAAATATATCCAGAAAAGCACCCAGACCCTCTCCGCAAGTTTCCAAACCTTTGACTTTGACTTCCCTCCTACCTGTCACCCCGATTCTTTGGAAAGTTCAAAGCTCTTATCTACGTGACAGCGGGAATTACTCAAAGGCCTCGTTCTTATCAGATGCTGCTTGACCTCTTGACACGAAGTTCATTGTCGATCTAACCTTTGCTGGCCGATGATGTATCTGTGTGGATACCATTTATCTGAAAAGATAGCAATGGATAAATTGGTATAGTTGAAATGTTTTACTTTTTATAAGACGTCTAGCATTTTAAGAAGAGCTGCGTCATCCCCAGTTGACCCCAGATGGTTGCCTAGTGCCAGGAGAATCAGAATTAATGTTAGAAGCCGCCATGGTTTCTGCAAATGACGTAGCTGAGATGATGGCTACGTAGTACTCTACTCTGGCAAGCTTTTTACGAATTGAGATAATTCTATATACGACATATTCTTTCAACCGTCATAAAAATATACTCATAATAGGTGATATTAAGGTCTGGACCTTGCTATAACAAAATGGTGACAATATATTGTCCAAAACCTCACGAGCGCAGAGGTCCTAGCTCCAGTGGCTGTGACTAATGGCGGCTATCTGGCGGGTCATTAGGAGCGCAGCCACCCTAGAGACGGCCGAGACAGAGCTGCACATATAGAGCAGCGGTGTTTGTGACCTGTCATATAGAGCATATTTATATTTTTAAGAACGCAAATACGAAGAACGTAATTATGGCAGGTTTACCGCCGCGAATTACGTTCGGTACTTTTATGTTAATGGTTTATGTTAATTATGGTTTCCGCGAGAACGCTCCAACTAGATGGAACATGCGCACTAATATAAGGCGGTATCTAGTTAAAGTGCATGCGAATCTTTAATAAATCTATAGAAACCAAATTCTCCAGTTTCTTTATTTCAGACGAAGCTTGGCGCTAGAAAAGGGTCCAATATTTTGTTTCTTTAATTAGGCCCTGCTTGGAGATATAACGTAACATTCAGACTACCATTCCCTAGTTAATACACTGGACCGCAAAGAAAAAGGGTCGGTTAGAAAATCTGCAATAATATCTTCAATCACATTTTATTTATTTTACATATATTAAAAATAAAAAACTTCAGTTCATTATTTAGGGTTTCTTACCCAAAGGGTGCCAACGGGATCCTATTACGCAGCCCACGCTGTCCGTCTGTCCGTTCGTCCGTCCGTCTGTCAGCTGGCTGTATCTCACGACCCGTAATAGGTAGAGAGTTAAAATTTTCACGTAATGTGTATTTCTGTTGCCGCTACAACAACAATTAGTAAAAATGAAATAAATTTTTAAAATAAAGACTTTATATTTTTGTCGTTTTTATTCTACCGTGGTACGGAACCCTTTATGTGCGAGTCCGACACGCACTTTGCCGGTTATAGTATTTTCATTTAAGCCAGTAAAATATTCTTTAATTTATTCTTTATTTCATAAAGCTAAGTCAGGTACTTTTGAAGATATTGAAGATTTTCTAACCGACCCGTTTTGTTTGCGGTCCAGTGTAGTTGAATTATTTTTGACTGATTACCACCATTTGAACCATAACCTTATATTTTAAGGCCTTTTGTGACTCAACCAGTAGGACTGCCGCGGCAGGCTTCTGACTGCCCGTAAGAAGTACTTTTCAAACAGTTTATTGCTTGCTAACTAAGACTAACGAAGTTAACGGCTGACAGGTCGATCGGCAGAGGAGATTGATAGTCCGTAACTCAAGCCCAAGTAACTAAGCGGTGAGCTTCGACTGTGATTAATATTACTTATCAGTTAAGGGGATGCCGACAGCCGCAAGGCTATTTCTCAAGTAGCTGGAACTTAAGTACATAATACCGATATTGCTACCAGCAATGTTGACTGCCTGGACCTTGTAAGCAAACTAACTCTGCGGGTTCCCACCAGGTTACAACGTAATCCGCTTTGTCTTGATGTTGCGTCGTATAACACGAATTATCGTTCCAACTCTTACTTGCCTCGCACTAGCAAAATGTTTAATAAACTGAATAAAGAATTCAACTTAGATCTCTTTCAGTTGACGAAACCGCATTTGAGAACATTATTAAACAAACAGTTCTTTTCTTCTCAACCCATTCCATTCCATTGACTTTGCCTACATAGATGTCGAATTAACTTTTTTTGTATGTTATTGTGTTGTTTATATACTCTATATTTTATCATGTGAATTTTTTTGAACTTTTCTTGTTAATTTTTGAATCATATTCTTACTCTCTTTCTGCGAAAACAGAAGGCTTATTATGTAATTTGTATAACTGTTACCACCACTGAACTTAAAAGCTGTTGTTTTTCCTAGCTATAAATAAATAAATAATACACTATACTGAAGTACCGAATTCTGGAAGGCTACTCAAATGTTTGAGTAGCACTCAGCTGTTTTTCTTGTATTCTTTTGTTTTCGGTCAGTGTTCATGAATCGCTCTCAATGCTGAAAAACTAACTTAAAGATCCATGGTGATTTGACTGCAGTTCATGTGCGAGCTGGCATGACCGGGGTAGTACCCCCCTCTCACAGAACATACCCATAAAGTAGCTATTATAGCTGCATTTCGTGTGATGAGTGAGACAGCCGAAAGACCGACCTCTCGCCCTACTCGTTTCCTTCAGATCGGCAACGTGCAAGCGATGTCTTTGGTATTTCCAGCATCTATGGGCTACGGTAATTACTTTAACATCGAGTGGGGCGTAAACTTGTTCGCTACCTATTTTGTATAAATAATAGTATTCTGGGAGGCAGATATTCAGCTTGAGTTTCAACCTTTGTCAGAGATTCTTTATCAAACCTTTGCATCGTCAGGTGAATATTGAGAAGCCCAGACCCAACTTGCCCTTAACAGACCGGCCCCTGCCCGGCCGGGTTGCCCGGACCAACTTGCCCAGACCAACTCGCCCGGCTTGTTTGTCAAAACTTAGTTTATTGTCGGTTACATGTTAAGTTACAAGTTTGTTGCAAACCTGGCTTAAACTTAGTTGCTAAAGAACAAAGTACATATAAGTAATAAGTGTACCTATACAGGGTGAATTTGAAATCATGGGCATCCTTTTACACGGTGATTCTACACATGATTCAGAATATTTAGGGAATATTAATCAACAAATCAATTGATAAAAATTTATTGCCCAGGTAAGGTATAACAGTTAACTGGTTTACTTATTTGCTTACTCGAGCAATATTGTTTTGTCACTAGATTTTTTTATTTATTTTCCCAAATTATTCTGTAGTATGTGTAGAGTCACAGTTTAAAAGGATGCCCATGATTTCAAATTCACCCTGTATTTAGTTAAAATAGGTCAAGTTTTGGTCTGTGGAAACGAAAGCTATCAAATCCCGGTGGTGGACGCAAGCCATGGAGTACTACTTTATGGGACTAGGCCCGTCCGTCACACACTCCCACCACTGTTACTCCTGTAAGCTAGTATAAAGCTGGTGCGCGTGGTGTGGTGGCAACAATGCTGGCTGCATTTCTACGCTGTATTATCAAGCAGTTTTTTTGAGCGAGGAAAGAGCCAGCCTCTTTTCGCCTGTGAAGGTAAAACAATCTAGGACTGATTTTGTAACTGATTTTGTTACAGTTTTTTTCAGCGCTATGATCTCACGATAGCCGATTGGTTAAGCACGCGTCTTGCGGGCTTAAGGTCCTGGGTTCAAACCCTGGTTCAAACCCTGAATCACACCTCTGGATTTTTCGAAATCTATGTGTGTATCATAACTTTAATATGATTATCACTTGCCTACGGTGAAGGAAAACATCGTGAGGAAACCTGCATGTCTTTAGACATGTGAAACCCACCAACCCGCACTCGGCCAGCGTGGTGGATTATGGCCTGAATCCCCCTCGCATTGAAGGGAGGCCCGTGCCCAGCAGTGGGACGTTAAAAGGGCTAAATTATTATTATTATTATTGATCTCACGAGGAATTTACTATTTATCAGGATATCAACAGTTCAATGGCTTTAGGTACTCCAAAGTGTGGTAGGTAATTTTGTTTAAAAAAATTCACTAGATGTGGCATTGCCGCTCCTAACACGTATTTGAAATATATGATACGAACATGTAAACACATGAGTGTTACAACTGGGTACCTAGTTTACTATGAAAGCAAATCTTATAAATCTTCAAAATCCTGCTGACAAAATTTCCTCTCAGTTCAGTGGTCTCAGCCAAATTACGAACCCGGGTCCGCGTGCAGTCCACTTGAGCATAAAATAATATCCCGTAGAATGTAGAACAGTAACCAATGATCCGGAAACCAGCGAGCGACGTGATCTTCGGATGCTGGCGATAATCGCGGCCGCCTGCCAAGTGCCAAGTGCCGCCTGCCAAGTGCCAACCGCGCGGCTGGCACGAGGCACACACTTGGCAACCCGCCACGGGGTAGAGGTGGTATCGAGAGGCGAGTCGATTGTAAGTGAACCGAGCGAGAGCTAGGAATGTCACGTTTCTGTGAATTTGAATATTTAGCTCAACTTCTACTGAAGTGAGAAATCGCAAATTTTAATTTTACTATTAAATTAATGTTAGTGCCTCCATACACCGACTGCTTGTAGCTGTCCATGTATGGTGAAGTGAATGGCAATTTTGTATTAAAACTGCAGATCGTCCAACAGCGACCGCTTCTAGCGGTCGAGATGGACAACAAGCAGTCAGTGTATGTCGGCGCTTATATGCTCCATTTTATGATGTAGAGCTTTAAATACAATACAAAAACTGTTTTGTTGAAATATAATCTATTTCACTGTTGTTGAAATATAATCTATTTCAACAAAACTTTTTTTTGTATCGTATTGTATCTATTTAATAGATATTTACTTACCTTATTTTATTAATAATCATCTACTAAAAATCGATTACTATTGTAATGCCTTCATAACTTCGCCAAGTTGGCTAGCCGATCATCTATCACTGGGATCACGTCTACGCCGCACTGTGTTATACAACCGGCAATACTTTGAGCTCCACAAGTAATATGTACCTAACCCAAATAATAAATCACCGCCTTTGCGTCGCGTCGGCTGGATGAAGGTTCAATTCCCGCGCGATATGTTTGTGTTATGTTTGTCTTTACTTATGAAATCCTAGTACAATAGACAGTACCTACCTGTACCTCTGCCGATAGTGTGAAATATAACGTAATTTTTTTTATTTATTTACCTATGTCAGTAGATTTAAAATAAATATGAACCATCCACTTTTTATCGTGTGCGGTAATCAACAGGTTTTTAAACATTAGTTTAAATTAAATGACAATGTGAACTTGTTTCTATTGATTGTCTATACTCTATACTACTTTATTAATATAAATACCTAATCGTAAAATATACCAAAACTGCCTGTACCATCCGTTATACTCGAGAGCTTTATTTCTACCATTCAGAACCCCTAAAATACCGACGTCATGAGCTTAACATATTCCCCCTTTCCCCCTCTCCCCAGGCGATAAGTCCACTAAGTTGGCCCATAGAGTGAGGCTTAACTACATTCATAAACGTTAGTTAGACGGTCCCCACTAAATCTGCGTTAAAATAGGGGTGAACACATTTTTCCCAGTTTGGGTCCGAGCTTGGGACTTTAGTTTTAGGGACGTGACTGAAATAAGTGTGTATATGTTTATAGGAAATTGTGAGTAAGCTTTTACCATGACGCATCCACGACCATGGGGGTGTTTCTACAGGGTCGTGGAGGGGAGAGTCGAGGGTGTGAGATGGAGCGACCGAGCCACCGCTGTAGGTGGTCTTATACATCTCGGGACGGAGAGAATTGGCAGCGAGTTGTCAAGCGGGCTAACAGCCTAGACATCAAATAAATACCTACCACCACATAAATACTACCCTGTCAAGCATAACCAAGAAGAATCATGACATTTTTTCTACAAAAAGTAAAAAAAAAGGTTCAAAGATGCACTCAGCAAACAGCAAAAGGTACGCCGAATAACCACATTAAGATTAAAAGAGGTACTACTTCCCACTCTTCTTAAATTAAACGCGCAATAAGTAGCTTTTTTTTTCAAGAGTAAATAAAGTTTAAATTACTTTCGCTCTTCAAAAGAACCATATTTCATCCGGTTACACAAATAACTAATTACTTAATCTTCTCCATCCTGTAATTGAAAAAATCCTTTGATAAACACAAAGTGAACGAGGCGAAGACTTAATTAAGATGAACGAGTGGGCCCTGAACTCGGCGAGTGATGAAGCGCAGCGTCCGACACGTAGTAAGTGACGGGAACAATTTATTCAGAGGGCGGTTGGATGTGATTTTTCTTGTCTAAGAAAGTAGAGTTCGCCACTTATTTTGCTAGTTAGAATTATTTGTTTTTACGATAGCCATTCATTTAATCAGTGAAGATAATGAAAGGTGATGAATGAGTGTGTATTGCTGAACCTGGCACCAAATGTAGGTCAATAATGTATAAGTGTAGGTTTTTGTAGTTTAATTATTATTTCGCACTTTTGAAACACTCTGTATTTTTCAGTAGCATTGTTTGTGTGGTAGTCAACCTGAGTTACAAATAGCATAAAAACAAGGGCCTTAAACCATCGTGAGGTCTGCTTGGCCAATCAACTTATGATGTAATACGTGTCAGAAGGAATATCGTTACTTACCAATAAATGTCAACACTCATCTAACGACTCAGCACCCGACCAGTAGCCCGATTCACGTAACCAAAACCGTAACGATATCTCAGTGATATAGTCGTTGATAGCATTTTCGTAATACGAAAAGGCTATCAACGACTGCACCGCCTCGTCGCTCGGCGACCTCTCGTTGTCGACAGGTGGCCCGCGGGCGGATGCTGGTATGTCACCTAAACTTCACGTGAGCAACCAGGACCTAGCGTGGTCAACGAGTGAACGCCGCGTGGTCAACGCGTGGTACACTAATTTCCGGTTCAGTTAGTGGACGCCGACCGACGAGGCGGTGCTGTAGCCCGATTCACGTAACCAAAACTATAACGATATCTCAGCGATATAGTCGTTACTATATCGCTATACGACTATATCGCTAAGATATCGTTACGGTTTGGTTACATGAATCGGGCCACTGGTCGGGTGCCGAGTCGTTAGATGAGCGTTAACCTTTATGGTCCATTTCCCATCCCATATCATATCTTATCAATCCATATCCTATCTGTAGTTCACGATCTATAGTAACTCAATTAACGACAGCTTGACGCATTGGTTTGAACGTTGGTCGCTGGGATCTCTCCATCGGGTGGTTGCGGGTTCATTTTCCGCCAGAGGTAAATTTCGGAAACAACCTTTTCGGAAAGTTCTAGCTATGTAGATATGTACACCATTATTTAAAATGATGTATGTACATTCAAAGTAATACTTTTTGACGGACGGTTTTTTGACGGGCCCGTTAGCATGGTTGGCGCGGAGGCGCCTTTCACGCTGCAGGTCGTAGGTTCGATTCCTACCCGGGACATGCATTTGTGTGCATGAACATGTCTGTATGTCCCGAGTCTGGGTGTATATGTATATTAAGTATGTATTTACAAATAAAAAAGTAGTATATGTAGTAATATCAGTTATCTGGTTTCCATAGTACAAGCTCTGCTTAGTTTGGGATCAGGTAACCGTGTGTACAAGAATGTCCCAGGATATTATTATTATTATATTATTATAACTTATAACTAGAAGGTCGATTGGGGGTGAATAAAAAAAACTTCAATACATCCACATATAAGAAAAATGTAATAATATAAAATGCGTACGCCATATTAGCACGTCCACACGCGGCGGGACACACACGTACACTGACCGGTCAAGTAAACGAACAAACAAAATAGTATGATTGTCATTAATATTGTAAATATTTATGATTAGTAACTATTTATGTGTAGTATATACAACACTGCACGTCTCTGGAAGATTAAATGCCGTTACAGTTACAATATTTTATGCACTACATACCAAGGCTTACTGAATATTCTACCGTGAGTATCAGTATCTGAATATCTTCGCGACATCCCTAATAAATGCAAAACATATTAGGCATCTACTCATTTAAATCGAACAATGACTATTCTAAATATAAACTCAATATTTTTTGTAAAAAATGCGTAACAATGCGATTTTTAAAATCTCCAAAATATTAACAAAATATGAAAGGTATTACGAGAACAACGTGGTAATTTAAAACAATAATATTCTATTTATTTATATATAACATAAAATATCTATGAAAACATTTACGATGCCTTATAAATAATTTTGATACTTAGTCAGATATTGACAGTCACGGAATGATACTTGAGGAGTATGTCATATTCTGACCATGACGTCATTTGACATAATCCGTACTGACACCCTGATGTGTTGTGCGAAATTCTAAATGTATAATACATTATGGTGTATAACCGACTAAAACCATTTAATGTAGGTAGACACAAATTTTGAAGACTTATTGCACGTCGTTATTTTAAAGGAGGTAATGTAAAAACATATACATACGAATGCTGGCCACACACCTAACGAAATACTTGCGCAAGTCTAAGATTTGCACAAGTATACTAAAACGTGTGTTGGAAAATATTGCACAATAATTGCGCAATACTTTCCACACTCGTTGCAGTATACTTGCATAAGGCTAGACATGCACAATTATATCGTTACGTGTGTTTGTGGCTTTACCTATTACAGCCGATACAATGACCGTCGAATACGAACGTGGCACTGATATTTGAGTGATGCGTCACACAAAAAATTGACACATAATGACAGACAGTTAAAACTCGAGTATCGGTTCAGTAATCGATCGGATAGTAGTTTTAAATTTAAATAAATTATACATATAGGTACCTGCGTACAAAAGTAATAATAATAATATAGGTTGTCCTAATTATATAAAAATATCAAAAAGTACGAAAAAAATGATCTCATATTTGTATGGACCACAAGTAGTTATCCAGTTATCTTAGACTTTAATTAATAAATAAATATCAAAATTAATTGGCAACTCTAGTCATGTATCTGTCAACATTTAGATTGCCTGAAAACCATTTCTCCTTACAGTAGTAGTCGGTTACAACCCTAAATATCGATCTTATAATATTATAGATACCCACAAATTGTCGCCGAATCGAGAGGCGCAATGGAATGTACTAACGAATACGACTGTTAACATTAAACTTATTTATAGCAGTCCACAAACAAACTGACGCATACGCAACCGTTAACGTAAGGCACCGTATTAGCAAAAAAATATCAATTATACAAAGTTTGGCAGTCTGGTAAAATATAATTGCTTCAGAGAAAATGCTACTCTAACTTGCTGAGTTCATGAAACTCTGCTATTATATTTTTTTATCGAGAATTCTAATTACCAATATTACTTGAACCTCCGTTGGTAGGTAACTACACTGGACCGTCAAGAAAAAGGGCGGGTTAGAAAATCTTCAATATCTTCAATCGCATTTTTATTTCTTTTACATTTTGGTATTAAAAATGAAAAGCTTGAACTCATTTTTTTTTTTTTCATTTAAACACATTAAACTATTCTTTAATTTAGTATTTATTTCATAAAGCTAGGTCATGCACTTTTGAAGATATTGAAGATTTTCTAACCGACCCTTTTTCTTTGCGGTCCAGTGTAGTTTATTAAATGCTATGTTGGTCTCGTAATAATAACGAGAGTTATAACGTATAAATTAAATATCCACAAAATTATATTTTACCAACCACTGCGAAGTTAAGGGTGTCACCCTAATAAAAGACACTAAGTAACTAATTATTTGCTTATTGCGTACTTGGTAGTGCTCCCAATTGTAGTACACAAAAAATAGAAATTTGTATCTAACATGACTAAAATTACCGCTGTTGAAAAATGCTATTAAAATGTGTACAAACTCGATCTATTTGAGTAATAGCTAGCTCTCAGAACGTTGGCTAGTCTGGTATCAAAAAGGACCTTCCTTCCAGCCTTTGGAGGATAAATTACTGTGCTCTAAGCTCCAGGCATTGTATGTTCCAAGCGTAGCGTGTACGATTAGAAAGCTTGTAATATAATGTTGGTCATGTCAAATACAACTGAGTATATTTCTGTGTATTATAAATTGGTTTCACAGACTTACAAACTATTTTGTTTTCGTTATTAGTTTCAAAAAGCGCGCCTTTCGATTCGGCGGTTATAAAAGTTTATTCGAAATACAAAATACCTACTAGTTGATTCTCAACACACAGCCGCATATTTTTAATGAAAAATTTGTCTATGATTATCATAATATATTAAGTATATTTTTAATTACAAATCACGTTTATATACTATAATATATTATTACAAGACGTAGATATATTGACACTTACTTATTTTAGAAAAAAACGTTGTACCGTTCTTTATGAAAACTGCATTGCAATATTGTTATCTACCGTCTACAACATATCATATGCAATTACCAGCCATCGTGCATATCATTACAACTAGTAAAATCACACCGATTCGTCCGTGAAGCACTGCTTACCGTAATCACTATGAAACATTCATTATACTATGTTCTCGTTATATTTATATAATATAATAAACTTATGAATCACATTATTTTTTTATATTTTTTCTTACATCTATGATTTTCACGATTCGTTACACGCATACATTGATCTAAAATTTAATACAAGTAGTGTAAGAAGATGAAATATGGCGAATAAATAAAAATGAATGTTATTTTATGAAGGTACATTTTAAATATAATAAGTTACAGCTAATCTGTAACGTCAATTCGTTTACGTATTTTATTTAC
Source organism: Drymonia ruficornis (assembly GCA_947859195.1). Classification (NCBI taxonomy): domain Eukaryota; kingdom Metazoa; phylum Arthropoda; class Insecta; order Lepidoptera; family Notodontidae; genus Drymonia; species Drymonia ruficornis. Next base: position 297,018 of record OX401907.1, on the reverse strand, counting down.
TAACCCTCCTTCAAGCGATCCCGTGTACTACACGGCACAGCCTTCTAGCTAAAGCAAGCTGCAGCGAGCGCGCATACAGCTCTATTTTGTTATTAAGCCTGTTGGTTACATACGTAGGGGTAAGCGCACTAGACCATCTTACCTACTTTCTATGGCTGTATGCGCCCTGACGTAAATTCTATGGCAATATATAGAAACTAATCCAGATATACTGGTCCACAGGAGAAAAAAAAACACGTTTCTTCGGCCATAACAAAACAAGAAGAAACCAAAAAATTATGAAGAAAATACAAACATTTATAAGGTACTTATATGCCCGTGTACCCATATTGCAATTACAAAAGTCATGTTTTACATTTAACCAAAAATTGCCATGAAATTTACGTTATCCTAATCTTGATAACTGTCAAATCGCAATTCGTTGTTGCAAATATCCGATATGATTTTGACAGATGACATTTTTTCCGAAACAATAAACATTAAGTATAATAATAATTTTAAAAGAAATTAATTAGAATAAATTACATAATAATAATACTTGAATACACCGCATGTATTGTCAAAGAAATTAAATTATTAAAGATCGTGTTGTGATTATAATTACAATTATTTAAAATATAAATATCGATTGCACCACATCATTGCTTTTACACTTAAATTTTAATATTATAATTATGTAAATGCGATAAAATGTAGGTGCATAGTAAGAATGCAAACTCAATATTGTGTCGGCGCTCTTAGGTCCGTATTAAAAATCGATCTTAAGATTGAGATCGGCCTTAAGACGCTGTTTTTGACGGATGTTCTGTAAATTAAACCATCAAAATTGCATCGTAAGATCATACTCAACTTTGATATTTATTCGAGCCTTAGTTCCGCGCAACATCCGCCGTGAGGATATCAAAACTCGATCGGGAAGACTAGATTGGCCCCCGAGAGGTTGTTACCAGCCAGAGTAATGCCGGCCACACACCTAACGATATACTTGCGCAAGTCCAGACTTGCGCAAGGACTTGCATAAGTATACTAAAACGTGTGTTGGAAAATATTGCACAATAATTGCGCAATATTTTCCAACACGCTGTTTACACTTGCGCAATCGTTACGTGTTTGAGGCTTCACGCACTGGCACTCGCCTGTACACTACAAACATGGCTAACCACTATAACTATGGCAGTATATTGAATGTTTACAGTCGTTGTCACTTTAATCTAAACTACAATCAGCGGCACGGAGAGTCGACCAAGTTCAAAATTCGATGCTGAATCAGTTATATTAAAGAAAATCTTCGTGAAACTTTAAATATTGAATCTTTAATTTCCTGATCACAAGTACTAAAGTAATGTCTTGTGTAGTATCGTGCGCTTTTCTTGCTCCAATCACTCATTTTTATCGTAAATTTTAAGCTTGGTCAAGATTCCGTGCAGTCGAGTGTATTATTAACGTGGGCATGAATTAAAAAATATTGTCAGAACTTTTATCTATTCCTTTCTTAAGCGTAATTTCGGGTAAAGTCGGGCCGTGGAAGCGGACACTAATGTTATCTGCGCTAGGATTTCGCACATTTAAATTGTGCTGTCATATCGTTGCGCGACTCAGATCTTGAAGCGCACAAATTGCAAAAATGCACCTAGCTACGTTTTTATACTCCCTAACTTCTAGTGAAACGAACGCCACTTGGTTGGTGCATGGCCAGAGTATGACCTGAGACGAAAAATAGCGACTGTGTTGGTCAGCGAGACGACTGCGCATCGCCGGTGGCCGGTGCTGTGAACAAGAGCGCACACGCAGCGCTGCGCCGGCGAGCGCAGCCCGCGTCACCGACCGTAGAATCAACCTTAGGGCCGCCACACACATAGCGTTCGTCTCGATACAAAATTACAAAAAAATTATGTACTATAGATGACCCTCCCTGTAGCCTAAAAATTATAAACGCTACGTGTGTATCGGCGTCACAACATGCAAGTGCAGACGATAATCATTCTTAAAACTAACGAAATAAAGGCCAGATAATCGCACAATATCGGAATGAAAGAGTAAGAGAAAGCTTATAATTACCGAATAAAATACAAAATTTATAAACAATTATACAAAATAAACATACGAATCTGCGCCCACGGTCGCAATCAGTCGGTGTCTCGTCACGAGCTTTGCTGTCCACTCCACGTGGGTTCACTAAGAGTTACTAGTCGCTAATAATAGTACCTAGTAGTAGTAGCAATATTAGTATTTACCGACTTAAGCTCCAGCTACACATTGAAGTATTTTTTGCGCTTACTTGTGCAAATAAGATTGCGCAGTTGAGCACTTTTTTATTATAATGTTAATCAGACGACTCGATTAGGACCGCCAAACAGGGAGGGAGAGAGCAATAAGATAAAATAAGCCATTGTTGTCTCTCTCTGTTGGGCTGCCAATCCGACTGGGTAGAAGGGCTTCATAACTCGGTGCGAGCGCGACTGATTACCACCGTCGGCCTATCAGGTAACGCGACGCACTAAGCCTAATAATAATAGGGTTGTGCTCGGCGTCGGTGGGATTAGGAGCCGAACATTCCGCGAATAAATAATTATGACCACTCAATTTCAAATGCAGGTCTACGGCGGCCGCGCGTCATTCACTACTGTTTCATACAACTGTGACGAGAAATAAATATTACACTAATATTTTATAGGATCATCCCTATCAAACTAGTGATTAAGAATAATTTGTAAAAAATGTAATTCTATAGAATTGATATAATAAATAATTTTAACTTTTTGTGTCACAGTTGTAGAAGCCAAGTGTGAATGACGCGGCGTGGGCGCGCGGCGGCGTCCGACCGCCCGCCGGCGCCCGCGCACCGCCACATGGCACAACTAAACGCATCGCTATGCGACAACGCGACAATAAAAAACATCTCTTTACACAAAGCTTAAAACATTAATACACAACGGCAATAAATTGATCTCATGATGCAACAAAGAACCGTAACGATAAGGCCGATGAAACATTCAAATACCTTCTAGAGAGCTTCTCGAAACGAACGATACTGTTCTCATAAAACACACGACGATATTTCATATCAGCGATTGCTTTAGAGCTCAATTACACGTACTAGTAACACTTTGTGCTCGCTTTTGAACTTCAAAACTTAAGTAACGTGTAACCGCGCTCTAATGTAGGTACACTGCAAAGAAACACATCGAGTCATCAAAGTTGCTAATCAAGCTTGCAAATCATTTGTTTCGAGTAGCTCTTTATTGGAACAGCCTAAAATATTTTCGAACGAGCAAAAAACATACGTTTTATATAAACTTAAAAAAAATAACTTTAAAGCATTAGGTGCAATGAGTGTTGACTCGGCTACGACGTAGCGGCATTCTTTGGTTTGACTCTCCGCGCCGCTCCGGACCCGCGGACAGACATACGCTCATCACAACGTTCAATTCCGTATCACAATTAACGACAACCTAAACGGAATCACACATACGTGTAAACAGAGGCGCGCCCGAGCTGGAGTCACGCGAAGGGATACTTGCTGTACACTTCGAACGAAGACGTCGGTCGGAAATTGACGACAAAACACAGGTAGTGCACACGCGAATCATGTCCATACATGTCTTCGCGCGACATCTCCATCTTCTAGCGCGCAAATCCCTCCACATGAACGCAACAATCGCGCGTTGCCATGACCGTCTCACGACAGTCATCAGTCCTAACAGACGCACCCACTTGGTCGGGACCGAGTTTATAACAAAACGAGACAGAGCTACATGCAAAATAAAACAGACAGCTGCTGTCTTATTTTTCTCATAGCCCTGTTACTTTTTGTCGGGTGATCCCGACCAAATCGGAACATCTCTTAGAGTTACAACCGCTGTACATGGCCCGATATGACATCGACAAGGAGACACGGAACTATAGGATATACTGCTGACTGTGTATCTTATTTCGTATAGCTTGGTGTCTCCCTGGATATGAGATCAGTGGCCCGATTCACGTAACCAAAACCGTAACGACATTTCAGCGATATAGTCGTTGATAGCCTATTCGTAACGAGAAAAGGCTATCAACGACTATATCGCTGAGACATCGTTACGGTTTTGGTTACGTGAATCGGGCTACAGGTCGTGTACAGTGGGTGTTAGTGATGCGCGCGCGCTTTGTGTCGTGGTGGTGGTGGCACGGGCGTGGTGGTCGCGGCCGCGGGCGCGGTGGTCGCGGGCTACGCGTGCCGTTTGGCGTGCAGCGCGAGGTGGTCGGAGCGCGAGAAGCAGCGCTCGCAGTGGCGGCAGCGGAACGGCTTGGCGCCGGTGTGCTTGCGGTAGTGCCGCGTCAGCTCGTCGGAGCGCGCGAACCGCCACTCGCACCCTTCCCACGAACATTTATAAGGCTTCTCGCCTGGAAATGAGAAAGTCCTATTAGTAAATAGTTGTGTCTACTTGTCTCACATGCTGCGCACAGGGCGCGCCAGATCCAAATGCTCGCCAAGTCTCAGTCCGGGCATATGCCTCGCCTAATTAAGCCTAGTAATGAGACAGAAGGTTTTTTTTGGCTGGTGTTTGATGCTGGTTCTTGGCTCTTCCTTGAATTAAATAGCGCTTTGTTCTAGTGAATTGACTTTTATTCGTGTTCTTACAAAACTATCTCATAAAAAACATTTTCTAGTTAGAAAAATATCCCTAGTTATTTTTAGGTTGTGAAAATTAGAGAAAAAAAACAAAAAAAAAACGACTGGATCGATGTCATCTTGCAAAAAATAAAGAATGACACCATAAACAACAAAAATACCTTCTTTAAGCATTAACAAGGATAATGTAAATAATTGCTGTCTATCAGCGCTAGATACATGTTCAAGTATTAGGTGCGTGCACCCGCGTCTATCTACTTGTGCAAACAAGTTTTGTACGGAATCTGATTTTACAGAGAACATTTTTCCTCCAATAGATAGCACTAGTGGTCCTTCCCCAAGGTTTCGTTTTCAGGTTGCCATGCAAGCTTCCGCGATGTTTTCAAAAGGTGGCGCTCTTGTTTTGGCGAGCTGAGCACAGATGTCGTGGATATCGACCGGGCGAGGCGCCCCCGCGCGCGTCCCCGTCGCGAGTGACCTTGGTACGAGTTACACGATTTTCAGGAAGTCCTCATTTTCGGCCATTACATATTGTACGTAGAGCGCCGTGCGCCGCAGCGAGAAGCAGACATTGAAACCAGTTTATTTGTTTTCAGACTGAATGTTTTTTCATTAAGTCTGGGTTTGAGAATGTGGATTCTGATCTTCAAATAAATAAAATTATACTTTACGTGTAAAGTATAGGTATTATGTTACTTATATCAATTTTGCTTTTGGACGAGCGATCGATAGGCCAAGTAAATATCTGGTCGATCAAATCAGCAAGTCCAATTGACATAAGTAGCATACACACTACACATGGATCTACATAAGTAGTACAAACAAATGTATCTACCAAGATCAATGTCATTCATTACCATACAAGACCCACGAACGTAAATACATACTGGACTGTTCACTACTGCACAAAAAACGAGCCGAGCGAGAGGCCCTAGTTGGGACCGTGTCCCTCTCATTTCGAGTTGCCATGCCAAAATAATATTATCGTTGGGTAGTGATTGTTAGTTTTTAACCGACTTCAAAAAAGGAGGAGGTTCTATGTTCGGCTGTATGTATGTTTTTTTTTTTTTTTTTTTTATGTATGATCACCGATTTCTCCGGCATTTATGAACCGATTTGAAAAATTCTTTAGCTGTTCGGTAGATCGTAGCTTCAAGTTGGTCCCATAAAAAAATAATTCCTAGAATCAACCCCTAAGGGGGCAATTTTGGGGGGTGAAGGTCGACTGAAAAACATTTTTTTGTCCGATTGACTTGAAACTTAATATGTATATTTGGCATAAGAAATAATGAAACTCATGTTTCAGGATTTTGGCAAAATCACCCCCCAAAGGGGTAAAACGAGGTGTTGAAGTTTGTATCGAGAGTTACCGTTTATCTCTAACGTTTATGAACCAATTTTTCTTTTTAAACTGTTATTTGGTAGGTGACTAAGTCGTTTTGGTTCCGTAAAAAATCATTTCGGAAATCTACCCCCAAAGGGGGAAACTAGGGGTAGAAGTACGGTAGAAAAATATATTTGTGTCCGATTGACTTGAAACTTAGTATGTATACTCCATATAATAAATTAAGAAACTTTTGTTTTGGAATCTTGGAAAAGTCACCCCCCAAAGGGGTCATTTGGGGTGATAAAGTTTGTATGGCGCCACTAAAAATCATGAAATAAAATTATTTTTATAAAAAAATAAAAACCGACTTCATAAAAACCTGGAGCACTAAAAAGCCTGAAATAATATTTCTATTACCACCTCTGCCTACCCCTTCGGGAAAATCAGGCGTGATGATGTGTTATCGAGTATTTGGAGTCGGTGCCAATCTTGGTATGCCGAGTCTACCTACTATAAAAGTAAGAAGATAGATTGGCACCGACTCCAAATACTCGATAACACATCATCACGCCTGATTTTCCCGAAGGGGTAGGCAGTGGTGGTAATAGAAATATTATTTCAGGCTTTTTAGTGCTCCAGGTTTTTATGAAGTCGGTTTTTATTTTTTTATAATTAAATCAAGCAAATAAATTAATTTAGTATTTATCGTGACTATTGTTAATATGATAAAACAATAGTCACGATAAATAATAAATTAATTTATTTGCTTGATTTAAAAACTAACAATCACTACCCAACGATAATATTATTTTGGCATGGCAACTCGAAATGAGAGGGACACGGTCCCAACTAGGGCCTCTCGCTCGGCTCGTTTTTTCTGTCTAAGAATTGTCAAGGTATAATAGACCTTAAGACAGCAGAATAAAGTTGAATTTCTTCTTAACCAAAAACTCAACTTGTCTATCCTCTATTAAAAGATCCTTGACAAGACCGTCTAATATTTTTGGTTTAGCAAAATAATATGGTTTTGATATAATGTCTAGTTGATCATGTCATGTCAGCTTTCAGGATATAGACCTTTTTAACTGCCAGGAGGTACCTATACCTTAGTCTCAAGTCAGACCCCTAGTAGAGCCCGGGGATTACAGTCATAGTAAGTGTGTGTACGTTTCTTGGTGGTAGAGCCAAGCTGTAGCCAACTGACTGCAGCTCATATGCGGGCGGCTCGACCGGGGTACTACCACCCTATCACAGAAGATCGGCGTGAAGTTTTACAGCTGCGTTTCGTACTATAAGTGAGAGAGCTGGAAGGCCAACACCCCTCCTTCTCCTCCCTTCGTCCCATTCCCCTTCAAGTCGGCAAAATGCGAGCAGTGCCTTTGTATTGCAAGCATCTGTAGGCTACAGTAACTGCTTAACTTCTGGCGGGCGACGAGTGATGTCGAATGGATGGGTGTGCGCTTACCAGTGTGCGTTCGTTTGTGCGCTTTCAGGTGGGAGCTCTTGGTGTAGACCTTGTCGCAGGCGGGGAACTCGCAGCGGTGCACGCGCCGGCGCGGGTCCGACGCCAGCGCGTGCGCGTGCGCGTGCGCGTGGTGCCGCGCCGGGTGCGACCGCCGCGCGGGCGCCGGGCTCGGGCTCGGGCTCGGGGGCTCGTCTGCAACCACACACATACACCCTTTAATCTCTTGAAGAACCCCATGTTGCAGTAAAGGAACACTTCAAGAGGCTGAAGCGACCATACATTGACGACGCCATCAGGTTTTTCCAGGTGGTAGAGCCAAGCTGTAGCCAATTGACTGCAGCTCATAAACGGGCTGGCTCGACCGGGGTAGTAGCCGTAAGCCCACCCCCCCTCTCCCTCCCTCCATCCCACTCCCCTTCAGGTCGGCAATGTGCGAGCAATGCCTTTGGTATTGTAAGCATCTATAGGCTACGGTATATGCTTAAAATCAGGCGGGCCGTTCGCTTTTTTGTCACCGCAGTACAATAAAAAAAAAAAAAAACAATAGATGGCACTGAGTGCAAGCACGCTACAAAATGAAGTCCTGAATTACGCCAGATTCGTGAGGCACTCGCTATGAAGATTCCAACATTAACCATCGGGGCATAGCGGCCGGCCCCGCGAGATATACCACCCGCCTGCCTGGAAGATCTTCCCTTTACCCCCAATAGGTTCAGAAGTTCTCCGCAAATTTTACTGAGGTTGAGCGATGAGAAATTAAAAGTGTGGAGGGGCTAGAGTAATAAACTCTATAGCGCTAGAATAGCGTAGCAAGCTGGAAGTCGCCCGAAGCGTAGTGAAATTGCACCATATGCGCCCCATACCATAGTAGAAGGAGTGGGAAGTAGGCCATCTTCATACAACGCACCGCGCGCGGCCCGCATATATGCGCCATAGCATCCATACGCCGCTGCACGCACACTCAAACAAAATCTCGACCCGCTTAAGCAGGCGAAACAATGAGATTTTGTTTGAGCGTGCGGCGTCGCATAGACACTATGGCGCACACATACAAGCCGCGCGTGGCGCGTTTGTATGAAGACAACCTACTTCCCACTCCTTCTACTATGCCCATACACTCCGTTTTCGGGCAACTTCGAGCAGTTTCGCGAGTATTGTAGGGAGAATGAAGACCTGCGCAGTACTAGAAAGAAGAATCTAGAGACAGTTTAGCCCCAAAATGAGGTATGTAAGGCACAACGGGAATCGCTGAGAGGCAAACGTTGTCATCTTTTTGAATAAGGGCCGCCGTACACGAACTGCATTTTGCAGTCGCCAGCACGCCGAATGCTTGGCGGCGGGCTGTCGCGAGCTGTCAACTGCAACCAGAGCTGTCAGTTCCGACTGAAAAATGCAGTCCGTGTATGGCGGCCCTAACACTGGCGCTAAATCCAGTAGGAGTATGTAACGGGCCAATTATCATATTATAGTGGGCACATGCTAATAGTAAACAATCGGCGGTGGGTGTCGAACCCAGGACTTCGTACTACACTACCTGACGTGTCTGGACTCTCTTATTTTCAACCGCCTTCAAAAAGGAGGAGGGTCTCAATTCGATTGTGTGATTATTATATTAAAATAGGACAGAATAGGACGTTTAGGGCCTCCGCAGACTTGCTACTTTTAGCATCGGCGATCGGTGATTTTGATGCTGCGTCTCGCTCGTTCGCGCTCGAAGAAACGAGACGCAGCATCAAAACAATTGCAAAATCGCCGGTCGCCGATGCTAAAAGTAGCAAGTCTGCGGAGGCCCTTACGCAGTTGTGACTGGTAGGGAGCACAGCACCCCATAAAGAATAGTCTTTACACGGCGCTCATAAAACGAGGTAATATTTCTTTATTTGCTCGAAAGCACACAGTCTATCTGGCAGGCCTTGCAGGCCTTGTCCAGGCCAATTTGTCTGGGTCAGCGTTGAAAAATACAAGAAACATGACCATACCTCTGGGCTCGTCGGAATCACTGGGCGGCTCGCTCTTGACCGCGGTGATGGTGAACAGCCTGGGGGAGGGCGACGGCGGGGAGGGGGGCGAGGGGGGCGAGGACGTGGCCGAGCGGGCCCACTCCTCCTCCTGCGGGGGGTCGCGCCGCTTCCCCCGCGGCTCCTCCCGGAGGTACCTCTCCATTTCATAGCATGTCTGTGAAAGGAGATATTTTCGGCATAAGATTGGCCGTAAAGGTTACCTTAGTGGTAATAAAATGATCATAGACAGTCATAACGTTGTCCTATGGGTTACAATTTGAAAATTATGCCAACGATGTTATAAATCCTAACAAAAATTGCTAAAATTAAGCACATTATAGCACGCAACATAACGCGTGTACATACTTAATTGTTTAAAATATAACGGTATAAAGATGATCACAACAATAGGGTGACCACATCGTCACCGCCGCCGCGCGACGCTCCCGGAGGCCGCCCGCCCGCCCCCGCCCGCTCTACAGCCCCGGCGTAACTCACATTTTTTTAAATAATCAAGTTCGCTGACCGCATCCAAGGTTAAAAACCAAGTACAGGGCAGGGCACGGAGCCTCTAACGGTACTCAATAGATCAAAACAAACTTACGCTTACCGTCCATGAAATTGAATGAACCCTTATTTTGTCGGTCATACGGTTTTGTTTAGTTCGTCCGAGTGAATGAAACGTTGGCAGTACGTACAATGGAAAAAATATGATTTAAGGCGAAGAGTCATCGGATGTTTTGACAATTATGTAGTCGCGGTGACGTAAGATTTGCTCGAAAATAAAATGTAAGGACTCAGTATTTACATTATTTTACGTGACTTCTTAAAATCAGGTAAGATGTGTGTATAAACCTATATGTATTGAATGGCAAATTCACCAACTAGGTATTCCAAAATTAAGCAACACTTGTACTTAGATCACGACAGTGAGACCATTAGCCCTAGCGGTCGTTAAAAAAAGAAAATCATTGGTCTACGAATCGTCAGAAAAAAATATATTAAAATTAAAATGTGTCAATTCGGACACTGTGTCCGAATCGCCAGCAAGCATAGCTACTCGTTCCTCAATAAGGTTAGGGCAACCCGGCAAATTAATTTTACCGCTTACCGGCTCAAACTGAAGTAAAAGTTACACAAACATTAAAACAACTTGTAGCCCTACAAAAGCTTCAATTCGTATAGCTTGCCTTAACCGCCGCGAAGGGACTCCATTCACGACGGAACATAAATGGTACACACAGCTTACACGCTGTTCTACGAGTCGCTCGCAACCTGCCAGGTGCCAGCAGCGCACACTAAGATATATTTTTTATAGGACTGAAGTGACTAACATGCGTTGATGTTAAGCAGTTACCGTAGCCTATAGATGCTTGCAATACCAAAAGCATTGCTCGCACTTTGCCGATCTGGAGGGTATTTTCCTTGAAGCCAGGGATTTATCACTACTTTCTAGATTATAATTAATCATCAATCAGCCGATACTGTTATTTATTATTGTTTCCTGCTTTGCAACGGAGAGAGTGGATAATCTTCGTCCAACTCCTCCTATCCTATCTTTTGATTAAATTATTGCGGGTTCCAAGACAACTTAGCTTTTCCCCGGGACTCGTCGAGGGTTAAACTTTGGTGTCATCGTTGGACACCATTGTCGATGCTGGTGGGAGTGAGTGGCGGGCTTAGTACGATTTTTTAAAATATATCTACATATTTTTTCAGTTTCAGTGGTATGAATTTTATATTTGCAACCTACAAAAAATGGTTTCGGAAAATTCGGATCTACGAAAATTGAAATTATAATATCGAATTAAAATAGAAACTGCCAGTTGAAACGGAACTACAATATTTGAATTGAGAATTCACTTGTTCCGTTGAATTGATGCGCTGCTGACATAGTTACATTCTATGCATTCAATTCAATGCCACGGATTCGGGACATGCTGGTGAATTGTCAAATGCATCACACTTTCATTTTCCACTGTTTGTTTACATGGCTTTATAATAAATTAAATAGAACAATATCTGCTATTTTAGAATAGAATTGTAAAGTAGTGCCAGCCGCGACAAGTATAGAGCATTCAATAATAAATTATATTTTATAACGGCTATAGGAATTGCGGCGTGCTGTCCTAACATTTTCAGACCTACTTAAATGTTGGTTTCATAGGGACTAATGCCATATTAGACATCTTATTATGATGTTATTACCCACGACGTGGTTACGATGACGACTTTACGATTTTAAAGTCTTCTTAATACAGTCGACTGAGCCGTATGAACATCCTACATAATTTAATACCCCACAAAAGTTGACACTTTAGAAAGATTATTTGAAGGATTATAGTGGAGCGGTAGGTAATAGACGTTTAGGAGACAGAAATATAATGGCTCAAAAACAAAAAGCTTTTGTAATTAATCACTTAAAACTCTACGCGATGAAGCTGTCAATAATAAGCTATTAATCATACAGTATTCATTCACCCACACACCACACGCCGCGCGGCGCGGCGCGCGCGCTGCATGCCTAGTGATACAATCGCATCGCGGCTCTAACCCTGGTTACATACTGTCTAATCCAATGTTAATAATACTCATTACGAAGTAAAAAAATGTACTTAAGTAATTTTATACAATTTTATTTCGGACCACAATATGTAATCTCTACACCAAACATAAATATAAAAACTTTACAAGTAACGGCAATGTGACAGCGAACGGACAGAGAGAAAGAAAGAAAGAAAAACTTTATTACGACTAGCAAGACAAAACAATAATAAATATAAAAATAAAGAAAAACAATTATCGACTATGCTAGCCGCAAACGGACCCAATTCAGCATGTGCTGGTCAGCAAGAACCAGCGCTGGTCTTCCATTGGGTCCGTTTGGCGATTTCACGGACGCAAACCGTTAAAATATAATTAAATTAAAACTAAAATTTTATTAAAACTAAGAGGTTGATCTTCTAAGAGTTTCTTGTCTCTAAAGAACCCAAAATACATTAGTATCATATAACCCTCTATCTATCCCACCTTGTTGATTGTTTGCACAGCAAGTGTGCAACAAGCACTAGTCTGCGCTTTGTCATGTGTATCGCATTGGTGTTCGGCGGGAACAACGGAGAAGCCGCTGCCGCCATACGAATGAGGTGCGCGCCGCGCGGTGACAAGGATTCAACGGATTATCGGAATCCATATGGACTGACAAACAATCGACGATGGCACATAACATAGGTACGCTATGTGACTGAGTCTCATTGGTGTACTTTAATAATTTGGGAGCAAATCTCTCAATATTTTCATAAAAAATGTAATAGGTAAGGGACACCGCAGACTTGCTACTTTTTGCATCGGCGATCGGCGATTTGGTCGCTTTAAGCATCGGAGCAGTCGCTGCGTCCGACCGCAGAGAGTCGCCAAAACGCGATGCAGTCGCAAAATCGCCGATCGCCGATGCAAAAAGTAGCAAGTCTGCGGTGGCCCTAACACATGTGAGCAAACGATAAAATACACAACACGAATAAAATAAAATAAAAATGGTGCAACGCAATATTCGCTTTTATAGAAATTGTATTTTGGCATAGCATTCGCAACGTGCATCGTTGTTATAAATCGCATAGCAAATAAATATCAGAAATATCATAATAGAGCAAATCAAATTAAAGATAAATAAATTATTATTATGGCTTCAAATTGTTTTACAAAATAAATGTCAAATTAGTGCATAAAGAACAAAGGAAGTCATATTTTTAATACAAACAAAAAACACAACAAAGTGTTACACCATCGTGAATTTCTCTAATAATGTTAGGTGAGTAAAGAACCCTCCACTCCACCATACTAGACAAACTCCAGCACCCTCTTAGTATGCATTAATAAAAGTGGCCACAAACTAAGCCATACGTATCGATAATTCGCAATGCAGGACGACACCGCTCCTACTATAAATCGCAATTACGTAGATTTCTAAACGAGTTCCCTGTGCAGGCGCCGCGTGGTCACCCCACATAGACGTCTTCCGCGCACGATCGCCTTTCACGAACGCCTTTCGCAGTTTCTTATATTTTTCCACGCTCAAGAGATATCTTATACTTGAATTTAAGTCCCAGGCCCGGCAGTGATATGTGGAGCAATACACACTTCTTCTTACATCTACCTTCTAGCCAACCATCACCAAGCCAACTAGGAGCCTGTCAAATGTGACGTCACCCGCACGTTATATTGTGAAATCTAGGGCCATACCACCACCTCTTATAGCAGTTTTGTTTTAACGTTTCAGCGGCCACTTGTGCAATGACGTTTCTTATTATCATGACAATAAGGTACGTCATTGCACAAAAAGTCGCTGAAACGTTAAAACGTTCCTATAATTGAATCGCGATATGAGGTCGTGGTAAGCCACCTGTTTTACTATGATCATCTGTAGATAATACTTTTGTTCACTCTTCAGAAGGATAGAACGCAGCCAATGAGATTGTGATCTATCAGCCACGATGTTCCCAGGCTCCTCCTTGACATCATGACTGCCCCCCTAGCCAAGTGGCTTCATCTACAAGCATTTCTACAAATCGCTGCGCTTAAATGTATGGAAATGACATTACAAGGCGATAAGTCGATCACATGACTTATGTCTTATGAAGCGTAGCGATTTATAGAAACGCTTGTAGAAAAAGCCACTTGGCTTGAGGGCTTACATATATCGACCAGTGGTTTTCCGATGGATAACGTGATACTCTTTAGAAACTACATTTCCTAAAGTAATTCACGCTAACTTCAGCGAGAGCGTATTGAGCGTGCGTGGCTCTGAAAATCGATTTCACAATTTCAAGCGGTAACCGATACTGCGGAAAGAGGTCATGAGATTGCTCCGGCAATGGTCCGAAGCGGGCTGTTAAGTGGGCGATAATAGAGCTCATTGTTTGCTCAAACAGTGCTTAGTCCAACATAACTGAGAAAGGATGTCTACGCACGAGCAGCGGATAGCTAGTATGTACACTGCACTTCTCAGGGAACATATTTAACGGGAGCTGGGGGCTTAACACGACCTCTTATCGCGATTCAATTATAGGAAAGTTTTAACGTTTCAGCGACTTTTTGTGCAATGACGCACCTTATTGTCATGACAATAAGAAACGTCATTGCACAAAAAGTCGCTGAAACGTTAAAACAATACTGCTATAGGAGGTGGTGGTAGGGCCCCTGATCTCTCTTTATCAGAGAAGTGTCAATAATAAAGGGCTCTCCTTATGCTGGAAATGTTCCCTGAGATGTGATGGTGACCGTACATATTAAGTAATTTTTTTTTTATAAAATGTGAACTCGTGACTGCCAATCGACTTACTAATCCGTGCTAATAAAATGTGCCCGTTGAGCGATCGCGACACAACGCACACGTTATTTTGGTGAAACGATATCATCTTTGTGACGATTGTGGCAAAACACCTTTTAATGGTCACTTTTTATAGGACTGAGGTGGCAAACAAGCCTACGACCCGCCTGATGTTAAGTAGTTACCGTAGCCTATAGATGCTTGCACTATCTATTGCTCGCCCTTTTCCGACCTGTGTAGGCGAGTGGGTAGGAGGGAGGGGAAGGGGAGGGGGTATTGGGATTCCGGCTCTCTCGCTCATCGTACGAAACGCAGCTGTAATAGCTGCTTCACGCCGATCTACTGTGAGAGGGTGGTATTACCCCGGTCGAGCTAGTCCGTATATGAACTCACTTGTTACTTTATCTATTTACCAACAAAAGAGGTACTATAACATGATCTCTATTATGTGTTAGTCGCGTCCCATAGTTCCGTACCAAACACCGTATAAATTTTATTGAAATTCATTCTGTGAAAATTTTTGTTTACACATATGCGACTAGATGGCGCCACTGTCGCTTAAAAGTTAAAAAATTGGTAAAAAAATATGTTTTTACGATATTTTTTTTCAACAATTTATGTAAAAGCTATTATAATGATCACTAATGGTTAAAATATTAGTTTTCCCTATATATATAGTTTAATTTGTGAGTTATAAATAAAAACGTCAGAAATATCGAGTTTATTGTATGGGGACCTCCTTTATTTTTAAACTTTTTTTATTTTTAGTATTTTTTGTTGTAGCGGCAACAGAAATACACATTCTGTGAAAATTTCAAGCCTCTAGCTATTACGGTTCGTGAGATACAGCCCGCTGATAGACAGAAGGACGGACAGACAGACAGACAGACGGACAGCGTAGGCTTAGTAATAGGGTCCCGTTGGCACCCTTTGGGTACGGAACCCTAAAATTGCGTCAAGTTCAAGAGTGCTACACTCCCAAGGTTAGAATAATTTTAGGCCGGTCCTCGCGTCAGCTGTAAATGCAGTAATAGCTTAAAAAGATTTACAAAGCAGAGGCGTTGTTATTGTGTATTTCTGTCGGTGACTCACGCGCCGAGTAGCGGCGTGATCATCACGCAGGGGTGCCGCTCTCTAGACATATCCCAATCTATAAATATAAAATTCAAAGTCCTGACTGATTTATATATCAACGCACAGCCTAAACCGCTGGTCCTAGAGACTTGAAATTTGGAGGGGATGTTCTTTGTGATGTGTAGGCATCCACTAAGAAAGGGTTTTTCGAAATTCCAACCCTAAGGGCGTTAAATAGGGGGTGAAAGTTGAAAGCCGAAAATTGATGCAGTATTTTTGAAAATGCAATCAGTTTCTACCCTTGAGTTTGTTTCGGAAGAAAAATATATCATTTGGTTCCTGTAGGCCACGCGGGCGAAGCCGCGGGCGGAAGCTAGTGTTGGATAAAAATTGAGTTACATTGATTGTAATGGCTACCTTTCTTAAAATTACTTATACTACTTCACCAAGCCAACTAGGAGCTTGTAAAATATGACGTCATCCGCACAAAAAGGCGGTGGGGGTGTGCGGGCGGTATGCAAGCGGAGAAGACGCATTTCATGCGAGCTTCTCATTGGCTAGGTCGAGTAGTAAATATTATAGACCTTACTCAATTTGTATTTAGCCGATGACGCACAACTTCAACCTAATCTTAATACATGTTAAAATAACTAGTCGCCACACGCATTCTATATTTTCAGCTCAGTCAGTGGTTAATTTATTCGGCATATTAATAAATCAATCAATATGCTTTACAACAAACGTACAAGCTTCAGTAACGTAATTGTAGGAGTACATATCACAGGTGTTTAAATCATCATCGACAGCCCTGTGTTAGATCTCAATTCAGTCGCCGACAGGACGAGAATAAGCGTCATTCACACGTAGCTGTAATAGCGACGACAGACGCGACGTGAGCCGAACTATCAACTAATATTCAAACATACTTCAGATGTTTTTCAATAGATGTGTCCATATGGCGCGCATGCCTCACCCGAGCACTCATATTATGATATTACGTCTATGCGTTCCGACGTCAAAAGTGAGTGCTCGCGCGAGGCATGCGCCTGATGAAGACGCCGCCAATAGATGTGTCCATATGGCGCGCATGCCTCACCCGAGCACTCATATTATGACATTACGTCTATGCGTTCCGACGTCAAAAGTGAGTGCTCGCGCGAGGCATGCGCCTGATGAAGACGCCGCCAATAGATGTGTCCATATGGCGCGCAAGCCTCACCCGAGCACTCATATTATGACATTACGTCTATGCGTTCCGACGTCAAAAGTGAGTGCTCGCGCGAGGCATGCGCCTGATGAAGACGCCGCTAATAGATGTGTCCATATGGCGCGCATGCCTCATCCGAGCACTCATATTATGACATTACGTCTATGCGTTCCGACGTCAAAACTGAGTGCTCGCGCGAGGCATGCGCCTGATGAAGACGCCGCCCCGTCGTGCGGCAGTCTGTGACCGCCACCAGCGGGCCTACCCACTCACCGAGCAGAACGCTGCGGATAAATTAAATATCGAATAACTCAAAAATGTTTAATGTCACACGATGTCATTTTATTCAGGTGCAGTCCTCATCAGACGTCATGCATTCAGTTATAACACCAACTTATCTAGTAACAACGACGATAAGAAGCGATGAAAGATGACCAATCCATAATTCTAAAATGTTAGTATCAACAGATGACTGTCCTGGGGGCTTACCACCACCTCTTATAGCAGTTTTGTTTTAACGTTTCAGCGACTTTTTGTGCAATGACGTTTCTTATTGACATGACAATAAGGTACTTCATTGCACAAAAAGTCGCTAAAACGTTAAAACGTTCCTGTAATTGAATCGCAATAAGAGTTGGTGGTAAGCCCCCTGTTCTGGCGGCTAGTTACTCTATAAGTATTCGAGTATTCGTTATTAACTACTGACAAAATAAAATTTGCATGGTTATCTTTATATTGCTACTATTTTGGTAGCGTTGTGTACAAAGCGGTTTCCATACACGATGCCACTTGTGAATATCTCTGTTGGAGAAAGGCCTAATTCTCACGTGCAGCTTGATACCTCCTGACAGAATCCTACTCGTTCTATACGAGGCAACGTGCAAAGGCACATAGGCATACCGAATCGGTTGATTGTTGATTTAAAAAACTCCACGGCTGGACTGCGATAGGATATACGTGAAATGTTAAAAGCGCGCACAAAGGGTGTTTGCACACAGAATTATACTGGCGGACGGCGACGGCACGGCGCGAGCGCTTTGCGGCTGCAGTCGGCAAACAGAAAGCAGTCAGACCGCGCGGCATTCACAAATTGGTTTATAGGGGGGATGATACAGATTTTTATTTAAAAGAGACAATAGTTTAATGGTCTAGATGGGGATCGAACACAGAAGCTTCCGGTTATGAGGACGGCTCTTCTACAATTTACATATTGACACTATGTTGCTTATTCGAATACTTTACCATAGTTTTCGTTTAAGAAATATCAGTGCAATGTTTTTTTATAAAATAAGTAAATGTTAATTTTCATAGAAGAATGAGTACCTACTTACATTAAATTAGGCATGGCGTAATAGGAAATGTATACAAAATAAAATTCTGCACTATAAAACACATAACTACAAAGCAAGACGAAAATAAAAAGTTATTTTAGAATCATCGCTACACGAAATAAACCCGTCAAAATAAACGGTCGTTGACAGCCGGTGTGAGGCGCCGGCGCCGCGCGCCACCGCCGAGTCTGTCATCGCCCTTATGTCCAAACTACAAGGACGGTCGCGCGCGCGGTGATGACACGGCGCTTGAATTTTTTTTATAAGTACCTACTCAGAAAAAGTACAAAAGGGATGAAAGGTACGAATGAAATTTTGCCCAAAAAACATTTTTAAGCAATCTGCAAACGAGGTTCCTACAAAAAAAAATGCTTTCATATTTCTTTACTATTTAATGCAGAGCGCACTCTACCATACAAATAAAGAACGATTTAACAAAACCGGCGAAGTGTGTGTCGGACTCGCACATAAAGGGTCCCGTATAGTAGAATAAAAACATAAAATTTATCAAGATTCTTGTATGGGGACACCCTTTACATTTAATTTTTTTATTTTTTTATTTGTTACCTATTGTAGCGGCAACAGAAATACACATTCTGTGAAAATTTCAACTCTCCACTTATTACTGTCCGTTCACAGTTATTTTACCTTTGACATTTACCTTATTTATTTATTTTTGAAAAACGTAGTCGACATTAGGTTTTTATAAGTCATGTAGGCTGTAGAATAAAGCATAATCTACAGTTCATGGTCTTAAAGGCCAAGTTTAAAGGCTGACTTTGCGTTTTATACATAAATAAAATGAGGAACGTCAGGGGTAAAATAACTGTGAACGGACAGTACGTTTCGTGAGATACAGCACGCTGACAGACGGACAGCGTAGGCTTAGTAATAGGGTCCCGTTGGCACCCTTTGGGTACGGAACCCTAAAAACCTTCCAATGTTGAAAATGTAAACCAGGTAAAATATATTAACTTTTTGTAATAATTCAAAACACCTTAAGTATAAAAATGAAATTGTTATTGAGTTCTAGAAATTAAATTTATATGTTAGCAGTAAAAATATTCATACGTATTTAAATTTAGTTCGAGGTGAGAGCATATTTGTTTGGCGAATATTTCACAATCATGATGCACACAATATATGTGCTGGTGTTACTAGTACCGTGGTGCTCGCCCGCGCGAGAGTGAAACCCATATTGAAATAGATCTCTATCTACGTATCCATTGCTTCCTTAAGACGATACAAGAAAAAAATGAATTTTAGTTTCGGGGTGTGGCTAGCGTCGCGTGAGCTGCCGAAGGATATATCCCTCTCGCTTAGCTAGGACAGAACAGCTATGGAGTAGACTATAGTATAGTTATTTTTTGTAGGAACAATATTGTTTAATTCGTACAATTAAAATAATATGTCCCAGTGCACCTTTTAAAATAGATGAAATGGATGAAAATATTCAAATATATTTTTTTCGTTTTATATGGGATTTTTATGTCGAGTGTATTTGAAAAAAATAATTTAATTTCTATGTTGTTTTTATTGCTGAAGACAAAGTAAGTCAAAAGAAGACAAACGATACCTACAATATGCTGATAGATACGTATAACAATATTTCGATCGTATAATAGCCTATAACCAGCGGACGATCCAGACGCGTCCAACGATATCTCATTAGTCAAATTATTATGATAAAAATAGTTTGGACGTTATACGGGAGCAGATGAACATACATACATATCGGTCAAAATCATAACCCTCCGCCCACCGTAGTCGGGTAAAAATGTACATACTCTGTGTCAGTGACTGACTGCCGGATATGAGTATCTTTTTCATGTTTCGTAGGCAAAGGAATACTTTGGTACTTAACTTCGATGCCGATCATGAAGTCATCAGCCGTGTCATAATATTTATTTTTACCATATTTAATTTAATTTTTAATTTAATTTTCAGTTTTTATTAATTTTATTGATTTAACCATGCATTTATTTATTGTTTATCTTTTTATCTTTATTTTTTTATCCATCAAAATCACCCTTAGACTGGTTACCGCCACAGGTGACAAGAGGGCTGGCTCTTTCCTTGCTCAAAAAATTCGCTTGACAACAGGAACAGCTTGAATACAGGGAGGACATGCAGCCAGTATCCCACGCGGACGGTATTTGTTTAATTAGGGGTAGGTTTTTATTTTATTGTATTTTATTTTAATTTATGTTATATTATATTGTATTTTAATGATAAAACATGAAAAATAAAAAATATTTTTTTATTTTTTTAAATTTAATTTTACTTTTATTTATTGTTTTATATTTATTGTGAAATTATAATAATTTTAATAATCAATATTGGACTATGTCTGAAACAAATACATTGAATTGAATAATTTAAATACAAAAATTATCACATTAACTCGTTAAATCACGGTTTACACCCGCTAGAACGAAAAAGATCCTAACATGGTAGGTAGGACCTGAGGGTTGGCCAGTTAATTACTTAAAATACACTATATTTATTTCAAGAAAACATTCATAAGATCTGAAGGCGTCGGACTCGCACATAAAGGGTTCCGTACCACCGTAGAATAAACACATCAAAAATATCAAGTTTGAGACTTGATATTTATTTTTAAATGTTATTATATTTTTAGTATTTGTTCTGCACCGGCAACAGAAATACACATTCAGTGAAAATTTCAACTCTCTACCTGTTACGGTTCGTGAGATACAGCCCGCGCTGACAGACGGACAGACAGACAGACGGACAGCGTAGGCCTAGTAATAGGGTCCCGTTATCACCCTTTGGAACCCTAAAAAGTAGCCTATGTTCTCCGCCAAGACCCAGTCTATCTCCATACCAAAATTCATCAACATTGGTTCAGCGGTTTAGCCGTGAAAAGGTAACAGACAGAGTTACTTTCGTTTATAATATAATAGATTGAATAGGACGGACAAACATTTTCCTATCCATATCTGTAATGTTATTTTTTACGATAATTTATTGATGTATGATATATTTATTACTTGCCCATCCATACCTACAACAAACGCAAAAAAGCGACTCCATTGTTTTTACAAGCAATGTATTCCCACTGTCGGCCCAAGACCATGCTGCAAGTATATAACAGTAAGCGAAATAGGGAGTTTTTACAGAAATGACACGAATAACTATGAAATGACAAGAGATGACACAAAATGACAAGAGATGACACAAAATGACAAGAGATGAAAAGAAATTACACAAGACAAGGAAAAGCAAACGAAAATCACGCTGCAGTGCAGGTCGTAGGTTCGATTCCTGCCCAGGACATGCATTTGTGTGCATGAACATGTCCGCATGTCCCGAGTCTAGGTTTAATTAAGTGTATATTTAGTTTGTATTTACAAACAAAAAGTAGTATATGTAGTAATATCAGTTATCTGGTTTCCATAGTACAAGCTCTGCTTAGTTTGGGATCAGGTAGTCATGTGTAAAAGAATTTCCAAGGATATTTATTTATTTATCATAGGCGTCGGCGGACTGTAAATACTGTACTGTACCTGTAATGTGGCACGACCGTAATATTTTTTCGTAATATTTTTTAAAAAATCCTTCACAGGTCCGACGTCGAACAAGTCCGAGCGGACACTGACAATACAAAGTTAGAGAGAGACATGGTTAGTTCAAGTACTTAAAATGTGAGATGGCGATATTGTGCGCGCGCTCGGAAATAAACAACGTAAGCGCCAAACCACATTTACTTGAATTAAAAAAAAACTACTTCATGAATTAAAATATGGTTGAAGGGTAGTTTAGATATCATTATTTGCTATGTTTTAGAAATAATTTCGTGATCTAAATCGTAAAAACATCGTGGTAGCAAGGAAAATTGTAAATAATTAGAGCTCATTTCATAATTTTTTTTTATCGAGAAAATTTCATCAAATCGTGATTTGGATTTAAAGATACTCAAGATAATATAGTCAAAAATCATACATCTAAATATAAGATTCCTAGTCCACATACTTACTTAAAGAAAAAGTAGAATAGAAAATCAACCAAATTTCGAACCCTCCTCTTAATTGGGAGGTCGTCGGTCCGTCGTCAGCGGTCGCCTTCAATGGACCGCTAACAGATGAAGCTGAGCCGTTGCCTGGCTCGGACCATTGTTCGCCTGTTCACAATCCTCTGTTAGCTGGCCATCAGACGGTAGGCCATTTAACTCCGTTTAATACTATTAAAACGAAATGATGAAAGGATATTACATAGTTGTATCATAATTCATTCTAATTACTACAATATTTTATTATTAATTTTACTTCAGAAGTGATGATAAAAAATAAAAAAAATAAAAATTAAAAACACGACCGCCCTGCCAAAAAACGAACTAAAACGTATAAAACAAGTGCAGTGTCATTGCAGTCGGGGGACCGTTCTGTGGAACATATTTAATCTAAGAGAGCCCCCGACTGCAATGAGCCTGCACTTGTTTTATACTTTTTAGTTCGTTTTTTGGCAGGGCAGTCGTGTTTTTTTTATTTTATTTTTATAAGTTATGGTGGAATAAAGAATCTCACACACATACATGAACCCTAAACACATATACACTCCTTTTTTTGGGCAGTCGTGTAAAAAGGACAAATTAAGTCATATTGTCATTTCTTTCATTACTTCATGACTATGTTCATTTTTTCTACTTTGAGTTTGAGGGCTTTAGCCAATATAACTTTATATAAAATACCGCATCTAAACACAGAGAGCGATGGCGACGGCCGATTTAGGAGCATGGCGTGGTTCTAAAAATATATCTATGTAGAGTCTGGGTTACTGAGTTTATTGCACGATGTGGGCCACTGCTTTCAAGCCGAGCCTGATATCGAATTTACTGTTTACCGAAGCTAAAGAAAACAAAATTATACGTACGGAATAATTTATATGATCACCCTTATAACTCTATGCTGTAGTGTTTTTTCATTTTATTTCCTCTTCTTTTTGTTATCGTATGGTTAGTGACCAACCTGCGGGGCTAGCCAAGTGGCATGAACGCTAATCGAATAGAAAAGAACTAACTTCACAATGTATGGAAATGTCAAACGTCGCTATGTAAATCAACAACAGGTTGCTATGAAGATCACGCTTGAGATCGCGTCACTTATGTCATTTCCATAGGTGAAGCGTAGCGAATTTGTAGACGTCAGCCACTTGTCTAGCCCTTCTGGTGTCAGAATTGTTCAAACCGCCCGAAGGCCTCTGACAAGGCTTAACGACTGCTGCCTAGATGACAACAAACGGGACCGATTTTTTACGTGGCCTCCGAAGCATTTTATTTCCTGAAAGGTTTAAGACTATATTTCGGTTTTAGGACTAGTAAATGGTCCCCTGCGTCTGCACAGAAGACCACGTAGTGATTAATTATTCAGTAACTAGCCGGTTGGTAAAGGGTGTCCGACCGCTTTATTTATATTGATATTCAATAATGTCACTCGATCATATAATCGATACCGAGTTTCGAGAAATCGGTGAGTTATCGGTATGTTATACGATCGTTTATTGTCTTTATCTGTTCTTGTAATATATTTTAAAGAAGGTGTTATAAGTTTCCTTGTAATTTAGCATTCGGTATTAATGTATTAATTTAGCAGATTTGATACCCTCCAACAACTAACTTGTGCGATCACTAAACTTGTGCTCAGCGCATCACATGAAGCGAAATTTACATATCTGTATCGCATTCGCAATTCGATAATTTACTTATTAAATAGGTAAATAAGCGCCGCCATACACGCGAGTGCAAAAATGCAGTCCGTGTGCAGTCGCGTGCCGTCGACTGCAACCAACTGCAATAGAGTTGTCACTTCCGACTGCAAAAAAGCAGTCCGTGTGCAGTCGCGTGCCGTCGACTGCAACCAAACTGCAAAATTGCAGTCCGTGTAATGTTAGCGCTAAGATGGCATTATTCACCTGACGATATGCCGTATTAGAAATTCCGACATGTTTTCAACATTATTTTCCGCTGGCTACTCAGTCGTACTGCGCCCATGGTGTCCGTTTAGCAGGGCAAACTATTTTGGACAGTCACGTGTCTCCCTTTTTCTTGGTAACTTCTTTGGAACTTGGGTTTAATTATATATTCCTTTTGTGTGTAGGTACCACCTAACGATTTTTTTTATCTTAATAAAGTACCTATTACCCCCCGCAAGGTGGCCTGACGATCTAGTGAGTCGTGGGAACCCACTGGCTGCAAGTGACACAGGACCGGTCGTTGTGGAAAACCTTGGGGAGGCCTATGTCCAACAGTGGACGTTTTTTGGCTGATATGGTGATGATGATGAATAGAGTATGTACATAGGTATGTACTTTCGTTTTCCCCTATTGATAATGATGACGAATCTGTGCTTCTTCGTCCAATATTCACTGAAAATCTTGTTTCAGTAACGTGATTAACATTGGGCGCGTACAGTTAGAATCCGGAAATCCCGATAGGCCGCTATCGCAGGGATATAGGAACCGAAGAGTACCCGGCGTGGTTGCGTAATTGTTTGCTTCCCCCACAGTGGGAGGGGCGATAATCCCATCTGAGTAACGAAACAACTTGGAAAACTGACTTTCAATACACCGGCCAGCTTTGGCTTGGTGGCCATGTCTCCAAAAAGACGGGCATTTTTTATAAAATCTGTTTTTGTATGTACGCTCTGATTAGGAAATTCTAGAGATAGAAACAGAAGCCTGTTTGCCAATTATTCAAGATGTCTACACGACTTTCAAAGCGTCAATAGCCCAGTGGTTAGAGGGGCCAGTCTGGTAGCTGAGAGGTTTCGAGTTCGATCCCCGTCTTAACGATTGACATGAGCCTACTTCTAGCATTTAGCTCTATTGGAGAGGCTAGCCGTACTACTAGTAATGTGTACTGACAGAATTGCAGCTTAGGTTTGGCGAATCGGGACACGTTTCGTGACGAGACGTAACGTCGAGTCTGTCGAGTCTAAATAAACTGCGGATAAAATAAACAAAGAAAACAAAATCGACTGGTGGCATTCCTGGCGTTGTTTCTGGAGGCCCTAGCCTTGGCCGCGAACTTGACATTTCACACTCTTCTCAGTGACTAAAGCGACCACAGTAAACGAACGATATTCAATAGTTCCTATAGCATCACGGCGTAGTTGTTCTTTTGCAGAGCGGTGAAGATCTGCCTTATAATTTGTAATGAGAAATGTTACAGATAGTCATCTCGAAGTACAGATGGAGCTCTAGGAAAATAGATACACAGATATATGAGGGTGCATCTCATTTGTGCGCATACCTTCGTCTATGTCTCATCAGATCAGGCTGTGTGGAGACGACAATAGCCAAGATATAAATTGAGTATTGTTACTATGACAGTCTCTACGTATGACATACGATCGGTCGAAAGTTTTAGTCACCGTTTGAACGTTAGAATTTTAGATATTTCGATCGAGTAAACGTGTTCGACCATTTTGTTCCACCAAACGTCATTCGTTGTAACGTAGGCGCTTATTAGATGGTGAGAGGACCTTTACTCCTATTCATCCGACAAGAGTAGGCAGAGATGTCTTGTTAATATTTATTTTTACGTATGTTTATCCCACTGCTGGGCAATGGTCTCCCCATTTTCCTCCACATAACGAACACAACTGTACTACTCCACCAAGCCAACTAGACACTCGGGTATAAATATCAAATGATAATAAGTCAATGATTCCGCGGTCAATCCACAACGTAGTGAGGCCTGGGCCAATGCCTGGGCACTCCTGTGGCAGTAGCTTCCACTACGTGTTGGAAGGACCGCGGAATCATTGATTCATTGTAATTTTATATTTATTTCCGAGTGTCTAGTTGGCTTGGTGGATTAGTAGGTAATGTGACTACTGTCTACGTGACCATGCCGAGTGAATCAACAAAAAACCAGTGTTTATTAATGCCGCTTCAAGTCCAATTAAACTTGCCAACTTCTTGGAAATGCGACTGAATGGAAGGGAGATAATAAGTATAACAGGTGAAAGAGAGATGGCGACAAGATTTACCACCTGACACGTTGGGTTCTGACTATCTGGTGAAACGTGGGCTTTGAGTTGGTTAATACCTCCACAATGTGGTGGTGTATGGCCACTCAAGCCTCTGACTACCCCCGAATGGGGATAAAATTCGTGACGTTATACAATTACAAAAAAAAAGAGAGATGGATGATAAAGAAACGATGCTAAAAGGAAAACAGCTCTCAATTAATGACAAACAATATTAGGAATGTCTAATAATAGTAATTATTATACAGATCAGAATACCTAACCGTCGAACCTCCGAAATAATGAAAAGGTAATATGTTATAGGTGTGTGTATGATTATGCCTATTTTCCTGTCTGTGAGTTTCAGTACCTACCTGAGGAATTCACAATTTGTCATAAGTACATCTAAGGGCCTCCGCAGACTAGCTACTTTTAGCATCGGCGATCGGCGATTTTGATGCTGCGTCTCGCTCGTTCGCGCTCGAAGAAACGCGACGCAGCATCGATACGTCACAAAATCGCCGGTCGCCGATGCTAAAAGTAGCTAGTCTGCGGAGGACCTTAGTGGACTAAAGCGACTATTATAGCGGCTCTATGGTAGAGCTGCTATAGTATTGTGTGTTAACTAGGGAAAAAATCAACATTACAAACTTGCACTGTCTACTACTTTATTATTTCATTTTGGCTCTTTTTTACGGAGGCGTTATGTTCTATTGTTTTAGGGTTTTATAATCCTGTACAATTTTGATAAATAAGTTCATATTTATTGTGACAAAAGGAAATATATATATAGTATATGGTATACTATTTACAAAATTTCATAAAAATAAATTTAAAATCTGATTTATTATTTCTTTTTGCCTCTTTTTTACGGAGGCGTTATGTTCTAGTGTTTTAGGGTTTTATAATCCTGTACAATTTTGATAAATAAGTTCATATTTATTGTGACAAAAGGAAATATATATATAGTATATGGTATACTATTTACAAAATATCATAATAATAAATAAAAAAACGGAATTAATTAATTGCCTAAACAAGCACTTCATATCTTATTCGGACAACAGTAGGTTACCGATTGTCCCAAACACAGTAACATATCTGTTCCCAGCACTTTCCTCAATGACTATGAACTTAAACTGTATGTTAAAAATAAAATGAATGATTAACACACTGTATGTACCTATTCCATTTATCTGTATTCGCTGAGCTACTGACGCATACGTGTGTACATTTATTAGAAGCCACAGATTAATCAATTGACAGATGCGACATTATAATTAAGCTTCTGAATTTATATCATCTCGTCATTGAACAGAAAATTAATACTTTAAATTTGTATTATTTGCCAGTCCACTTCGGAAAATGTCAAATACTATGTAATAGAATTCAATTTTCCATTAAAACAAGAGCGATTCCCCAGCTTTGTCTGAATACAGAGTCGTTGAAAACGATTCAAATGAATGAGGCAGGTATCAATCGTCTAATGCAATGGCATTACTTTGTGTTATTTATGTGCAAACAAGAGTATTTCTTCATGATTGTGTTATTAGATCACCATGTGGAACCTGAGGGCCTATTTCCTACTACGTTTCTCATTGATTCCGACAGTCAAACAATTTTCGTTCCTAAGAAATGTCGGAATCAATGAGAAACGTAGTGTCAACGCGAATTTCGTCCGAAATTTCGTTTACGTTTGTAAAAGAGTAGACCCTCTGTTCTTCGATGGTTCTATCATTTTCGAGCTACATCGCATCGCATCAGTTGTTTAAACTTTGAAATTTTCTCGTTAAAGTGTAAGGGCAAACTCCACTCACGCGCCCTCCAAACTTTGTTATGCTCATTAAATCTAAAACAACACACTTCCCTTGTCGATACATGGTACTAAGTATCGAACAAAGGGCGTTTGTACACAACACTGGCAGCACAATGCACCCGATAATAACTTGAACCATCGCATCGTTTGTCTAATTACTTTCACGATGAACGCTAAGTGTATCACTGTATTGTAACCGGAGCGAGACCCTGTTCAACTTACACTCAGATAAAAACTCCGAACATTCCGTTGCACATATCCTACAGTAACAGCACTTTTAAAATCATAAATTTTATTAATGTAAGGGATCTTTTGAGATCCCTATCATAATTATTATGGCCAGTATTAATAAATGGAGTAAACTTGGCAATTAGGAGTCTGGCGATATTTATTTATTGTGCCGACCTATGACAGTCAAAGAACCAAAGAGTACATAAAATAACAGACGGTCCACGCTGGTTGTCAATTAGTAACGTTGTACTTCCAAACAATCTAGTGTCACTTAGACAGGAGTCGCTGAAGATAATCGGTTCTTAGGCGAAGGCTAGACGTAAAGTAAATACTGTGGTCCGTCATTATTTACCAAAAACCGTGGTCCAAACTGATCGTGTAGGCTAGTGTACTGATGGATGACAGTATTTACCTTGAATTTCAATTCCATAATGACATTTTGTGGTAAATACGCCGCGCAAGCAATAGAGTGGACATGTCTTCTGAGATTGCGGATTAAACCAAGCGCTAAGGTAATATCCATACAAGCTTTCGTGTTTCATTTGACGTCTGCACTGTACGAACTACGTCACGATACTGATGGAATAAAGACTGAACGTGTAGCCTGCGTCGATGGAATTACATCCATCATTATTTACCATACGACGGACTACAGTATATACTCTACGTCTTCGTCTAGCCTTCGCCTTACAGTCAATCGCGGTTTCGGAAATAATAACTATATTTTGAATAAAACCTACTGTCAAGTTGATTTACCAACTACCTGATCAAGTAGGGTTAAATGCAATACATGTTTTCAACCCCTCCCCTTCGCTTTAATTATCCCTACAAGGAAAGTCATTCACTCACTCAGTCGGATATTCTACCTCGTTACTGCGACTGACTCATACACATTCAGATATAATTTAACAGACGTTGCGTAAGACTCGTACAAATATTCTTCGTTACTTATATAAAAGTTGTAATACGATGTTACAGAAAATCCCAAGTAAACATTCGTGATCAACTTGTCTATCGAACCTATAGTCATAATGATCCGTCATGTTGGCCATTGGAACATCATCTCACAGCCGTCAATAAATATTAACTGTTGCACCCTTAATTTTAATTATTATTTAAATGCCTCACAGAGGTATTACCTCGTAGACATAAAAATAAACAATACCAACTCGAACGATCTATGTATATGTTTACTCTCACTATCTGACCGACTGAATCACTCGTTACTCAGCGGAGCGGCCTCTCATGCACATCCATACATACATACATATACACGTCCATACAGCAGCGCTTTGTATCAGCGATAATTACTACAGTATATTACGGTAATAGACGTATGGAATGCGGCTTAGTGTACTACAGGATTCGGATGTGGCGTCACGTCACACGGCGAGTGGTTTTTTGTTCGCAGGTAATGATTTCACGGTTGACGGGTCGAGGGTACGCTTTTGTTTTGGTAAAGTAATTGTATGTTTTGTTGGTAAACGATTTCACTGCTTTTTTAACTGATTTACGGAACTATGAAAAGTTGTGAACTGCTGTATCTACATGAGCCGACACAATAAAATGACAGCTATATTCGCAGATGATCCCAATAAAATAAGGATGAGTGTATTGCTATTTTATGATTGGTTTTAAATCATGTTGCAATATTCAATATCACTTTATAGTCGCATTGAACATAATACAAGCTCTATAAATAAAAATGTATAACTTGAAATAAACTTAAAGTTAACCCAATTCAGTTCAAATTCCATGGGCACTTTTGTACGATAAGTGTCAAAATACGTAATAAGTTACCCTCGGCAGCACGTGCCCTCTCGCTCTCCCCTCATTTGGGTATTTGATATACCGCTCTGACCCAATTTGCCCAGTCCCACCCTCGCCTTAAAAGTACTCTTTGCTCCTGAACACGTATAACATAAATATTTACAAGCTTGTTATACATATGGTGATAGCAACTAATATGTGGTTTTTATCTAACTTTTGCTTACTAAACATAAATAAATAACCTACCCCTAATAGTTTTGATTATACACAGAAGTACGTCAAAAGTGGGATCGAACTCGAGACCTCTCTCTAGGATTTTAACGTTTGTTCTCGAAATTAATCGTCCAATTTCGAATCTGCATGCTCTTGTTCAAGCCACACCAATACACCGGCGACGTCAAGAAGTCGACATCACGCACGGATTTCGTTATGTTGATATAGTTCTGTAAATAGGGCGCATCGCCATTCAGTTGTGTTTCCGTGGTATGGTCCATGCAGCTCAGCCGCAATGCCACAATGGTGTGAGCCGGCCCGGTCCGTTTTCATTAGCGGAGCGCACGCGGGCACCCGACCGCTCAGCCGCCGCCCGCGCCGCCGTCGACGGCTAGACATCACACCGTTGCGTACTAACAAAAAAATACGGTGTTTTATCTTGAAAATGACTAGATAGCTCTTCTTCCAACTCATGGCACATTTCTGGGTCTGCCGCGTTGCCGTTTCCCGCTTTTAAGATAGTATGAAATGAAACGCTTCTTGGGAGAACATTTTTGTTCAAATTACGGGCAGTCAATCTGTTCAACGTTGACCTCAACCTTGGCATCTCTCCATTACCAGAAATTTTGCACAATTTGAGTTCAGAATGTCAGCAATGTGTGATAATGACAACGGATGATAAACTTATAAGAATGCATATGATATTACTGAGGTGATCGAATTTTGATATCTTAATTCAAGTCTGACTCATCGCAAGCCACTCAGGTTAAACTTGAAATGTTGATTAGTAAACATTGTCCAGGTGACGTAATCTGATGAAGCTAGATTTAGCAAAGTGGTCTAGCTATGTAAAATGTAGAACTTATGTCATTGTGTTTAAATAGTCCATGTATAAATTCTTTGGCAATTTTTCACATCTTACGTCCATTGTCCATAACAGTGTAATGGCGGCCCGTGCCGGGAACGTGGTTTATCGTCCGTCCGGTGGCACACATTCTCAGAATCAGATGAAATAAAAGGCAGTAGTGCCTCCACCTACAGTGAGAGGGGAAGGGGACCCACGACGTTACTGAACTAATATTATGGAGGTAGTGATGGGATGTTCTCGAGAACATTCTCACCCTCGGAAACTTACTCGTGAGAATTTTCGAGAATTTATCTTCGTAAGCATGTTAAACTTGCCTCATTAAACATGCAAGTATGGTGGTTTTAATTGTTTTTAAGATTTAAAGTTAGGATAACGTCACCCAAAATATAAGATTCTCAAAAATTCTCACGAGTATGTTTCCAAGGGTGAGAATGTTCTCGAGAACATCGCATCATAGGAGGATTACGTTTTTCAGTGAGTTCGTCTGGGTCTTTTCAGATATACTACTTTCAGGATTGGTAATTATTCGTACATACTCACTACTACAAGGTGAAGGTCATCAGGATCCCGCTTATAATCTTCTTCTTTGCCGACAGTCCCGCGTCACTTAAAACTGTTTTCTAGTTGAGGTCACATATTATAGAGCGCACCGGAAAGCGTAGCGTGGGTAGGCCTCCCACAAGGTGGACCAACGTCCTGGTGAAGGTCGCGGGAATCCGCTGGATGCGGGCAGCGCAAGACCGGTCATTGTGGCGAACCTTGGGCGAGGCCTATGTCCAGCAGTGGACGTCTTTCGGCTGAGATGATGATGATGATAGATAGACACTAAATTTGACCATCCATCCATCGGCCGGATGACGCGATTCTGGTCACTAAACACGTTTGTTTAAAAAAATCTCTACCTCTGTTTAATGGAACGCAGCTATCCCTAATTCCCGACAGACCAGTAATTGGATTTTACGTTGAGCCGTGTAGCTTTCGGTTCTCGGCCGAGAGCGGGAATCCTAAACTCATTAGGTAACTACTCGGTTGAACTTGGTTGTGCAATATTTACTCAAGGTTATATTTTGAGGAATTTAGTTTTTTTTTATAGGACCGAGGTAGCAAACAAGCGTACCTACGGCCCGCCTGGTGTCAAGCAGTTTCCGTAGATACAGATACTTGCAATACCGAAGGCATTGCTCGCACTTTGCCGACCTGAAGGAGAGTGGGAATGAGGGAAGGGAACTCATCGTACGAAACGCAGCTGTAATAGCTGCTTTACGCCAATGTTCTGTGAGAGGGTGGTACTACCTCGGTCGAGCCAGCCCGTATATGAGCTGCAGTCAATTGGCTACAGCTTGACTCTACCACCTTGACGTCATCACTGACTCAATTCAGTTGCCACAAGCTCTATTCAAAAACCAAGTTAAAGCTATTTAAAGTTAATGATCTCAATAAAGTAACAATCACACTATCGATTAGTCGGCTCCGAGCGGTCGCTGATCAAATTAAGGCTGCAATCAAAGTGGACAGTTGGTTTATTGGATGAGGGAGCATTCACATGTCAATTTGGATGCTATTAAACTCCTAAGAGTTAAAAGCGAAACCAAACGAATAAAACTACATGCCAGCCCCGGATTTAGGGGGGGGGGGGGCTGGCAGTTTCAGAAGGCGCCAAAATTGTATGATTAAAATAAAAGAACTTGCTCCACTTAAGTAATTTATCACAAACGCTGGAGAGGGGCACCTACCAAGTTTCTGCCCCGGTTCGAAAAAATCGTTATATTTGCGAGTTTTTTTAAGTAGGTAATTTATCTCAAACGCTGGAGAGAGGGGCGCCACTATCAAAGTTTCTGCCCCGGTTTGAAAAAAATGTAGATCCAGGGCTGCTGCATGCTGCAACTACTTTCGCGACGCGACAATAAGGTGCAGACTCGACTGCTTTGCAATTTGAATCTACATCAATTGTATTTCAATGTACCCGTGGCCTTACTACATACCTAAACCGGGCACGCGCAGTCTGTTAAAATGACGTAATCACGCCGTTTAGGAATGTCGAACCACTACTTTGTATGCAAATATAGTAACAAATATATTATATAAAAACAATATGTATTTTTAACATAATGTTGGTAGGCCAGGATTAGACCTTTCTTCTACACACTATGCTTCGTATTCACGGTTTTCTAAAAATAATAATATGTTTTCGCGAAAACGGCTGATTCGGCTAGCGTAATAAAATACGAACATACTTTATTATATCTAGCTAGTGCTGCTATTATTGTATGGGTATTGTTATTCGTCCCATGAAAGCTTTATTCTTAAATACTAACTCTAATATATGATTGTATGTAACATTTCCAACATAAAGCTAAGCTCTCTTTAATATTGACACCCGTAATTAAGAGAGTTCACCTTATGTTGGATATTAATGTTATCTTAGATGTGCAAGCTACTGTACGTCCGTTAGAGTCGGTATTATAGCGTACTCATATTAAGTATTATAGTAGAGTTACAGTACAATGCAGTAATGTGCCGCGTTATAAAATAATGTGATCCCGGATTTAGTATAATTATAATCTTGCAAGATAGCATCGCTGATATCTAGGGTATTTCATGTCTTACTGCATTACTTAGTTCACGGATGCAAGATTGATTTGAAACGTCTTATCTTGTGACGAGCTCCGGAAGGAACAACACGAAATGCCTGTCGAATACTCCGGACGAAATAGTTCAGGTCGAAATCTATGTACGATACCTTGTACATCTGACGAGATGCGTCGTTTCGAAATGCGTCTGATCCCCACAAGTGTCCTACTGATGGCAATAACGTTTTATATTATAGACCCTACATAAACAAATATATATAAATGAATACAAGCCATATACGCCAGACTTGTCAGAAAGAGATGAATATATATTGTACAGTTATTCTTTACATATTCACAGACGCGGGCGCGCGAGTAGCCGTGCAGCGGCGACGACGCTTGGTTGCTCGTAACCAAGTGGATGTCGGGTAGTTACCTTGCATTCATGTTGACAAAATACGCGCGGTATGTCGCATCTAAAGATTAAGGCCCGTATTAATAAAAGCATCTCAAAGTTGAAATCGATTTTAAGATGCAATTTTGACGTTTAATGTATGGATCCGTCAAAAACAGCATCGTAAGATCGATTTCAAGAACTTTGAGATGCATTTATTAATACAGCCCTAATATATCTTTTTAAGCTCATATTTCGCCTATGTCCCACGTGACAAGTGAGAATATCTGCACCAAAATTCCTATCATAAAGCTAAATTTTCTTTACCATCAATGCGCGGAGCTCTTGATAGACATACATATTTACCTATACTTATTTGTGGCCAGATCGTAACACCATTAAAATAACTCATAATCGCATACATGTCCGTTGAATCATACAACAATGGGTGTAACGTGAACATGCCATACATCCATACTACCCATTGTACGAGTACGTGATTAGACTTTACCATCCACACACAACTTAATTTAAACCTTTACCCGCTTATTTTTAGGTAGACATTTAACTAGAGCGTTTAAAGGGCCAAGTCCGTAGTCTGCGAGTTATACAGAATGAATTTAAAATCATGGGGATCCTTCTACACAGTGATTCTACACATGATTCAGACTATTAAAGAAATATTAATCAATTGCCCAGGTAAGGTAGAACAGTTAACCGGTTTGCTTATTTGCTTACCCGAGCAATATTTTGTTATCAATAGATTTTTTTATTTTTTTCCCAAAATATTCTGAATCATGTAGAGTAAAGGTTTAAAAGGATGCCCATGATTTCAAATTCACCCTGCATAAAGAACTTGGTACTATAGCAGTTTCTTAGAAGCAGACCGAGGAGATGGCGGAATGAACCACGATAGAGGAGTCGAGACAGTAAAGACTTCGTTCGCCCCGCAGTGCAACGAGCGACGGCCGAAGAATAAAGCTGTTTCCCTATTTGTGGGTACCATCAGTTTTCAGTCTTGGATTCGGCGGATTACCAATAGGTATACGAAACAAAGGCCGTCCATCATTTGCGATAACATCCTTGTTAACAGAATTGTTCCGGCCTACGACCGGGGAGTGTGATCGCCAGTTGGAAAGGAAACTATCATAATCGGAAAACATCACACATCAACTCTCTGTGGCGCGACTGTCGCTTGTTATGGGAATACCGATGATACTGTATCTAAATACGCATTGAGCGTTATCAGCACGTAACTAACTTTATATTATTATTTATTTCCTTAATGAACTTTAACATTTTGCATCACCCCATTGATGCTTACCATATCGCTGAAAGATAAATTGATGATTGATCTATTTCTAAATCTGGGGAAGATTAGTCATAACAAAATCGACTTCGGTAGAAGTAGGTAAAGTACCTTTTCCTTTTTATAAGAGTATGTTGTTGTATTCAACTCTTGCGCAAATTGACACGCTGTTGCACACACGCGATGCATATCGCGGCTGGCCTTATAGGGTCGGCAGAGAACGAAATGACATTACATGTCCTTGCGAACTTTCGCCTCATCTGCATGATTCCAAGCTATGTAAAACAGCCTTCGATAACCATGAAGTACCCCGTGATATTAAAACAGTCGTCATAAGTTCGCAATCATTGTTAATAAATCTATCTTTAGGGATAGGACTAGGTGTTTAAGATAAAAAAAAAAAACACTAAATTTATAGTAATGTCACTTGGTTCCACAGAGTCTCAATCCTATTCTGTTGGTGCAAGGGCCAAACTTTCATATTCAACTTCATGTTGTCGACTATCGTGTTCAGTATTTTCTTGGCGCCTACGTTCCTGTGCTCCAGCCACCGGGAGAACAGCTCTGATATTCCGTCCAAATTCTCGATGTTCTTATCATTTACGTCGTAAGCATCATCTATGACTCTAAACAATTCTTTCAATACTGTAACACTTCTCTTCAGAGCTGCAGGTGTCAGTTTATAAATATCACCTTGGTTTGTTAGTACCTCATCAACAAAATCGAATGTGTCCCTTTTGACTATGGTGTTAGAGGCGACAATATAATCGATGGTGTTTCTAAATTTATTATTGGATTTCATAAGGTATTTGTTATTATCCAGTACTTCTGGTACGAAGTTGAAAAATTTTGCCATGTCTCGCGAGCCCGCCCCCATCAGCCGTCGAATCCAGTCAATTAGGTAGTCACTGTACAGAAATCTTTCCTTGCATAGTTCTAAATTATCGCACACGTGGCTCTCGACGTTGTTCGTCACTATCTTCAACTGCTGCCTCTGTATTTTATCCTTGAGCGTCTGATGGTACCAATTCATCGGCAACAACATTATTCCTTTAATATTTTTCAAATGAAATGCCAGTAACTTTTCAAGCACATAATTGGATAGGTCCATGACTTCAATCATCACTTCGTCATTCGGATTAAAAGTCTTAGACTCGGTGATTTCTTTGATATTGGTTCTCATTATCTTAACATATTTATCTTCGATGCCTTGAAACGCGTCATTCACCTCGATGATTTCACTCTGACGCAAATTGTAACTGTTGACTACGTTACCTTTTATGAATCCAAATTGTTCTCGAGTTATTTGGATGAGAGCGGTCACATACGCGTCCCATGAGACTACAGTGTTCGCTTTACTATCAAATTGTGTTTCATATTCACCTGCGTGGATATCTCGTTTATTAATGCGACTGCGATTATCACTTGCTTGCATGTTGACTTGACCATCCGCACCGCAAATTGTATCTGAATTTGAAATAATAGTTGCCTTGCATTATTATTACTATCGCCAGACAGCAACTGTACGGTCAATCCTCCTCGGTTCCTCATTTAAGCGACGCCAGCGAGTACAGTGACACCTAGATAAGGACTGGCTACGAAACTGGACTGGCTTGCGAAGCCTTGACTCGTACCTGCAACTACCCGGTGCAGCTAGTCGAGCGGCCTACACAAACCACTGTTTGGGGCTATGGATATTATTTATTCCAAGCGTGAATACTTCGCGCACTTCGAGTGACTTTCAAGAAAATTACGGAACCAGTGGGTCTGTGAGACGTACATTCAATTATCTTATCGTCAGTGCAGGTTTACTAGTATTTTATGATTGGACACTAATTCTAGAAATTGTTGACTGTTTGCCCTTGGACGTGGAGAGGTCGTTCCAGTAGGTGTGAGAAAGTTGTAGAGTGGCACCAGCTAAATAAATAAATGAAATTCATTTATTGCGGGTCACATGACCACTAAGAGTTTGCTAACCATAGATCTATACCTCTCTAGAAATTTATACTAACAGTGATTGTAATGCACCTTTATTGAGCACAATGCTCTCTATGAATGAGGTAATATTTATATGATCTGCCACTGGCCTTGTTAAGGTTACGACCACAGAGTAAAGACTAAAGAAAGAGGTGCCCTTATTACATATACATATGTTTTTTCATTTTCATTGTTCTATCTACCTGTAAATAGTTGAACTACTCGCTTCGTTTTATGTCGATGTTAGTACTAGGCCGACCACTCGGCCGAGTTGCTTAGGGCCAGTCCCCTTAGTAATTGGTCCATGGTTACGACCGACTACAGCGATGTTCCAAAGTATTTGTGAAATATTATAATTTAAATAAAAATACTTACAAAACAGAAAAACGTATTTCAGAAACATGTTATTTTATTGTTCTGATAGCGCCGTTATTTTATGTTTTATGAAAATCGATTTATATTCCAATATAATTTTGTAAATAATCATAACTTTATGGAGAGAAGTTGCGATCAATTCAGTTTTTCTATATAGGCTAATTGTGTAGTGAATGTCGAAACCGACGCGGTGAGCGAGGAGTCTTCGGAACGAGATGAAGACGGGGCGAGCGGTGAACCGCACTCGCGCCGTAATCGCGACGCATCCGACACGGGCACGGGGCCGACACGATGTTGCGGCGGGGAATCATTTCCTATTGGAAATCGATGTTGGAGATACCCTGGCGCCATGGGGCTATAATGTATCACAGCTTCTTCGGGTTGAAATCGAAAGTCAAAAGGGAACACATAATTGTTTTCATTATTTTATGGGGTTTCGGAATCTAGCAATTCTTTTTTTTATATATACATTTGTTTATACTATAATTACAACTCGGTTACACAACTGATAAGGCGACTATCAGTGTGATAGCGGTATCAGCGCACCTGGTGACGTCACCCTGCTCCACAATTCTCGGGAGCGCCTTGAATGCGTTTGAACCGTATTTAGGAAAGAATGAATTGGCCAATTGGTCAGACGACCTTAAGCGTAGCTGATGTTCTGCGTATAATCCATTATGTCGGACTTCTAATACACCCTGTGTATGTTGTTATCAAATAGCAAAGTATCAAGAATATGAATATAGCTAGTAGTAGAGTAGTGAATATCTGAAGAATCCGGGCTATAACACGGCGTCCCGTCTTCGCAGCTCCAATCGTGCATAACTGTGACAAACGCCACACATCCTTTGCTAGTACGGTGACCACACTATACACAATCACAGGACAAATTATAACTAAAATTGTAAGTTGTCTTCAATGAAAAGAAAATCATGATAAATGCATGTAACCAAAATACTGTAGATCTACAGTATTAGATCATTCTAATGCCTGAGTTTCCTTGTGACTTCGTTTCGTTTTGAAGAGCATTTGATCAGAACTTCGGTGGATAACATTCAATTATTTTCAGTAAATCGTAGAACGGATGGCCGATGGGGCCGAAAAGTTCTCGAGTGGCGGCCGCGCACCGGAAAGCGTAGCGTGGGTAGGCCTCCCACAAGGTGGACCGACGACCTGGTGAAGGTCGCGGGAATCCGCTG
Source organism: Drymonia ruficornis (assembly GCA_947859195.1). Lineage (NCBI taxonomy): Eukaryota > Metazoa > Arthropoda > Insecta > Lepidoptera > Notodontidae > Drymonia > Drymonia ruficornis. The sequence goes on along the minus strand of OX401907.1, from coordinate 257,963 downwards.
GATGCGGGCAGCGCAAGACCGGTCATTGTGGCGAACCTTGGGGGAGGCCTATGTCCAGCAGTGGACGTTTTTCGGCTGAGATGATGATGATGATGGATGAGTGCTTAAGAATACGTTGTTGGAAATAATGAATATCGTATCAGAACCCTAAGGGCCTCCGCAGACTAGCTACTTTTAGCATCGGCGATCGGCGATTTTGATGCTGCGTCTCGCTCGTTCGCGCTCGAAGAAACGCGACACAGCATCGATACGTATCGCCGGTCGCCGATGCTAAAAGTAGCTAGTCTGCGAAGGCCCTAACGTGGTATCTCCAGTATTCCTGAGACGTGGTATCTTCAATGTTCATAAAGCCGTACACTCAGTGACAGCGCGGCATTCCTGCGCTCTCAAATACCTTGTTCCACATCTTTGCACTAAACAGTTCACCTTTGATACGTCTGAGGCGACAAGTCATCTCCCGTAGCGGAGCCTTTTGACGGTATTCGTCAATGGAGAGAAGATTTTACGGCGAACGGAAAATTGTGTCTGGAATTAGGTTATAGTGTTACGCTACGTCATCCTACATTCAGGGTTATTCAGTAGGAAAGACTGGATTATTTGCGATACATCCCACTAGCCCCTACCCCCGTAAAGGGGAACGCAGAAGTGCTCCAAGTACGCTTCGTGAAGCACGTGCCGGGGGGAGAAAAATGGTCGCTTCCCCCTGCACCCCCGCGCTTCCACCCGCCACCATCCTCCTCGGAGTCGTCGTTCGATGTCGAGGCCACCGCGGTTGTTCACGACCCCTAAAAGGTTGCATATGCAACCCAGATCTGCTCAAGCTCTATAGCTCTATCTATAACTGCTGACCGTATCTGTTGGTTCGCTAGCTCTGTGACTGTCAATCACTAAAGTACGGATACATTGCTATGGAGAAGCAGTATCTCATCTTCAGTTATGGTACGATGTACGCTCAGCCTCCGTCTTCGAGCAGTGACGGCGTGATGGTTGATCCTATTAATTACCGCATTCCTCCGGCTCATCGGCGACCGCAGCTTATAATGGATACTGGATGACTACAACGACCGACCTCGGGCGCCATTTTCCTCGTTAATATTGTCATCGCACTAAATCATGTAGGTATAAGATGCTTTATCCACTAAATATGTGTATTATACAGTCAGTTGTTTTGCTATGGCCTTCGCGTCAACTAAATTTACCACGACACTAAAAGGCCGTTGGCTCACTAAACGATTGTTAGTGTTCAAAGTATCGGTCACTGCTCTAACGGTCCATTACTTTTTTGGTGGAATAGCCCAAGCCGTAGTACCATAGTTTCGAAGATCTTGTATTTTTAAGAAGTACGTTCCCATAAATGAAAAACATCCTTTTAAAAAGAGTTTCTTGCCTATTCTGACGAGCCCGTTGGCGTGATGGCGCCTTTCACGCTGTGGGTCGTAGGTTCGATTCCTACCCGGGACATGCATTTGCATGCATGAACATGTCCGTATGTCCCGAGTCTGGGTGTATATGTATATTAAGTATGTATTTACAAATAAAAAGTAGTAGGTGTATGTAGTAATATCAGCTCCATAGTACAAGCTCTGCTTGCCGTGTGCAAGCCGTGTGTATAAAATGTCCCAGGATATTATTTATTTCTATTGGAATGTCTTCCCGAATACTGGTAGACTCGTTTTGTGGCATTATTGATAATTCACAAGTACTCTACATGAATGAGAATATTCTGAATCGAACCCACGTCTCGTCGCGATGGCGAGCGCGCTCGCAACCACTGCGCCGAGTGGACAGAGTGCTGTCTCGTCTTACACCATCTCTTAATTAACCAACGAGTCAGGTTTAACTGAATTCTTTGTATTTATAACCGCCGCTCGGGTAACTTGTAGTGGGTAACCGTTACTTGACGCGGTCACTTACCTAGCTATAGTTATCTTAGCAATGACATGAAAGGATTGTCATTGATCAACGTATTTAAATTTATCCGGGTGGATAGTAGTCGGTAGTACAATATATATTACGATTTGAAAGAAAAATAGTTTTAGTAACCGTAAAATGTAGAAAATAACAAAAAATAATTGCTTTTGCAGAATTACTGTGGTGCTTTTAGCACCCTAGTACGCAATGCGTTTCTGCGTCATGCGTACTACACATCACCGCTATGATAATTACTAATGTATTTTGACAGCTTGCCAAGATTCGATTTCAAATGAAGTTTGTGAATGAATGTACCAAAGAATTTAAATATGTCGATGGAATGTACAAATAACTGTGCGATTCTTTGACATAACGACATTGTTTGTAATCGTATACATATAGTAAGAGACACGTTAAGGAAGTATCTACCCCCATGTTATTTCGGCATAAACGTAATACATACAAAAATGCATTCGTTACATTTGGTGTCACCGCGATCGGTCGGGTGCGAGTAGGACCCGATTCTGCACTAGTAAGTAGTACACCCGATTGTGACAAGACAAAACGTGTGATAAGTCGATTTTGACTCATTCTCTTCTCTACATTGAGAAAGAGAAAAAGCGACTCACTGTGACATAATGCGTGACAAAAGTCTTGTCTTGACATGTGTGCTGCTGCCCCACTGAACAGTTTCAACCGACACGTTTTACGTTCCAATTTTATCGCCGACGACACACAGCCGCTATCGGCACAACCGGCACTTAAATTCTAAATCTATTTTCAATCAATAAAAAAGTTAATCGTTCTCATAATAATATAGTATTATTGTAACACTTAAAACGATATTTTTTTACTGAAAACGTACCAACTATTTTCTTTGTAAATCAAACGCCTTTCAAAACCCAAGTCCCTTGATCAAGAAATTCGCCATCATTCGTGAATCATCAATATCAATGAATCAAGGCACGCGATGACACACCGAATCAGCCGGGACGGGTCGAGACCTTCAGGCCACCTCGCTAATATCACAATTGACATCAGCAGAGGTGAACCTAATTGTCGGAGTCATGCGCGGAGCATACCAATACACACACTCGATTGGATTTTAGGACGTCTCGGGGATATAAGGCAACATAGCAATTCCGTAAAAGCAATTCATTTTTGTCTTTCTAGCAGAATCCTGAGCAAAAATTCCTCCTGTTCAATATATCCGCAGAAGCTCCTATTAGTAATCGACGGTGTTAGAACAGCTGGCCTACTCCGAAATACGAACCTAACGTTTCGGCTGACGGATTGTCGTGATTTGACATTTATTCTTTCGTTTTTCTCTACGATTTGACATTGTTTTGATCGTAAATCGAATCCGTACTTCGGACGATCCGTCAGCGACGTATTTCGGATTCCGAAACCGTCAGCCGAAACGTTAGGTTCGTATTTCGGAGTAGGCCATCAGGACTTATTAATTTATTTCCAAACAGCGACATACTGAGAATAATGAATTCATAAATAAGAAATGAGAAACCTCCTCCTTTTTGAAGTCGGTTTAAAAAGACAAGTCTCAAACTTGGATATCATCCATCTTGTGTGTCCGATTTGTCTCATATTCCATTTTAGAGAAATACGTGCATCATTACAACCATGCACACGGCAGGGACCAACAAATGTAAACAATATCCATAGGATTATACCAATGTTTATATTCATTAGGTATAACTAAAATCCTTAGGTCATTAGATCAGGCTTCCTCCAAACCATCGATAGTCCGTTGTGTTTAATATCAGCAAAATAGACTACAGTATGCTTCAATTAGTGCCTATAACCCTGCACCTGGCACAGGCCATTAGGCAGGCCACGGCTGCTTTCCCACAGTATAACGGGAACGCGCGCGTCAAAGGCTAACATTTCAGTGTTCAAGCCAGGGGGCTTACCACAAGCTCTTATTGCGATTCAATTACAGAAACGTATTAACGTTTCAGCGACTTTTTGTGCAATGACGTACCTTATTGTCATGACAATAAGAAACGTCATTAAAACGTCGTTAAAACGTTCCTATAATTGAATCGCAATAAGAGCTTGTGGTAAGCCCCCAAGGCCATTTTTGCGCCAATAATGGACTCAGTTCACCGCCGCTATGACAGGGGTTCAGTTAATTCGATTTGGTGATTGGATTTATGGATAAGCCATTGTGATTCGCGTGCCTTCAAAATTGAATGTTTGTACATTTTATTTACACCATCGTCGGTCCAGCAGTATATGCAAAGTATAAGGTTCTGAATACGATCCCTGGATTATAATATACTATAATTTGGCGTAAGTATCAGTCTCAAGAGGAATCAGCTATCCCGGGGAATTGCAATGGTTAAATGTAGGAGCCTCAGGGGGAGGGGGGGGGGGGGGGTGTTTATGAAGAATCTGGGGAGACATACCCAACACTGACCGTCTGCGGATGATTCATGATCATGGGCAGATAATGTTGATAATAACACTGCCACACATAGTTCCGTATATGTGGTAGAACTAAGCTCTAAGGGCCTCCGCAGACTTGCTACTTTTTAACCGACTTCAAAAAAGGAGGAGGTTCTATGTTCGGCTGTATGTATGTTTTTTTTTTTTTGTTTTTTTTTTTTTTTTTTATGTATGTTCACCGATTTCTCCGGCATTTATGAACCGATTTGAAAAATTATTTTGCTGTTCGGTAGATCGTAGCTTCAACTTGGTCCCATAAAAAAATAATTCCTAGAATCAACCCCTAAGGGGGTAATTTTGGGGGGTGAAGGTCGTCTGAAAAAATTTTTTTTGTCCGATTGACTTGAAACTTAATATGTATATTTTGCATAAGAAATAATGAAACTCATGTTTCAGGATTTTAGAAAAATCCCCCCCCCAAGGGGGTAAAACGAGGTGTTGAAGTTTGTATGAAGAGTTACCGTTTATCTCTAACGTTTATGAACCAATTTTTCTTTTTAAACTGTTATTTGGTAGGTGACTAAGTTGTTTTGGTCCCATAGAAATATCATTTCGGAAATCTGCCCCCAAAGGGGGAAACTAGGGGTAGAAGTACGGTAGAAAATATATTTGTGTCCGATTGACTTGAAACTTAGTATGTATACTCCATATAATAAACTAAGAAACTTTTGTTTTGGAATCTTGGAAAAGTCACCCCCCAAAGGGGTCATTTGGGGTGATAAAGTTTGAATGGCGCCACTAAAAATCATGAAATAAAATTATTTTTATAAAAAAATAAAAACCGACTTCAAAAAAACCTGGAGCACTAAAAAGCCTGAAATAATATTTCTATTACCACCACTGCCTACCCCTTCGGGAAAATCAGGCGTGATGATGTGTTATCGAGTATTTGGAGTCGGTGCCAATCTTGGTATGCCGAGTCTACCTACTATAAAAGTAAGAAGCTAGATTGGCACCGACCCCCAACTCAGTCCCGCTCCGGCAGCCGTCGCAGTCGCACGCTCCGTTCCGCGCTCCGCGCCAGTCGCAGTGCAGCGCACCCATGTGCCATCGAGTCGTCCCGTCTCGCTCGCACGCCTCTGTTGCAGGGCCCTTGCCCTCGCCGGATCGCCGCGCGCCCCGCGCCCCGCGCCGCCGCCGCCTCACCCCGCGCACACCTGCGTTGTCGCGGTTTGTCGTTTTCACGACAAACTGCAATTGTTTCCGTTTTGACAGAAATCTTTTCTGTCAAGGTTTGCTGCTATCCACGGGAAACCTAACGGTGCCAACAAGTGGATAGCGAGCGTGACCCAAGCGCTCGCCCTCCCCCCTCAGGGGCAGGCAAACTTGGCTGGGCTTGGAACCACCGGCCTTGGGGGCTACCCTCGTCGACACCAAGCATCTCCCTCCCACCCTACCCTTTCCCTATTTCCTATTCCTCGGGTGCTGTTTGGGCCTGAGCCGGTTTTCCGGCTACAGTTCCCTCTGCCCCGGGGCTGTTAGCCACGAGTAGGGAACGTAGGTACGCCGGTGGGCGTAAGTAGGCACTCACCAAACTCACCCTTCGCATTGCACCTCAGCGAAGGCACACACTAGGAGTAGGATACACTATAGGCACCCACCCCCTCCCCGCCATTTAGGTGGGGCGGGTACGTCGTCCACTACACATCCTGCCATGGACCACCCTCCTCCCACGATAGAAGTCCTTCTGGCGGTTTTCCGCAGAGTCCTCGACCGATGCCCCGGCGTTGTCGAGGACCTGCTCCCCCAGAAGGGAGACTTTGACTCCCCTGCCTCTCCCGATATCTCTCCCCCCGCCTCTCCCCCCGAACCGGTGGTCATCCCGGCCTCCGTGGACGGATCCGAGGCGGAATCGGAGACGGACATGGAGGTGGAGATTGCTATCTCCCCCTCCTCCCCACCAGTACCCCAGTCGTCCTCCTCGGAGGACGACTTCACCGTAGTCACGGGGAAGAAGAGGGCTCGCAAGCCGCGTGACCTCCCTCCCCCGAAGATTAGCAAGGCCGCTCCCGGCACTGCTTCCCCCTCTCCCTCTCCCGGACCCCAACAGGGTGACTCGCGCGACGCGTCCCCCACTTCTCGCCCGGGCCCTGCTGCCTCACAGCAGACGTCGCCCAAATCCACCACGCCTCCTCCCCTTATCATTCAAGATAAGGACGCCTGGGTGCGTATATCCAAGGCGCTGCACGAGCGCAATATCCATTTTCTGACTGCGAAGCTCATTTCGCAGGGCATCTCTGTGCGCGTCCAAACCTCGGACGACCACCGCAAACTCTCCAGCTTCCTGCGATCGAACAAGATCGCTTATCATACCTATGCGCTTGAGGATGAACGCGTACTCCGCGCCGTCATCCGCGGCCTCCCCAAAGAGCTCGACGCCGAGTTCATTAAAAGCGACCTTCTGTCGCAGTCCCTCCCGGTGCGCGAAGTGCACCGCATGTATATGCCCCGCACCAGGCAACCATACAACATGGTCCTGGTAGTCCTAGACAAATCCGATGCCGGCCGCAAGGTCTTCAACCTCACGGCCGTCTGTCAACTCTCGGGACTCATTATTGAGGCCCCACACAAAAATGGCATTCCTTCTCAATGCCATAATTGTCAACTTTACGGACACTCTGCCCGTAACTGTTTTGCCCGTCCCCGATGTGTTAAGTGCATCGGAGACCACGCCACCGCTCAATGCGAGCGCAAAAAGGAGACCGCGTCCGAACCTCCCAGTTGTGTCCTCTGTGGGACCCAGGGGCATCCCGCGAATTATCGTGGGTGCTCCAAGGCCCCAAAGACTAGCAAAAGGAAGGCAAGGCGCGCTCGCCGTCGTGCGCCCGCTCCGGCTGCCTCACAGCCCGCGCCCTCTGCGCATAGACCCGGCCTCTTGCCCAACCCACCTGCGCCCTCCGCGCCTCAATCTAAGACGCCCTCTGCGTCTCAACCTAACGTGCCTTCTGCACCCTCCGACCCCGCGCCAGTGCCGCCTGAGTCTACGCTCCCAGAGCGCAATGTATGGAGCAACCCGCTCCCATACACTGCGTCCGCGAAACGCGTCGCGCCTGCGCACCCCGTCTCCCGCCCTGCGCCTTCTGCGCACCCCATCTCCCGCCCTGCGCCCTCTGCGCCTGCCGCGGATACCAGCGCTTCTAGTGACCTTGCCTTGGTATGTAGCTTTTTTAGCTCCATCAACCACAGCAGGGTCCGTGCTCTCGCACAGCGCCTCCGCTCCGCACGCACAGACCAACAATACCTTGCAGCGTATCTCGAATACGCGGACGTTTACGAGTCCATGTCCTCATTCCACGCTCCCAACAATCCGTAATGGACTCACGCCCAGCTAGGATCAAACCCCACCAACTATCCCTGGCGTTTTTCAACGCCTACGGACTATACCTACAGAGAGATCAGGTTAGTGAATTCCTTCGGGATCACCAAGTTGATGTCATGCTAGTGCAGGAGACCTTGCTCAAGCCGTCCCATCGCGATCCCAAAATCGCCAATTACAACCTGGTACGTAATGACAGAACCACCTCCCGCGGGGGTGGCACTGCCATTTACTACAGGAGGTCCCTGCACTGTGTTCCCATCGACCCCCCTGCGCTCACCAACATTGAAGCCTCGGTCTGCCGTCTAGCCCTTACTGGCCATAGTGCCATCACTATTGCCTCCATCTATCTCCCACCTAATAAGCTTCTCCTTAGAAGTGACATCGAAGCACTTCTTGATCTGGGAAGCGCGGTCATTCTGGCCGGCGACTTCAATTGTAAGCATGTTAGGTGGAATAGCCTTCTGACTACCCCTAATGGGAGACGACTCGACGCCCTGGTAGATGACCTTGACTTTGACGTTATAGCCCCTATGCACCCTACCCATTTCCCTGTCAATCTAGCCCATCGTCCCGATGTGCTGGACATAGCCCTCCTCAAGGGAGTAACCCTCCGGTTGCGCTCCCTGGAAGTCGTCCAGGAGCTTGACTCTGACCACCGTCCCGTTCTCATGCAGCTCGGACCACCCCCCTCCTCTCAACCCATCACACGTTCGGTGATGGATTGGGCGAAACTAGGTACTTCCCTTGCGGATACCTCCTCGCCAGACCTTATTAGTATCCCCGACTCCATACAGTCCCCTCAGGACACAGCCCAGGCTGTTGAAGCCTTCTCTAACCATATAAATTCGGCCATCAGCCACTCGTCCAAACAGGTCGAAGTCGGTGACTTTCACCGCTTTGTACTTCCGGACGATGTTAAAGAACTGGTCCGAGCTAAGAACGCCTCCATCAGAGCGTACGACTCATATCCCATCGAGGCCAACCGTGTCCGCATGCGGGCTTTGCAGCGTGATGTAAAGCGCCGTATTGCGGAACTCAGGGAGACCAGGTGGGATAATCTCCTCGAGGGTATTTCGCCTACGCATCAGGCTTACTGGAAGCTGGCGAAGGCCCTCAAGACAGACTCTACTACTGACATGCCCCCCCTGACACGCCCCTCAGGCGATCCTCCCGCTTTTGACGATGACGAGAAGGCCGAGCTTCTAGCCTCCGCTCTCGAGTCCCAGTGTTCCCCGAGCACCCAACCCGCTGATCCTAACCACCTGGAACTCGTTGACAGGGAAGTTGAGCGCAGGGTTTCCCTTCCCCCTACCACCACACTCACACCAGTTACTGAGTCAGAGGTAAAAGATCTCATCAAAGGTCTCAATCCCAAGAAAGCCCCGGGCTCCGACGGCGTTTCTAATAGAGTTCTTAAGCTCTTGCCCGCCCAACTTATTTGCATCCTAGTGTCCATCTTTAATGCCGCTCTGACAAATTGCGTCTTTCCCGATCCGTGGAAGGAAGCAATAGTCATCGGTATCCACAAACCCGGCAAGCCCCGTAATCTCCCTACGAGTTACCGCCCCATCAGCCTCCTCAAGGCCTTAGCCAAACTCTACGAGCGAGTGCTTCACGCTCGGCTTCGAGAGTATATCTCCTCAAACAACATCCTTATTGACGAGCAGTTCGGCTTTCGAGCCGGACACTCCTGCGTTCACCAAGTACACCGCATCACGGAGTACATTCTCAATGGTCTTAACAGGCCGACTAGGCCCTGGCCCACGGGGGCCCTCTTCTTCGATGTCGCTAAGGCATTCGACAAAGTCTGGCACAATGGCTTGATTTACAAGCTGTACCTCATGGGCGTGCCTGACAGTCTCGTGCTCATCTTACGAGACTTTTTGTCGAATCGTTCCTTTAGGTATCGCGTCTCAGGGACGCTCTCAGCTCCCCACCCCATAAGAGCCGGAGTCCCGCAAGGCTCTGTGCTCTCGCCCCTTCTATATAGTCTGTACACGAACGACATTCCTCGTTCGGCCGATGTACAATTAGCTCTGTATGCGGACGACACCGCTTTATACTACTCAAACCGCAACCAAGCGTACCTCACGCGCGCTCTCCAGCGCGCACTCAACTCTCTCGGAGAGTGGTTCAGGAAGTGGCGTATAGAGGTGAACCCGGAAAAAAGCGCAGCCGTGCTTTTTGCCAGGTCCACCGCTCGTCGCCCTTCTACACGTCACCCCATTTCCAACCTTGGTTCGGTTTCCCTGTATGACCAACCCATCCCCTGGTCTACTACTGTCAAATATCTGGGTGTCACACTCGATGCCTCCATGACCTTCGGTCCCCACATTAGACGTGTCCGCAACCGGGCCGCCATGGTCCTCGGTCGCCTTCACTACCTCATATGCAAGAGTAGTAAAATGTCCCTTAGGAATAAGGTCACACTTTACAAAACTTGCATTCGCCCTATTATGTCGTATGCGAGTATTGTGTTCGCTCACGCGTCCAAATGTCACATCGACTCTCTCCAACGCATCCAGAATCGTTTCCTTCGCAAAGCCGTGGGAGCCCCGTGGTTTCTTAGGAACGTAGACCTTCATTCCGATCTAGACCTAGACTCGATTCGGAAGCACTTCAAAGTAGCGTCTGAGCGCTACTTTAAAAAGGCTTCCGATCACTCGAATGCTCTAATCGTCGCCGCCGCCGATTATGAGCCCACACACACACCAAGTGCACGCCGCCGCCGGCCGCGGCATGTACTGCTCGACCCTCCCGATCCACTCACCGCTCTCCTCGACTCAGATGTTGAGGAGTCCGCCACACGCACACTACCCAACAGACACCGACCTCGCCGGCGAGGTCGACGAACACACACCGCCGCCAATAGATGCCTCTATGCGCCTAGCAGGACATAGACGCACCTGGGCTCCCGACAAGCCTCGCTGAGTTTCTTGCCGGATCTTCTCAGCGAGGCCGCGTTACGATCCGGTGGTAATTTTTACCCCGCTCGCTCAAAAGACAGCAGCCCAAGCCGAGGCCGTGCCCAATGTGGCGCCCTTGAGCCAGCTGTCCCCCTGCCCTTACGGCTGGAGCCGCACTTTGTGCGCTCGCCCTCTGACCGGTGAAGTTGTTAAGGCCACTCTGGCCAACAACGTAAAGTCATACACAAAAAAAAAAAAAAAAAAAAAAAAAGCACCGACCCCAAATACTCGATAACACATCATCACGCCTGATTTTCCCGAAGGGGTAGGCAGTGGTGGTAATAGAAATATTATTTCAGGCTTTTTAGTGCTCCAGGTTTTTTTGAAGTCGGTTTTTATAGCATCGGCGATCGGTGATTTTGATGCTGCGTCGCGTTTCTTCGAGCGCGAACGAGCGAGACGCAGCATCAAATCGCCGATCGCCGATGCTAAAAGTAGCTAGTCTGCGCTACGCTAAATCTATAGTCTACGATAACTGCTTAACATTAGGTATTTTAATATCACTCTAGCCACGTTCAGTTTGAAACGGGCATTGAACATAAAAATTAAACATCAAGTTTCATTGTTAAAGATGTACCTACCGATTAAAAAATGTGTTCAGTAGACAAGGATAATTTGTATTTAATTAATAATTTACCTCTAGATACCTATTACAAATCAACTAGGGAATTAAAAAAGAATAAACGAGGAAGTTCGAAACAAAATCCATAGCCATATTTTATTTAAATTATTTGCTATTATCCTTACAAAAATCACAAGTTAATTTTAACAACCAGTGTAGGTTGATCCTGTAATTCAGGAGTTACTTTACACACACATAGAGTTACTTTGGAGTACTATGGATGCGAGATAATATGGTACATACATTTTCGCAGCATTTTTTAATGTTACTAAGTGGCAAACAAGCATACGGGCCTGATGTCAAGCAGTTACGGTAGCTTAGATGCTTGCAATACCAAAGACATCGCTCGCATGTTCCCGACCTGAAGGGAAGTGGGACAGAGGAAGGGAAAGGGGGGTTTGGGGTTCCGGCCCTCTCACTCATCGTACGAAACGCAGCTGTGATAGCTACTTCACGCCGATTTTCTGTGAGGGGGTGCCATTTCGGTCGAGCCAGCCATGGACCAATTACTAAGGGGACTGGCCCTAAGCAACTCGGCCGAGTGGTCGGCCTAGTACTAACATCGACATAAAACGAAGCGAGTAGGTCAACTATTTACCGGTAGATAGAACAATGAAAATGAAAAAACAATGACCACGTTTTTTTTCATACATATATCTAAGGGCCTCCGCAGACTAGCTACTTTGAGCATCGGTGACCGGCGATTTTGTGACGTACCGATGCTGCGTCGCGTTTCTTCGAGCGCGAACGAGCGAGACGCAACATCAAAATCTCCGATCGCCGATGCTAAAAGTAGCTAGTCTGCGGAGGCCCTAATTAGGGCACCTCTTTCTTTGGTCTTTACTCTGTGGAGCCAGCTCATACAAGAATATATCAAATTGTGTTTACATGATTACTGCAGCAGTTATCTCAATTACCATCGGTTCAAGCGCGGTGCCAGTGCTCGTATGCCAGTTAAATTGACTGGAGGCCACATTATTATGTGACAATGCAGATTGTAAGTGCAGATCTCGGTTGGATAAATTGAATAAGTACCTACAAAAAATATGTACTCTTGAGCCCTACCGCTTCAATTCGAATTGAGGACTGCAAGTGGCATTGGCGGCGTCTTCATCAGGCGCATGCTTAGGCGCATGCCTCGCGCGAGCACTCAGTTTTGACGTCGGAACGCATAGACGTAATGTCATAATATGAGTGCTCGGGTGAGACATGCGTGCCATATGGACACATCTATTCACAGCTACGTTGGAGGATTAGCGTGCCAGACCGTGCCTTGGGTGGGTGGAGGGGTGTATACACGCTTGAGGAAGCGTGCATCTAGATGCATTCTGAATCTTACCGTCCTATTTTTACCCGACTACGGCGCAGGGTTATGCTTTTGACCGGTATGTATATTATATGTATGTATGTTCATGACTTTCCAACTATTTCATAACTTGACAAATAAGGTATCGTTGGAAGCGTCTTGATCGTCCACTGGTTATAAGCTGTGTCACATGAAATTTAATATGGCGCCCTCTATAGGACATAATGTCATGAACTTTTTTTTAATGAAGCCGTGTTGGATTTAAATGTAAAATATCCTCGTCAGCAATGCGTAACCCTTTGGGAAATACCAGCAGGAAGTCAGGTGGCCTACTCTGTTTCAAACGAAAACGAAATTTGAGACGAAATTCGCGTATTTCCTACTACGTTTCTCATTGATTCCGATTTTTCTTACGAACGAAATTGTTTGACGTTTAGTTTCGACGACGACGAAGACGTCAAACAATTTTCGTTCGTAAGAAATATCGGAATCAATGAGAAACGTAGTAGGAAATACGCGTATTTCGTCCGAAATTTCGTTTTCGTTTGAAACAGAGTAGGCCCTCAGAAACCAGACATTAACATATTGGCGACACGTTGATACATGCACATTTCACTACCCCTATTGTACACCTAGTTTCAATCAACTTAGGGCAGTCCGATCCAATCTAACCTAGTCTACCTAGTTCGTATCAATATGCTGCACAGTTCATTCACTGGCTTCAATTAATTATGCTAGACACAGGCAGGGGCGCTCAGCTATGGAGCCATGACGCAGCGCCATTGATGTAGCCTGATTGATTCTCGACACAAAGGATCCGAGGATCCCATTTAAGACTTGTGTTAATTTGGTAAACTTAATAATATATTGTTCTAGAGTAAATTTAGTCGCGCCTGATCCGGGAGGGTAGGCCTTCACATTACACAGAAGATCGGCGTAAGTAGCTATTGACTTCGCGCGACGGCGACGGGCGACAGCGTTTTTTGCTAAAATGTTGATCGCGCGCGATGCCGCCGAGAGCGGCAGCTCGTGGCGTCATGCAACATTTTAGCAAAAAACGCTGTCGCCCGTCGCCGTCGCGCAAAGTCGTGGCCGGGCCGTTAAAGCTGCGTTTCGTGCGATGAGTGAGAGAGCCGACAACCCAACACCCCTACCGCTCCCCCTGTCCCACTCCCCTTCTGATCGGTAACGTGCGAGCGATGCCTTTGGTATTGCAAGCATCCATAGGCTACGGTAACTGGTTAACATCAAGTTGATCGTAAGCTTGTTTGCCACCTCAGTTATATGAAGAACATTATGAAGACGATTTTTTTCCATACATTTTACATGTAAAATGTATGGAAACCATGTTGCCATATTTGTATATGAATGGCCACATATGGTGTATGTATACCATGAAAATATACCGAATTAAAATTAAGGGCATATGTCAATTTTAAGATTTTCATGAAAAACTATGCGATGAAATCAATTCAACCGTTCCGACATCTGAAGATATTATGATACAACAAACTGAGAGAAAGATACCGAAGGGGCCACTAGAACAATGATGTCACTTATATTGAAGCAAAACGTCTGTCTGTCTGTACGGTCTGTGATCTAACAGGAAACCCACATCACTTCGTATGACACGCCACTTGTAGCAGGAGGAGTTCGGGCCCCTGACATAATATGACACTGCGTTTTAATTCCACATACTGTTTTTATATGACGTGTTGCATAGACGGGGCATCACGAGTCACTTGTATCCATAGATATAGTCTTGTATCACGTCTACTTCTCGTCACGCAAAGGGGCGCTAACTCTCTTTCTTTCGTCATTGGGCGCTAAATACATTGTGAGTGACGCGTCACAACTCACGTCACATACAGAGTGTCGAGTAGGACGAGAGACGTATTGAAGGAGTGTATACAGTATTCGATTCTCATTCCAAATATGTAACAAATAACCCGACTACGGGGGTAAAAATATTCCCAATGTTTGAACAATAAAGTAATAATTAATGAAACATAAATGTATAAAATGCAGTATGACAGGAAAACGGATTCCCTTTGTTAATATATCTCAAAGGCGCTTGCTAGCGTAGGGTGGCCCATGTTGCGAACATTTTTGCAATGTTTTTTTTTAAGTTTTCTGTCATTTATGAGCGTTTTTTTACGTAAACGTAAACGTATCGTCACGACTTATATCCCCATTCGGGGGTAGTCAGAGGCTTGAGTGTCCATACACCACCACACTGTGGAGGTATTAACCAACTCAAAGCCCACGTTTCACCAGATACTCAGAACCCAGCGCTTTTTAAATTTATATTATTTTTTAGATACTTGTAAGCATGAATTATTATAGGCTTGAATACGTCCCTCATCTATCCTAACACCCTGTATCACTGTATTATACTCAGTGTGAACTGGAATTAATACGACTATTACTTTACTGACTGTGCAAATAATACAACAGTTTGGTGTGAAGTTATTCAAGTGTAAGTACGATGCAGTGTACTGGAAAATGACGCCAACGTGGTGTATGAATTGATGTACGCTGACACACATACACTAGACTTCAATGTATATGGCTTTGTGAATAATGTTGTGAACGACTGGATCGAGTGGTTCGATCAGAATAGCACCCAGTGGTTGCAAGTATTTAATTGGCGTATTTATTCTGTGTTTCCAAAATTAGTCCCAGCGCGCCGGGAAATGCAGGACAAATACGAATATTCAATACAAATACTAGCTCAGTGCCGATGATGATCCGTCCAAACGTCCATCGTTTTGATCAAACATGTTTGAGGGCAGCCGTTTGACCGGCCGAGCGGCACCTCCCTCACGAATTGGTGGATTAAATTCAGTTCACCAGCTTCTCATGGCCCATCTGAATGCTCTAAGAATACAGTCGTAATGGTGTAAATATTTATAATAAACGGACAAACCCGCGTCTCATACACTAACCGGCAAATTACCATAGAATGCCGCACCAAAAATAAAGATGAGCCGTCATTGAACCGGTATAGCTCCCCATCCCACTCTGCACCGTCGATTTGAAAAGAGATAGCATATAGGGCATCAAATCCCACGCTCTTGAGTCATAAAACGATGAGGTAATGGTAATAACCAATAAGATTAAGAAAATCTCGCGGCCAGATGTTCAGAGCGGGTGATAGTACGAGCAGCGAGGGAGGACGGTCCGAGACTGTTGTTGTTGGCAATTCACCTCTTAAATATACCAAACTGAATTGTCAACGTAAAGCTTTTGTCAATTGCATCAAATCTAATAATCTCAAAGGCCAAGGTTTCAAGGTTAAACATTAGGCGTACCAATTTGCCTACAACTCTAACACTTCTCATTTATATTATTAACAGGGTAATTATTCGCATTACAGACAGCATAAATTAGTTCTCATATTAAACGAAATACGCAGTGGCTCAGGCCAGTTTGGAATTAATTAACTACCCTGCTAGCGGTGCTTGTTTGAAACAATGCTTCCGTTATTTCGATGGAGACGGCTGATATTAAAAATGTATTACTATAACAATGTTCTAAATTAAAATAGGAATCCTTTTATAACTGGCGATAACTAAGGCAGCTTTTCATTGTTGAGTACGAAAACGCTGAAAGTCTGATCACGTATTTCCAACCACGCAATTCAACCCCTACAAATAGTTAACCAATTTGAAACTTCAAAGTTTGTTAAGTTATTTTCAAGACCAAGCATTTGATTACATAACTCTAATTCATTAGTAGGCCTTGACCGTGTCAGTGGTGTCACCGGCCTGGCCGCGACGCCGTGCCGTGCGGGTCACACGTGAACAAATTTTCGATACTTATCACTTTCATCCTGAGGTAGGGTTAATTCTTTAAGTTGAAGGGAGGTGGGAGGTTGCATTTCCTACATTTTAAGATACTATTATTTTTACTACTAGAACTGATGTTCGATGCACAGAAAGGTTCTTGGGTGACGACCACGTACCGGAAGACGCAGCGTGGGTAGGCCCCCCACAAGGTGGACCGACGACATAGCGAAGGTCGCGGGAAACCGATGGATGCAAGTGGCACAGGACCGGTAGGGGGAGGCCTATGTCCAACAGAAGACGTCTTTTGAATGAAATAATGATGATGATGATGATTATTATTTTCAGCTTATTATCACATTATAAACATATATCGAAAAATAACTTGAGAAGCAATAAGCAGTACACAAGTGTTCTATGGGTCTTATCAATAAAAAGTAAGTTTAAAAACTAAAACCCGACTACTGAAAAATCGCGCTCTAAAAAGTATGAAACAAGAAAATATTCTCATCTAGAGGATAGCCGTGGTCCGTGTAGGTCCTTTAGGGCCAAATGGCATATGAACACGGACCACGGCTATCCTCTAGATGAGAATATTTTCTTGTTTCATACTTTTTAGAGCGCGATTTTTCAGTAGTCGGGTTTTAGTTTTTAAACTTACTTTTTATTTAATTATTTTGGAGTTATAGGTAACAATATATATATTTTTGAAATGTGCTAATCAAGCTCTTTCATTTGATACCCCACACGGTTTATTAAAAAAAGTTTTTTTTTTAGTTCATGACATTATGTCCTCTAGAGGGCGCCATATACAATTTTATGTGACGTCACATAACCAGCGCGCCATTCAGCCGCTTCTAACGATACTTCATTTGTCAAATTACGACAAGTAGTTTGGAAGTTAGGTGGGAACAGACGCACATACATACATACATACATACATACATACATACCGGTCAAAATCATAACCCTCCGCCGTAGTCGGGTAAAAAGTGATCTCTAGCAGGCAACCCTTGGATAGCATACCTATAGGGTACGACCCTCCAATTATTTAAAAACTACTGACAATCACGCTAGGTCTCTATCTAGGAGACAAATGTGTTCAAGAAACAAGCTAAATATCAATTAACAACTAATACATACTAGCTAAATGTTAGATAACAGTAAATGTTGTTATGCAGAGAGTTGCAAACACCTGCTGTTAGCAGTATTAATTAATTAATCAAAACTTTCCTTAAAGTTATTGTCCTTACAATAGCTCTACAATAGCGCGCGCTTGGTTCCAAGAAACATGTATGTTTGCTTTCCTTCCGCGCACGTGCAAGATGTGGAGTGACCTCCTGGAGTATTTCCTTTGCATCTCCAAAGGGCATGTTAAAGACCGGCGCCGCAGTCGCAAACGTCCTGTAGCCCGATTCACGTAACCAAAACCGTAACGACATCTCAGCGATATAGTCGTTGATAGACTTTTCGTAACAAGAAAAGGCTATCAACGACTATATCGCTGAGACATCGTTACGGTTTTGGTTACGTGAATCGGGCCCCTGGACGATGGTAACCATTTATCATCAGATACCGCCCGTCCGTGTGCCTTCCTACCCAATAAAGAACATACTTATCGTTAAAATAATTGTAGTGTTTACTAGCTGTAGTCGGTAACTCCGTGCGCGAATCAATATCTCTGCCGAGTCTATCACACACGCCAAAAATAAAGTCCCAAACGCTACTAAAATTTTAATTTGTAATAGGTATATACTGTGAGACAGATTTTTGTATGTCCTCTTTCAGTTGCGAGTATGCAGCGGTTAGTCTACTTATTTTATATTTAAATTTATTGATGAACATACCTTTACCTTTGTGCAGCATTAGGATAATGTTGGTTAAATAAAAAAAATGTTTAAAGTACGTTCGTACCTAACTTAAAACTTGTATCGTATACATAGATAACCCTCGCAATGTTACTTACAATGCATACTATGCGATTGTTTCGAGATGCTAAAAATAACACGATTACGCGGCCGACAGACAGATATAACTTAGAACAAGTGTTTCATGGTCAGTCGTTAGTCATTTAACAGCACATCACTATCAGAAGTGCATGACGAATCGACAAGGCCGGCACAACACTAGTTTGTTTTTAAATTCTTTACTTATTTACAGAACAGTATAGCTTTGTTGGAGACATTTTTACCATTTTAATTTCGACGCATTGTGGGGAAGCCCGTGCCCAGGAGTAGGACGTTAAAGGGGCTAATATTAATATTATTACTTTTGAACTACTCATAGATTAATTAATTTTCAGTCATCTATTTTGGACGCGCCTCAAATGATAACTTCTGGAGCAAAGAAGTCAGTCAGTCCTATATTGCCTATTTATTGATAGCTAGTGGCCGCCGAGTGGTCGAAATTCGACCATTATTCATTTAAATTAAAGGTTGAAATGTTAGTAAGGTTATATTGTTAAAGACTAACCTTCGATTTAAAACCTCTTCCATACATCAATCACAAGTCGTCCCTCCTCCGAAGGCTAAAACCTTTCATAATGTTTGAAAAATTACTGGCTTTTAAAAAAACAAAGTGATAGTGTCAAAATATCGAAAACTCTACGCCAGTATACAATATGTGTGCTTATCAATGACCTAAGAGAGAAAGGACGAGCCCTATGTGACGTCATCTGTAGCCAAACCCGAGCACACGACCGTCCAAAATGGCGCACAGCAAAAAGTGTTGTACTTTTAGTTAGTCGATAGTATCCATATCGATATACTCGATCATGTCGCGGGAAAAGTGCTGGGTCCTGATTAGGTAGGTTCAGCCACAGATTTAGGAGCTACAGATGGAGCGCATAGAACATGAAAGTGAAGCCACCAAAGCAAATACAAAACAAAAAAGCGAATACAATCTCGCCCTATAACTACACAACTTTACACGCACACAAATGTATGTTTCCCTAGTGCCGCTCCTAGTTGTCACGCACACATATAATGCTACCTGGCTTCACTTCGTTTGTTGCCAAGACTACATCTGTCAACTTCTCTAATCTGTGGGTTCAGCTATGCTGGGCTAAATCAAATAAGGCAAAAAAGGGGGGAGACAAATCTGTAAGGCTCAGGTCAATGTCAAGCGTGTACATTAACGACACGATGGAGGCGGGTGCATTTCCAGGGTGGTATGGCTGGATCGTCAGGTTCTTCTGCGCAGGCACATCACTAGAGCACTCACTTGGGTTTATCCAGTTCACACAACACAATTACACAAAGGATTGAGTAGATTTCGTGCGATTAAGGTTTTTAGACACAGGAGGCACCGCGACGACGAGTGTACCAAACGAGTCGGTCAGTCAAGTGTCATGAAGGGGGAAAGAGACCGCAGCACAAATATCACGTTAATCGGGGGTAGGCAGTACAAAATTATGTTTTTATTTATGACTATTATGTTATTTTATGGCTCTGTGGAGCGAGTCACCCTCTTCCCTCTAAAATGGTTGTGCAGAGTGACGCTGCTGCTCAAGTAAAGTCATTTTCACATGGCAACTCTTCGGGGTTCGCAATTTAACGTTAGAGACCACCAATTCACCAATTTCAATGTCTCGGCCTTGTTGGCGCCTCAACTTTACCACGAAAATATGCACGTGTGGAGAGCCTCATGCATACACGGCCATCATCCCTACCTACCACTGCCCAGTGTAGCAAAAGCGTAAAATTAAAAATCGTCAAATTTATCAGCTAAAAATCTTGCGAAATCGGGAGATTTTGAATAAACTCTATTTTAACTTCTTTAAGCCGTTTTAGCAAATCCCACATTTAATTTTAAAATGTTCACTATCCATAAATCAACGTGTTATCTCTGTCGCGCATCTTTATGTTCGTGAGTAGTGATGACAAATATTATAAAACAAATTAAAGGCGGCGCAGTCACGCACCTTCCAAAACAAAAATAATTTCTTTGTGGTCACCCCGGGATGACGGCGCGGCCCAACGTGTAGGTGAATAGAATTTGTATCGATAACTTTGAAACAAAACTTATAAGAACAGCACTACGTTTTTATGTAAACATAGCAAATATTTGTTAGTTCTATTTTATTTGAAAATATGAATTCGAGAGTACGATTATAGACGGGAACTCAATTAAAAAATAATATAATGTACACGAAAGGTATTTTCACACACTATAAATACACTTAAATATGAAAATAACACAACTAACCTGAAAAATGACAATCCTTCGAAATTCTTTAGAGAATCAGAACTGCATGCCCTAACGCAACACTAAACTATATTGATTTTTCCTTAATAATCCTAAATAATATAATAAAGAGTCACAAAATACACACAGTTCAGCGTAAAATTTAAAATAATTTGTATAAGACGCTGACATGACAGATGAAATACTAACCATAGTGACCCGACCATAGCCGACAACCCAATATGGTGGTCCAAAAAGGCCCTCAGGGAGGCGGCTTACTGACGGAACTAACCAAAAACTTCCAGAAAAAAGAAATATATGACATATACTGTACTGTTTTACATATCTAAATTGTCACGAGTAAGAATGAGACAGATAAGTTTTCGTTAATGTGGTCCATATTTGCATCAAATATGTATACCATAAACAATAGCTTCGTATCTGCTAATAATAAATCTATGGTGCTTATGTGAATAGGTGAAACGTCAAACTAACGATTTTCCTTGACCGAAGGGTGAAATTGTATGTGTGGGTAACATTTTCTTTTATTAATTTAGTGCACTTTAATGCACTTTTAATTAAAATATAACGTTTGTGCATTCAATCTGCATGTAAACTTTTACTATGCCAAATTTCATACTCCTCCGTCCACCCATCTTCGAATAACAGGTACCGAACGGCTTTGCTTCACGTACTAATACTATGATGATGATGATGATGATATATGATAACACGAAGCGGAAACTTCAGCCTTGTGTGTGTCAACCGGTGCGAGGACTTCAGGTCATACCAATTATTGATCTTGCTCAAGAGTCTTGCTGCTATCGCCTGATCTAATCCATACACCAGCGTACAATAATTTACCTTCGATTACTCTAAAGCTTTACTGCTTACATGATTTATTTGTTTAAAGCAGAAACAATTCGGGGATTCCCGGATACTGTGAAGAAAATTGTAGCTCATACTTACGTTGTGACCAAATGTCGCACAAAGGTTGAGGCTATTTGTGGAATTATATTCCCAAATTGATTAAAATTACGAAACAGATTCGTATCCGCTCTTTGAAACATCCTAATCAAATTCTAATAAACGAACAGTGTTCAAAATATTTTAAGATGACCCAAACCAGAGCTCAGGCGTTTCCGTCTCGTTGGCAATTTCCGCTCTACACTTTTGAAATGACGGAAAAACTAAATCAGTAGCTAGCAGGTGCACCAGACAGAAACACTCTGAACATTTGGGAAACTTCGTGTGAAAAATAAAAAGTAGAAAGTCCCCGTTTTCCTTCGTAGCACAGATTATAAAATCAAATTATACTTTCATATATAATAACTGGCTGCAAATAAAAGAAAAAAAAACAGGCATATGACAGGCTGCCGTCGAAATCGATAAAATGTAGCAAAAAAATTCAACATGGCCGCGAAATTTTACGCGTATTTTTTCCAATTTTAAATTTTTATTTTAGTAATCAACGTCAATAGCTCGAGCGTATTGCATATTCAACGAGCTTCACAGAAGCCATCTTTGCAACAATATTTTTGGGCGCCATTTTTGCCGAAGTGCTACTAGTGATGTGCAACATAACTGATGTGTCGACATCGAAAGATACAACCGAGAAAGAAGTATAGGCGACGACGGATTAGAAAACCAAGAAAAAGAATGGCGAGGAGGTTGATTCCGATCCGAGGGGATGGTAATTGCATGTTTCGATCCGTTTCTTATTGCATTTACGGGACCCAAGACCGCCATAGAGAAATTCGATTGAGGGTCGTGGAGCGGGTCGTGGCGAATTGGCATCGATACAAGGACTTCATAATCGGCGATCGGTCTTATGGGACACGCATGAGGTGCGCTGCGGACTACGAGCAGCTGATGTCCACGGACGGCGAGTACGCGGGACACGTGGAGCTGCACAGCGTCAGCGAGCTGTACCCAGATTACACGTTCAAAGTCCACAGGGACAATTGCCCGAGAACCATAGACTACGGGAGAGGAAGAAATGTCAAACATCTATTGTTTTCTGGATATTTAGACGCGGGACATTACAGTGTTTTGGATTATTGATTGTTTTGTAATAATTTAATACATTTTGTTTATTATTATTATTGCTGCTGTTCCGATCAGATTTAAAAGTAAATACACTTGAGAGCAAATTTTATTGCTCTCAAGTGTAGTATCGTATGTTGGAAAATAAATTAATAATAAACATAAATTAATGCGGTTTGTAATTTTTGTTTTTGAAATTTTAAAGCTTTAAAATGTCCTTTTTAGGTTTCCGTACCCAAAGGGTGCCAACGGGACCCTATTACTAAGCCTACGCTGTCGGTTTGTCCGTCTGTCAGCGGGCTGTATCTCACGAACCGTAATAGATAGAGAGTTGAAATTTTCACAGAATGTGTATTTCTGTTGCCGCTACAACAACAAATACTAACAATAAAATAACATTTAAAAATAAAGTAGGTCCCCATACAAGAAACTTGATATTTTTGACGTTTTTATTCTACGGTTTGGTACGGAACACGGACACGCACTTAACCGGTTTTTAAAAATTACTTACAGTTTGTTTTTTTATAATGAGTCAGTAAGGGCCGTGAGGCGCATGCAATTACTTTAGGATTGTTGCGAACAGTAATTGGAAAAAAAGGACTATGAGTAACGGTCCTTGAATTCACTTCTGAGTAAAAATATGAGTAATATTACCTGATTTTGCTTAAGCATAATATCTTGTTAAATTTTATTACAATACAGTGTAAAAATATGTATTTTGTAAACCCGGACATCGATCTATTTCACAGGACAGCACAGCACTACACGACGTAATAATGTATTGACTTTTAAAATGTCGATTTGAGTATTTTGGCAACAGCACTTAAAAGCTGCCAGTCATAATTAAGAGTAAATCCTCTGTTACATACAGCCTTTGACTATTTTAATAATGAAAGCATAGAGCCGTTTGAGAAAATCTAATGAGAAAAGTCAATATTTAAAGATTATGCTCAAAGGAACCACGGTCTCATTCCCCCTCGTTTCAAGGGGAAGCCGTTCCCAAGTAAGATATAAAAGGGCTGTCCGAATCAGAAATAAGTGTGTCGGCTCGGCGCTGGGCCCGCGGGGGTGAGACGTCGCGTTAATTTGGGGTCAGACGTTGACCTTTGTCATTCGATTACCCTGTGTTCCACTGAATTATGATTCAATCATTTTACACAGGTCTTATAGTACATTACTGCTGAGGTCTCTAATGAGTGTGTTGTTGACCGCGTTGTTGATGGCCGAAAGCGCGGCGCAGCGCAGCTCCAGGCCTCCACAGCGCGGTCAGCATTGCAACCCTTGATGGACAAGCTAAAATAAAGGCCGAGATCAAAGGTCGAGGCCTTTATAGCGCGGCCAGCAAGGGTAGCTATGATGACCAAGCTTGGAGACCGTGAGCGTAGCGAAGCTTAGCTTGAGGGCAGTATAGCGTGGTCAGCAGTACACTCATTAGAGACCAAGGCTTGTATAGTGCTTTACTCAAAAATGCGACTATTAGTTTAATCAAAACTAGCAAAGTGGGTATAAAAAATTAATACAATTATATTTATATTTTTACGATCTATATCTATAGTTGTGTATTTTCTCTGTATACGTTTCCATGGCAACGGCACGATCTACTCGTTTTAACCGTCAATCAAATTTTTAATAACGAACCATAAAAATTAAAAATTTAAAAAACCCCCGACAAAAAAAATCTTTAAAAAGATAAAAATAATACCTGAATATTTTCACCCAAGCGTCGTCGTTGCGTCGCGGGACCGCTAAGTACGCCGGTCATGGTTATAATCTACAGGTTACTCTAAATGTAATGTACTTAGCGGTCCCCCGACGCAACGACGACGCTTGGGTGAAAATATTCAGGTATTATTTTTATCTTTTTAAAGATTTTTTTTGTCGGGTATTTTTAAATTTTTAATTTAATTTTTATTTCATGTTTTTTTAAACTTATATTACCGGTGTACTAACTGCCCAGCTTGTATTCGCATGTACTCGTCAAAACGCATCGTATGAGCCCAAACACAAGGTAGATGCCGTACACCGTTGAGGAGTTCTTCTGATGATGCCTGCGCATCAGGTCAAGGTTGTCATACTTTGTAATATCATTGACAAGTGACAGGATTTCAAATTTCGTATCGATCAGACCTGTGGAAGTTGTTTATATCTTTTCATCAACTAGAAAAGAGCTGATGGTCTTCAAACGGCTGAGCAGATTTTCTTGAAACATAGCTAAGAACACTCTCGATTAACTCACCTTTCAAACAAAAAAAACTAAATCCAAATCGGTCCATCCGTTCAGACGCTATGATGCCACAGACAGACACACAGATACACAGATACACAGATACACAGATCCACAGATACACAGATACACAGATACACAGATACACACGTCAAACTTATAACACGCCTCGTTTTTCGTCGGGGGTTAAAAATACCTGTTTGTTATGTTTCCATGGCATCGGTCAAATAATAGCAATATAATGATGGTCATACTCGATAATAATACATTGTATGTCATGTAGCTCTTGCAATACGACAAATCCGATTTTGCTCGAAGAAGGTTTACGAAATAATGACAACATTATAAACTTTTTTGAGTAAAAATATCTTAGAGTCGTATTATTTTAAGTCATAAGTTAATTCGAAATCTACTTAACGAAACTTGACTATTGTGCATTGACTGATGAGCAGCTGGCCGAGTATTTTAAAACCATTTTATGAATGTGTCTCTAACTTATTTGTTCAGCCAAAACTGAAACTAGCACTTATCATTGCATTGTTGTTATTGTTGCACTGTTCTTGTAAGCTTTGGAGGTAATGACAGTGGCGCCATCAACTGAACGGTGTTGGTGGTACTTCTGGGTGTAATGTTATTCTGTAGTCGGTTTAAAATGTAGTCAGATACTACGTTCATTTTCAACCATCTAAGTCGGAAATTGAATCATGCGAGCTCCGGGGTAGGTACATAAGATGAGTCATTGCGTAATCTCTGGCGTGTTTATTTATATTCAGAGTGACTGGAGAACACACTGCCCGGTGGTCATCCTCTAGGACCTGCACGGCGCGGCGGGACAATGTGGTACGGTTGAAGCTGGAGGCTGGAGGATGGGGCAAGGGCAGATTCACAAAATTTTAGAGCTGATGACGATATGTAGCTTAAAATACGCATCTATGCTTGTTAACAAGAAACAAATGTATCTCAATCTTCGTTCAATGTATGTTATGCAGTGTTTAATAGCTTTATGTCATAGGTACTATTTTAATTTTGACCATTTTTATCACAGAGTCACGTATAGTGTATGTTCTACACATTTTACAACACAAATAATGAAATCAAAATGAATAATTATAAATTGTTTACAAAGGAAACAATGTATTCAGTATCATTATCCTTGTTTTGTCATTCTATTGTTAAAATAATAGGGATACCTAAATAAATGTGCGCTATTATAGAGCGGCAATAGTCTTAATAATAATTGTGTGTCTGTCTGTAGGTACTTGGCAGATTTAATATATCGCCAGATATGCAAAAAGATAAATATCACCACGTTAATGTGATATTTACCTATTAACTATGTGGTTCAAATCTAATGAACGCTTGTATGGGTACTCTACATCGGATGACTTATGTATGGAGGGGGTAATATCGACGGGAACGGCTCTTGAGCTTGTGGTGCAGGCCTCGGTTTGCTCGGAACCAGGATGGGAGGGCGCCGGGGAAAGATATATTCCTATACAACCCATTAAATAAGTAATTCTACACATACAGTAGCTCTACCCCGAGGTCACACGTTCGCTAGAGCCGCCAGAAGGGCTAGACAAGTGGCATGAACGCTAATCGAATATAATAGAATAGACTTCACAATGTATGGAAATGTCAAACGTCGCTATGTAGATCAACAACAAGTTGCTATGTAGATCACGTGACTTATGTCATTTCCATACATGAAGCGTAGCGATTTGAATGAACGCTTGTAGACCATAGTAAACGACAGCCACTTGTCTAGCCCTTCTGTTCTAACGTTGGCGTGACATATTTTTATGATGATTGTTTGGTTTTTCCTTCTATAATAATAATTGACGTAGACTATCGAGCGGAAACACGCTTACAATTCATGGTAGAGCTACTGGCTAAAAGGTTCAGTTCAACTCAATCACGACTCAAGGACCAGACTCGTTACATTTGTTATCTCCGATGCATTCCCAACACAAACATTTTTTATCGATGAAAAATAATTCATTTGGTGTTATCACGTTATCAGGGACGATACCGGCTCTGACATAATCAGCTGATTGCTACAGCACCGCCGAGGTAGTGTATTGATCTGGCTCTGAACTACAATATACGCCAAACCTTATTATAATCACTTATTACAAAATCTCTAGGACAATGATCTATAATTTTGTACACGTTTCACTGTAACCAATCACCTAGTTCGCGTGTGACTGTCACATCCAATAAATAACAATAATTCCCTCCTAGACAAAGTGCGGCCGTTTACCCTGTGACCTTAAGTTAGATCCCTGGGTCGAAAGAGTGTCATCTTTATTTTCTGTTAAGAAATTCCATTTAAAATCTACACTGTGGTTTTATCCTCGCAATCGCAAGCGTTTGCTGTGGCTCGGGTAGCACTATTGTCATGTAGGTATGAATTCTGTATTATTACTAAATTCACTTATCATCCAATTGAACTGAAATGTAGGTACACTTAATTGATAACCTCTCTCACTCCAAAGATAGTATAAGCTATTTAATTCCAACTGAGTTCACAAATTCTGCTTACTCTCACATCCATTGATGCTTCACTTCAAGTACCAACCATGCAGTATCAGCGAGAAGTCGTCAATGGACGTCACCATCGCAAGGAACAGGTTGTTGTTATAAGGGGTTCACGGTTCTCTCGGTTTCATGGTTAAGAGAAGGTTAGCTATATAACAAAATTATGAACGACAAACTTTTTTAAATCGTTCAACTGTTTTCAAAAGTTACCTGCATCTGTAGATTATATCACAGAATAGACCTACACATTTTAATTAAACACAGCAAATTAGTATCCATCTTTCCTACGCTAAAGAAAATAGACCATCCCGGTCCTCTCAAAACTAAGGCCTCTACTTGCAGAGTGTATATTAAATACCTCGGTCTTCAACTACTTTGTTAATCATGTTCCAAAAAATCCAGCTCAGAAACAAACATTTGGAACAGCCGAAATTAACGAGTCTCCGTCATACTGCTCCGGCGACTAGAGCTATTAGTGCACCGGTACACGGGACGCGAAGACAAATGGATTTTTAGGACCACAAAGACCATATGTTGGGTTTCTAAGGTACGTTCGTGAAACAGCCAAGTTTACTAATCCGTTAGGAACTTCAAAGACCAACTCCGAATGATTATTATTCATTAAATCCCCCATTTTGAACGCATTTTCCAGTAATTGTCGTTGGATCCCTAAAATTGCAATTCTTGTCTGGTAAAATGTATGTCAAAATGTCGAAAAACTGTTTTTAGAATTGTTGAACGTGATAAGTCAATGGATGTGTCTAAGAGGCGAGCGGGCTCGAGCAATCAGATTTGACGTCTGACCACGGAAACATAATGTCATAAAATGATTGCTCGGCCGTTGGCGTGGCGCTCGCCTCATTTGGACGCACCCAATCATTAAATATTCGACGTGTCTCGTGTGTGTGCCCACTAATAGCGCGGCCTGCACTAATTGTCACTAATTAACTTTAATCGTCACAGACGAAGCACTGCGTTTATCTGTATGGAATGTAGAGTAATCCTGGGGATCGTTTACGAAACAGTTTTGGGAAACTAGTAAACAGCAGTTATGCTTTGACACATGGCTGGCAATTTACAAATGCAATGCTATCATGCCATGTAAAAGCGTTACCATGTACACTTTTTTGGCCAGGATAGAGTCGCTGTAGACATTTTTACAGTTGTGTAAGCGAGATAAAGTATAGGTATTTGCGTTTAGTGTAAACGAGATGCACAGAATATCCTTGGTCTAGCTTTGCGTATCGGTATTTAGTTATTTTCTATAAATTCCTTGAGTTTTACGGATATCATCTTCTCAGTCGAGGTCGCGTTTCCGATCTGACAATGTGTAAGTGCACCCGTACACCTAAATTAACTATTTGAATCAATTGTTGATACCATACAACATTCGTTTTAGTGGTTGTGGTTGGTTATTTGCATAATAATAACCAGAGTGAAGTGTGTAACATCGATATTTGATTTGATGCTGCGATACACATTTATAAATGGTTAGATTTGTTTTAATTCATATTTTTGTGCACTGTTGCTGTCCCTTTCGGGTTAACACAATATTGCGTCTCCATGGCGAATGCCATGCGGTGAATCCAAGGATTTTAATTATTTTTTTTCGTGAGCTCATCAGCACAAATACGCAGTTCCTATAAACAGAATAAAAAAAACTTTAAAACTCTTTAAAATGGATAAACAACCTTTTGAAGGCGCGGCACGCTTAAAATGTCAGATGCAGTTGTTTACAGACAGACAACTCGCGTTGCACCTACCTCGACTACTTTATAGCACAAGGGAACATTCACAGAACGAACAGTACTTAAGTACCTACAGAATGCCTGAACTAACCACGACTGTCACTATAAGCGGATTAAGATATCTTCAGATCGGTTGGCAAAGGAGAGTTTTCATCGTGAATCAAGAAAAAGTTTAATTAATATCTTGGTTTGTTGGGCTAGGCTTTCTTAGTTTTTTTACATCCCACAATATATACAGCAATAAATATGTATAACCGTTTTCTCGCTCGACAATACAACTACAACCAATAACTGTTTACCTACAAATATAGGTTAAAAATAAACGGTTTGTTTACGTTTTAACGCTTCCTGTTATGTTAAGTGGAACAGACTTTGTGTGGTACGATTTTAAACAGAAATTAAATTTAAACATATTGTTTAAATGTTAAAACTATACATCATGCTATATGAAAACCCCTAAACCCCTAATTAGACTGAATTATACTCAGTTAGATAGGTCCTCAGTTTTCCTGCTGCCTCTAAGAGATGATTCATGATGGAAAAGGGGTCACCACGCCGCCAACAAGGGCCTTGATCGTGTCACCCGTATTAAAATAATGCATATTCTCACGGTGTTCTCGTCGCCAGTCAAGGCGTTGGGTTTGAGGCAGGCAGATTGACACCCTCGCCGGGTATGATGTTTCTTCCAATCCACTCAATTCCATCAGTTACAATGCTTTTTGCATCCCAGATTACCAGTCCATCGAGTTGTTTGCCTGCCTATGTTTCTGTGTACAGAATGGTTTCACCTGTCATCATTCCAGTACTTTTCTGCCCCATCTGTTATGTGCTGGAATAGTAGAATCAGGTCTTCCCGAGGTCTGATGCGACTTATATCTATAACCAATTCGGGACTTGCAGTCTTCTAAACCCAGTAAGGATTTCTTGCATTAAAGTAGACGAAGTACCGGGATTAAAATAACAAAGTGTTAAAAATACTTCATCATTCACCACACACAGGATAAGCCCATTGAAGCTTAAAAATGTAGTGAAGCCTTAAGTAAGAAACAGGTTTGATAATAACCACAGATACCTGCCCGGTGACTCACTCCCAACAGAAAACGTTACAAAGGTAAGTTTAAATATTTTAAGGTTGCCTGTTTATCCTTCTACGATTCATCACGTTTGAAATGCTCAACTGATACAAAAGTAATAGTTTTGATTGCTTAATTTTAATTGTAAAATCTGGTTTTCTGTAATTTTATTATAAATGATATTGAGAGAGTAAATGCCAAATAGATCTTTGAAACCCAACAATCTTCTTTCTCTATAAGTAAAACCAACAGAAAATGAGATTGCAATGTGAGATACCTAGTCCAAACGTTTAAACGATGAAGTTGCGTATTCTGGAGTTCCATAGACAGTTCCTCTTGAATGCTGCATCAGCTCAAGGTCAACCGATTATAATTACGCTAAATATCACTTCGAAAACCCTAAACATCAGCTCCCAATCCATAGACGCGACTAACAAATATTTATTGTAAAGTATGCAATGCATGCAGAAAGATCGTTTTGAATGTAACCTCGTACGTTCATCTAGACTTATGTACACTGTCTGGAGTCAACTTTAAGGTCAATGCTGTCTCTCTAGGTACTTAAATAGTGAATGCTTTAGAACTTGAAGCTTGATGAGGAATCACGATGAATAGTAATTTTGAGGGGTTAAGATTAGAACAGTTTTGCAAGAATATCCGGTGAGAGATGGCCATACAGATGCCTCGAAAGAAGTGAAACGAAGAGAAAAAGAAGGCTGAGCTTTTGATAAGGCATAGACTGTTACAACTATTTTTCAAAACAAAATAAGAACGTGTAGCTGTAGGCCGTGATGCGGCGCGCGCAATCGTCCTCAGGGCTCCAAGGAGTGTGCCAAGTTTTATATTGGAAATGTTGTGATAAATACAGATTCGGAAGTTGAGAAGGATGTTCGAACAGATACAATTCGTTACTGAAGTGGATAACGTTATAAAGCTGATATGACACACAGTACCTAGTAGTGTGTTGATACGATTGTACTTCTGTAATTTATATGATAAGTGATTTAATTAGGTAGGTATGTTTGTTGTTCAATATGTTAGGATCACAGGGGAAAAAGTAGAAATTGAATGTCAAATTAGATTGCATTGTAGATTAAGATTAGAATACCTAGTACATACGTTTCACCTGAAAAAGGTCACGATCGAGTAAATCCCCACAAACAAAAGTTTGTTATGATTGAACTTTGGTTGAACTATGTTATGTCAACCAACTCCAATTAGAATTGGGCAACAATGATTGTTGTAATACATTATTATTTTGTAAACAATGTACGCTTCCATAGAATTTCCATTGACTCATCCCGTGTCTGTCAACATGGAGGGTGAAAGTGAAATCGCGAGTGAGAGTGAATTTCCCGAGCGTGTAGGTACTGTAGCGATCGAACAATACACGTGAATTTTCCGATCGGTTTTCCAGGGAACGTTACTCCGGTCTGCGGCCGCCGCGCCGCCGCCGCTCGCTCGCGCTCGTCTCTAGCGGCGGTCACTACGATTATTTTTAGTAATGCCGTAAGCGTGCACCCGTGGAATGTAAACTTTGGCTTGTTTTTAACGCACAGCGAACTTAAGTGTTAGGTTAATGGGTTATTGGGAATCGACCGCCCGCCGCCCGTACGCAGGCGCGTCGCATCACACGCCGCTGTCACGAAAATTGTTAACAATAATTATTATTATTGCGCTAGCGAGTTCGCGGGGCTGACAGTGGCGGTCGCGCAGCGCTCACCTGTTGCCAATAGTCCTCCAGAGACAGCTTCCACTCGAAGTAACCGGTGTCGGTGACATCCTGCAACTCGCGGAACAAGTTACCGCTCGGCAGGACGTCCATTGCGCTTACATGTGATGCCGATCGAAATTGTTTTGACACAACGCGCGTGACACCCCCACGGCGGCGCGCGGATCACTGAATTCTTGTGCGAGTTTCGAACCCCCCGCGACCCGCGCGCCCGCCCCCGCACCGCACTCGCGCAAAGCACAGCAGATTAGGCAAGAACAGAGACAACGGTTTATATCTTTCTCTTTTTTCGTCCTTTTATCCTGGCACGGGTGAGGGAGGGGGGTTTGTAAAGTAGTACGAGTCCCGGGCAAGATTTATCGTTATCATACGTCACTGTGTAATTTTCGTGACGTCGGCAACGCGCGGATGATGCCGGAATGTATCCCAGTCACATTCCGAATGTGGAATCGATAATATTATTATTCGATTGTGGGCTCCTCGGATTTTGGTACGGAACTCTCTCGAGAGAGGGTTGGGGATGGATTGGATCCTATTTTGCGTGTATTTGTTACCTACGTCCTAACTATATTGTATTTGGAAATTTAGTAGGTATACCAACAGACAGATTATAATGACCTTATCAGTCATTGGAGTTGTTGCAAATAATTAAAGAAATCGTTAATTGCAAAATTTATAGAAATTTAAAAAAAATGATTCGGCATAATAGAAACAAAGTACTTACTTATTATAACACCGCAGTTGACACTAGACTGCACAAAGCTATGCATAACGTTGAATAGGATTTACATAAAAGTTGGGCACACGGCTAGTTCATGCAATAGACTCTCATTTTTTACAGGACAAACAAACCTACGAATCGCGTTAAAAAGTTCAATGAAACCATACAAACATTGGGTCTCCCCTCAATTATCCCTGTGTGTTATATGTATTTCCATATTTAACAGAGAGCTCTCGTGTTGCACATAATCACAGAGTAAAGACTAAAGAAAGAGGTGCCCTTAATAGATATATGTATGAAAAAAAAATTGGTCATTGTTTTTCATTTTCATTGTTCTATCTACCGGTAAATAGTTGAACTACTCGCTTCGTTTTATGTCGATGTTAGTACTAGGCCGACCACTCGGCCGAGTTGCTTAGGGCCAGTCCCCTTAGTAATTGGTCCATGCACATAATACTCTCGAGTTCTTGTTATTCATGGCTACAACAACATGGGGAATGCGTTCTAAACTTTTTAATGTGTCACAATCTAATTTAAGTAAGTCATAGGTACTAAGGACCTCACGCACTCGTCAAGAACTTTCGAAGAGATTGTTAACGCT
The DNA here is from genome assembly GCA_947859195.1 of Drymonia ruficornis. Classification (NCBI taxonomy): domain Eukaryota; kingdom Metazoa; phylum Arthropoda; class Insecta; order Lepidoptera; family Notodontidae; genus Drymonia; species Drymonia ruficornis. The sequence goes on along the minus strand of OX401907.1, from coordinate 224,714 downwards.
ATAAATCATGAATTTAAAATTTAGTACCTACTTATACAGAGCTTTTCAAAAGTACCTACGAATTAATAATAAAATTAATACCTACTGAAACGAATGAAACATATACGGAAGCTGGGGGCCTCCTCTGTTTCAAATGAAAACGAAATTTCGGACGAAATTCGCGTATTTCCCACTACGTTTCTCATTGATTCCGACATTTCTTACGAACGAAAATTGTTTGAAGTCTTCGTTGTCGTCAAACGTAGTAGGAAATACGCGTATTTCGTCCGAAATTTCAGTTTCGTTTGAAACAGAGTAGGCCCTCTGATACGTAGATGCTTAGTAAATACAGAATCTACGTAACTAACATAATACTGAGTTATGGGCCTTTGAATATTTGTGACAACTTTTGTGTTGCGTGGCGTCTGCAGTACTATTAAAAATAATGTCTGAAAATATATCCTATTTTTTTTAATTTTAAACTTTTCAAATTTCAAAATTGGGAAAATATAGGTATATATATAAAAAAAAATATATTCTAATTACAATAAAAATGTACCATTTAAATCAATTCCCGATCCTCATCCAAACCACCAAGTATTATTTCGCACTTTTGTAACAGCCTGTATATTCAGAATTTGGGTGCTGAATTAAATTCCAAACTTTAAATTGATAAAAGAAACCACAATAGACCATTATTGAAACATCAAAAACAATCCCATATCTTAAATGAAGAAAAAATAAATTATTACCTCTATAGGTTATACGATGCCTCCGGTATTCGAATTCTCCGTATTAAAGTTTGACTCGTTCTAAAGTTAGTATAAGTTTAGAACGGGAAATCGATAGTTTGTTGGGAGTTATGCCTTTGATAGTTGAACATGGCACTCGAGAAATGTGCCGCATGCGAGGCATCTATTACATAAGTCTACCAACCCAATCGCGCGTCATGTCGCGCGGAGGTAGAGTCGTCGGAGAGGCACATGTATGGACCCAAACTAAGCGACGCTTGTACTATGACTACCATACAATGGACTGGGGGCGATCCCAGTGACAACCACCAGGGAAAACTACCAAAAGGCCATTTGCGAAATTTACTTCAGGCGGGAATCGAACCCGCAACCACCCGATGCAGTGAGCCGAGCGGCCAATTTAAACCACTGCGCTGCTCCAGGAGCCGAGCGATCCTCGGTTTTCGATTAAAATTATTATTCACATAGCTATATTCTCATCAGATACTCGTAAGTTGAATAAAATTAAAACAAAATAAAAATAATTTAAAATAAAATCCCTGTTTAAAATAATAATAAAAAACCGGTCAAGTGCGTGTAGGACACGCACATAAAGAGTTCCGTACCACCATAGAATAAAAACGACAAAAAAAAAACAAACCGACTTCAAAAAAACCTGGATCACTAAAAAGCCTGAAATAATATTTCTATTACCACCTCTGCCTACCCCTTCGGGAAAACCAGACGTGATGGTATGTTATCGAGTATTTGGGGTCGGTGCCAATCTATCTTCTTACTTTTATAGTAGGTAAACTTGGCATACCAAGATTGGCACCGACTCCAAATACTCGATAACACACCATCACGTCTGGTTTTCCCGAAGGGGTAGGCAGAGGTGGTAATAGAAATATTATTTCAGGCTTTTTAGTGATCCAGGTTTTTTTTAAGTCGGTTTGTTTTTTTTATAAAAATAATTTTATTTCACGATTTTTAGTGGCGCCATACCAATGAACATTTTGGCATATTGAACCGTATGAAGTAAGCCCAACAAAAGGTAACTGCTGTAAATCTTTGAGGAATTCCCTCGACTGTCTATGGTCTCCATCATTAGACCTGTAATGGCACTTATAACCCATATGGGTGTAAAGTTCTCTCCAATACAAATTAATCAAGCCCAAACACCAGGTAATTGCTGTAAATCGTTGAGGAGTTCTCTCGACTGTCTTTTGACTCCATCATCAGACCCTTTATGACAGTCACAACCCATCTAGGTGTAAAGTTCTCATCAATACTAATTAATCAAGCCCAAACACAAGGTAGCTTCTGTAAAACGTTGAGGAGTTCCCTTGACTGTCCCTCGTCTTCATCATCAGTCCCCTAATGACAGTCACAACCCATCTAGGTGTAAAGTGCTCATCAATACAAATTAATCAAACCCAAACACAAGGTAGCTTCTGTAAAACGTTGAGGAGTTCCCTTGACTGTCCCTCGTCTTCATCATCAGTCCCCTAATGACAGTCACAACCCATCTAGGTGTAAAGTTCTCATCAATACAAATTAATCAAACCCAAACACAAGGTAGCTACTGTAAAACGTTGAGGAGTTCCCTTGACTGTCCCTCGTCTTCATCATCAGACCCCTAATGACAGTCACAACCCATCTAAGTGTAAAGCTCTCATCAATACAAATTAATCAAGCCCAAACACAAGGTAGCTACTGTAAAACGTTGAGGAGTTCCCTAGACTGTCCTTCGTCTTCATCATCAGACCCCTAATGACAGTCACAACCCATCTAGGTGTAAAGTTCTCATCAATACAAATTAATCAAGCCCAAACACCAGGTAATTGTTGTAAATCGTTGAGGAGTTCCCTCGACTGTCTTTCGGCTCCATCATCAGATGGACTCCAGACCTTCATAAAATAGTAGTGCTTTAAAATACTTAATGAAAAAAATTACAAACGCACTAGTCGCTCCTACGATTTTCGAAGGTTCCCCTCGATTTCTCTCGGTTGCCATCATCAGATCCTGGTTTCCTTATCATGGTACCACCGCTGGGATATCTCCTTTCCAACAAAAAAAGAATCATCAAAATCGGTTCATAAACGACGAAGTTATCGGTGAACACACATAAAAAAAATATATATATATATACGGTCGAATTGAGAAACCTCCTCCTTTTTGAAGTCGGTTTAAAAATATCAAGAGCTTGTACCCCCTCTAATTTTGTATTTATTTTTATATGTATTTGTTGTTGTAGTGGTAACGGAAATACACATTCTGTGAAAATTGCAACTCTCTACCTATTACAATTCGTGAGATACAGCCTGCTGGCAGACGGACAAACGGACAGCGTAGGCTTAGTAATAGGGTCCCGTTGGCACCCTTTGGATAGGGAATCCTAAAAAGGATGTGATTTCTTTTAGACGTTTAAATACATGTCGAACGAAGTGAGCTCGCAAATTGTCCGCACCCTTCCGCTCGAAGCGATGCATCGGTTATTGCATTAACGCATCTTCTTCTTCTAGTGCCGTCTCCTACCGGAGGTTGGCAATCATTAAGGCTATTTCCACTTTCGAGACCGCAGCTCGGAATAGTTGTGGTGTTGTCTTGTCGAACCACTGTCGTAAGTTCTTCAACCACGATATCCTTCGACGACCAGGCCTTCTTCTGCCGTCGATCTTACCCTGGATTATGAGTTGGAGGAGCTCATACTGGGTACCGCGCATAATGTGACCAAAATACTCCAATTTCCTTCTCTTTATAGTCTTCAGGATCTCTGTGGACTTCCCCATTCGCTCTAGTACGGTGGTGTTTCTCACTCGGTCTGTCCAAGAAATTTTCAGCATCCGTCTGTAGACCCACATCTCGAATGCCTCCAATTTTTGTGTTATAACCTTTGTTAAGGTCCAGGTCTCGACGCCGTATAATAGGACCGATAACACATAACACCTCGCGACCCGAGTACGATTACGCATTAATGCATCGCGAGTATCAACTTAATTATCGCACGTTTGAGGTGGTTGATTGAGATTGCCGCAACTAATTTGATCATTATCCGCTATCAGTTACAGAGATGAACTACATCTCAATTACTGCTCGTATTACCTGATTAACACATCAGTATACAGGATCGTACTAATTAAAAACATCTCAAAGTTGTACTTATCGATTTTTTTTATAGTACTGCGGTAGCAAAAAAGCGTACGATCCGCCTTGTGTTAAGCAGTAACCGTAGCCTATAGATGCTTACAATACCAAAGGCATTGCTCGCACATTGCCGACCTGAAGGGGAGTGGGATGGAGGGAGGGAGGGGGGGTGGGCTTTCGGCTCTCTCACTCATCGTACGAAACAGCTGTAATTGCTGCTTTACCCCGATCTTCTGTGAGACGGTGGTACTACCTCGGTCAAGCCAGCCCGTTTATGAGCTGCAGTCAATTGGCTACAGGCTCTACCACCTATGTATGACGTTTAATGTATGGAACATGTGTCTAAAACAGTATCTTAAGATCGATCTCAACTTTGAGTTGCATTTATTAATACGAGCCTAGCACTGGTAGTACAGCCAGCCATGACATGACAAAACGCGAGATAAATAGATTTTTCTCATTCTCTCCTATGCATTACTCGATGCGACAGGTAATGCGTGACAATGTTTTGGCTCGTGTGCTAGCCTTGCTATATAAGAGGCGATAGAATTTCGCATATATGATTTATTCCCTTTTCATACGGATGAGATATAATAAATATTGTAAAACCTAGGTCTTCGAATTCAAATTCTATCGCCTTTTGCTCGAGAGTAGTCTTGAGTTTTTGGAAATATTTTTAAATTCAATTTGTTTGAATATAATTAAGTAATGTAGGCAAGAAACTAGTCCCAATCGTAAAGTAGTGCTCCCATAAGCAACGCTTATTTTATGAATGGACTGGAGGCGTAACTTAATCAAAAAAAGTTGTTGATTGGAGGTGACTCCAGTCACACAAGCAGTAAGTAACTCGTCATAGTGTCGTTTGCATGTAATTAACAAACCAACCATAATTCATTGTAAAATTTCATAGTAACAAGAATATATAACAATTCATAATCCAGACTTCTAGAATCTAAAAACAACAACTCACGTAAAAATAAAATACTAATATTAAACTCCTGAACTCGTTCGTGCCCACGCTGGCTGTCTAAGAATTTTAAATTTCCAATCTTGTATGTTTTTTTTAATAACAAAAAAAACAAGTATAATTTTCCATCAATATTACTCGGCATCGAGTGGAATCTTCCGCGTGGATGCATCTCGCGGGCCCTCGACGGAGTCTGAGTGGGCCCGGCCATGCTAATCGTCGGGAATTATTATACTTTCCTTCAGCCCTTCAGTATGCCTGCTGAACTCTCATGTGTATTATTACTTGTTTTGTAAATAGAAAAGCTTATATATTAGTATAACATTGTTACTGATTTTTTTGAAATGAGCTTCAAATATGGCATGCAACACACTCATTGGGTAGGTACTGGCTAGTAAAACGAAATCTATTGTTTTGTGGGCGGAATGCGGGAGACGATACCTACTTGCTCAATCAATGAGCGTTTCTTCACTGGACGACACGGCCCGGCGACGACACCGGCCCCGCACTGATACCGACTTCAGTGGACGCATAATTCTATGAAATTGTCGTTACCGACATGTCGTTGCCGGGCCGGCTTATTCTAAGTTATAATGATCGCTGAATATATTATAGAGTCTTATAATAAAGCTGTAAAAAAATAAAACAATATAAAAGCCTTAGTAATATAATTAATATGTACCTCAATCAATCGATCAATAATGTACCTCAATCATCGAATGAAATTAGTAAGAATAAATGTACAAAATGTTTACCTATCCAGAAACACTGCATCAATAGAACTTGCGTGAGTAAATTTTAGTCCAGCAAAAGGACTACAAAAAATACCCGTTTACATTCTGTATTCCTGGAATGCATAGCGAGTGATAGCGTATTGGATATTCCGCCTAATTTTATTGCTTTTTTCACAGTTCAGCGATATGAAAACGATTTGTTTTGAAAGTTTTTTACGTTGAAACTACATAAAGTATTTAGCGTTCAGTTACTATTGATTTGGAGTACTGAGAGCAGTGGGTAATTTTTGAGTACACCAACATGAGGTAAGTCTGCAGATAGCGTCCAATACTGGTCTTTATCATAGCTCTATCATCACAAGTATATTCAAGTACCTAAGTACATACGAGTAATAAGTAGAGAACTACAAAGCACAACAACCCTGTTGTTGAAAAACATGCTTTGGTATCGGAGAATCAATTTACAGGTATAACTTATAGCTGCAATTACTTCATCTAGGTACTTTTACAGTTTTCGTCGATAAGTAGCGGGTATAAGTAGAAGGAAGCGGGTGTAGGGTGCCCGAAAAATTAAAAGCAACGGGTGGAGGGTGCCTCAGAAATTAAGAGCAATATTAAGGTAGCTAAGGAACATAAGGTAAGGTAAGGTAAGGTAGGAAAAAGCAGTGGTAGCCGATTGGTTAAGCACGCGTCTTGCGGGCTTAAGGTCCTGGGTTCAAACCCTGGCTCACCCTCTGGATTTTTCGAAATCTATGTGTGAATGATAACTTTAATATGGTTATCGCTTGCTTACGGTGAAGGAAAACATCGTGAGGAAACCTGCATGTCTTTAGACATGTGAAATCCACCAACCCGCACTGGGCCTGCGTGGTGGATTATGGCCTGAATCCCCCTCGCATTGAGGGGAGGCCCGTGCCCAGCAGTGGGACGTTAAAAGGGCTAAATTATTATTATGCGTATTTCCTCAGTGAAGATAGACGTAATTACCGGTTGGATGACCGCTGGACAGTTGTTCTAATTCACCAGTTTCGTGAACTAGTCAGTTACTGTCGTCCATCTGGTCAGTCAATGTGACGGCGGAGTACAGTCAATGAGTGACAACGGCGGGTCATAAAAATATTTGTCACAACTTTCGTGTTTTCTTATAGCCAAGGATGGCACACTGGCTGACGGTCCACCTTATGGTAAGTGGAAGCCGCCGCCCAGACGCGGCGTTGCAGTAAAATAAAAAAGAATAATAAAGTTTCGTGTGGCCTAAATCCCCCTCGCATTGAGGGGAGGCCCGTGCCCAGCAGTGGGACGTTAAAAGGGCATTTTTTTTTTATTAAGTGTCGTCGAGTCTTCAGGATCTTGAGGACAGTTTTTTTCCAATTGTGGAAAAGGTCTAGAAAACAAGTGTGCAGGCTCTGCCTTGCGGTAATCTGTGTCGCGCGTAACGCCGCTCGTACGCTGCGCGAGCGCCGCGCGCCGGTATGCGTCGACCGTTACGCTCACCAACCGCGGCGCTCCATTCATAGCCGCGTATCGTTGCGCTAAGTGCACTACGTTTCCGGGGTAGCTAGTGTGGGAAATTATTGATACATTTTTTATATCATAAACGAGACATTTTTTTAGTGTATTGTGATTTAGTACTTTCCGTATTAAGGCGATCGGATGGAGGTCTAATCTCAATACGTTTTGACTCAGCTTTCCTATTCGTATAACTTTCACTGTAATTAATTTTCACTATCATTCCTTCATTTTGAAAATACCTACTTGTATTTTTTCAGGTTTTATGGTTGGTATGGTTTTATTAAGCCCGAGGCTGTCCTCGTCTTTATTAAAACTACCCAATGTTATCCTTAGTTCTGATATCAAAACAAAGCAAGTCATTGTTTCCAGAAAAATGTTATCCCTGGGCCTGTGTATAGGTTTGTAGTATCTGGGGTCATGATATTTTGTAAGTGAATACCGCGTGGCTATAAGAATCTTCCGCCGTCGTCTCTCTCTTTGTCCGTGGCATAAGAGATGGGGACCAGAGGGCCTACTCTGTTTCAAACGAAAACGAAATTTCGGACGAAATCCGCGTATTTCCTACTACGTTTCTCATTGATTCCGACATTTCTTACGAACGAAAATTGTTTGACGTCTTCCGTCGTCGAATCTAAACGTCAAACAATTTTCGTTCGTAAGAAATGTCGGAATCAATGAGAAACGTAGTAGGAAATACGCGAATTTCGTCCGAAATTTCGTTTTCGTTTGAAACAGAGTAGCCCCTCTGTTTATTTTAGAAACAATAAACCATTCAATAGATAATGTCTTGCCTCACCGTTCGGCAACTGATAATCTATGTTAAAAATAACTGGGATTGAAATATTTGAAACGGGAAAACTCAAGGGTAGTCAGTCAATAAAGTTCACTTGAATTAAGTTTCCAGTACTCGACACAACCAGTCTTCACTACGCACTAGACTCGTGGTTGCGATTACGTCATAAGAAAGTCAGAGAGAGACCTTTAGAAGTTGAAGTAGTTTATCCTATAAGTAAGTTAAACTAATGGCGGCGTCTTCATCAGGCGCATGCCTCGCGCGAGCACTTACTTTTGACGTCGGAACGCATAGACGTAATGTCATAATATGAGTGCTCGGGTGAGGCATGCGCGCCATATGGACACATCTAATAATCAGAATTGTTCAGGCTTCCAAATGCACGTGATGCCTGTTTTGTATATTAGCCCGTAATAGGTACCTAGTTGGTTATAGACACAATACTAACGTCTAAGTACTCTTACGTAATAGGTAAAATATCTAAGTTATCAGAAAAAACAAAACACCGCAAACTATGAACTTGCCAAACGTGTGAGTTTGAACTTGGTTTGTAGAGAAAAGTTCGTTATTTTGACAAAAAGCGCCAAGGTCGCGCTGGACCGGTCCGGACGCCACCAACAACTTGCATAACGACTATTTCTAAGGCCCGCCACATACATACGGAAACCGTTTCGGAATATCGAATCGGGATTCCGTAAGCTTATCACACACATACGTTTAATTCCATTCGGAATAAATCCGGACGCACAGGCTACCATTCGAAATTCAGAAACGGAAAAATGTCGAACGTTAAAATTCCGTACGTACCTATGCGATACGTCCATACATTTGGATTGATTTAATGCGTTCGCATCTAGATTCGATATTTCGAAACGGAATTCCATATGTATGTGGCGGCCCTAATAAAGCCCCTATTCATTACACGACTTACGACATACAGTGTACAATGAAATATCACTAGACGAAATATATCCTCGCTGTACAATAATGGACTTGCGGCGTCACTAGGCAAATATACGAAAAATACGTTTTCAAAATTTTCCCCGACGAGAATCATACCCATAATCCGGTTGCAATGATATGATCCGAGAAGCCTCCGCTAGAACCCCTAGACCCAGCTGTCGCCAGAAAGTAATTAGATGTGTCCATATGGCGCGCATGCCTCACCCGAGCACTCATATTATGACATTACGTCTATGCGTTCCGACGTCAAAAGTGAGTGCTCGCGCGAGGCATGCGCGCCATATGGACACATCTATTTGGCATCTGTGAGAAACGTCTTGTTCTTCTATAACGTGTCCTCATGACCGAGGGACGTGATTTTGGTGTGTTGCCTCAAGCCTGTGCCACCATCAGTCTCCAGATGTTTCTGTCTTGCGCCATTCGTATGGTTGATTGCATGATGGCCCCTGCTGCCTCTTGAGTGGTGTGTGTCCATCACGTCGGTGAGCGCCCCCAGCCTCTCTTTCCTTAGACACAGCCAGTAATACGAGAAACCATACGAGCCATATGAGAAAAGTAAGGGAAAGTAAACCACCTCTTCTTAAAATATCACCTTCAGATTTTTTGATGTCCATTAGACATCTTGGACCGCTTCCACATCAACATTTAGAGGTTCCCTGAACATCATGAGCGTCAAGTCGTAACTAACATGATGTCACGCGAGTTCCAACTAGCAACATGACAGGAAGTAACTTGTTCTAACAGTTTAACTAACTCTCAGGGATAAGTTTGTCAAGTTCGCAAACTCAAGCAGGGATGAGTTAATCGATCTTAACTCTCAGAGGAAATATTATTCTTATATCATTCAGTACAAAATTATATCATACCTATTACATTTCAATCTCGAGAGTAATTACGTAGTATTCAAATCATATAAATCTTTCGATATGCAAGGAAACACGAATCTGCCCCCTAGCCAAGTCGCTTCGACTACAAGCGTTTCTACAAAACGCTACGCTTAAATGTATGGAAATCACATTACAAGTCGATAAGAAGATCACGTGACTTATGTTATTTCCATACATTTAAGCGTAGCATTTTGTAGAAACGCTTGTAGACGAAGCCACTACTTGGCTAGGAGGCTGGTCGATTCTGTAAGTCAACTCGCTATTGCTGGCAGCACTCCGCAGTCGAATAGGTATTCTATAGCAGGATTGTATGTGTCGTCGTGCCAACCACCACAGCGACAAAAGACCTGTCACGCGACTATCAAAAATATTACTTTACAAAATTGCATATTTACCAGAAGATTACGGTTGTTTGGCAAAATCAGGCAGTGAAGCACAGCTAGTCTGAATTTGATTGATTTCTCTAATTTGAATAGTTTAATTTAATAGAGTCGCGTCGTCTCGAGAGGCGTGGATCGCTTTAAAAACAACGCGCTTTGCTCCGGCTGTCAAGTTCTTTCAACTTTTTTAATAACGCGTTGTTGACATAATCACCGGAATAAAAATATAATCTCACACCAAAATAATACGCTGCTTGCGTGGACCTCCCCCGCTTGACTGTCTCCAGAAACATACTTTATTGCCTGAAATTTACGTAATTGGAATTCCTGAAACAAAAGGAATCCTAAAGTTGACCTGCCCCTCTAGCCAAGTGGCTTCGACTACAAGCGTATCTACAAATCGCTACGCTTCATGTATGGAAATGATCACGATGAGTCACGTGATCTGCTAATCATCTTGTACTGTCATTTCCATACATTTAAGCGTAGCGATTGGTAGAAACGCTTGTAGACAAGGCCACTTGACTAGGGGAGCTGGCTGCTACTTACCGACTCATATTACTATTTATAAAATGTCTATATTTTTGTTATTATGCCCAAATATTAATACCTTACAGGCTAACATACATATGAACTGTTGGTGATGACGGCAGCCGCCCCCGAAAGCGCTCGAGCAGTTTATAAATAGTGAGCAACCTGCAAAACTAACCTTACACAACTCGCAATGCTTTTCAAAACGAATTGCAAGTATTTTCCAAACAATTTTCCTATACTTACTAAATATTTTATTGTAGATTAAACACTTGTTTTAACTTCGCCCATCCACCATTATGTTTTGAACCGTGTTTCCTTATTGCATTATAGGCACTCGGCTCATTCTCGAGTGGTATTATGGTGTTTTACTGAGTTTATCTTATCGAATATACCATGTTAATTGTTGATAAACGTTTGTGGGGTGTGCAATACGGTCAGCCTGTTACTAAGGACCTTTGTAATGAAGTCTATTATTTACAATCTTAGTGCTTTAAAGGGGTCTCTACACCGTGTCACCTGTATCTAACAGACAACCCTATTCTTCTCCGCAACTTGCCATGCAATAAGAGGCGAACCTGAAGGGCTAGACAAGTGGCTAACGTCTACAAGCGTTCCTTCAAAACGCTACGCTTCATGTATGGAAATGACATAAGTCACGTGATCTACATAGCAACTTGTTGTTGATCTACATAGCGACATTTGACAGTTCCATACACTGTGAAGTTTATTCTTTTCTATTCGATTAGCGTTCATGCCACTTGTCTAGGGGTGCTGTTGCAACTACTTCATCGAGCAGATTGCAGACTCAGCTTTTGCTCAATGTCTTTGAGATCGGTTTTGATATTCATATTGTGATTGTTACCGATGTTATTACTTTTATTATTGCTATAGGCCAACTAAGCACTTATGAAAGTCCGAATCTGCCACCGGTTCAGAATTATCCTTCCACTGAAAATAGCCGGCAAGAGACTTAAATGGTTACTATACAAATAGAGCGACGGAGTATGCCCTCTTTAGATAGCAGTTTTAGGTTACGTTATTCTGAAGATACTGAAAGTTAAGAATATTTCTTATGAGAATACAGCTCGCTCTCACGCTCACAAGAGCAAAGCAAAAGCAAGAGCAAAAGCAAGAGCTAAGGGCATACATTCCCAGGAACATCAGCGCAATGTGTACAGGGAACACCATTTTCCTTCCCGGGACTCACTAACGGTCAAATGTTTTTATTGGTTACTGCAGCCAAGTTTCGTCTACAAGCGTTTCTACAAATCGCTACGCGTAAATGTATGGAAATGACATTACAAGTCGATAAGTAGATTACGTGACTTATGTCATTTCGTTTCGAAGCGTAGCGATTTGTAGAAACGTTTGCAGACGAAGGCAACTTGGCTAGAGGGGCTGAGTAGAATGCATCGGGGCGCCGCGTCGCGCCGCCGCCCGTCGCAGGGACTATAGTACCACGAACGGGGATACTAACGGTGCCTATACAGGATTTATTTACACCGATCCGTAACGTTTTACAAAATATTCGTATAATATATTCAAAATGTTAAGCTAATTAAATTATAGGTTGTAGTAACGATATACAGTCGTGGTAGTATTCGGAATTGTCGACAATTTACACTGCATCCATAAGATCATAGAGACTAGTTTTCTTTCTCTATTAACATGAAGAAAGAAATAGATGCCGTGTTCTGAAATCCGTGAAGTGCATTCAATGATTACGTGTCGGCGGGAGTGCGGCCGTTGCATTTAGTTGCATCTAGTGGGGTGCGCCCGCGCGGGCCGCCGCACAGTGAAAGCTCGCTCACCGAACAAACCGCACACAAGGTAAATCTTTCACATACAATTTTAGAACATAAATGAATAAAAAAATAAATGTCTTTGGTAGAGATTTTAGGCTATTAAAATATATCCTGGAAGAGGCAGAAGTACTGTATAAAGTGCGTCAAATATATTTGTAATGTTCTTACATATTATTATAGTACCGGAGCTATTACTGCTTTGTAAATAAGGTAGTTTCAGTTGCGAATGTATTTCATGTAACCATTGACGAAGCTGTAGTGCACCGAATTCTAAAATTAATTTACTATCTCTTGCTCTGCGTTTACAACGTTCATGATCATTTACTATTCGATCCAAAAGTATGTACCGGTAAACAACTTTCCATCTAAAAGTGCTTTTTTAAAATTAACTTTAAGAGGAATGGAATTATTGATAGCCTTTAGTAGAAAAACATCTTTTTTTTTTAATATATAAATATCTCAAAACACCAACTGTATGGTCCCAAACTAAGCGATGCTTGTACTATTATGGGTACCGTACAATGGACTGGGAGCGATGCCAGTGACACCAGGATATGGGAAAATAACGAAATGAAATCAAACAGTGCCTGATGATTATAATAATATGATCTAAGTATCTCGGTATTTGGAGACACCGAATACAAATATGACATCCGTCTCGCTGTATGCCTACATGTTTGATTGGTTTGCAAATTATGTACGTAAGGAAAGCGTTGCTCCCACTCACCGTCTTTCTAGTAAGTAGGCTCCACTATGAGTCCTGCACACGGTAGAGCTAGCTTCAACGTTAAATATTTGTATCGCAAATTGTGCAGCACCCCTTTCGGTCACCCGAGGAATCCTCAATTTTCCTTTTTTTACAGGTGACTCTACTGAACGCATAAACCCGTGGTAGAGCCTGCGAGGTAAAGTCTACGAACATGAATAAATACTTTCATAGCTACTGCGCTAGTCATATTATCTCCTTATTAATTGTTTTTTTTAAAGTGTGGATGTCTCCCATGTACAGTGCCACAACTTATCTCAACCGGTGGCCAAAAGTGAAACTAAAATGTGCAACAGAGTAATGTCATATTTTGACAGTGTTGTATCGACACTAGCGCCGCTCTCAGCGGGCCGGATGAGTCTTGGATAATGTTAATGTGTGTGTGATAATGTGTTGGATAATGTGTGTGTGTGATGTAGGATGTTTAGAACCTACTTTGGGTCAGAAGCTGGGACTGGGTTGATTGTCGTTGGCATAAAGAAAGCACGATAGTTCTACAGATTTCTACGAGATGTCGCTTACGTAAGCTCTTGCGAATTATCTTAGAACCTGCTAAGTTACTTTCTACTGCCTCGTTATATTAAATTAGTCCTAGATGCTCTCTGGGCTAAGTATATGGTAATAGGCAGTACTTACATAAGGTTACGCGTGAGCGCGACGCTACTTTTATAAATTTTAAACGGAGTCATGTCGTTTATGTATAGTTACTATTGTAACTGTACTGTCTACCTGTATATATTGGTGGTCTATCAAGTTTTCATAGAACCAGCGATGCACTCAGCCCGATGCGATTTCACGGAACACGTAACGCGAACGTAACCCGTTACGCATCGTTGGGATGTTACGCTGCAACACGTGAGGTTGCGCATGTATACTGCTATGCGAATCTTGCAGTTTTATGCTGAATCATGTTTACCTTGTAATTATTTACTTTTAACAAATAAATCCTAAACAAAATCATAAAAGTAGGTATGAACACGTTATCGCTTCCCTGCCGCAACTGAAGGTTTGTTTGTATTTCCAGATGTGGTTGGCAGTGCTAACGATCGTGCTAGCAGGCTGCTTGTACCTCTACTTGGACACGGTCAAGCCGAAAAAGTTCCCTCCAGGCCCGAAATGGGTGCCCATCCTCGGCTGTGCCAGTGAAGTCTACAAACTTCGCGAAAAAACCGGATATCTATACAAAGCTGTTCAGGAACTAGCGATCGCTTACTCCAAGGATGGGAAACTCCTTGGCTTGAGGATCGGAAAAGACAGAATCGTGATGGTGTTCAGTCTAGAAGCGAATAAAGAGATGCTCTTTAATGAAGACTTGGACGGACGACCTAAAGGCATTTTCTACCAGACGAGGACTTGGGGCGAGCGGCGTGGAGTGCTGCTCACCGATGGAGAACTATGGAAAGAGCAAAGACGGTTCTTAATAAAACATTTGAAGGAATTCGGATTCGGAAGAAGAGGAATGGAAGATATCGCCCGTTCGGAAGCAGGGCACATGGTGAACGATGTTATTGAAATAGTCGACGGCAATGACTCAGCAGTAATTCAGATGCACAACTTTTTCAACACTTACATCCTGAACACGCTATGGACTATGTTAGCTGGCCTGAGATACAAGTCCAGTGACCCTCAGATGAAGGTCCTCCAGGATCTCCTCTTCGACTTGTTTGCAGCTGTGGACATGGTCGGAGCGATATTCAGTCACTTCCCCATCCTCAGCATCATTGCTCCGACTCTCTCTGGCTACAGAGATTTCATGAAGACCCATAGAAGAATCTGGAAGTTCCTCCGAGATGAACTGGCGAGACATAAAGAGAGGTTTGACCTAAAAGAGGAGGATAAGGATTTTATGGATGTTTACATTAGAGTTCTGTTGGAGAGAGGTGAAGGGGGGACTTACTCCGAGGGTCAGCTCGTGGCGATGTGCATGGACATGTTCATGGCCGGCACGGAGACGACCAGCAAGAGCATGAGCTTCGGCTTCAGCTACTTGGTCAGAGAACAGGAGATCCAGCAGAAGGCGCAGGAGGAGATCGACAGAGTTGTGGGGAAGGGTAGAGCGCCTAGTTTGGACGATCGGACTAAGTGAGTACCGATTATGACTGAATCTTCATAACTGCAACTGATATTAAAATAACGTTTGTCAAATATGAATTGAACTCAACACTGTGTGGCGGGGTGTTTCGTCCCTGTCTGTTGCAGTATGCCGTACAACGAGGCCATAGTGCACGAGTGCGTGCGCCACTTCATGGGCCGCACTTTCGGCGTCCCGCACCGCGCTCTCAGGGACACCACGCTGGCTGGCTGTTTTATTCCTAAGGTACGTCTACACACCGACGACAAAATACTGACGGTCTTAATAGAAAAAAGTTAAACTTGTTTTGAACGTGCCTAGTTTAAACTCGTGTTTATCTCGCGTCTAACTTTTTTTGTCATAACACCGAATGTCTGTCTATAGAACAATAATTTCTTATTAGAGCCTCATACTCTTTCCAGGATACGATGGTAGTAAGCAACTACACTCACCTGCTGATGGACGAGCACTACTACCCGGAGCCGTACTCTTTCAACCCCGAGCGCTTCATCGCCAACGGGAAGATCTCCCTCCCCGATTACTACTTCCCGTTCGGGGTGGGCAAGCACAGGTGCATGGGCGACGCGCTGGCCAAGTGCAACATGTTCGTGTTCACGACCACCATGCTGCAGCACTTCTCCTTCCTGCCGGTCCCCGGGGAGCCCGCGCCCTCCCTCGACCACGTGGATGGCGCTACGCCCTCAGCCGCTCCCTTCAAAGCACTGGTAGTGCCGAGATCGAGATGAAACCAGAGTGCGGGACGTTTGTCGGGAGACCGGTGGCATTCATCTTCTAGGTTTGAGAATAAGCTAGAATGTTTCTCAGTGAAGTCTATAAACGTTATAATATTGAGTTACTTTAAATGAATAAAATGCAAGAAGTTAGGTACTAATTTATATTTAATTTGAAAAAATCAGTACTACATTGTTATTGCCATTCTTAGCAACAACAAAACATGTTGGTAAAAGAAAGGAGAGTAGAGAACGGGATGTTAGGGTATATAAATCCTAGGGTTTATTTATTTGCACAAAAACAAATACACAAGTTCACTAAATTTACAGTGTACATTAGAACTTAGCCTGGAAATAAACAAATTAAAGTTTTACCTGTTTGGTCGAATGGCGAAAATTGACAAGTAAATACCTATTCACCCCGAAATTCATAGCGATTTTAGCCAGTTTACAATGGTTTTCAAAGCATTTTAGAAACAAATGTGATTTGTAATTCCACTGCAAGTCGATCATAACTCTACAATATAAAACATTTAAAGCTTTTATTGTATCGGAAACAACATCCGAGATACAAAAATTACATCGATGACACGACAACGACTGAGGCAAGTAGGTACCTATAACTTTATACTTTGCGTAACTTTCCGCAACCAAACCCGAACTTTTTCTTAAAGATATCTTCGCGATATCGTACAATCAACATAATATATTGCGTGCACAATGTACACGTACCTAAGTGTAAAATTTACAGCAACTTTCAAACATAATTAAAAACCAAAACCAATCCCATGCTAGAGACCCTCATAGCCTAGGGAGCGGTTCATTTAAAAAATCACTCGTAAATAAATTGGTATATTCGTAATATTTATAGCCTTTAGTAAATACTTCTAAAATATGCCACATGGCTCATCTCAATAATAACTAAAATCAAGAAAATCATTAATTATATACAAAAATAGTTTTTTAAACTATGTTTATCACCTACTTTGTACCACACTTCTTACGTTATTCAAATCACAGTACTTTTAAGCAACGCAATACATTTGTATTTTTGTCATAAGTAATACGAAACATTTTACATTTATACATATTATAATCTTATGCTTAGATACCTAGTTCCTCGGAAAAAACGCTATATTGGTTAGTAACAAATAGAAAGTACTTACCTAGGTACTAAAGTAATTTCAAGTATTTTGATGAGGATTGTAAAGAAGTACTTATTTGCACATCATAATGTTAACACTCATACCATATACCACATATGTTTTCTAAACATTTCTAACTTTTGATTACACAAACTGGAAACACATACCTACGTATAATAGATTAAAGGAAAAATAAAGAATAACACAAAATCTGTTAAGGCGTTTTAATTGAAAATCAAATTAATTCTAAATAAGGTAAATGCATCAAAATAAAATTTAACAATCATTATACATTTCAAAAATGTTCACTATCATAATAGATCATCTAGAACGTTAGGTAAGGAACTTCGCGCGGCGATAGGTTATAGCGCGAGTCAATTTGACTATACCACCAAGCCAACTAGGCGCTCGGATGGAATAAGGCTTCCCTTACCTAATACCGCCCGCACACCCGCCACCGCCTGCGGCTTCCCGCCCCGCTACACCTCCCGCACACTGCCACCGCCGCCTTATGCGGGTGACGTCACATTTGACAGGTTCCTAGTTAGCTTGGTGGAGTCCAAATACACCGGAACGGTCGGATACATAAACAGGCTTCATACACTGGGGAGTTTCTCGATTATCAACTACTGCCAAATTGAATCATTATTGGCGTTGCACCCAGGATTAGGGAGTATTAATTTCTATAAATATTTTTGTACTTACGACCAAACACAAGCGTAAAGTACCCGTCACAAGATTGACGAGATAATTAAGATATGTACATTGAAATAAGGGAGTATTAACTACTTACCTACTCCCCATCAACGCAGGTACTACATCGGAAATGTTAACTTTGGCTGGATATTTATCAGATGCTCAGCATCAGTTACTTACAGATAAAAAAGCAAAATAGAACACTAATCTTTGAAACGTCTTTGGTATTTTGACAAATTGGACCCCTTTCATTTTACAAATGTACCACAGCCACTCTCATACTTGACGGAAATACCGTAATGGAATCCTTGTCAAGGTACAGCACGCTTGGCAGCAACCTAGTGCCGCAAGTTTCACTTAATTTAATTGTTAGTAATTTAAGCAGTCGGCCGCTACTAGACACTACATAAGTACTACACATTTTATCACAATATAACAACTTAATAAAGTAACATTCATCTACCCATCTACACATATCCTCTGCAAATTGGAATAAAGTAAGTAGGTATGTTATTATCTGATTAAAGTTACCTTTCGCCCTATTCATCATCAATCTCACTTTATGTCTCTAGCTAGCAAAAATATAAGGTATCAGTTTACATATGTTTTACAAGTAAATAATATATTAAGATTGATAAAAAAATGGTTAGGAAAAATAAATCGAACATACAAATATGGAACATTAAAATGAGTAACAAAATAATACATTTGCACAGATCCCTTAGACTTAGAATAAGTTATATTTATACTAGGTAGCGTAGGTACCAACAACCAAGGGCTGGTCCTTTGAAAGGCTTCTATGTGAGAATTTAATGTTCCCTAAAGCTCCCACTGGGGTCAACCGCTGCATGATGAAACATATAATGCGACTTGACCCCAGCAGGTGTAGAAACGATGGCTAAGTAAAAGGAAAGCTGGTCTATGGATTGATATTTGGTTAGACTGGACTATAGGAAGAAAGTTCGAACACCTACCATATAATAACTGTAAAACTAATTATCGTCGGCAAGCGGTGACTAGCCGCTCAGTAGAAGGGCCCCCAAAATTGCCATCGTAAAAACGGCTAGGAGCTAGATAGGTGCAGGCGGTTCAGGGGTGCAGAGAGGTGTACTAGCAACGTTATGCCCTTTAACACTTCCACCCCTGGAGCATAATTATGTATAGGCTCTAACGACCCCACACTGGAGGCCAACTAAGGCAAAGCCAGAGCCGAGAGTCCCGCGGGCCCCTGTCGGTCCATTCGGCCGAGGGAGCCACGCCGACACTCCGGGCCACTCGGGTCCGTGGTGTCATCACTCACCAACAGCTCGCCACAAGCTACCCTGCGGGATCACTTAAAACAACTATTTTATTAGAAAAATACACAATTAACATATTTTTTTGGTTTTTTGTGAATAAACCAATAAAAATACTTTATTTATATTACGTATTTATAATTTTAATAACCTATGTAAGTACATACATACTATATTAAAAAAATATAATTTATCAAAAGCGTAGCAACCATTTTATGGTGCCGAAAAATCTGAACATTTTTATAAAATTGTTAACATGGCATAAAATAACTTGTGTGTTATTTTACTTTGCGTTTACCTTTCCCTTTTAACTTTTTTATCTACATTTATTTACATATACATACATACATTATTAAACACTTAATACTTATTTATTGACTTTTAAAATCACACGGAGATACTTAGCAAAAATACTAACGATCATAGATATACTTAGAATAATATTTGATTCCCCTATTCTAAACTTACGTTTAACATTAAACTTTTTTGTATTTTCATAGTATAATTTTTTGGGAGAATTTCAAACCCAAGGTAACAACAAAAACAAACCCTAGTAGTGACTAAAATAATAAATGCATAATACAATGAAAAAATCAATAGGTAACTATTGGAACTACTAAAGTAAATGGTTTCGGTAGCCCCGCCGAGTCATATAGGAACTACTTGTTGGATACCGATATAAGCATAACCTTATAACTTAATCTGGATATCCTTGTGGCTGAGGAGCAGCGGCGTTTAATTTACTAAACTACCAAGCCAACTAGGCACTCAGGAGAATGCGGCTTCCCTGCCGACAGATGCCTAGTTGTTGAAAGCCAAACAAAACAAAAGAATGTGATGTAATTTACTACTACTAGCAACTAGGCACCTGTCGGCGAGGAAGGCGTATTCACCCGAGTGCCTTGTTGGCTTGGTGGGGTAGTACATCAGAGGTCATTGGAGGTGACGGCAGGTGACGGCAGCTCACGGGAGCAGGATCCTGTCCCAATAGGCTCGTGATATCGCGTCCAACTCGGTGAACGCCTTGTTAGCCAACTTGATCGGTTGTTAACTCGCCTTCACCTCGATCTGGAAAATACGGAATGAAAGTTGTGAGTCTAAAAGTATTTGGGAGAATTCATACATTTGTTTGCGTGCAATGGTAGTTGCATCTGTCAGACTTAATTTCGTTAAGTTTGCAATTAACTTCACGTTATAAGTATCCGCTGGAACATAGGTATCCTATGTCGTGTGAAAGTGCTGGTAGGAATCTATATGCATGGTAACATATAATTGACTTATGGTGTAGTTTGGACAATTTTATTGGTATTACCACCATTCCGCAGTGGTATTTTGGGACTCCATAAAAATTCCGCACCAAATAATAGGATAGACATTTATTATACTTAATAAACAATTGGTTATTGGTTAAACAAACATAGTATTGCCACAGTGGAAGTAACACAACTTAAAATGTGTATTATCCACAGAGTAAAGACTAAAGAAAGAGGTGCCCTTATTAGATATATGTATGAAAAAAAACGTGGTCATTGTTTTTTCATTTTCATTGTTCTATCTACCGGTAAATAGTTGAACTACTCGCTTCGTTTTATGTCGATGTTAGTACTAGGCCGACCACTCGGCCGAGTTGCTTAGGGCCAGTCCCCTTAGTAATTGGTCCATGGTATTATTGGTAGGGTGATAATCACCGACGTAGATCTAAATAGATGCCGCAAGTGTGTACTGAGCGTGCCAAAAGGGCAGTGCAATGCACCAATGATTGATGCCGTTTTATTCAGTCCGCGCTCCACCGCTGTCGGTGCCGGACGTCGTACGAAATTTAAAAAAATCTAGTATTGAACTGTAAAAACTCCACAAGAAAAGTTGTCCCACACGTATCACTGAAACGCTCTTGTGACGTCACAGAAGGTAGAAAAAAGTGGCACGCTTGGTTTTCATACAAAACGAGGGACATGCGTCATCTATTTAGATCTATGTCTGTGGTCATAATCATGAGCTGTTTATCCCATTAATATTATAAATGTGAAATTTTGGATGGATGGATGGATGGATGTTTGTTACTCAATCACGCCAGAAAGCCTGAACGGATCTGGATGAAATTTGGCACAGGGATAGATCATAGTCTGGAATAGCACATAGGCTACTTTTTATCCCGATAAAATGTATGGTTCCCGTGGGATAAATTATGCGTGGACGAAGTCGCGGGCAGAAGCTAGTATTTTATAATAACGAGGGGGGAAATAACTGCCTACAATATACTAATAGTATAGTATAGTATTTAATAATAACGAGGGGGGAAGTAATTGCCTATAATATACTAATCAAATGTGTGGTTAGTAAATATTTTTTTATTATTCTTTTTTTAATGTTTTTTATTATGAAGGCTTTTATTATGAACTAGCTTTTGCCCGCGACTTCGTCCGCGCAGAATTTAACTTAAAAAAATCGGATCCCGGATCCCATTTTCCGGATCCCGTATCCCATATCCCGGATTTTGTTTCCCGGATCTCGTTTCCCCGGTCCCGTATCCTGGATCTCGTTGCCCGGATCCTGGATCCCGTTTTCCGGATCCCGTATCCCGGATCCTGGATCCCGCTATCCGGATCCCGTATATCACGGATCCCGTATCCCATATCCCGGATCTCGTATCCCGGGTCCCGTATCCTGGATTTCGTTGCCTGGATCCTGGATCTCGTTGCCCGGATCTTGGATCCCGTTTTCCGGATCCCGGATCCTGGATCCCGTAATCCGGATCCCGGATCCTGGATCTCTTTTTCCGGATCCCGGATCCCGTATCCCGGACCCCGTGTCCCGGATCCCGTTCCCGGATCCCGTTTCCCGGATATCACGGATCCCGTATCTCGTATCCCATATCCCGAATCTCGTTTCCCGGGTCCCGTATCCTGGATCTCGATGCCCGGATCCTGGACACCGTTTTCCGTATCCCGGATATCGTGAATCCCGTATCAAATATCCTGAATTTCATATCCCGGATCTTGTTTCCCGGATCCTGTATCCCGGATCTGGTTCCCCGGATCCCAGATTCCGTGTTACGGATCCCGGATCCCGTATCCGGGATATCACGGGTCCCGTATTCCATATCCCGGATTTCATACCCCGAATCTCGTTTCCCGGGTCCCGTATCCCGGATCTCATTTTCTGAGTCCTGGATCCCGTTTTCCAAATCCCAGCTTCCGTTTGCCGGAGCCTTATCCCGTTTCCTGGATCCCAGATCCCGTATCCCGGATATCGGATCCCGTATCTCGGATATCCCGGATCCCGTATAGTATTAGCCCGTAAAAGTCCCGTCAAAATCGGTCCAGCCGTTTCAGAGATTAGCCCGAATCGGTACCGCCATACAAACTTTCATTCCCTATTTTACACCCTCAGGGGATGAATTTTCCAAAACGCTAAAATTAATCTTTTAAATTTGTAAAATGAAACCTAAACAACAATTTTCATCATTATAACTTCAAAAATGACGAATTTCAATACAAACTTTCACCCCTATTTCACCCCCTTAGGGGTTGAATTTTCAAAAACCATAAAATTAATCATTTTCATTATTAAAACACACCTAGTCAGCCATTTTCATAATTCTAACTTAAAAAATGACGATCTTCCATACAAACTTTCGTTCCCCTATTTTACCCCCTTAGGGGTTGAATTTTCAAAAACCCTGAAATTACTCTTTTTTATTTTTGAAAAGACACCTAATCACCAATTTAAATAATTCTAACTTCAAAAATGACGGAACTTCCATACAAACTTTTATCCCCTATATTACCCCCTAGGGGTTGAATTTTCAAAAACCCTGAAATCAATATTTTTTATTTTTCAAAAGATACCTAATCAGCAATTTTCATAATTCTAACTTCAAAAATGACGAACTTACATACAAACTTTCATCCCCTATTTTACCCCCTTAGGGGTTGAATTTCAAAAAACCCTTTCTTAGTACACCTCTACAGATCAAGACAAACCCACCCTCCAAATTTCAAGTCTCTACGATCAGCGGTTTAGGCTGTGCGTTGTCTGTCAGTCAGTCAGTCAGTCAGTCAGTCAGTCAATCAGGACTTTGATTCTTATATATTTAGATTTTAATGATAGATGATGAACACCATCGCACTGGACACACATATCCACACAAATACAAACAATATTAGCACCCGAATGAACTTACATCAACCATTTAGAGCCAAGTTCACAAACACACTAACGGACCGTTAGAGCAGTAACCGGTTGTTTGATGTACTGATTACAGTCCGACTACTGCTTTAATTCCATCAGTTTGTTGGTGAAGTCCTCAAGCTACTTATACAGTGTGTTAAGAAATCCCTGTCCGACCCGTGGAGGTACTATTGGGAATCGAGATTCTATTTATAAATAGAACATTTTAACACATGAAAACATTTCTTTTTTTGTATTTTTTAGCTTATTAACTGTCCCACTGCTGGGCCTTGGCCCAGCAGTGGGAGGCCTTGGCCTCCCCTTTTCTTTTGGAAAAAAATATACGTATTACTTTTTTTTTTTAAATGACACCGTTACTTACTTTGGGTTTAAATGTGCCACCACACGATCTGAAATAATTACTGCCGGTGACGGTGTTGTCATGTGTTTAAAATTTGCTACATTTTGGGGGAAAAAAGCAAAAAATGGCATTTTATATTTTCATTAAAGTTTACTATCCTGAATTTTTTTTTATTTGCTCATGTGATTGGGAAACCCATATACCGGTTTCGGGTCGGATAGGGTTTTCTTAACACACAGTATACAAAGATAAGGTATGTTTTACTAATACATATCTCAACTATAACGTGAACTGTAGGGCGAGGCTTATAGAAGTGCCACAGTGGCGTCACTCACGTGCGTCACTCACGTCACACACGTGCGACCCTGGCTCTGCCCTGGATAGCCGTTAACAAACACCACACCCCAGTCTTTTAAGCTAAGAGGGTAACAGAATATAACATGACACAATAACATAACACATTTTTATATATACGTAGCTAGATAATACAATGATAACAACTTCAATGGGTGCGTACACATACTCCGAGCTGCCGCGCCCGTGCCATCATTTACCTATGACGTTATATCTATACATAACGTCATGTATAGGTTATAGGTATATTGTATACAGTTACAATAGCCCCTCAACGTCAATCCACTGCCCAAATTAAAGTAATACAACACAAACAACACCGAAATATAATTCTGGATATAATAACACTCAAAAGTTTCGAGCCCTGTCAACATTATTTATATTTCAATAAATACATATATGTGTAATATACTATAACGGTAGACAATGGTATAGCAGCTCCATAACCCGCCAGTGAAGTCATAAAATAGCACCTTACCTCACTAAGAGCTACCCAATAACTACTGTCCTTATTGACCCGCAGCCGGATGGCAGTCAACGGGCCCATGTGCACCTCCCCTTCAGCCAGTCCGAACTCATCGAACTGCCCGACATGCACGAAGGTACCGTTTGTATTCTGGGGCAGTACCTCCACGACGGTGTCATAGAACTTGTCAGACACGTGTTCCACATTGCCACTGCGGAAGGTGTACCTGGAAAAGCGGCAGGCACCAGTCGAGCACCATAAAATAACGTGGTATACAGCAATCAATACGTCGGTGTGCATGCACACAATGAATTCAATACAAATATAGTTATTCAGGTTGAAGGAAAGCATGGAGGTGTAGTTTTGTCAAATTGATGACGAGTACGCTGAAGTGGCAGTGGGCGGGGCACATAGCCCGAAGAATTGATGGCCAATGGGGCGGAAAGGTTCTTGAGTGGCGACCACGTACCGGAAGATGCAGCGTGGGTAAGCCCCCAACAAAGTAGACCAACGACTGAGTGAAAGTCGCGGGAAACCGCTGGATGCAAGTGGCACAGGACCGGACGTTGTGGAAAACGTTGCAGGAGGCCTATGTCCAACAGTGGACGTCTTTTGGCAGTCATGATGATGACTGATGAGAGTCGGTCGCATTTATAAGGCGTGCGCGCGGTTCTTGGTCACTCAGTCGATAAGATGCGAAACACGTGTCGAAGTTTTCTTTTAGGTCGGTTTGATCCGTGGAAAAGTGATTATGATTATTATAAGTTTCCCTGACACTCGGGACAGACAGACTCTTGACTAACGGAGTTCGGTCTTGTGAACTACCTCTGGTATTGTTCAACTTATTTGGTTTTTAATTTTGAAGGTTAACAAATCGGGACTTGTGGGGGACATTATCTTTTCTGTGGTGGATGGTCCTTCTCCCAAAAGAATGGTGTAATAAAAGTAATGGAACTTAACATGACACAGGCAAAAACCACATACCGTTCAATGTTCGTAGGTTTCTCAAACCAGAACTCCACCTGGTCGCCCTTCTTGGGCGCATACCCCCAGAAGTGAGTGAGGCCCTCGTACGCCCTCTTCAACGTCTTGTCCGAATACTCTTTAATATCGGACCTAATCGATGCCACTGGAGGGTTCTGGTGGGGGTAGAATAATGAGAGCGTTCCGAATTTTGGGTCCTGGAATATAAATGTAAATGCATGGAATTAGCTCCCTGAAGTACAATATTAAACTAAAATAAGATGAAATAACTACAAGAGTGAGTTTTGCAACTGCTAATTAATTTAATCAACCAATTGATTGACCTGCGTCTGTACATTTTAGATATGACCCAGTAATTAGATCACGTGACTTTTGTCACTCTCCAAATATTGAAGCGTACAAACGCTTGGCTAGGGAGGGGGGGGGGGGGGCTGGCCAGCAAATACTAATAACTATGATGTTGGTATACAATTTAAATGATGCTCCTAGGATTGCAAATAATGCAAGGTCCATGGTATTTCCAGGTAATTGTATCAATCGATTCGTTGATTATTGTTCGTATAATAATGTCTCATGTGCAGTCATTAGTAAATCAGCCTGTATATCGCAATTAGAAAATAAGTTCGTTTCAACAACAACAACAAAGATATTACTTGCTGATATACTTACTCGAGTGTTTCCGGAGGCTTCTTTTTGATCGTGTGTAGGGTAGGCAGAGGAGGTACTAGGCACAGTGTCGCTTAGGTAATGGCTAATAATAAGTTCCTAATGAAATACTGAACCATTATCTGGAATTTGTGTGTACTTGCTAGTCAAACAATCTGCGGAGCCCAAGATTGAGAAAACTTTAAGCTTTATTCTTGTTTACATGTTGATATCTTCAGAAATTCTGGATTTTGTCTGAGATGTAGTCGTCGGGCGACCTAGTCGTATCGAATTTGTCATACCTACTGGATAGTTTCCAGTATGTCATATCTATATCTAGACCGAAAGGTACCGACCCCCATTATTTTCTTAATAAGTCCATTCATGTCAATCAAATAAATAAAAAAGTTATCGAATAATTAATTATGTACGATGACATTTTTATCATCTTACACTGGCAAACTTCTTACGTAAAGTATCAAATATCTACACGTTTTTCCTACCAGCGCAGAGATACGAACATAATACACTCCCTATGTTACGAATTACATATCTTTACATTGATTTTTATACCTTTCTGGATAGCCTAGGAAATGAGCAAGTTTTAATAGCTATTTGTACGATCGGTGTCATAGTATTTTTTTAAGCGATAGAACATTGTTTGTAGCCTAAACTGAAAATTTTGATAAGTATTATTTTTGAAATGGCTCATAATTTTAATTTGTATGTTAATTTTGTACTTTTAATGATCGTATTATAATATATTAAAATATTGAACATTTCACAATAGGTTTTCACATTAGGAAAACTCTTTTATTTTAATTTATTGATGATCGTTTCTTGAGACGAAGTCAGTGTCGGACGAGTGCGCGACGCGTTCAGAGCTTCCGATCTTCTAAGCGCGCGATTTCATTGACCAATGTGTAGTGTAGTACAATTGTTTCATTTCTTAGAAATGTCCTTCGGTTATCCGCTGTTAACTCGTCGAATCGGGGAAGCCGTTAATATAGTGTATGGTACATACCTTGATTTTTTGAATTTTCCCTTTAAGCGAAGAGTAGAGGCCGACGTGCTGGAACAGAGACCCCTTGTATTTTGGACGTATCTTCTCCTTTGCTTCCGTGCAACCTTTCTGGAAGGATAAAAAAAAATCAATGAAACATTACATTTGTATTTCCTAAAGACGTAGTCAGTCTGTCACAGATACCGTAAATTTATTACACACCGGTCCCTATAACTATGTTAAAAAAAAAAAAAAAAACAAATCCGTGAACTGTGCACATAACGCCTATCAGATAAAGTAACAAGTAGGAGATTGGAATGGTTTGGGCAAGTGATGACAAGGAATGAAAATTATATGACTAAACGAGTGCTGAATATGAATGTGGAAGGATACATAGTGTTAGGAAGAACCAAGAAAAAAATGACGGATTGTTTAGAATGTGATATGAATGAGGTGGGAGTGCATGCAACTATGACAGCGCGATGAATGAAGAAACAAGACATTCCTACTGCGCCGACCCCAGATAATGGCAAAGGTAAGGCATATGATGATGATCTTCATCTTAAACTAAGATATAATAACGTCTCAATACTTACGGAGCTCTTTCCAATAGCGCAGACTTTATCAGCCACGTAGCTCTCGAGCAGCCAGTCGATGGGCATGTTCTTGTAAAAGAGCTGGACGTAGGTAATGAAGTGCATCAGGTCCGCGGACCGGAACAGCTTCCCGATGCCGCCGACGTGGCAGTACTCGATGAAGAACCAGTCGGGCACGGAGGCCGTGGTCGCTGCGGTGAACTGCTTGATCTCCTGCGAGCAAAGGCCACCCACCACATTCACCACCATGCTTCATTCCTTAAAGGGATACACACAGTCCAATTGCTGTTGAAAACTTTTGATATCTGTTTGAAATTTCCTATAAGATTCACATTTCGCAGGAGCTTGAGCATGTTTGAACAATTTTAGTCAAAAGTTCGCAGAGCACGCGGAGAGCGGGCACGGGCGCAGGCGCAGGCTGGGTGTGTATGAACAGTTATGCTGCGCTCGCGCAGTGTGGAAAGCGATAATAAGTATTTACATTTTTCAATCAGTTATTAATAGATTTAATGAAGAACGTTTTTAACACTCGCTGAGCTTATTCATTAATGCAGTATCAAACATCAAGAATGCGAAAACAACTTCACAGATATTATTGTTCCACTCCTTCGTCAGACACATAATGGAGAATGATAGTGAGCCTCGGTGAAAAAGGCACCCGAAGAAGATACATGCCTCGCCTTGAGCGATCACATACCTGCATATAATTCTTCTTAGCAATTACATCATCTTCTAACATTAGATAAAACTTCCCTCTGGACTGCGCGTACGCCATCAGGTAGATCGCATCCAAGTTTTGCTTAGTCCTCCACACCACGCGCTTGTGGGGGTCACCCAGGCTGTCAGGGATGCTGTCAAAGTCAGGGTAGTAGGAGGCTGACGGTGAGATCACATCTATGAGGCCGCTGTCGATTTCCTTTGCGAATCTGGTAAAGGCAATCGATGGGGACAAGTCATTTCATGTTACAATAAAGATCTGATTTCATTTGGGTAAGCAGAACAGAAGGGTTTGGTGGCACTCTTTGCAAGTGTCCTGCAGCTAGTAGTGAACTGATGGTGGAATGCAACGTCGTGATAGTATCGAATACTACACAGTACTTGCAAGCAACACTCTCAATTACCAACCTAGATATGACAAACATCCCGCTAAGATGCTCCTATTATACAAATCCGGTTTTTTATGGGTCTGAGGTGGCAAACAAGCGTACGAGCCGCTGATGCTAAGCAGTTACCTTAGCCTATACTAGATGCTTCCAATATCAAAGGCATTGCTCGCACTTTTCTGACCTGAAGGGGAGTGGGAATGAGGGAGGGAGGAAGGAGGGAGGAAGGGAAGGAGGGAGGTATGTTGCTACAGAGTCAGACACACTTAGTTAAGAAAAGTAAAGGAAGTCCTGTGTGCCCGTAAATCCAAAGGAGTCTTCCAATTATTTAAAAAAACTTATGCTTTGCCTTGCTTATGTTGCCTTGCTGGGATGCACACATGTTATGACATTAAAACTGAGTGCTCGGGCGCGGCATGCGCCTGATATAAACGCAGCCATTGGCTTGCACTAAAATAGAAGGGTTTGGCAGATCCTAAGAGTAATCCTTATGTAATAGTAGTAAGGTTACTTACAAGCGTTCGATCTGGCTGGCAGTGTTGATCACGTACTCGAGGTCAGTCTCCCCTATCATCACCACAATAAGGGTGGTTCCGTAATCCTCCGGCGTAAGACCTGCGATGAGGCCCTGCAAATTAAATTGCATAAACAAGGTGTTTCAAAAATGGGTGTTTAGATGATTATGTAACGGGAATAAAATTAAATGGTATAAATAAATATTTTTTCCACCAATTTTGAAAGATTGTAATATCTCAAGAACTTTTAGATTATTTTACAAACTAATATTTTATTATTATTGCTTCCTACTTTAAAATGCTGTTTATACTCCACAACACCATTTAATGTGTTCTAAAGTCGCAACACGAAAACGCTTAAGATTTCGAATTGCTTATAAATCTAAGTCATAGTCCATAAAATATGCTTACAGAAATGGTATTAAACAGGTAATTCTCCTTATCCCTCTTCACTGTTGGTATCCCTATCACCACGTCGACCTTGATTCTCGCACTCTTCATGTGGAACGCTGGTGTCAAGCTATCCGTGTGGTCCAACAGATACGGCAAGAGATGGTACACGAACGGCGTTCGCAGCTCTGGTTCACTCTTAGGGTGGACCCCAGCCGCGGCCCGGTGACCTGGAGATCATCATTACTTTTATTGCCCCACCAATGCGGCCTTTAACGCCTCCTCCCAATGCGAGAGGGATTGGGGCCTAGTCCACCTCAGTAGTTGTTGAGAACTATTTAGATGATGATGAACTATCTTGATCACCGTTACGTTATTAAGCACTTTAGGGTGCGGAATATTTTTGAAAACAAACTTTCGGTTGTCCCCAAGAGCTCCACAACTTCCATAAAATAACGATCCGAAGTCATCTCCAAACATGGAAATGTATGTTTGTGTAAACAAGCAACCATTTAATTTGTTTGCCTGCTTTATGGTAATGAAACGTACTCGATAATCAGTGTCAGTGGTCGTGTTCTGTTCATTAAATTTGTATCAGAAATTAAAATTCCGAATTAATCATTCGCAGGCTGTGAATGCTGTGATAGTCGGCCAGTCAGCTCTGTGATGTGATGTGGTGAGCGAGGAGATAATAATAATAATAATATCCTGGGACATTTTTGTACACACAGCTACCTGGGGGGCTAAGGCCGTCACAAAAATGAATTGCGGCAATTCTGCTAAAGCAATTCATTTTTCCAACCCTCCAGCAGAATCCCCTAAATTTCCGTGAAACTGTCACGAATGGCGTAAAATGTGTCACTATTCTACAGAAATTTAGCGGAATTGCTAAAGATTCCTCAGAAAATCAGAAAAATGAATTGCAATGCAATTCATTAGCAATATTGCATAGCGACCGCCTTAGGTCCGCTGATCCCAAACTAAGCAGAGCTTGTACTATGGAAACCAGATAACTGATATTACTACATATACCACTTTTTTGTTTGTAAATACATACTTAATATACATATACACCCAGACTCCGGACATACAGACATGTTCATGCACACAAATGCATGTCCCGGGTAGGAATCGGACATACGACCTGCAGCGTGAAAGGCGCCTCCGCGCCAACCATGCTAACAGGCCCGTACAGTAGTTACTGTACGGTAGCACCTACCTATACACGCTGTAATATTTACCAGATATGTTCTTCAATAAGGCCTGAACTCCAGGGGAGAAGGCCGTTTCCGAGGCTTGATTTGGAGTATTAGTCCCAATAACAGGCTCATGGCTGGCCAGTGCACTCTGAAACATAACATCGTAATAACTATAACACGCTAGTGTATCACAGCATTAACGTGTCATTTGGTAGAAAACGAGCGGAATGAGCGAGCGTCGAGCGAGCTTATTTTATATTCTGAAAATTAAATGTCGAGAAGGGCTTCTAACGGACAAACATTAGGCCGCGCTCACTTTGGATGCGTATTCGTCCGAATTTTACTCGTGCATACACGTACGAACAACATGAATGATCCCGACCTTCCAAGTACTACGGGAGTGCGCACACTGGGTGCGAGTTACGTACACGTACGACCAACACGAATGATCCCGACCTTCCAAGTACTACGGGAGTGCGCACACTGGGTGCGAGTTACGTACACGTACGACCAACACGAATGATCCCGACCTTCCAAGTACTACGGGAGTGCGCACACTGGGTGCGAGTTACGTACACGTACGACCAACTCGCACCCAGTGTGCGCACTCCCGTAGTACTTGGAAGGTCGGGATCATTCGTGTTGTTCGTACGTGTATGCACGAGTAAAATTCGGACGAATACGCATCCAAAGTGAGCGCGGCCTAGTATTGTATATTGGAGCGAGTGAGATCGCTCGCAACTCATATCGTAAGATCCAGGTTGATAGACGTGCTCATGATACCTTCTTGTTAGAGAACCAACCACAGAGTAAAGACTAAAGAAAGAGGTGCCCTTATTACATATATGTATGAAGAAAAACGTGGTCATTGTTTTTTCATTTTAGGTTTAAAGAATTTTTATTTCTCATAAGAACGTACAGCTCACTTATAATGAGATGCAAACATTTATCATAGTTATATATACATTATTTTGCCTCCATAGTGTTTGCTGGGTTAGTACTATGCTACAATCAAAGTTTTAGTGTACATACGAATTTCTTTAGTTTATTTTTATACATCTTAATGTTATCGCATTCTTTTATGTCGTTAGGTAAGTTATTGTACAGCTGTACTCCCTCAAACAATATGGTTTTCTTTCCATAATTAGTACGCGCGTTAGTAATTTCAAGTTTGTGCTTATTTCTTAGGTTGTGTGTATATACTTTTTTATGTAACTGTAGGTTAGATCGAATTGAGTTTGTTGTGATATTTTTAATTAGAATCATTGTTCTATCTACCGGTAAATAGTTGAACTACTCGCTTCGTTTTATGTCGATGTTAGTACTGGGCCGACCACTCGGCCGAGTTGCTTAGGGCCAGTCCCCTTAGTAATTGGTCCATGGAACCAACACACCACCAACACCAGCCCCCCTAGCTTCGCCTACAAGCGTTTCGACAAATCGCTACGCATCATTTATGGAAATAACATAAGTCACGTGATCCACTTATCGACTTGAAATATCATTTCCATAACCGTAGCGATTTGCAGAAACGCTTGTAGACGACGCCACTTGACTAGGGGGCAAGTAGACAAGCACCATAAGAATAATAACTAATAATGTAAATAGGTAGTTGAATGTGACCGGCGCGGGCGCAGCGTACCTCCACGAGGAGGGCGTGCTCCTGCTGCCCCCTGTACTGCACCTCCATGAACTCCAGATCGTCTCGCATCTCCGCTATCTTGCCCTCCAACGCCACATCCCGCTTCGCTACGGAACACAACACTATCAGTACAGAGGGCCTAGCCAAGTTGCAAACGATTCGTTTCTATTCTCTTTCTACAATTGCGAACGCCTACCGTAAGCGAAGTATGACCACGTGATTTAACGATGAGATATGTCATACCCATGTTATTTTTTTTCGTTTTCTACTAGCGTTAACGATCGTGGAATATCAACTTGGCTAAGTACTACTCTTAGTACTGGAGCTTGGGGTATTGCGTTCGTTTTCAGTAGTGCCGTTGACGAGCCACGAGTTAGTTAGTACTTTTAATAACTAACTAGTTCCGTTTCTTTTGAGTAGCGCAGTGGATGAATGGCCTCATACTTACTTCTGGCCATCGTCATCACCATGACGATGAGGCCCAAGCTCCCGGTGAGGAGCACGAGCCCGAGGAGCTTCCTGCGCGGGGGCGGCATCGCGCAGGCGCAGTCGAGCAGCGTGCGGCACCGCAACTGCACAGAGAGGGGCTCTATCAGTGCTTCCCAGGGCTCCGGTTGGAATTGGAAACTGCTGGGGCCATGCCATCTGCATTCCATCTTCAATTAGTCGCAATCAGAATACGAACCGACTGCCGTAAGACTCGTAAGCCTTCCACTTGCATTATTCAAGAGTTTTCAAAACACTAGGGTAGCTAGAGGTTGGTGCTTCACGTTCAGTCAATACCGCTGGGGGGCATCGAGAACAGATTCGTAATAATGCCCTTAGGTCGCGCGGTTAAGCCGTAAGCGAACTCGTGACGCGGACATCTTTTCACCTCTGAGATAACAAGTACAGATTGTATTACTTGCATCGTCTAATTTTCTCTTTATTGTTATTATGAAACATTAAATAAAAACATTTCAACAGCACAGACAACGCACAGCCTAAACCGGGGAAATAGGAGATGAAAGTTTGTTTGGAAGTTCATCATTTTTGAAGTTCGAAATATGGTATTCGCTATTTAAACTTCTGTTGTATCGGCGTTCTCGTATGTGGAAATCCCATGGGGCACGCGGCTAATACCTCACTATGTTAGTAATGTCACGCTATGGCACGCAGTAATGTTACGCTAAACCAAAGAACTTGAAATAATAGAGGAGGTAACGAGTCACACGTTAATCATGTGTTTATCCAAATACAATATTGTGTATTTACACAACAAGAGACTGCCAGTGGTCTACTGCATCCTTTAAGGATAATTGCACTGATTCATTCAAAACATTCAATCGGAGTGATGGTACAATACCTACATAGTACTTATTTGTTTACAATTGCATTGATGATCACCGTACGCTGCCTTAGGGCCTCCGCAGACTAGCTACTTTTAGCATCGGCGACCGGCGATTTTGTGACGTATCGATGCTGCGTCGCGTTTCTTCGAGCGCGAACGAGCGAGACGCAACATCAACATCGCCGATCGCCGATGCTAAAAGTAGCAAGTCTGCGGAGGCCCTTAACCACGTCGCCTGCACTTAATGAATCAGTAATGATGTTTGCTTGTTAACGTTAGAATATTGATCCTTACATTTTGTTTGACATCTGAGGGCCTACTCTTTTACAAACGAAAACGAAATTTCGGAGGGAATTCGCGTATTTCCTACTACGTTTCTCATTGATTCCGACATTTCTTACGAACGAAAATTGTTTGACGTCTTCATAGTCGTCGAATCTAAACGTCAAACAATTTTCGTTCGTAAGAAATGTCGGAATCAATGAGAAACGTAGTTGGAAATACGCGAAATTCGTCCGAAATTTCGTTTTCGTTTGTAAAAGAGTAGGGCCTCTTATATTGACAGTATTCGGCATCTGTATAGCATATGGCTTAGATGGCTACTCACCCAAAAAATGAAAACATCGTAAGCTACGCCTTTTAAAAAAAATTGAGCGGTATAATATTCAGCAGCTAGCCTACACGAGCGGGGCGCGCGCGTGGCGTGGGTGGCGCGCGAACGAAACGTATGGAAAATAATTTTGCGCTTCATTTGAATGAATGTCGATCCTATATTTCCAATTGGTACGTCATCCTCTGAACTTTGAAGGGCACAGCGAGGTTACAACTGATGCTGTGCTTTGGCAAAGTCGAAATATTGAAACTATTTCAGATAATGTGAACATTAGACGAGTCTACGGTAACTCGCATCCCACTCTGACTTACGACAAGATGAATGCACCCGATAAATGTAGGTATAAGTAAGTATAAACGACCGTATGGACGATGGATTAGATATCCGTAAGTATGTATCAATCGGGAGACTTGTTTAAAGACCGTGCGCTCGTTCGTATCAACATCATTTGTTTGTGTAACATACTTTATGCTTTTTATTTGGTTCTAACATCGTTATGGAATGTCCGTAAGGCATGAACTGTAAAACTAACAGAGTTGCCCTCATAGCCAGCTGCAATCACTGATCGGTACCTACCTAAGGGCCTCCGCAGACTAACTACTTTTAGCATCGGCGACCGGCGATTTTGTGACATATCGATGCTGCGTCGCGTTTCTTCGAGCGCGAACGAGCGAGACGCAGCATCAAAATCGCCGATCGCCGATGCTAAAAGTAGCTAGTCTGCGTAGGCCCTAAACGATCGGAGGCGTCTCAGTGCTTTGGAGGGCACGCAATTAGAAGCATTAGGGCATGGAAATGCAACCGGAACTATTATGTAGATGTAAAATGGTTTAACATCCGATGCAGAATTTATAAACGGAAATTGACGAGCGTGCCTGCGCCCAACGCCAGCCTTTTCGGAATGACAAACTGGCACCTGGCTTAAGATCTCTCTTGGGACTTTTATATACCTACTTGCCATGAGAAATGGACAGCTCTGCCCATTCCCGATATGGGCAGCCAGACAAAACAAAAAAGTGGTGAGTAGCGAGGTCTGCGAGGCGAGGGTGTGGTTGAGGGTGTGGGTGAAGGCGAGGGCGAGGCAGCCTCGCGGGCGGGGGAGGCGGCGCGGGCGGCGCGGGGCTACTCTCGTCAGTCAGTCGGTACACCGTTAATAGGTTACAATCAATAGCTTAGCAATAATGTATTCGCTTTAGCAATTTGTCCATAGATCGATAACTAGGTATTAAATCAATGTAAAAAAATTACGTGCATGTACAACTCACAGTGATAATGGGGATGATGATTACTATTTGATGTTAGTATAATTTTCTCATATAAGTACCAATTATAATTTTTACATATTGCGAAACTATTTTTCAAAAATATTAAATAGAAGCGTCCAAATGCCGCGCATGCCTCACCCGAGCACTCATATTATGACATTGTGTCTATACGTTTCAACGTCAAAACTGAGTGCTCGCGCGAGGCATGCGCCTGATGCAGACGCCGCTAATGATGATCAAGATTCTAATAAAGTTTGCTAAAACTACTGAATTATGACTTCATATTTCAGTATTGTAGTAGGTAAGTAGGTAGGTTTCCGAAACTGGCGACGACGTATCTTAAAAAGTTTGCTAATTCTAAAGATATTTTTAAAATTATTTATAGTAATCGTAACACAAATAAAATTAGTCATCTTCCCCACTTTTGATCTTATAAAACTACTCTTTCCCTTCGGTGACGGTATACCTAGCCGTATTGAATTGTACACAAGTTGTTCAGTTCTCATATTGTTCTGTTATACTAATAAATTATGTTTCATTAATTTAATTGCATCTCTTGCAGCGCGCTCGTAGCTCGGAGTACTGTCCAATGTCCGTCGTTGCCCCAGGAACTCGATCATTAGGTAGATCGTGGTTACTGTACCTAACATATGGTATTGAACACCGGCCACCAATAGCTACAGGTACCTACCCACCGGGAGATCATTATACATATTCATTATATTAATTCAGCATTGTTTAAATAAGTTGTATCTAAAGATAGGTACCTATATAATATAAAATACATAAAAACTGCGTTAACAGTTAACGTTAATCTGTGATACCACAGTATGCCACAGTTAACAGGTAAACCTACCGGTAACAGGTAAACAGGTAAACTACCTATTGAAAATATTTTACCACATAATTACATTGCGTGGTATGTACCTAGTTACTACATATATTTTGTTCACATTATAAGAAAAACATCATGTATTAGCTACATATAATATACGTAGTTCCTACTTATTGGTGCTGTACTGTTTTATCTCATTATTAAATTATGACACACTGAAATAACTTTCTTAAATAAAAAATAATTAAGTAAATATTATTCTTTACTAAAAAAATGCTTATAATGTTGTCATTATTTTGCAAACCTTCTTCAAGCAAAGTCCATGTTGCTACCCTGCAAAAGCAAGCTGGGCGGCAAAATATAACCGCCCTATTACCTGAACTGTAATACATTACGATCGTGCCGTGGCCATGGTAACATTACAAACAGGTATGGGTATAGTTCGTAAAAAAATCTGATTGGCTGGTTAAAACGAGTTGGCAAAATAAACAGTTACATAGTTCGTAAAAAAAAAATTGTATTCATTTTTATACCTACTTAGCTAGTTTTATTTGAACTAATAGTCGTATTTTTGAGTAAACACTATACACGCCTTGGGCCGCAATTACTGTACTGCTGGCGACGCTATGATGGCCTCAAGCAAAGCTTAGCTACGCTCTTGGCGTTTCAGCTTGGTCATCATTGCAGACCTTGCTGGCCGCGCTATAAAGAACTCGAACTTGCTTGTCCATCAAGGGCTGCAATGCTGACCATGCTGTGGAGGCCTGGAGCAGCGCTGCGCTGCGCTTTCGGCCATCAACAACGCGGTCAGCAATACACTCATTACAGACCGTGGCAGTAATATACCATTATTTGTTTTTTTTTAAATTAATATTTACAAAGATATTTACTATACAATATTGGTTATAGCTAGAAGTGGGTGCTTAAACGAAAAGCCGTTTGAAAAGTTCGTTTTTTTAAGTAAGCACCTAAGCGCGCTTACAAATTTAAGCGTGTTGCTTTTAAGCAATGACGGCAAGAAAGAGAAAATAATTCCAAAAAAATCCAAAAAGTAACCTTATTTGTATGACAATACAGTTCAAATCAATATTTAATTAAATTTAACCTTATTTCTTTACCCATAAAAAGCAATAATTTATAATACATTATATTAGATAAAAAACCATATTTCCATGCACATAAGACTCACTATCAATTTTTCAGCGCGTAAGTTTTTGGCTTTTGCTTGAACTTATGTTTAGTAAGCATTTTGCTTTTGTTGTCCGTTTATTGACGGACGAATTTTAGTTTAACTTAAAAAAGCAGAAAAGCAGAAAAGCTCTTTTACAACGACTTTTAAAAACAAGCACAAGCGTAACAACGTGCTTTTAATATAAAGCCGTTTATCACATCTTTAGTTATAGCGGTGGGGGTTGCTCTTTCTCTTTCGCACTCGCGCTGACTTACGGCGGTGACGACATTGACTGAGAACTCTCGATGTTGTCGCGCCAAAGGTAAAGAAAGCCTAATAAATAAATTAATTAACTAGGTACTTAACTTATATACTTACAAGTAAAAAATAAGTCCCTTGTCTCTTCAAATAACAATGTTAAAATTATTTGTACACACGTTTAACCGTTCCCGCACTGGAGGCCTGAGTGTTTAATTATTAACCGTTTAATTTGGAACTAAAATTAACCTTTAATACACAAATGGTTTCCCTAATTAGTAGGTAGGTGCGCGCGGGCCGGGGACCGTGGCTCGGAGTGGCATTGCGTCGTGCCACGCGACCGTATATTATCACTGATAGATAATCGCTAGAAGGTGCCCAACTAATAATTGTATTTTATCAGTTTCCTGGATATCGTCGGTGATAATGTTGACAATATTGATTTCGTTTGTGTTTGTGTTGCAAGCGTAATAATTGTTACTCGGTTAATTATCGTTTTTATCGATGTTGATATTGTATCAACCAATCTTAGAACCGGTCTAATAAGAATGACTTGCGTTTTCAGCGTTTAAAATTGTAATCAAATTTCCCTTCCTTTTCTAATTGATTACCAATCGATCTCAATAAGAGCACATGAATCGATTTTGTAAATTACCTATTTTTGTAATTTTCTAAATCATTTTACGCACTACATTCTAGGGTTCCGTAGTTAATGTATCAATAGACAAAGTAATGAAATAAAAGAAACAAAGTTGTATTCGCGGTTAATTATTAACTCGCACTATTTAGTATTATAAAAAACGGCGGGAATACATTTTCCTTTAGTAGGTCGGCTGTAGCTCGTGATCGTGAGTTCGTAGTAACTTTACACCGGTATTCTAATTATTACAGTTTTCTGCACAGTGTTTCAATAGAGCGAGATCTACGCAAAGTGTGGCGTAGTATAGTACCTAGGACGGAGTCAAGTGCAGTGTGCCGTCCGTGCTATGCCGTGACGCAACCCCATTGTTATGAATATGTTGTTTGTAGTGAAGTGATCAGCCGCCTCACCCTCGCGGTCGCGGAGACACTGGACACACACACACACTCTCATTATTACACAATGACGCGTCTCATTGTGATTCCTCTGTCTCGATTAGATCTATACTTTTAACTCTCCTTCTTATAATATGATCACATCCTTTCGTTTTTATGTCCGTAGTTCCTTGACAACATTTGAAAAAAGAAGATGCTATTTTTTAAAAATCGATCAAGTGCATATTTGTCCACGATGTATCCAAGTTTCGCCTCGCATATGCCACACCCGCCTCACATTTTGTGCCACATTCGCCCCGCAAAATAATATTATTACCTGTTGGCCCCAGTTTTTGTTACTTAAACCTCACGATTTGTACAAACGGACTAAACGGCAAACGTTTAAATATTAAATCGGTCAAATTAGTGGACGCCCGACTAAACGTCTCCACGCCATGTGTATCATGTAATTACTGGAAATGTTGATTAAGCCTCGGAACAGTTTTCATTTAATTTTTAAGGTCAACGCTCACCTAACGCCCCCGCACCCGACCATAGCCCGATTCACGTAACCAAAACCGT
The DNA here is from genome assembly GCA_947859195.1 of Drymonia ruficornis. Lineage (NCBI taxonomy): Eukaryota > Metazoa > Arthropoda > Insecta > Lepidoptera > Notodontidae > Drymonia > Drymonia ruficornis. The sequence continues at coordinate 185,082 of OX401907.1, read as the reverse complement.
AACGACATCGCAGCGATATAGTTGTTACGTGAATCGGGCCCCTGCACCGCCTCGCCGCTCGGCGTCCACTCATTGTCGCCGGGTGGTCCGCGGGCGGACGCTGCTTTTACACCATAAACGTCACGTGATCGCCCAGTGGACCGCGCGGGGTCAACGAGTGAACGCCGCGCGGTCAGCGCGTGGTCCACTTATTTCCGGTTCAGTTAGTAGACGCTGAGCGGCGAGGCGGTGCTGGTCGGGTGCGGAGGCGTTAGATGAGCGTTGACCTTTATATTATAGTTTCAACTTAAGATACCTATGTTATTTTTATTTTTTCTCCAGCATATCAAATCACACTTTTTTTTAAACAACTACCACGCGCCGTTATTTCCTTGCGGCCGGCCGCGAGCCGCGAGAGCTATGGCGTGATGCGTGGTGATGCGCGTGCGTTGCGGTGCGGTGCGTGCGGCGCGTGGAAGGTGCGGTGCGGTGCGTGCGGCGCGTGGAAGGTGCGGCGCGGCGCGGTGGGTCCGCTCGGGACCGATGACGTCACGCGCTCGTTAACGCACCGTGTACTGTTTTTTAACCAAATTAATAAGTTTAATTCCTAAATACTACTTTTATCCTATATCAAGACTGAGAATGACATCATAGGCATGATCCATAGTACAAGCTCTGCTTAGTTTGGGATCAGGTAACCGTGTGTACAAAAATGTCCCCAGGATGTCCCAAGATATTATTATGACTTGGAAGTCAAGACTCAAAAAATTCAAAATTCAAAACAAATTCAAGTTTATTTTGTTTAGGCCTACGGGGCACTTACAAACTGTCATTTAACATTTTTTCTTAAATTCTACCGCCGGATTGGAAACGCGACGTCGACTGAGAAGATCCGGCAAGAAACTCAGCGGGCTCGTCTTTTTTAACATTGTTTTATTTTTATTTTATTTTTTAAATCGCCTTTTACTTATTTTAATTCAATGTATTTTGGTAAACAATAGCTCCAATGTGCTGCCCTACGACAGTTTTCTGTGCAGTGTAAAACCCCGATCTATACTATAATATATAAAGAGGGAAATGCTGACTGACTGACTGACTGACTGACTGACTGACTGACTCATCAACGCCGAGCCGAAACTACTGAAGTTAGAGACATGAAATTTGGATATACTATATATTAATATATAAAGAGGGAAATGCTGACTGACTGACTGACTGACTGACTGACTGACTGACTCATCAACGCCGAGCCGAAACTACTGAAGTTAGAGACATGAAATTTGGATAGTAGATATATTTTGTGACGTAGACAAGCAATAAGAAGCGATTTTGGAAAATTCAACCCCTAAGGGGGTTAAATAGGGGATGAAAGTTTGTATGCAAGTTCGTCGTTTTTCAAGTTAGAATTATGAAAATTTGTGTTGAGGTGTCTTTTTAATAATAAAAAATATGGTTTTCGGCGTTTTTGAATATTCAACCTCTAACGTGGTAAAATAGGGGATGAAAGTTAGTTGGGAAGTTTGTATAGATGTTCGTCATTTTTGAAGTTAGAGTTATGAAAATTGGTGATTAGGTTCCTTTTTAAAAATAAAAAACTTGAATTGCTGCGTTTTTGAAAATTCAACCCCTAGAGGGTAAAATAGGGGACGAAAGTTTGTATGGAAGTTCGTCATTTCTGAGGTTAGCATAATGAAAATGTGTGTTTAGGTTTCTTTTTACGTATTAAAAATAATAATTTCATCTTTTTTGAAAATTTAAACCCCAAGGGGTTAAAATAGGGGGTGAAAGTTTGTATGGACGATCGTCATTTTTTGAAGTTGGAATTATAACAATTGGTGATTAAGTGACTTTTAAAAGATAAACAATATTAATTTCAGGGTTTTTGAAAATACATCCCCTAAGGGGGTAAAATAGGGGTTGAAAGTTTGTATGGAAGTTCGTCATTTTTGTAGTTAGAATTAAGAAAATTGGTGATTAAGTGTCTTTAAAAAAAAAAATAATAATAGCGTTTTTGAAAATTATACGGGGTTTGGGATACGGGATACGCGATATGGGATACGGGATTTTGTATATGGGATACGTGATACGGGATACGGGTTACGGGATATGGGATGCGGGATGCGGGATGCGGCATACGGGATGTGGGATGCGTGATACGGGATACGGATACGGGATACGGGATACGGATACGGATACGGATACGGATACGGATACGGATACGGATACGGATACGGATACGGATACGGATACGGATACGGATACGGATACGGATACGGATACGGATACGGATACGGATACGGATACGGATACGGATACGGATACGGATACGGATACAAATACGGATACGGATACGGATACGGATACGGATACGGATACGGATACGGATACGGATACGGATACGGATACGGATACGGATACGGATACGGATACGGATACGGATACGGATACGGATACGGGATACAGGATGCGTGATACGGGATACGGATACGGATACGGATACGGGATACGGGATACGGGATACGGGATACGGATACGGGATACGGGATACGGGATATGGGATACGGAATACGGGATATGGGGTAAGGAATACGGGATACGGGATACGGAATGTGGGATGCGTGATACGGGATATGGGATGTGGGATGCGTGATACAGGATACGGGATACGGGATACGGGATACGGGATACGGGATACGGGATACGGGATACGGGATACGGGATACGGGATACGGGATATGGGATGTGGGATGCGTGATACAGGATACGGATACGGATACGGATACGGGATACGGGATTTGGGTTCCAGAAAACGGAAACGGAATTTTTTAAATTTATATTCTGCGCGGACGAAGTCGCGGGCTAAAGCTAGTATTTTATAAGTGTCGAATTGTTTGTCAGCAAATTTAGCTAACAGCCAGTTACCGTTTTTTTTTGTAGTGAAAACTTCTTTAGCGCCGTTGTGCACTTTTCTTGGGATGGGTAAAAAATTATAAACTCGCGACAGGGGTCACGTGTCCTGATCGAAAAATTCGACAGATTGCGCAGGGCGCTTACGCGAATAAAATGCGATAGATTCGTAGCGACAGGACACGTGTCCTATCTTAGATGGGTAAAAAGTATATAGTTCATAATTTCGCTTTCAACCTCTTATTAGCGCCTAAGTGAATGGATCTGGGTGAGTGCTCTAGGTTCGAATCCTATGTTTACTATATTTTCGAATTTAATATATTATTAATAATAGAATTCTTTGTATTTCTATTATTTTAATTTGTATTATTTTATATGATTATTTAACAAAAAAAAACGGTCAGGTTGTTTTTTTTTTTACAATTTTAGCCTAACCATTCCAAATTATTTAAAAATGCACAACGTTAATGTTCAAGTTTTCACTCTGCCGGCACTCCCGGAGTGCAACCTGACCATTTTTTCAGCCATTTCAATTGTAACAACGTAGCCGTTACATATCTCACTGTAATTTTCATGTAGCTGTTTTTTCATCAACAATTAGCTAGCATCTGCATCTGTGCTTCATTGTATTATCATTGGCGTTAGCATTTTCATGTTGTAATTGTGTTTTTCTTACTGCCACACGCTGTAAATTCCGATCTCTTTGTGACACACACGTTCAACAAGCGCACTAGGTACTTCTCGCTTTGCTTATGCCGTTCACGACACAATCAGAGGAGTACGGCTGGACAGCTAGTCACACGCTGGAAATCGCTGATTCCAGGGTCCTACGCTACGGTTTCCCTGCTACGCTCCGGCTACGCTTTCTACGTTCCGGCTGAGGACGTCGAACCTTTGCTGCCTCATTCCTGGTTCCCGGTCGGCCTGCAGGCCGCTTTCTACCCGTGGTCACCTTCGCCACGTCTCTGGCGGTGAACCTACGCTGGACGGCGATCGCTGGGCGCGCCTACTCCTCTGCGGCAGCGAGCTTCACGTCGCGTCATACGGCTAGGCCAGGGAAGTGCCTGTCTCACCCCCAGTGTCTAAGTGTTTGCAATTTTGACCGGCTAACGAACCACGCCCTGAGAAACTTTAATTTTGTTAGTACGGTGCCAACACCATCTAAATATCAAATTTTAGTTGTAGCGGAATTACCCGTAATCGAGTTTTAAATAGATCGGTATTAGGTACCAACATTTTTTGTTTTTACTCATCGTTCCTTTGTAAACAATTTAATATTTTTTTATGTTGACTTGATAGGTGTTTTTTTTATTTATTTCTACGGGCTACCTATGCTCGTCACAATCTGGAGCGTAATTATATTAATTTTAAATATATTTAAGTGAATTTATTGTGAGGAAAGGTGCGTGTTTTCCTGTTAACTGGTCATTGAGGATAACAACGCAAGTTTCCCGTCGAGTCTTTAAAAACCTAATACATTTTTGTTTAAGGAAAGTGTTTAAATTTGCAAAAACTCGCATTCCTTAAATAGCAAATATAAATCTCAAGGGTTAGAAACGACCAAATTATTTTAGTAAAATCAAAATGGCTGGGTATATAGGTAGGTAAATATTTTTTTTTACAAATAAATCTTCTAGAATAAAATATGAAAATTCGCATAGCATAAATGAAAGAAATAGATTATAAACACGTTTCATAAAAAAACTCATGGAATATTCAAATTAGTAGGTATCGTAATAATTGCACAGATTTTCGTTCAAGAAGATAGCAAGCTTCATGAACACGTGGTTCCAGACGCTCATCGTTTTCGCGTCAAAATAAACATTAGATTAGTCTAGTCGGCGTCGAGCGCGCGTCCCGGCGGCGATTATGGGAAGCCGTCACCTATACGTCCCCCCAGGCGAGACGTACTCGATACGTGTTTTTTGGCCAAAACAACTGAAATACCGTATGCTGTACGTCCCCTCGCGTTGACCAACTCGCGACGGGTTTTCAGCCGCTAGACACGTTAAAGTGGCAAGAAACCGTATTCAATACGTCTACCAAAAGTAGACGTAGTCGTTACGGCTTGCCAGAAGAATTCGAATTTTAATTTCCAGAACCCGTCTCGAGTTCGTCTCGTTCGAGTAGTTCACTCCGAGTGAGTCAAAGGTCATAGATCAATTAGATGAATTTGATCTTAATCAATGCGTATATACAGTGCAATATATTACATAAATTATAATAATGTAGTTTTTTTGTTATGTTGTGTAGTACTATCGTAGCTAGGTGTCCACGTAAGGCCGTGGTCTCCTATTAAATGCCATCTCCCGCTTACAGCGTCATGAGTACGCCGCGTCACAATGCTTACTATAGAAATGTACTGTTGTGGTCTCATTCACATGCCGACGTCAAAATTGTGACGCGGCGTACGCGTGACGCTGTAAGCGGCAGATGGCATTTAATAGGAGACCACGGCCTTACGTGGACACCTAGCTACGATAGTACTACACAACATAACAAAAAAACTACATTATTATGCCGATGGCATTTCATAGGAGACCATGGCCTAAGATTTTTTTTAAATACAGGCTTCTAGGTTGCCTATAAAAAATAAAATAAATAACAAAAAAGCTCTCAGATCACTTATTGATACTTAGTTAACGTACACAAAATGAAATTTCTGTGTGACTTTTGAAAATCCTCTAATACCTATTTGAGTTCTCAAAAAAACAGGACAAAATAAATTTATTTAACTAACAGAGATAGTTTTTCTGATACCCAGAAACAATGCTAAATAATACGAAAATGGTTTTAATATTTCCAATATTATATTAGATACTTACTAACACAGACGTATGGACTACTAATCTCTGCATATATTATTATTTGCAGTACTTTACTTACGAGTGTCGAACTAAAGACATGTTTTTAGGAATAACATTCGCGTTGGTTCCAAAATGCCGTATCAAGTTCGTCTTCCTTCAGTAGACGTATTGAATACAGGTTTCTTGCCATTTTAACGGCTATAGCGGCTGAAAACCCGTCGTGAGTTGGTCACCGCGAAGGGACGTATAGCATACGGTATTTCAGGGCCAAAAAAACACGTATCGAGTACGTCTAGCCTTCGGGGACGTATGACGGCTTCCCATTATCGCGTCCCGGCGAGTCGAGACGAGACGAGAGGAGACGAGACGAAGCGAGAGGGGACGGGACGTGGCGAGATGGGACGGGGCGCGATTCCGCGACACGAATCGTTTGTTTACGCAAAGCAAACAATGTGTAATCATCAATTAATATCCAGGTATTTAAACTAGGTACGTATCCTCTAAGTTTTCGCACATTCGTGTTATTTCGCAATTATCTTTCTTAATTAGGTAACTTACTCATTGTAATAAACAAAGTTTCAAAATCAAATGTTTACTTATAGTAATGTCAAAAAAAATAATGAATACCTACTATAAACCTACTACAAAAAAAAAATTATGAATAACAATGAATGAATGATGAATGGGTAAAATCGTTACCTACCAACTTCACAAACCAAAAGAAGAGACAAATTGTATGAAATTAAACATTACAAAAATTAAAACCGAAATAAAAATAAACTAGAATTTTAAAATATGTATGTGGTACTTAGGTAAGTAGTAGGTACTTACTTACCGAACCCTTACACCACACGCCACAAGTTGCAAATTTCTTGTTTCATCCTTAATCCAATTATTCACGAGTGGTTTTAATTATTTTTGTAAAGAGTTAGGTATGCTGATACTGATTGAGGCATGTGCGATACAACGCGACGCGACCGCCCACAGCACCGGCCAGCGGGGTACTGGTGTCCGGTTTATTTACCGACCAACTCTTCCTTCCGCGGCGACTCACCAGCCCGGGACACCAGAGTCCAATGAGTTGGGACTTCGTGGTCTTCTCACAAACCCTCAGTGATGTGGGGGGACTCGGTATCGGGGCTGCCAGCACCCTGGTATCAACCGCCGGCCACGGAAGTGGCCGCGTCCTTGGGGTGGACTTGTGTCCGGTGGTGCGGCGACCCGTAGATCCCGCGGGGTGGGGGGGGGGCGTATGAGTTGGGAGGAGCCACCCTCCTGCTTTTATACTGCTCCTTGGGCTCACCGTGTCCCTTTACCTGGGTAATGTTGCGTGGTTAATATAGTCAAATCTCCAATCAATTCAATTGTAAGTATTACGTTGTTTATTTTTTGAGGGTGGCTAAAAGCGTGGCAGGATGGGCTTATTATGACGGGAAAAGTGGAGGGCAATAGATGTTGTGGCAAACCTCCCGCTAGGTGGAGCTCGCAGATCACTGATTTTACGCAACTTCAACTGCACAAAGCGATACACGTCGCAAGCGACAGAAGCTGGTGGAGGAAAATTGCCCTCCAGAAGGAGGGAAGTATTAATGTCGTAATTGTCACGGTCCTCACAATTGAGGTAACGACTGGGAAGAGAAGAAGCGATTACTATTTATAATAGTAATACTCAGACACACTAACACTAGCCATAGCACTCCTACACCTACCACACACTCCACACACCACACACATCTATACCAAATTACAAGTGGATACGCCCTGTAGCCAGTTCTTTGATAATCCCGCAAAGTCAAAGCGTTTATTTTGTTTATGCCTACGGGGGCACTTACAAATTGTCATTTTACTTTTTTTTCCTTAAATTCGACCGCCGTATCGGAAAAGCGACCTCGACTGAGGAGATTTAACCACAGGGTCCACAGGAACCTTACATTTTTCCGGGATAAAGATAAAAAGTATTCTATGTGTTAATCCAGGTAATAAAGTGTCTTTCTGCCAACAAAACAATTTAATAAACCGGCCAAGTGCGTGTCGGACTCGCACATAAAGGGTTCCGTACCACCGTAGCATAAAAACGTAAAAAATATAAAGTTTCTTGTATGGGGCCCCCTTTATTTTTAATTTTATTTTTATTTTTAGTGGTATCTGTATTGTTGTTGTAGCGGCAACAGAAATACACATTCTGTGTCGAGCACATTGTGTGTCTTATCTGTAGCGAGACGTGGTTATTTCAATAAATTCGATTCAATGTTATTAGAAAGCCTAATATAAATCTCACAAATTCTAATTCTCTTAGGGATTCTAATCGTCTATCAAGTATAATTAGTATATTTCTATTTTCCCCAATTCCCAGGAAAATGTAAGGAACTCCTACACTCGTTGTAATAGGCGGGCACGGCTCCGCCCTCAGTGCGGCCGCCCATGTCCGTTTGACTGAAACAGGTATAATACCTTATGTGTAGTCATTTTCCAATATTTCTGGGATTTCTATTTTAACGATTATTCATAAAAAACATAACTTATAGCTTATATGTTTTATTCCGTTTTTTTTATTAATTTAAAATTAAAATAACCAAAAAATTTAACGTCACGACTTTTATCCCCGTTCGGGGGTAGTCAGAGGCTTGAGTGGCCATACACCACCACAATGTTGAGGTATTAACCAACTCAAAGCCCACGTTTCACTAGATAGTCAGAACCCAACGTGACAGGTGGTGAACCTTGTCGCCGTGTATACAGGAACTGAATACTACCTAATGCCGAGGGATAGGTAGGTTTCCTCACGATGTACCGATGTAAAATAACCAATTTCTAAAATTTGGTCTTTGTAGGCATTTCAAGCCTTTCCTACGCGAGATATGCCCTAAGAAGGTCAAGATGCGGACTCTGCACGTAGTTGAGAGGCGATCCTTAATGCGCAGCTCCTCTTGCATGGACATGTTGGTATGCATTGCTGTCCATGGAATGCGCAGAAGACGACGCCAACACCACATCTCAAATGCGTCGATTCGGGCTAGCAAGTTGGCTCATATGGTCCATGTGTCCGAACCATAGAGAAAGACAGAGAATAATTAAGACCGTACGAGTCCGACTTTGGTCTGCGTTAGAACAGCACGATCTCGCCATATGTTTCTCAGCCGACTCCTCCTCCTTAGCTGTTTGGATTTTGCGGATGATCTCCTTTTCGCAATTACCATCCTCCACGATGAGTGAAGCAAGATACTGAACCAAATAGCTTTAATATTTTTGTAAATAAAAATCTGAGTCATTTTACTTCGTACAAATAAAGGTGCTGTGAATAATTTAATCTAATTTTAAGTCAATAAAGAACTCTGACCCCCACATCAGAGGTTGTTCTCGTGCCGGGCACAGACAAAAAACAAAAACATGATAGCAGAACTCCTTGACGCATTCCAGATCGCGTAGTTCCCAGGTCCGTGTAAGTGTCTGGTTCTTGTCTTGTCAACAAACATCAGTTTCGTCTTTGAGCGATTGATACGTAAGCCAAGTTTCAGTCTCTATGTGCCTAAACAATTCAGCCATCTCACGCTCACTGGATGCTAAGAGCGTTGTATCGTTAGCATAACGTTTAACTTGAAGTTTTTTTTTTCCTCCAACAGGGATAAAGATAAGTACCGTAAATCCAACATAACTTTCTATAAATATAGGGGACAATCTTATATTTTGCTCAGGCATGACTAGTCTAAACCGAGATACCAAAAAAAACAAAAATTTAAATTTCATTTTATTTTATTTACGTAAGCCAGAAATAGCATTTCTGAATGGTTAACATTAATATTTTAGCGTAACCACCTAATCTTTGCATAAAACCTAATAAATCCAAATTGTTATCTAATATGATATTCATTATTATAAAAGGAAAACAGACAATTCGAACTGCAAACTCGCAGGGTACCGCACAGGTGCCTTTTGAAATAATGTTAACAATGTGTCGGCCGTGCCTTGCGTATAACATGATTATGATCAGGCGCTTTATAGTTCTGGCTTCTGCTGAGTCAATTCGTTAATGAGCGACTAGCAGGCTATGACAAGCTAAGTAGACATCGAGTGTACAACAGGAACTTTAATGAGGAACCATCAACGAATTTACAACTTTCGTACCCTATGCAATACACAAAGCGATCATATTAAAACACTACTGGAGGATTAAGAAATAATATCAGTGCACTCCCATTCATGTCACATTCAGGATGCGATGCATTGTGACGACGACCCGATGCTGTCGGGCTAATAGAAGCGAGGGATTAATTTATTCGGCTATTGTCATCGCGCCAGTGCAAAGCCTTATCTAGCGGTGCCACTGTGTAGACTGTAGCGTGCATATGCACGGCATTGGCACTGTAAGCTGCTGGACCGGACGGAGGCTGAAAAGAATTTCGCTAGCCTGCACTTGGAGGTTTCCATACTTGTTTACCGGATTGAAACCCTTGCGGAACAGAGTTTACAGGAGTTTAGAAGTTTATGGTGGTTTCTGTGTATATTTTGTTGACATTGGCATTTGTGGTTGTGCTGTGCTATTTATGTGATAGGACGGGCTCTCGTCTAACTTCACTCATATAAAATACTGTACTTATGATTTTGTGACGTCACAACATGGCGCTAGACCGGTCCTATTCTATTACATAGTATGCATAATGTTTTGTTTTGTGGATATCACTAGCGACATCTATTAGATTTTTGAGGTTGACTTACTTGTGTTGCGCATGCTCTCGATGAGACGTGGGGCGAGGTCGAGGAGTGTATATTATTTTGTGAAGATTGCTTTCACATTGTGAAGGTAGATGGCGGTGGCGTAGCAGGACATAAATATACAAATGGCCATCGTCGTGACCGGCGAGAGTTGGTTCGCTTTGCACATAGACCAACAACGTTCCCGTGCAAAATTAAATGTTTCTAGCTTAACCGGTGTAGGCTGTCCGTGTGTCAGTCGGTTGAATTTTATTTAGCCACAGCGTTACCGTGGTATAGGGTGAGTCAGCCATCACCGGCACCGCGTGACACACCTAAGAAGAGCTGAGCAGCGTGATGAAAGTCACTCACCCTTACATGCGGACCATGCTGATATGAATGTCCATCATGCTGAACACAATACTTTTTCCCGTGAACTTTGACGTCCGCCATAAGAAAGACACGCCGAAAACACGGAAATGTACTGAATTGTTAGTTTCCGACTGTGACGTAACAGATGAATCTGCCAAGGGTTGGGTAATTACAAATAATTTGTGCAAAAGAGTTGGCACTAATCTAGGACTCCAGTGCGGGCTTGAGTCTGTCCAGGGGTATCCAAAGGCAGGCAGTTGTGCTTAGTGCGAGATCACAGTAAGTCAGCTGCACACCAGGAAATATTTCCAGCATAAAGTGATATCTCTCTATTATCTACATTAGGCCCTGAGAGGTGCACGCTACTGTACTAATATATAACATTTGGCCGTTTTCGAGTACTCCCAAGACATAATAGTATTATGATGTCAATAAAGTGTCCCAAAAAAAATAAAAGATGAAAATTTTTTTCGTTATTTACTCGTATGGCACTTTTGCTCATAACTATCACTAGTAAAATGCGCAACCGATACTACGCCGAAAGTAGTATAGTAGTACATCTGACACCAACCAATATATGAAACCGACGTGCAGCGACGATATGTTGCCGCGTTTATAGGAACGATTACTTTCTTAGTAGATTAGGATGTGGTTAAAGCGCGCGCGCGGACTCTCCATAAAATGTTTGTATGATTATTTTTCTAGCTGTAAGTTTTCCTTAACATGAAATGGTCAGTGGAGCCCTAAGCCATGCAGTATGGCCCGTGCACCCCGCGCCTGGCTCGTGTGGGTCATAAGGAAGGCCTCACGCACGCAGCCCGCGCGGCCGTAACGTCCGTATTTACCAAACGTTTGTAATCCGTCCGTACGCAGTGCAATTGCGTAAATGGCTTAGATTCTGTGATACGTTGCGTAAGCACGCATCATGGAATTCCTTTGGCTGATGCCCGATACATAAGAGAAAACGGAATCGGTACTTATCTAAGTACCTACGCATCATCATCATCATCATGTCAGCCAAAAAACGGCCACTGTATATTAAAATCAAATATAAGGAGAAATATAGATATCCTTTATGGCATTGACATGACATGACTTAATTAATTACTTTCTGAGGAAAAGCTGCCTTGGAACCCGCACGAACCCCCGGGACTCATCGAGGGTCAAACCTTGGCGTCAACGTTGGACATCATTGTCAATTCCGGTTTAAAGGAGTAACAGTGGAGTGGTGGGAGTGTGTGCCGGGACTTGCTATTACTTAATTAGGTCATAAGATGTTCAATTGATATCAACTTGTAGTTCTTGTTATCTTTATATTCCGTCCGATGGACTGATCAAAGGGGTTTCCTGTGCTGCCGCCGTAGCTTCGTCATTCTTTTTGTCTAATTTCTGTGAATGATTCATCTTCTCATGCTCCTCCCGCTATCTCTTTCTCCGTTCCTATATCACCCCGCCTCCCTCCCGCCTCCCCGCTACCTCTCGTGCCCTGGTCCCCGCCGCCGCCGCCCGCGCCGCCGCCCGCGCTGCCCGCGCGGTCACAGCAATGCTGATTCAATTCACGTCATATTCACACAATTTCTCCACGGCTATTGACGGAGGATCGCATCGTGGCAGTGCGCACGCGCACACTCGGTCACATGAGTGACTTAGGCCCGTTTAATAAAATCGATCTCAAGATTGAGATCGAACTTGAGATGCTATTTTTGACAGATGTTCCATACATTAAACGTCAAAACTGCATCTTAAGATCGATCTCAACTTTAAGATGGATTTATTAATACGGGCCTTATTAACTATAGCACCGATAGCATTATAGTTAATAATCAATAGATCATGATTTTTCCTGAAATTCTGTAACAATTAAACTGGTTTTTTGCTTCAGTCACTTAAGCTTGAGAATGTCGTATAAGTAAAGTGGTCACAAGTGTAGCTGCTGTATCATTAACAGACGATGAGGTTCCCAGGCCTAGCAGCGGGCAGTCCATTTCATCCAACTTTATGACCTGTTCAGACTGGTATGGTGAGGCTAACTCGCCATGTCATCGTTCACAGCAGACAGAATCCAATTCAGTATAAAATTAAAATTGGTTTATACAAAAAAAAAAACTCACTGTCTAGGTTTTATACTTAGCTACCACTTTTGTTTTGGCCAGTACGTCGCGATCTAATCGCGACGCCCGCGCCGGCCTCGTTACGTCACGCGACCTCCTGCATGCGAGGCGTGCGCTTCCGCCCTCAGCGCCTCCGTGTTTTCCCCACACTACACATACGATGTGCTGGGTCAACCCGGAGAGAGTACGGAGATCAGAGGTTAGGGCAGGGGTTCCAAATATTAGGTATTCATTTATTTAAGTTCCGGCAGATTTATAGGTAGGTAGAGGAAATATAGAGGTCCTTTACTACTACTTACTACCCATTGCTAACGGGCACGGGCCTCCCGTCAATGCCAGGGGGCTCAGGATGTAGTCCTAGCTGATCCGAGTGCAGGTACCTGTCATCCAAGAAATCTTTATTGAAAATGAGATGAATAATTGAAATGGTTCACAACTCTGATTCATTCCAGCGAAATTATCAGTACGGACTTAGCACTGTCGCTCCATCTAGTCTTAAGAGTGGTAATCTACGACAGTAAAACCTATAGTACGTTTTTTTTTTTATACTTGTCCTATTTGGTAAGCAAAGATGGCGTCCAGCGGGGCGATTGCGTAACTTTTTGTAAATGTTTCAATTGGTTTCGTATATAATTGAGACAGGATGAACGAAACCAATTGAAACGTTCACAAAAAAGATACGCAATCGCCCCGCTGGACGCCATCTCTGCTTACCAAATAGGACTAATATAAAAAAAACGTACTATACTTAATGAATTAGTTACCGCTGGAAGGGAGACGAAGTGACTACTAGACAAACACATTGTCTATTAGTCACTTCGTCATGCAGTTAATGTGTTTGTCTAGGCACACAAAATCATTTGTCTGACTAGACAAACACATTAACTGCATGGCTCCAATGGTATGGGACTACTGCGGTGCGGTGAGCCAAGCGACCTACGCTTCAACCACTGGAGATCAATGGCGTATTGTCATCAGTGAGCTGATTGCACGCACCTAGCCCCTCATTACCTAGCCATGGTACTGCGTGCTAGAGGTCCCCGGTTACGTCAGTTTCCGTGACCTCTCTCGCACTTTCGCTTTGCACTTCCCATGCGCTTGTTAATGGCAGTATAATGACACAGGTAGTAAACTGCGTGAGATTCCCAACTACTGTTGCGGTGGCTCTGTGGAGCGGGTCACAGAGTCCCCCAATATAGTACGGTGAAGATTCTCAACGAGTCATGTTCGTGTTTGGGCGCTGCTTGAGGGACTGCCCCTCTAGCCAAGTGGCTTCGACTACCAGCGTTTCTGCAAATAGCTACACTTCATTGTATGGAAATGACATAAGTCATGTGATCTACTTATCGACTTGTAATGGCATGTCCATACATTTAAGGGCATCCGCATATTTGCTACTTTTAGCATCGGCGATCGGCGATTTTGCGACTGCATCGATGCTGCATCGCGTTTTGGCGACTTCCTGCGATTCGACTTCCTGCGATCGAACGCAGCGACTGCTCCGATGCTGATCCGGTAGCCTGTAGTCAACATGAAAAATCGCTGCGACCGGCATCCGCAAGTGTGCGGGGTGTAGCATTCAGTCGCTGCATCGAGCTTCCGAAAAGCGACTCAGTCGCCGCGTTCGGCGTTTTTAAGTGTGCGGGGTGTAGCGTTCAGTCGCTGCATCGAGCTTCTGAAAAGCGACTAAGTCGCCGATCGCTGATGCTAAAAGTAGCAAGTCTGCCGTGGCCCTAAGCGTATCGATTTATAGAAACACTTGTAGACGAAGCCACTTGGCTAGGAAGGCTGGTCCGCCAAATTTTCGTCAGGCAACATTGTTCTTTAATGGTGTGCTTATTCCATCATAATTCTGCTGGTCTCCGATACCGCCCACCTCTTCGGAGGATATCCGCGATTGCATATTTACAAGTGATTGTATTAGATAGGTAGGTACCTACTCGAATAAAAAATCTTCCATAAACAACTTGTGTAACGGCGATTATTTCTAACCTGCCGCTTCAACTGTTGTTGTTCACATAGATTTCTTAATTCGATATGACGAATTTATCGATGTTGTAATGTCAGTCCAGAGTTACGTACGAGTCTGTAGCGAGCAGCCTTTATTTAAGATACTCAACTTTGACGTAGAGTTTCTAGTCCTGCGTGTCCACCGCCTTAAACACACAAAGCTTTATAAAATCGGCAACAACATAAACATGTTTCAGGATCCCATTGTTCAGTGTAGTCCATTTGACATGCAGACATGTTCATGCACACAAATTCATGTCCCGGGTAGGAATCGAACCTACGACCTGCAGCGTGATAGGCGGAATCTAAATCAACCAATCCAACCGGCCTGTCAATTAGTATAATGGTATGGTATATACCTAGAACGAATGAATTTATAAGACAACTAGCTGATGCCCGCGACTTCGCCCGCGTGGATGTTGGTGTTTCTCTAATATATTATGCATGTATTATACATATAAAACTTCCTCTTAATTCACTCTATCTATAAAAAACCTGATGCACTAAAAAGCCTGAAATAATATTTCTATTACCACCTCTGCCTACCCCTTCGGGAAAACCAGACGTGATGGTGTGTTGTATGCCAAGTCTACCTACTATAAAAGTAAGAAGATAGATTGGCACCGACCCCAAATACTCGATAACACACCATCACGTCTGGTTTTCCCGAAGGGGTAGGCAGAGGTGGTAATAGAAATATTATTTCAGGCTTTTTAAGGCATCAGGTTTTTAGAAAGTCGGTTTGTTTTTTTTTTTTAAATAATTTTATTTCACGATTTTTAGTGGCGCCATACCAATGAACATTTTGGCATATTGAACCGTATGAAGTAAACCCAACAAAAGGTAACTGCTGTAAATCGTTGAAGAATTCCCTCGACTGTCTATGGTCTCCATCATCAGACCTGTAATGGCACTTATAAACGATATGGGTGCAAAGTTCTCATCAATAGAAATTAATTAAGTCCAAACACAAGGTAGCTACTGTAATACGTTGAGGAGTTCCCTTGACTGTCCTACGTCTTTATCATCAGACCCCTAATGACAGTCACAACCCATCTAGGTGTAAAGTTCTCATCAATACAAATTAATCAAGCCCAAACACAAGGTAGCTACTGTAAAACGTTGAGGAGTTCCCTTGACTGTCCTACGTCTTCATCATCAGACCCCTAATGACAGTCACAACCCATCTAGGTGTAAAGTTCTCATCAATACAAATTAATCAAGCCCAAATACAAGATAGCTACTGTAAAACGTTGAGGAGTTCCCTTGACTGTCCTACGTCTGCATCATCAGACCCCTAATGACAGTCACAACCCATCTAGGTGTAAAGTTCTCATGAATACAAATTAATCAAGCCCAAACACCAGGAAATTGCTGTAAATCGTTGAGGAGTTCCCTTGACTGTCCTACGTCTTCATCATCAGACCCCTAATGACAGTCACAACCCATCTAGGTGTAAAGTTCTCATCAATACAAATTAATCAAGCCCAAACACCAGGTAATTGCTGTAAATGGTTGAGGAGTTCCTTCGACTGTCTTTCGGCTCCATCATCAGATCTACTCCAGACCTTCATAAAATAGTAGTGCTTTAAAATACTTAATGAAAAAAATTACAAACGCACTAGTCGCCCCTACGGTTTTCGAAGGTTCCCCTCGATTTCTCTGGGATGCCATCATCAGATCCTGGTTTCCTTATCATGGTACCACCGCTGGAATATCTCCTTTCCAACAAAAAAAGATTCATAAAATCGGTTCATAAACGACAAAGTTATCCGCGAACACACATAAAAAACAAAAAACAAAAAAAAAAAATATATATATATACGGTCGAATTGAGAAACCTCCTCCTTTTTTGAAGTCGCTTTAAAAAAACCGCATCAAAATCCGTTGCGTAGTTTTAAAGATCTACGCATACATAAGGACAGACAGCAATAAGCGACTTTGTTTTAAACTATGTAGTGATAGTGATAAACTAGCTACTGGGATGAATTAATTAATTATTTTAAAACCATTTAAGTCAATGAGCCCTCCTCCTAGACCAAAAGTTGAGAAGGAACCTACGCAGATGTAGGAAATAATGCAGGGGTCGTAGACCACCGCTGAAGCGAATTCTTCAGACCACCCGGCAGTCGCAACAAGTGTCCTTGACCTACTCTAGTTGAACCCCAGCCCGGCCACATCGCTCTATACAAAGATAATAAAAAAATAATGAAATATAGATAGGTTACTAGATTGAACGCGCTTCGTAAGTGGCACACAAAAACTTTACTAATTGGCAAACCAGCCCACCTAGCCAAGTTGCTTCATCTACAAGGATTTATTTGTATAGAATATAGATGTTTACCACATGTCAAAATCAACAATGTCCGTAATTAATTGACTTTGCGTTTGATTAACTCCATTATTGACGCGAGACTACGCGGCGAGGCTGCAAGCTCAGCGTTTCTAGAAATCGCTACGCTTCATGTATGAAAATGACATAAGCCACGTGATCCACCTATCGACTTAAAATGTCATTTCCATACATTTAAGCGTAGCGATTTGTAGAAACGCTGAGCTCGCAGCGCCGCGTAGTCTCGCGTCAATAATGGAGTTATTCAAACGCAAAGTCAATTAATTACGTACATTGTTGATTTTGACATGTGGTAAACATCTATATTATACAAATAAATAAAAAGACTAATCATTAAGCTAAGTATTGATGTTTATTTGTTATTCCACGCTACTACCACACCACAGCATGGACGGGAGCAGTGTCTTCTTTAGACAACAACTTGTCAATCAAACTTGTGAAGATTCCGTTATCGAGCCGGCGGCGTGGCATGGCGTGGCGTGGCGTGGCGTGTCGTAGCGTGGCGTGGCGTGGCGTGGCGTGGCGTGGCGTGGCGTGGCGTGGCGTGGCGTGGCGTAGCGTGGGGTGGCGTAGCGTGGCAGTGCGTCTTACGGGGCAGCCAGCTCGAATTATCATATTCATTACACACCGACACAAGTACTTCCTCGCATTGTGTTTAATTAATATTTATGTCATAGTGCCTACCGAAGTTATTTCCGTAATAATTGGTTAATTATGCAATTGTGAGATATTTTTATCTCCATATTTTTTGTACCAATATTATTTTTCGGATGTGACACGTTTTCTCGCGATCGAATCAGTATATTTTTTTTTAACCTAATTCGTCCCACAGCTGGGAAAAGGTGCTCCCACTACTTTTTCTTTCTATCGTTCTCGTTGCTGTGACATCATCATCCTCCCATACATCCTTCCTATCCGTCTGGAAGGCGACCAGGTCGCCACGCCATCGCTTCCTATTCCTGCCGTGGTGTCTCTCTCCTGTTTTATTTTTTATATGACTGAGGTGGCAAACAAGCGTACGGCCCGCCTGATGTTAAGCAGTTACCGTAGCCTATAGATGCTTGCAATACCAAAGGCATTGCTCGCACTTTACAAACCTGAAGGGGAGTGGGAAGGAGGGAGGGGAAGGGGGGATGTTGGGCTTCCGGCTCTCTCACTCATAGTACGAAACGCAGCTGTACCTAATAGCTGCTTTACGCTGATTTCCTGTGAGAGGGTACTACCCCGGTCGAGCCAGTCCGTATAAGCTGCAGTCAATTGGCTACAGCTTGGCTCTTCCACAGTCCTGGTAGTACCCATTCGATTATAATAGTAGAGGAGATAGATATAGTATAACATTTATAAAAATGCGCGGGCGTACGGTTGCGCAACATCACTTTCTTCGGAAAGGTCGCGGGTTCGACGCCCGCCCGCCAACCTGGACTAACGGGCCGAGCAGTGTTTATTTATATGTCATCTATTGTATACCGAGTGGATTCTGATTAAAAAGGCGTTGCTAGGCATGGCCTACGCTTTGTTGGTTGTTTCTCGGTGATAATTTTTAACACGACAATAGCGCTCATAAAATACTTTTTTTTTACTAAATTCCTAAATTATAAATGCAATAATTTTCAATCAATAAACACGTGTCAGATCCCGAGGGCTCCGTGCACTAGTGCCCGAATTAAATAATTCCAATTTGGTTAATTGAAGATCGTATCAAGCGCCGAGTTTACATACACACGCTAAACAGCTACTGTCGTACGCATTAGGAGTTGCGTAATCGTACGCAGAGGCACTCGGCAACGTGTGGACACCGTCGGTCGCGACCACCCGCACGCGTATTCCAAAACCATTGTGATACCTGAACCGGGGCAATCTGCATCGCGCTTTGGACTATAATGAAACCGGTTTCGGCTAAATTATTGGCGATTTCAACCCAAAACCATTGTGCATTACGGAACTGCTAACTCACTGGTTCTGGTACTACACCACCAAGCCGACTAGGAGCCTGCCATATGTGACGTCCCCGCACAAAAAGGCGGTAGCAGTGTGCGGAACAGAGTTGGGCAAAATTTAATTGCAATTAATTAATTGCAAATTGCATGTGGTGTCACAATTAACAATTAATATTGATTTGTTTGTCTATCGCGAACAAATCACAATTAATTGTTAATTGTGACACCACCAGCAATTAGCAATTAATTAATTGCAATTAAATTTTGCTCAACTCTGGTGCGGAAGATGTGGCGGCCGGGAAGCCGCAGGCGGTGGCGGGTGTGCGTGCGGTATACGGGCGGGGAAGCTACAGACCATCCGAGATCCTAGTTGGCTTGGTGGGGTAGTACACAATAGTTTGAAAATACGCCGCCCGCCGCGCGATGTCGCGCCGCCCGCGCCGCCCGCGCCGGTGCTATAACTCGGTTAATTGCTGCTCTTGTATGATGAACATGTCAAACAACACAGATTGTAACACAATTTGTTTCTCCGATAGTTAAGATAATTGTCGAAGCATCTGGGTGGTTTTCGAAACAAATTGTGCTTGTTGCCCAACTAATAACTTAAAAAAACTGCAATATACGACGACGACAAGAGTCCACAATTTGTCACGAAACGAGCGAACGGTCGGTGGGTTCCAAACCGACTCGACACAGAAATTACATGTAAGGTAAACGCAGGTATTAACGACCCATCGAAAAAGTGCAGGTTTTACCGACCCATTTATTAATTCGCATTTCTTACGCTTCTGAAACTATTTCTGCTAAAGATATTAATAACAATACGCGTGTTTATTCATTGGGTATCGTATAAATTTACATTAGTATACGTGGCAGTCCGGAAAAGACATAAAATACGCAATTTCTGTGCCGGCAGCGGTATCTAGTACTGGCCCTTGTTCTTTCAGGTAAGTATGTCAATATTTTTCTTAAGACATTTTATAATTATTAACAATACCTATATGTATTCTGTATTATTAAATTTATTTATTGAAGTGTAAATTCTTTATTTCGTGTCGCATTTCATTAAAAAATTGCATATTTATAGGATAAAACTTTAAATATAAAGAAAACGGTAATAGCTTCACTGATTTTATTAGTTGCAGCTATTAACGATCTATGGGTCGGTAATGGCTGAATGGTTATGTTTTGTTCGTTTTAAAATTTTTCATTGAACTGTTTAATTAAATACATATTTTTGTAAATCATTATAATCAGCAACAATCAACCTTTTTAGAAATCTATTAGCGACCTACTCTTTTTTGTCTATTTCACCCTATTCACCGTTATATGTTTACCCTGTAATATGAGATTATTCAAAGTTTGTTGCTGAAGTAAACATTTTTAAATTACCTTTATTAGTGTAAATATGCATTAATTTATAATTACTATTTGATATATCAAACAGTTATAGTCTCTGTTAGGATTAAGAAAGCCAATTTAATCAATATTATGTACTTTTTATGAGTCGGTAATACATTTTCATAATGTTGTACACATAACCTATTACCGACCCATATTAGTTCTATACAAATTATTTTATTTTCCTTATGAGTCGGTAATGGCAACACATCGAACCTATCACCGACTCTAATAAATTATTTAATTTTACTATGGACGGTATTAGCTTCATAAAAATCGTTAATAGCTTCATAGCTGTTGCTATGGGGTCGGTAATAGAAACAATCGACTTGTTCACTTTATTAATTATTTTTTATAAGATATTCCTCCATATTAAATGATTTAAGTTAATTTATATAAACTATATATTCTATATTTACAAATAAAAATTTAATATTGAGTCTAAAGGCAACCACTACTCTTAATATTTGACATCGAATTCAAAAATCTCTTAAGGGGGTCGTTAATACCTGCGTTTACCTTAGTTTCCCAAGAGCCAATTAACCATAAATATATATTGAAACAATTAATTGCTCATCACTGACGACCATTTGCGAATCGTATCCAATCAAAAATCCGTGATAAACATGATGTAACTCTATTTAAATGTTTGTGTGTCAGAACAGCTCATAAATTATTGTATCTTATACGTTATTGTTTTTATTTTTACAAATAAAACGAAGCATACTATGTGTAGCTGTTGGGTATATTCAAAAAGCCACTAAATTTGTAACGAGTGGTACTTCTTATTCACTTGGACTATTTACTAATTCAGCATCTGTTTTCTCTCGTGCAAGGCAAAGTATAATTCTGCGACTCTTCATTTGATAGCTCGTGGTGTCTGCCTAGGATTATATCAAACTTTAACATCAACATCCCCCATGTCAGTGGGAGGTGTTACAGCCGCTAGTGTCCGTTGGAGACGTCTCTTGGAGCGGCCCTTCCCTAGCAACGTCTCCTGGAACACCAGTCCACTCCACTCCACTCCTGTCGGCTGCATAATTCGTGAGTAATCAAACAATCTGGATTAGGTTGTGATACCCAGATTCAAATTAAAAATCTTTTATGACCTTGTTATTAATAACTCGTGTTATGTGAACTATGTTTTAATCGAGGGATGTTGAAATATTTAATATTATTGTTCCGCTCGTATGCAACATTTATCGAACACAGTCAATCGTGAAAGGAGAGCGATGAAATAAACAATCACTCACTTTAATTATTAGCACTAATAATGTTAATACTCATGGTAGGTACCTATTTACGATAGTACGTTATTCTTGGTCATACTACGTATAAGTAGGTTCTTTATTAGGATGAAACGTGTAAATGCGGCAGGTGACCACTACCCTAAAAAAAATAACAATACATATAGTAGATTTTTCTACTAATTAGTGTGGGTAACACGATATACAGACAAGCTTGTGAATGCTATTATAATAACCGTCTTGCATGTTGTCTACATCATACATGGATATGTGAATGTGCTCGCGTAAATGGAACGCGTTGTGGGTGAGTCACGTGACGTGACGTGACGTGGCGTGACGTGACGTGACGCGGTGCAAGGCCGCACAGCCGCGTGTGCACCACGGACTATTGTTCTCTGGGATGTACTCAAGTTCCGGCTGCCGACCGCCGCGCGCCGCCGGGAGATCGAAGATAGCGTGACCGGCTTCTTCACTCGATACCTACATTACCTACCGACAGCACAAACTGCCGAACGAGAGGCGTGATGACGACATATAGTAGCTATGCTCGCCCTATTCGACTATATCTTTTATTATTATTCCCCATTTTTAGGGTTCTGTAGGGTTCCGTACCCACAGGGCGCTAGTCCGACTCGCACTTGTCCAGTTTTCATCGCAATTCCTTCCTCCATGTTAACTGTTTTTTGATGCCACTGTCTTCATTCCAGATTGTTGACTATAGACTGCAGTTCTACAAATCACTTTCAATACTTAAGTACTACCATCCTATTTATTTCTAAGCTTGATATTACTGATGACGGTGTCCGGACTCTGTCCGCTACTGGTGTTGATACAATGTAAGTATTTTATATGTTATACAACATGTGACAGCCCTATAGTCAGTATCGTAACTAGAGAGGGATTAACTCAATGTTTAAATAGTCATAAAATTATTTAAATGCGTTATAAAATAAAATCAAATGGGTTCTGCTAAATTCCTCAGCGGGACTTTTGTATTGTTATTTCGAATCAGAATGGTCTCTACTCGCAGTGAACAAGAACCAAACTCCCTCAGCACTCATGTGGTATTTAATTAACTTTCAAAATAGTTATGATAATCCGGCAGCACTATGATTGTGTTGTCGACGCATCGTGATCGGCAATACCTACAAAATTATTTGCGAGCTTTTGTATTGGACATGTTGAATGACTATCAATGTCCGTTTTTATCTGAAGATTATACAAATTTAATTGAAAAACAATGGAGATAGAAGTGAAGTGGGTTCTATGTACAATATGCAGTCATAAGTAAAATTGCGAAGCGATTGGCTTCTTTATAATACGTATTTATATATCTTCTCACGTATGCCTCCATCTTCATGTCAGTTACTAGACTTTGCAACTAAACGTTTATTTTTTGACTAGATTCGCGGCGGAGACGAGAGACGCAGCTGAATGGCGTGTTTCAGGCGTTGGTTGGTATCCACCCGCCCAGCCGCCCAGCCGCCCAGCCGCCCAACCGCCCAGACGCCTCCTCGCCCAGTGCACAGCCGCCCAGTAGGCACCTACCACGGGTCAGGCTGGTCATTTATCCGTGGCTCAGGGGTTTGACCAATACCAGCTGTACCGTTTGCTTGTGGGCATAATACCCAATTGTCAAAATGTCCAATATTTCCCAAATGTCCAATGGCATCACTAATTAATAGTTGACACAGTAGTTATTAGAAGCCCATCGCTATATCGTACATAGTCTCGACTAACATTAATTGAGCTATAAATAATTAATGAAATTAAATTTATATCCCCGGGCCCGCGGCGCAGGTCAGTGCCATATATAAACACGTCTGTTGGCGCCACATTAGGCTAACTTTATAGTTTTGTATTATCATTTTAAGCAATAATATATTAAAATCACATGCGTAACCGAACACTACGATGAATATTCACTAGCTGCCACCCGCGGGTTCGCTTTGTCTTACGAAAACATTATAATCTGGGCGGGGTCGTTGCATTTTAATTTAATGTGGGCAAAACAACATTTAATGCTCAACAGTGGGCAGGCTCACCACAGATAATATAAAATAGTCTTAGGCCGTGGCCGCACCGGTAACGCGTTGCGACTAGTGATGGGATGTTCTCGAGAACATTCTCACCCTCGGAAACTTACTCGTGAGATTTTTTTATTTTGGGTGATGTTATCCTAACTTTCAATCTTAAAAACAATTAAAACCACCATACTTGCATGTTTAATGAGGTTTATGCCAAGTTTAACATGCTTCAGAAGATAAATTCTCGAAAATTCTCACAAGTAAGTTTCCGTAAGTTTCCGAGGGTGAGAATGTTCTCGAGAACATCCCATCACTAGTTGCGACGCGACGGTATGTGATCAAGGAAGGGGTGGCGAGATGATTTGACCACCTTTGAGGGAACATCATGGCAGGAAGTAGGGGAGGCCTTTGCCCAGGAGTGGGACGTATAACAGCTATAAAAAATAGTTAATATTACATACGTTTACGTACAAGTAGATATTTATCTTGAAAGTTTGAAACCTGAAATTGTCCCAGACAGAAGTTATGAGTAAGTATAGTCCACTCTATCTTATTTATCAGTTATCATTTATTTATTTTCGTATTTGACAAACACACACAGCAAAGTGTGAAATGTATGTACTTACTGCCATATGATGTCCCACCAAACATTGTATGCGAGCTTCGGACAAAATAAATATTGAAGCGGCTAATATTGAGTCTGGCCTACTGGGTGCGCGCGCGCCTACTTATGTAGTGTACGTACATCGAGTATCAGGTTAGCGTTATTTGGCGTAGTATACTCCTAATCATATCTACAATAGATTTCAGCAATGTTTTAAGGATAACCGAGAGGTATTCAGGAGGTCAGTAGGTATTATTCGGTTTCGGTTTGGTCATGTTTGACATGAAAACAGTTTTAGATCATTTTATTTGACACTAGCCTCTGCCTGCGACTTTATCTGCGTGGAATTTGTACTTCGAGTAGCCAATTTTTTCTCTAAGCTTTTTAGCTTTTATTTTGTATCAGATTATTATATCCCTGAGCTTGTGAAATAATTCGTCTCCCATACAAACTTTTGCATTCATAAGGGCCTCCGCAGACTTGCTACTTTAAGCATCGGCGACCGGCGATTTTGTGACGTATCGATGCTGCGTCGCGTTTCTTCGAGCGCGAACGCGCGAGACGCAGCATCAAAATCGCCGATCGCCGATGCTAAAAGTAGCAAGTCTGCGGTGGCCCTAATACCTACATAGTATTTTGTGCGAACGCGTTCCATTTGGTTACTGTCATTAGTACCTTCAGACATAATGACGATAACCAATATTTACTGTCGCCCGTTTAGCAGGCACTTGTTAGTTTTTGAGTAAATATAGTCAATGCGGCATTTGTAGCAGCTTCTTGCGGCGCGGGCGCTTGTACTGATACTTATACTGTGCCGACTTCTAAATGGGAGGAATTTTTATTGTATTTAAATCATAAACTTAGTTTAGGGACCGTCGGGAAAATTACAACAAGAATAAAGGGACCCGCCGCATAGAGTCAGGAGGTCGTAGCCTAGTTGTCAAATTTATTAGATAGATCCTCGAGCGGCTCCGCCAGACCATGGATGGGTGAACGAATTTAAACATCTGTCCCCCTAGCCAAGTGGCTTTATCTACAAGCGTTTTCACAAAACGCTACGCTTTATGTATGGGAATGACATAAGTCACGTGATCTAGTTATCGACTTTGTAGAAACGCTTGGCGACGAAGCCACTTGGCTAGGGGGGCTGATCTCCTCCGCGCTTCGGAGGGCGCGTGAACCTTGCGGTCCCGGTCATCATTCTAACACCTTTGGCGTCGTAAGCCACGTTTGCCTTGTGTTCTGCATTTCCTACAAAGCACAGAGCAGCGCACGGTGTGCATAGCCTTCAAAGCTCGGAATATTGAATACATGTTGTTGCACGCACTAGTGCTTGCCATGAGGCACCGGCGCGAGTCGTCTCGGTGCTCGGTGCACTGATTGCACATAGAACCGGCAACGACCGCCACTCAATATGTGTCATCGCTGTTTTATGGATATTTTAGCAACGCAAAAGATATCTGCAGCTTTGTATAAAACGCGTAGGACAGTTGACGCGACCATACCTACAATACAATACAAACTAATTTGATGGATCGAGTTATCGCTGTCTCGAGGCCACTCATTACAAATAATGAATTATTATTTTCAGCGTTTTTGAAAATACAACCCCCAAGGGTGTAAAATTAGGTGAAAGTTTGTATGGGGCTCCCCAGTTTTCTGTTTTTTTATTTATTTAAGTAGGCTACTCATTACTCTTATAAAATAAAAAATATAAGTTTCAGCGTTTTTGACTATTCTACTCCTAATACGTTTGTAGGGAACCCTGAGGGTGCGAGTCTTTCTCGCACTTGTCGGACTTTTTTCTTGTTTTATTGCGGTCACAATATTTGTGGCGCCACAAAAATTAAACAACATTTATGTTGGGTACAGCATTATATCACAAACAGAAAGTAAAACACTTGATTGACGCAACGACCCCCCGTTACCATTATTATCTTAAATATATTCCGGTTCCTCAGATAAACACGACACAGCTCTTAAGAATTCTAGTTTACGCTACGGTCATATCTTTTTAGTATCAAAATCATTGTAGTCCCCGCACAGCGGATGGGGCGGGCCATTGAAATATCTGTAAAACACGTGTTCGAAATACTGATAGACCCCATGACAGATGCTTTATAGAAAACATTGAATTATTTTAAACAGTCAAAATGTAACGTAACGTCACGTTTTTAATCCCCATTCGGGGGTAGTCAGAGGCTTGAGTGGCCATACACCACCACATTGTGGAGGTATTAACCAACTCAAAGCCCACGTTTCACCAGATAGTCAGAACCCAACGTGACAGGTGGTGAACCGTGTCGCCGTGTATATACAGGAACTGTCTATTACCTAATCCCGAGGATAGGTAGGTTTCTTCACGATGTCTTCCCTCACCGTCAAACAACCGTTTTAAACAGTCTTGACATCAATTTTCGTTAAAATCCCTTAGCGGTAGATTTTTGTCAAATCTGTGCTCATCTAGACGCCAAGAAAAACACGTGAGCTGAAATTTAGTCTGCAGGGCTGGTAGTTTCGAAACGGTTTTCGACCTTACATAGAAAATATTATTATTTATTATAATAAGGGATTAATTATCATAAAAGCGTCGATACGAAGAAACAAACAGGAACCCCCCAGTTATGGTATGAATTCAAATCCGATGTGTACATACATACATAATTACTATTCACAGAGGGTCCGATGTGATACTATAGTAATTACAAGGTGCTTCACAAGTTCAACATAACCCTCGGGTTTGAAGTAGGTAGTATCGGGCATACAATTAAATGGGATTATTGTCTGTACGTTCATTACGTGACGTGCAATATTTTTTCGGCGTACAAGCCTATTCTCAAATCGTTATGTAATTAGATTGTTAAATTTGCCATGTGTGGATTGGAAGCGGGTCGTCGCCAAGTTGGAAATTATCGAAACATTGGTTTTTTAACAATGAATGTTAATAGCTTTGAATGCCCTACTCTACTTGTGAGCGAGACCCTCTCCGAATGCTCCAAGGCCAAGGCGAGTCTGCGTTTGCTATAAATTGACAAAATAATGCAAATATGTGGTAAACAGTTGACCTCTGCTACTATAGAAATTGTATGCAAATAGGGGTCAAGCTGGAACTCGATGCCGCATAATATAAAAGGCCTAGTTTTAAAGTAGTTATCTCACACGAGCTCCGGTACTCCAAATCACCAGCGTATCTATGGTTAATCATTTTCATATTATAGGTAATGATCGAATGTGTTTCTCAATGTAAAGCTTTTAACTTAATTTGATGTTCTTGATCCATTATGGTAGCATTTTCACTTTTCAGACATCAAACAAGCCCGTTATTGTTGATTCGCGTTCATTTTGCAGGAGGATGTTTACAGACAGTTAGACCTCCATCATGAAGGTCATCCAGCGGCGTGTTGACTAACAAAACTCAAATTAATTGCGCGCTTACAAATGTGTACTTTATCAATGGAAATTTCATATGTGAAGTGGCATCAAGTGTTAAAAACAACATCGCCCGATTGCGCAGCAAAATTTGCATAGTGCAATAGCACAAGTCATCGTTACTAGTATACACACTAATGTATATTTTACCAATGGCGCAATGGGATGTCAAAACACGCCAAAATTAAGCCCTTTCTCTATTTCTAAATTCGTGAGAGTCATAATCACGTAGTTTGCGAACAGATTCGCATCCACGGAGCCTCATGAACACGCTCAACGCTGTCAGCCGATTGAGACGAGGCAACTCTACGAGCATGCGTCCGACTGTGGATGTTCTCGGAACGACCAATGTCCTCAACCCGAGTCACATCAGGACTTGATCCCGATGTTTTTTATTGATTCTTAAGTGCATTCCTATTTTGTTGGGTTTATTGTAATATAGATTGCCTGTTTCTCCGATCGCCGACATGCAGCAGGCAGCCCTGACAGCCGCGGCGGGGCGGCAGCACTCGTCATTGCGACGCCACTATCAGCGCGGGAACGGTTTAATTTCCGTGTGCGGTATTCGCATATATCAAACATTATTTTATGTTAATAACACGTACGCATGAGTATTAGAAAGTTTGCTGAAGCTATAACGCTCGACGCCTCGGGCTCATACATAAACTATAATTGCTGTTACCTATGACCTGCTTCGAGATCGGCACAATGCGCGCCGACAATTTAACCGATTGCGACTCGAATTTAGATACTCCATCGATAATTGCTCGGCCGGTGAAATCGAGACGACCACTTCAGAGTTATGCATCATTAAATAAATAATAAATATATTTGGACTGTATGTCAGTTACGAATGTTGAACTGTCCTATGTCCGCCTATCATACTGCCACAACACTGCCACCACACTGCTCGCCCTCGAAGTTGTGTGATTTGGCGTGTGGTTAGTTTATGTCCTACTCCTCCACCCTGAGCAGTCACAGCGTGAAGGTCTACATCTAATTGAATATAGTTACTAGATTATCTTACTAGAGAACTCGGGAAACGGTGCCGGAACGCTCTATTTTAGGATCTGTCATAAAAATACATAATAACTAATTTATTTCTTTTCGATATCCCTAAATCTAATCTGTTTAAAAATCTATGTGCCTATTGTAATGTCTCAATAAGATATTAAACTAATACTGTGCCCATACATTGTATGTTACATACCATCGTGTCGTGTTACATAAGGCTCGCGAGCGCGGACCCGCGATGGTATCGAGCGATAATAATCTGACAATGACGAATGTCAGTAAGCTTATGTACCTATCATCTGTATTATATAGCATATTATGTAGGTATTCATTTGTAATGTATGCCTCCATTGCTTGTAAAAATGTCAAACGTTTTTTGGGCCATAGTTGAATGGAATATAAGGTCTTCATTTAATAGCGCACGATATTTTGCATGACGCCTCATGATGACAACACAAAAAAAAACATATTTTGCTTGCTTTTTATTTACTAGTTAGAAGGTAGGTAAAAGAGCGGCTTGTAATACTAATTAGTAGGTAATCAGTGACGAATGCAAAAAAGTAATGTTTTTGAGATACATTACTTTTTTGCTTTCGTCACATCATTTTTAGCATTTACTGAGGCGCCATGCCATGCAAAATATCGTGATGACGATGAACGGCCGCACCAGGCACCAGGCACCAGGCACCAGGCACCAGGCACCAGGCACCAGGCACCAGGCACCAGGCACCAGGCACCAGGCACCAGGCACCAGGCAACAGGCACCAGGCACCAGGCACCAGGCACCAGGCACCAGGCACCAGGCACCAGGCACCAGACACCAGGCACCAGGCACCAGGCACCAGGACCAGGCACCAGGCACCAAGCACCAAGCACCAGGCCAGCGTAGTGTCTATGGCCCGAACCCTCTTGCATTGAGGGGTGGGTGGGACCCGGTATAATGGCAATATACTCGCCCCCTCGACCCGATGTAGACGCCGAAATGTGTGTGCACTGTGGTGCTACGCTGCCGGCCTCTCCGAGGAAGACAGGCGTGATGGTGTATAATGGTAATTTCCCCATTGCAAACTGAGATCCACTATTGCGCCAACTATATTAGCATTCCACGAATACTACGTCATTATGCAATAGCAAAGCTCATAAAATGCCAATAAAATCTAGGCATTAGTGTCAGTGCGGCCTAGATCTTACCAGTCTGGCTAGACAATAATAGTTGTCTATTGACAAAACTCTTTTATACTATAAATGCACTATTAATCAATGGGAATGCTCGTACACAAGGAGGTTATTTGTGTTGCGATTGTTACTTCGGATTCAACCGATCAGATGCAAGCCGCCCTCAGCTAGACACAGTTGGACACAGTTGGACACTGCTGGACACTGCTGGACACTGCTGGACGCTGCTGGACACAGCTGGACACAGATGGACACTACTGGATGCTGCTGGACACTGCTGGACACAGCTGGACACAGCTGGACACAGCCCTCCACGGTGACTCCCACGGAGCACGCTACTCCGGCACGCACCGGCTTCCACTGCGACAATAGTTACAAAGAGCATTTTTAATATTGCTAGGAACAATATTTTATAATACATGTTATGTAACATAATATAATGTGGTATAAGTATAGACGTCTAATTCTTAATCTACGGACGGACATTTAAATAATTAAGGACAATGGCACATCCTGTCCTGTCTCATACAAATGATTATGTATTTATTTCTGCTCAGATGAATCGCATTACATGCATTTTGCTTTTCAAAATCAAAACCGTTCAATTTTGTTTAGGTTATGGCTTTTCAAGACCCTTTTCAGGAACTACTGAATTATAGCAAGGACATTATTGATTCTGCATGACTTTTGCAGAATGAGTCCTGTAGTTACTCTAGTGTTGCAGATTCTGTCTGGGTCTTGTTACAAGACCAAGACCGAATTTGGGCAACACTTTATGTCGTGGGTTTCTTGCTGGATGGACCATTGGCCAATGGGTCATCTATATAACTGTCAGTATTGGCACAGCTGTTGGGAAAGCCTTCTGCCGTGTTACCCGGCCGTATATCATCAAAGCTTTGTTTTACGATTACGACCGGGTTTATGGCTGACTGACAGTATTCATAGCCGTTGCATTTATAATGGCTGTTACTGTAATATCAATCTCATGATATAGTAATATTTATGAAACTCTCCAGAAGGAAATTAATACATATTTTTGCACCAAATATATAAGGTAGGCGCTCAAAACAATTCAATTCTTAAAGATTCTCGCATAATCATACTGTCGCCATACTACGCCTACGTATGAGCATCACCGCACCAACTTATTGGTTCCGGTGGCCAAATATTGTACTACGTATCTTTTACTATGAAAAATGTGTTATTAGATAGTATTAAAGCGACAGTGGCGACTCCCTCAATGGTACAGATAAGTTTGTGGTGCATGAGAACAATCACGTCCCCATGATATAATGTGGCCAAATTCTCCAGTGGGCGAGTTAACGATTGGCTCCGGATGCACAAATACGTAAAAGATTAGTAATATCGACCTTAATATTCAATTTTTGAGCAGCAGTTAGCCAATTATACATCAGTAACGTTCCTACCACACCTTACAAGTTGTTCAGTGTGAACTGATGGGCAGGGGTTACTTCATCTGTCTATCCGTATACTTCATGTGCTAGATCACGACCTGCTCCATCCCTGGAAGGAAAACCATACTCCGGGAAGGAAGCTCTGCAATACAGCATACTGATCCTAGTATTGGTTTCCAACGGCGTCACCAAAGGCACTGGAAAATTCAAACTGTAGTTCTACTAAGAGTTCCCGAACATAAGTCAGTAGCGTCTAATAAAATAAAATATTTGTATGACAAATTGTACAGCACGCCTACAATATTTTACGTAGACGCTAGCAACTGGCGACTCTAGCGGAGTTTAAAAACATGGTAGAGCTTTTTGCATAGATTAAAAAAATACAAAAGATGATACGACACCTATGTACTTTGGCCAGATGCTTCGGGTGCACCTACCATTAGCCAAACATTGCTAGTAGGTACATCACTGTTTACTCCCGCTTGTGAATACACGCGTAATGATCTATGAAGAGTTTACCCGATTGCGACCATCTCTGCAGCAACGTGTTCATAACCATGCTCAAGTGTCATTCAGTTGTGTAAGGCACTCTGCGGGACCACCGTCATGGGCTCGCAGGCAACGATGTTTGGTTTACAAGTACAGGCTGTTGCATTTGTAGTTAAGCAACCGAGAGCTATCTAGCGATCGGAAGATGGCACACTATCCCTCGTGACATGTCACGCGCTTGTCCCGCCCACGCCCGGCCCGCTGCCCGCTGCCCGCCCCGCGAGCGGCACAGCGTGAGCATCGGCTCACACACACCTGAGCGCATCTGATCGGTCGCGGCAACCATCAATTAACCATCAGACCGTTGTTAATTCAATTAACAAATACCTACACTAATTCAATTACATAATGCCATGATTAGTTCTGGAGATATTCGCAAACATGCAGATGAATGCTTTGTTAAGCGAGATGGCGTAACGCATGGAGTGCGCTTTCACTATGTTACCGCGTGGAAAAAAAATTGAGGGACGATATATCCGGCGGGTGCCGCGTCAGTAGTCGCAGGCGCAGGCCCAGCCGCCGGGAATACTGGCACGAGATCTTTCCACTGCGCACCAAGTTTGGGGTGCTAAGCAGGGAAGCAATCAACCCGGCTTTCCACAGCATTGCAAAACGACAAGCGAGAATCATTGAAGATAAGGTATCGAGGAAAAGAGGGTTGTACCGTCAAGAAATTCAGGATGGATGATCAACTTCAACAATATAGTAGTGCCTCAACCTACTTATTCTTTGTCGACGAGAAGTTCCATGAATGAGCTCACGATGATGTTGTACTAAATGCGGCACCGGGGAGTGTCGCCAGTTCCCAAGACAGGACGTATCCTATTAGGGCCACCGCAGACTTGCTACTTTTAGTATCGGCGATCGGCGATTTCGATGCTGCGTCTCGCTCGTTCCCGCTCGAAGAAACGCGACGCAGCATCGATACGTCACAAAATCGCCGGTCGCCGATGCTAAAAGTAGCAAGCCTGCGGAGGCCCTTAGGTGGAATACCTAGTGATGGCCATAACTTGCTCTATACTTGGAAAAGTCGAGAACATATTAAGGAAAAGGTTCCATCAAAATCTACACGTAGAGCTTGTGTATTTTTTCAACTCGAAAATAATACATGAGTGATATTATAGCATAGGTTGACTTTGGCATATGAACCCGCATCACCTTTAATGATTGCACTTTCTACACGCTCGCTTAGCGTCTATTGTGTTGGATGTGGGAACTGCTTGCACCGCCGCCGGTGCGCGGGCGCCGCTTGCACGCCGATGGGTTGTGTTAGTGTGTACATGATACAGCTAATAGCTGCGTGGTTACAGTTGTTGCACTCTCAATAGCAGTCGTGACTTTGAACTTGTATGTTACACAACAATTCTTGTTGCGGTGCGGCGCTCTTATTCGCACACACCTGGGACGTCTCCCAATATGACAGACGCTGGAGGCTGGAGGTTCCAAACCTGCGCTGGTACGTCTGTCCCACGCACCCTGCAATGCGTAATCTGATGCCCACTCTTCTACGGTGGATGACTTCGAAGGGACGAGGAGTTTTCTTCAATTAAAACCCACTTTGACTTTGCACTTTTATTCAAGAGACTAGTTCGCTTTGATAGCACAAACTGGAATGCCGGTCCGCCAAAATCGGCCGGCTTATATACCTCGGTGCGGATCATCTATCCTTTTCTTAAACATAACATTGTCTCACACCTTTTAGGCTTCCAGAAAGTTCGACCCTATTCGTCGACAGTTGGTCGTTGTATCGAACTTTCTGGAACTTTCCCAAGTATTCCCGTTTATTCTATAGAATATTCTGGAAACATTTGAATGTTCTCGATTCTACTGGAACATCTTTCCAGAAAATTCGATACTTTCCAGAACATTCTACATGGTTCTGGACTGCACGATTTCACAATACCAATAAATTATTATTATTACGGCTTGCAGTCCGGTTCGGTCGCCGACATTCTCCCCCTCGTGCGTAGCACCAACTTCCTGGCTCGGCGATCCGACTAACACCAGCAAATCCGATCTCGTGCTCGACTACGGTGGCATTCATTCGCACGTCGCCGACGTCGCTTCTTGTTCCGTCGGGCTAGGCATTCGCACAACACTTCTTTGTGGCCAGGTACAGCGTGATGCTGCTGGTCACCTTGCAGAATTGACTCCCCCTCGGTGCTGCGTAACGTTGTGCACCTTTCAACATGGAGGTTCCTCAGCGGTTCTGAGCAGTTCTTGTTTTTCCTCCTCCATATTGCCTGGTCTGCATTCGTTCTGCTTAATTGCATTTTCGTATCATCTGAGGCGAACCGATCTTTCATCGCCTCTTGCATTTTGTCTTCAACCACGTTCAAATGCAAGCAGTGGTCTACATAATTCACAGGGCTGCCTCCTGCCACTGTGTCTTTCGCACCCTTATTTCTGCTCTCTCTGCTCGGCTGATCATGAATCTTGCTCTCAGCATGGAGTAAATGGTGGTGCCATCGTTTGCAGGTCTTGCACGGCGGTCTTCTGCAGCTATCTTTGCTGTGCCTCCCACGTAGACACTTGAAGCAGAGACGGTGTTTCTTGACGATATCCCATCGTTCAAGCACCGGTGTCTTAACAAACCGTTGGCATTCTGTCAGGACATGGTCCTCCTGGCAAAGCGGACAAATGGACTCTTTCTTGAAAGGTTTCACGTGTCTGGCCTCTTGTTTAATGGCCACGTTCACAAAATGGCGCGTTGTTGCTCGTTCCGTTTTCACGTCCTCTACCGCTGCAAAAGCACTACATTTGTCTGCTTCTCGATTCAGGAATTCTGAAATCTTCGTCAGGTCACAGAAGTCACCATCTTTAGTACCAGCAACAAAATCATACCATCTGAATCTGAGTACTGACGGTAACTTCTCAACAATCTGCATGACCATCTCAGGAGAGTACAAATAGTGCGGCTTCTTCAGTCCTCGGATAGCTGCGACGCTGTTATTAATCTGACTCGCAAAGATGCATACGTCCCGAGGATTATCAGTTATCTTACGGAGCGCCTTTACTTTATCCAGTTCCGCTAGCACCAATGCATCTGGCCTCCCGTAGCGTCGGCTGAGTGCTTCTAATACCTCATGTGGATGTGTGTCTGAATAAAGGAGGCTCTTGACCGATTCTCTTGCGTTTCCTTTTACAGCTTTTCTTAATCGTGCCATATTATGGGCATCCGAGAACATTGGAGCGGTGTCTTCATAAACCACCTTGAATGCGATCCATTCGTTGCTGTTTCCATCGAAAAATGGCAAGTCGCGGATATATGGAGGTGGCTGCGCTGATACATTGCATGTGGTAATGGCTTGCTTAATGGCATCCGCCAATACCTTTACTTCCATCGTAGGACCAGTAGAAGACGCGGGCTGTTCAAACTTGACAGCTGCCAGGCCATCCCGAAGGTTCTGTTCTCGCAACTCGGGCTTCATGGCACTTCGTTCGTCTTTTATCGACGTCTGAACCCAGTTCTGTACCCGTGCTGTTCTGTCTTCCAGGTCTTCATTGGAAGAATCTTCTTCCTCTTCGCAATGTATCAATTCTAGATTGATATGAGCAATTTCTTCTTCTGCTTGTATCCGCTTCAGTTTGAGACGTGCCAACTCTCTCTTGGCTTCCAGTTCACGTCTCCTGGCTGTGGAGCTTGTAGTCTTCACCGATGCTGCACGATGACCTGACCCCACTGGCACTGGAGTACTTACTGTTCCAGGAATCTTCTCCACCAGTGTATCCTGATCTGGGCCTTTCCGTTCTGTCATCTTCTTGTGCTGAACGAATTCTTCATCACGTGCTGCCTTGGAGGTACCACTCAATCTCGTAGGCACAGTCGTCCCGGTCGTACTCGAAGTCGATCGTTCGTCAACAGTTACAGAACGTTCCACTGACGTCACCCCCTCAGTTCTGCACTCACTTGGTATTTCCTCTGTCGGGGTCCGCTCCAACGGCCTCGACTGTGGGTGCCGGGATGCGCCTTTCTGTGACCTGGTGATGGGCATCTTCACTCTTCGATCTTCAAATCTGCAGGATCCGGCTCGAAGGACCAACTGTTGCGGTGCGGCGCTCTTATTCGCACACACCTGGGACGTCTCCCAATATGACAGACGCTGGAGGCTGGAGGTTCCAAACCTGCGCTGGTACGTCTGTCCCACGCACCCTGCAATGCGTAATCTGATGCCCACTCTTCTACGGTGGATGACTTCGAAGGGACGAGGAGTTTTCTTCAATTAAAACCCACTTTGACTTTGCACTTTTATTCAAGAGACTAGTTCGCTTTGATAGCACAAACTGGAATGCCGGTCCGCCAAAATCGGCCGGCTTATATACCTCGGTGCGGATCATCTATCCTTTTCTTAAACATAACATTGTCTCACACCTTTTAGGCTTCCAGAAAGTTCGACCCTATTCGTCGACAGTTGGTCGTTGTATCGAACTTTCTGGAACTTTCCCAAGTATTCCCGTTTATTCTATAGAATATTCTGGAAACATTTGAATGTTCTCGATTCTACTGGAACATCTTTCCAGAAAATTCGATACTTTCCAGAACATTCTACATGGTTCTGGACTGCACGATTTCACAATACCAATAAATTATTATTATTACGGCTTGCAGTCCGGTTCGGTCGCCGACAATTCTAATATTGCAACTGCTTGATATGTTATGTGTAGGTAGTGCAGGTTGCCAGCCAGTCACCTAGTCAGTTTGTTTAATCTACAAATTGAAGCACATTATATACGCAATTAATTTTCAGGAGATATTTAATTTCTTATCTCTAGATAATGTTTATTTGATACCAAAATGCATTCAATTAGGTACTAATTACTTATCTATGGCTACGGGTGTAAGTACCGTTATTTCATAGTATTCGAGCATGATAATATATGCATTTGATTACTTCATTGCGTAACTAAAACTAAATTGATGACACCCTCATTTTTGATGAAGTACCCGAATTATAATAAGGTGCGTGCGCCCTAATTTTTATGATGGCCTAAATCCTTGTGTATTTAGAATCGTACATTTCATTACGAGAACGTTTTCTGAACTCCCAATTTAAAGAATAAGGAATGGAAGAATCATAAATAAATCAGTAAATCATATTTTAAGGGATCTTTCATTATTAGATCGTAGATAAGTTTTTCTTAATAGAAAAAACACTATGTCACTGTCCTTACCAAACATATATTGTTTCCCTAGCCCCACACCAACAAATGCTGCATCTACCCTCATCTTAATTTTGTTCTGCGCCTGCGCGATTGAAATTGTTTTACTTTATTATTAAAATTGTATTTTCTCCATAAGTAATTTGTAAAAATTTTGAGAAAATAAATGTCTTTAACCGTAAGAGTCGTGGAGTAAAATGGGAGCCCCTTGCCCAGAAATGTACAATGACATCTACCAGTAATAGTTATAACATACAAGTACAGTGTCCCCGTGCCGAGTAGTTGTTGTGTATTCAGTGCGGTCGCTGTGTCGTAACAGCCCTATTCGAGTGGGACTTCACAGAAGCCGGTGTTAGGGTGCACACCCACATTGAATTATGCATTTTTGAGCAACACTCACCTTGCTAGGGTTGACGTGACTAAGTTTTGCATTCAATGTGGTTCAGTAGAGGGGGGGGGGTGTGGGCACTGGTTTGTAGGTCAAGTTATGTGTGTCAATGTCACTATTGGTGTATTTGATATACATAGTTAATACTTCATTTAGTATATCTGAAGAAAATAACTGTCCTGTGTAACATCGTGAGGAAACCTACCTATCCCTCGGGATTAGGTAATAGTCAGTTCCTGTATACGGCGACAAGGTTCACCACCTGTCACGTTGGGTTCTGACTATCTGGTGAAACGTGGGCTTTGAGTTGGTTAATAGCTCCACAATGTGGTGGTGTATGGACACTCAAGCCTCTGACTACCCCCGAATGCGGATAAAAGTCGTGACTTTACATTACATTTTTTTACATAACTGTCCCGTTGCTTACACAGAGTACGGTATACACGTGTTTATGTAGTTATATACTGGGTAGATTTGAAATTATGGGCATCCTTTTAAACGGTGATTCTATTCATGATTCAAATTAATTAGGGAATATTAATCAACAAATCAATTGATGAAAAAATATTGCCCGGGTAAAATATAACAGTTAACTGGTTTTCTTATTTGCTTGCTCGAGCGATATTTTTTTATCAATATATCTATAATTTATTTTCCGAAAATATTCTGAATCACGTGTATCCAAAGAGATGTGTATCCAAAGAGATGTGTATCCAAAGAGATGTGTATCCAAAGAGATTGGAATAAGTCATAGTTTATGCGGCTGCATGTTCTTCCTAAACACTATGAGTAACTCTAACCGACATTACTACTCTCACTTCCGCAACAAAACATTACTCGACACCATAACATAACATAACAACCTGTACTCGTTATGTTATATGAATAACATGAATTTATGATTATAAGCGTTCTTTTAATTCAATTTCGTCAGTATACCTCACGAAGTAATTTATTCATAACAATTTTCTATGTTATGCAAAAGATTAATTTGTTTTTATAGGTACCTATTATTGTATTTAGCATTTAGTAGAGAATGCTGACAGGGTTCCAAATGAAACGAGTACGTGAATGAACATTCAGACATCATAATTAAATGCGCCATTAATTAGTTCCAGACAAAGCGAGTCAGCGAGCCTATAGAGATGGGGAAAGTCCTGGAAACTAGTGCATTGTCACGTGATCATTGCATTCATTTAAAGGGCAGCCAATGTTGGCTAAATTCACCAACTCACTAACGAACCGTTGTATCAGTAACAGATTGTTTGATATAGCGGCGACCGTCCAGAAATCCAGAGTTGGGAAATAATTACCAACCCTGAGACCGTCCGTTTAATGCGGTAACAGTCCGCTAACGTGTTGGTGAACTCAACTTTTTAGCGTTAGGTAACTTTAACTGCTGAAAAACAGCATTATGTAGGTATAGATTTTCTTTTAGAACACTGTATTGACTCAGATCCTGTCTATGCAATCGTCCTATCATCCAATAGAATTGCAAGGATCGCCAACCCGCCCTGCCCTGCGCTTTGTCTACAAGCGTTTCTACAAACCGCTACGCTTCATGTATGGAAATGATATAAGTCATGTGATCTACTTATCGACTTGTAATGTCAATTCTATACATTTAAGCGTAGCGATTTGTAGAAACGCTTGGAGACGAAGACTAGGAGGCTGATCTCCACCGAGCGGCGGCGCCGCGCCGGCTCAGCGCCACCGGCAGCATAGCGCGACGGGGTTATAGGCACTCGCAAGTTCCCAACTCTACTCCCCGCCCCCGCGCAGACGCAGACGCATACGCAAGCACTCATTTAAGAAAAGAAAATCACATATTTTACAGCGGTCATTACGCAAGCGCTTAGATGACTATCTGCCCCAAGAAAATAATACGTGCCGACGATATAAACCGTTCATTAAAAAGCAAATGGGCTCTGTTTTATTGTTATTGATTCAAAAGTAATTGCAGCTGTAAACAAATGACTCCATTTGGATTTTGAGATCAAGAAAATTTTCGACATGATTGGAATACAAAATAGCCATTTATGTGTTAGTCGGTGCCAGCAAGTGCTTTGTGGAGCCGGGCCAGTTAAGGGATTGCATTTTCCTGACCTGGTTTTACCTGTTTGAAGTATGTGCCAGCACGATGTGGCAAGTGTAGGTTAGCTAGGCAAGGATCGAAGGTAAAAACGGGCGGGTATGTTATACCCAACCTTAAACCTGTACGATTTGAGAACCAATTATTATAAGTAGTTCCTTACCGAAACCGAATAAAACCAGCATATTTTTAGATATGCTATTAAATAATCTAATACACAAAAGTAAACAATTCGCAAATGCATATACAAATACCGTTATGTGCCGTACATAAGCCAAACTCAATACTTGGACTATTTTGATCGACAAGTTTTGCTGTGGTTGTTATTGCAATATTGTGGGTGTTTTTAATTGTTGTTTTTAGTATTCATTATATATATTTAAGTATGTAAAACAATATAACAATAACAAAAAATCTCCACAAAAACTTAAAAAAGTTTATTTATAAGCTCTCCATACCTGCCGAGTCTGTCTTATGCATAGATGTAAATAAACAAGTAAGTAAATAATTAAAATATAAACAATTCGCGAACCGCGAGCGTCCGCGTTCCGATCGGCGCAGTGACCGTTAGGAAACAAGGCTCGTCGCAAGCGCATCTCAATGACGGGCCGCGTGGACATCACCTCGGCGAGGGATCCTGAGACCGAGCGGCAGGAGTGGAGAGGGGCGGGGCGATATAACCGCGGCGCGGCCGCTTGCCAGCCAGTCGCGGCGCTGGACATCTTACCAAAATGAGAACGCTGACTGTGACGGTGGGTGCACCATGTTGACGCGGGCGGTGCCGGTGCCGGTGCCCGTGCCGGTGCTGGTGCTGGTGCTGGTGGCGGTGCCGGTGTGCGCGATCGTGAAAATTGTGTTTCGGAATAATGTGCAAACATTTAAACGAGTGATTTAGATTAAAATATAGGGCGCGGATACTTACGACCAAAATTGTGCTTCGCGTCAAAAACAAACCGAGTTTGCTATCTTGTGTTAAAATTTGTCGAAAAAATAAAAATTAAAACCTCAATTTTCTTGATTAATATAACATCTTTATGACTTATTTATTACTGAACTAGTTAAAGTGTGAAACGGTCTCTGTTAATTGTTAGTTAGAAAACTTATGAAAACTTTGAGGTGTATTTTTTTCTCCATGCTGCGATTAAACGGTTATATACCTAAATAATGACTCGCAACTCGTTAAATAACATTATATTATCAAGTACTACTTACAAGCCCACTCAAATTGTGCGCGGGCGCAGTACGGCTTTATGAAAGCTCTTCACACAATACCGACGAATAAATAATACTGATTTATAAACGTCAATAATGCACACGCGAAACTATTATTAACATAAGATTATTAAATTAATTATGAGAGTGTAGTGTTTGTTTAAAAAAACATGTATTTAACCCTAACGAATATTCAAACTCGGATACAGTGATCTCGGATATTTAATACCTTTAATTATCGTGCCGGAAATTAATGAAACTTTTACTAAATAATTAATGCGTAAAAGTGAAACGAGATAGGCAACAAAACCCGCGAAGCATGTCATGAATGTTGTATGGTTATATTGTGCCGAATTACAATGATAATTATTTTCAGTTATGGGTGGCGCTGGCGTGCGCGGCCTCGCTGGCGCTGGCGGTGCCGACGCCGCCCGCGGCGGCGCAGGGCGCGGCCGCGGAGCAGGACGGCGCGGCGGCGCGAGACAAGCGCTCCCCCAGCGGTTGGGACTCCTCACCGCCGGAGGGAGTGTGGAAGAAGAAACTCGTCTGGAAAGAGGAATGGAAACAAATCTGGAAAACAGAAAAGAAACTGATCTGGAAAACTGAATGGAAGAAAGAGAAGGTACCGGCCTGGAAGACCGAAAAAGTACAACAGTGGAAGGAGGAGCAAGTGCCCGACTGGAAAGTAGTGCAAAAGCCTATCTGGAAGGAAGTGCAAGTACCTATCTGGAAAGAAGTTCAGGTTCCGGATTGGAAAAAAGTATGGAAACCGGTTTGGAAGGAGATAAAAGTTCCGGTCACCAAAGAAGTCCAGGTGCCCGAGTGGAAGCAAACTTACGTCCCTGAATGGGTGAAAGAAGGCGTTCCCGGAGAGAAATACCTCGGCAAGGATGACCACGGGTGGGAGTACACGAGCCACGACCTGTGGCGGAAGAAAATGATATGGAAGCCAGTGTGGAAGAAAGTATGGAAAACTGAGCACAAGCAGGAGTGGGTACCCGAGAAGAAGTTGGAATGGAAAGAGGAATGGAAACAAACCTGGAGGACGGAAAAGAAACAGGCTTGGGTGACAGAGAAGAAGCAAGAGTGGGTCGACGAGAAAGTCCAAATCTGGAAGACCGTTAAAAAAGAAGTGTGGGTGCCGGTTCAGAAGAAGATATGGGTAGAGAAATGGAAACAGATTCAGGTACCCGTGTGGAAGAGCGTGGAGGTTCCGGCGTGGAAGAAAGTGTGGAAGCCGGTGTGGCAGAAGATCTGGGTGGCGGTCCACCACGAGCACCACGACCACGACGAGCACCACGGGTGGGACTAACGCTAGGTACGGAGACCCTTCCTGTATATAGTATGAGTTACATAGTCATTTGTTACCTAATTTTGTTACCAATAATATCAATATTTTTTCTTCTGTAAATTAGGGTTAGGTTAGGGCGTACGCGAAGGCAGTACTTTTCGGCGCGACGCGAGTGTTTTTTGTATTTTTATAAACTGCCATTGCGAAATGTGTTTGGCTTTGCGTGCGCCCGCGCCGGGGGAAGTGAACAGTGGTTACGTAATAGGTTCATGCATCCAGCTCACTTCCGCTGCTCCGAGACCATTGTCTATGCGATCAGACGCGAGACAATGCTCGGAGATCCCATGGCCGAGCTGTTCGTGTACTGTACTATGCGTCAAAATTTAAAATATATCGAGTCTGAACACATGATAAGATGTAATAAAAAGGAAAAATATTGGATTCCTTTGTAAAACTATAAAATTTCGTTCAAGTCTGGATAAAGAAATAATTATCCCGAATCGCTTCGATAAAATCGAAAATAATCGAGATGGTGCTTCCGGCCAAAGCGAGTGCCGCTTTGGCCGGAAGCACCACCGCGAGTCGCGACCGAGTTCCACACTCTTCAGAGGTGTTCTCTCTCACATTGTTACTACATTTGGTAATGTGTTCATTTAGGGTATATAAGTTTATATGAGGCTATTAAACGTATGAGCTATCGTAGGCTGAAGTTATCTGTTGAAAGATAGGCATTCATTTCAAACTTTCTTACCGAAACAAAATCGTTTCGAGACTGTTTTGTCAAAGAGAAAAACAAAAACCAAAAATATTATTTTAATAATATCACAGACTATCAACAGTAGTTTCAAAATGAACTAACAAATCAAATGAGTGACCATTGCCAGTGCTAAATGCTTGTAGAGCATCCATCATCAATGTTATCAAATTGTTTCTTCCATAAACGAACTGCGAGTGTGCTCCGCGGTCAACATTTTGTTGTGTTACTCACTTATTTTTTAGTTCATTCTACTTTAATCTGTGCTATTAGTGTGGACGGCCTAAAGGGCCGTCGGTTCGACTCCCGATCGATGTAAAAGTACAAGATTGTTATTATTATGTTTTGTTTTAAATTTTAGATATATCTAAATAAAAGAGATATTAAATAATACTTGGTTTTATTTTAGCTCGCCATTGAATTACTTTAAGAACTCGAAGACTGTACTAACTGTCGTACAACCAATGATGATATGACACACCGGTCAATACAAATTAGAAATGTGTTAAGTTTACCATGTTAGACAAGTATGGTGAATGTATGGTAAAGTATTCCGACCGGCTATCCATGAGACGGCGCACTTTCAAACGTCATCTCATGTCACGAGCGCCGCTGACCTGCCGCGGGTTAGAGGTGCGCAGGCGCGGCTCCCCGGGAACGCCTTACACAACCTGACACCGTTCATCTGAACCGTGATGTCAACAAGTGCAGAGAGAGGTAAGCAAGTGAAAGTCTCATACAAATTGGTCGAGCAGTTCTCGAGATATTATCAATCCTGCACGAAGTGAAGCTTCATTACTCAGGACCGACGTGCACTTATGGCAAAATATCTTTGTTACATCACTAAATTGGTCTGTTGTGGTTGGAAATCCTCAAAAATAAAACAAAATATTAAAGCAATAGGTAGGTAATAGGTAGGTTGTTACTGCCGTTATTGCCTACTACACGGTTGAGGAGACAGAACAGACAATGTATCAATGATATTTAATTAGTTAGAAGTATTTCCGTATGTTAGCAGATATAATAATC
The DNA here is from genome assembly GCA_947859195.1 of Drymonia ruficornis. Taxonomy (NCBI): domain Eukaryota; kingdom Metazoa; phylum Arthropoda; class Insecta; order Lepidoptera; family Notodontidae; genus Drymonia; species Drymonia ruficornis. Next base: position 141,129 of record OX401907.1, on the reverse strand, counting down.
AGTTTTGGGTTTACACGACAAGGCGCTGTATGGAGTTGCGGTCGCATTGCGACGATTCCAAACTACCTATATATTAAAAAAATACATTTCCAATGTACCGGAAGGTCCCTCAAAAAAGTAAATGTAGGTACAACATATTATATTTCTTTATTTGAGATCTACTAGTATACCTAATTGTATCAAGTTCCGTCAAAAACTGAATAAGTTTACAATACTATGACACGGTAACTATGACGGGCCCGTTGGCGTGGTTGGTTAGACTCCGCCTATCACGCTGCAGGTCGTAGGTTCGATTCCTACCCGGGACATGCATTTGTGTGCATGAACGTGTCTGTATGTCCCGAGTCTGGGTGTAATTATGTATATTAAGTATGTATTTACAAACAAAAAAGTAGTATATGTAGTTTATCAGTTATATAGTTTCCATAGTACAAGCTCTGCTTAGTTTAGCCGCGTGTAAAAAAAGAATGTCTCAGGATATTATTATTATGACAGACTGGCTCGGACGGACTGGATGAACCTATAAGAATTCCTGGTAGGAACCACAGAATCCTAAAAAAAGGTCTATAATGCGGCACAAAAAACAATTAATGTCTCCAATGAGGTGACATTATTTTTTTGCAGTGAAAGTACAAATAGCATCTCATAATAAAATTTAAAATGATTTCGAAATCATTTCATTGATCAGTGTATAATCCCCGCATAAAACAATAATATTTCAGATTATATTGGGGCACGTCGGATTGTCACTGGGTGGGTCTGGGTACTATGTGGTGTAAATGCGGCCCCTTAAATCCAGTCAGCACCTAATAATACCTGAGTATAGTTATTATGCAAATTAGCAAGTACATTATTTTTGAACAATACAAAATATATTTCCTGTCTGTACCTTCAAACAATGAATAAAGGTCTGTGTAGTTGCAGCCGGAATTCGCTGCCAGGTACCAACGAGAATTATTACTTTGCATCGTCGCGGTCCGCGCTCACGACATGCGTCGGACGCGCGGCGCGGCGCCCATCCAGCCTGCATCTGAACAGAGGAAATTATAATTGTTTGCATTTAATTAACGCCTAAATATGATTATTACCCATTGTTATTTAATGATGAGATGACTTATCTAGTGGCTGCATGTGTGACAAGACGACATCAGACAGATTATTTGCAGAAACCGAAAACTCAGGAAATTACGCAGGGATTAAATTCTGGACAACAGGTACATTATGGAGTTTAGTGTATGTACCCCTGCAGAGCGGCTGTAGACCGGCGCCGGCGCGGCGGGTGGGGTGGATTACACATAACTGTGAATTAATTACAAGTTCGGAGGACAGAGAGCAACGACGCCATCCGGCCGCGGCAAGACAACCGCCATCCAAGTAAATTGTGTACCGTCGCATGCAAATAGTTAAACTATTGTCATTAAAAAACGCTTTATCAAATTGCTGATCGTTGCTCAGCCATGATTTATTGTTAGCGTGAACGTTGCTTGAAGATAATGTTACAACAGGTAAGTACTGCCTTTTACCCGAAGACTTAAGAGAAGGCTCTTTTCTAACAACAAACAACACATAGTTTATCAGTTTTTTATCGCTTATTTGTCAGATGACTGCTAGCGCTGCAGCACGCTGCACACTGACCTCGTATCATTCTCTTTCAAGAACCCGCCAGAAGGGCGTGCCACACAGCCGCTGCGGGAGTCTCCGAGTATATTCCCACGACCCCAGCTTCCAACCAGTGGGGCCCTGGAACCACCGTCCACCACCGTCAGTAGGAGACCTACACACCCAGTCTGTCTCCCGTGGTAGACTGGAACCCATGGTGGGCTTTACAGACGTAAAAAAAATAAAGTTTAGGTAAGTCTGCGATATGGTTTGCATAAAACCTAGCCTCAACAATAAAAAGTAACCCTCAAATGTATAGGGATTTTAACCGGTTTACAATGATTTTACAAAGCATTTCTAGGATAAAACAAAAATTATATTGCCAGTGTAAGTCCATCATTACTTTCTAAGTACGTAGTTAGTAATAGTTTTCTTGTAAGTCCATCATGAGATTGGATTGAGTGTTTCATTGTAAACAACTCTGCGTATGTTTCTGTTGTAATTCTAACACATTCGTAATTATAATAAGTAGGTATATTGTTTAATCGACATGCACCCAGCAACAACAATAATACTTAGCAATTTATATTTACGTCATACATAATATAAACAAGACAGTATTGATAAAAACACAGTACTTTAAACATTGATAAGGATATATCAGCGCTCAGTCGCAGTCGCCTCTCAGCCGCCGCGGGCCAAGATGCCGTGCCTCAAGATACTGACCAACCTGCCGAGGAGCAGCGTGCCCACTGACTTCGTTAATAAAATAATACCATTATTGTCTAGAGTTGTGAACAAACCCCCTGAAGTGAGTATATCATCGTTTTAAATCTTATACTCACCGCGGAGGAACACCGCGCGAGAGTTCGTCCCAGAATAAATTCTGTTACACGTAGTCAAATTTTAATGCATACATTTTTCTGTTTTATTTGATAACCATTCAAGAAAGTGTAAAGGTGAAGGTATTTATTAATTGTTTTACTTGTGACCTAACTACGGACAGACCCGTTAAATGAAGATACTGCTTATCTTTACCTACTCATATCTTTATTGAGTCTAAATTTAAATCTGTCATCAGTGATAAGCCCCCTAGCCAAGTTGCTTCGTCTACAAGCGTTTCTACAAATCGCTACGCTTAAATGTATGGAAATGACATTACAAGTCGATAAGTAGATCACTAGAGTTATGTCATTTCCATATATCAAGCGTAGCGATTTGTAGAAACGCTTGTAGACGAAGCAACTTGGCTAGAGGGGCAGGGCTGGTTTCGATTTGATCAGTTTACAATTTTATTTTGTACAGCTAGTGCACCCGAGTCCACGGATGGTGATTGTTTGTTCGTCGTCGGGTCGGTGTAAGTAACAGGCTGTGCTGTGCGTTATGTTGCAGCACTTCATGTGCGTGGTGGCGAGCGAGTGCGCCGTGTCGTTCGGCGGCGTGTCCGCGCGGCCCGGCGCCGTGGCTACGCTCGAGTCCATCGGACATCTGGGCCTCAACGAGAACAAGCTCATCGCTAAAGAGATCTCCGCTTTCGTCGAGAACGAACTTGGCATTACTCAGGACAGGTAACAAAAATGGGGAATAAATATAGCATAAAAATGTCCGGATCGGACCAAACCGAGGGAACTTTTCCGTTGGCCGTCTATTCCTCGATCTAACTATATTTACCTGGCTTTATAAAGGACGTCATTTGAAGTTTAATTTCGATGCAAATTACAAACCAAGGATATAGGAGAATAGAGCAGTCAGTCTCCTTATTATAATCCTTTTGTTCCAGATTTTTCCTATCATTCTATGACATGAAACCACAAGACATCGCCATAAGAGGTCAGACACTCGGCTGAAATTCTGCTGTTAATATTGTTGTTGATTACAGTTTATGTACATTATTGCTTACTATATCTGTGTTTTTATTCTTAACTCGGTATACTGTAGAACTCAATAGATACCTCTATACTACCGCGTACCAGCTGGCCTACTCCGAAATACGAACCTAACGTTTCGGCTGACGGATTGTCGTGATTTGACATTTCTTCTTTCGTTTTTCTCTACGATTTGACATTGTTTTGATCGTAAATTGAATCCGTACTTCGGACGATCCGTCAGCGACGTATTTCGGAGTAACCCCCCAGTTCCATCAAATAGGTACTAAGCTAGGTATTGTTAGATACGTAGGACTGACATTTCCTATCCAGATCAGAATCACAAAATACTTCGAGATACATTGGACATGTACATACATTATTCAAATTAACGTATCCTGTAATATGTAAGTAGTTGTGAAAACCTTGTAAGTGAGCGGCACGGCAGGTGTGACGGGCGTTTGTTCTGTAAATGAATGTATTCCAAGCCCTTTGGAGCGACGCTATTGTCACGATTTTAATAACCTATTCGGACTAATTAGGGCCTCCGCAGACTAGCTACTTTTAGCATCGGCGATCGGCGATTTTGATGCTGCGTCTCGCTCGTTCGCGCTCGAAGAAACGCGACCCAGCATCGATACGTCACAATATCGCCGGTCGCCGATGCTAAAAGTAGCTAGTCTGCGGAGGCCCTTAATTACGTTGCAATTATATTAGCGTACCCAATTTAACCTCTTCGATTATAGACTGGAATTTTATAGTGATTGCGCTGATTGAAATGCAATATTTTAACACAAAGTAATATTTCGACATAACATAACATTACGTCACGACTTTTATCCCCATTCGGGAGTAGTCAGAGGCTTGAGTGGCCATACACCACAACATTGTGGAGGTACTAAGCCAACTCAAAGCCCAAATTTCACGAGATAGTCAGAACCCAACGTGACAAGTGATGAACCTTGTCGCCGTGTATACAGGAACTGACTATTACCTAATCCCGAAAGAAGCTCTATTCAGACAGAGGCGGGATCAGTTATTATCGGGTACCGGTCTGCTAACAGGGGGCACACTGGGCCGCGCCGGGCTGGGTGGGTGTTGGGACTGGGTACAAGTCGACACCGCCGACCGGTGCCTGCATGACTATCAAATTCGAAGATACGAGTAACAAGAAAAATCACATTTGACTTAGGATCTCAGGACATCATAGAAAATTTTATTAATGGCTTAAACAATATTTTAAGTAAGTTTTCACAACATTATTAGGTAAGTAATACTTAAAAATAAATTACTTGTGGATCAAATCAGTTTCATTTTCCTGATCGACAATAGCTTTCAGTGTTTTCTTATTAACCACGACCCCTTCTTCATCCATCCACGTCGCTCCGTCTATCTCCTTCCATATCCCACTCCTCGGCGTTTCCTCTCCTTCCACTTCCTCTTCCGCCCAACTTACAGAGCCTCGTTTGACTTCGATTGCCACTAACTCCTGGTTCGTTACTTTAACTCGCACATCACGGGCTGCAGTTTGGTCATCAGTCAAATCTTCTATCTCTTTCTCTATTAGGAGAGTTCCAACCGTCGCTTCGCAGTCATCGCCAGAGTCTGTCTTGTCATCTCGGAGTCCGCGCAGGACTCTATCAGCTCTGGCCTTCCATCGGTCGAGGTTTTTTAAAGCCATGGTGAACATGGGCTTGGTGTTGGGCAGTATTCTGTACAACATGTCGTAGCACGGTATACATATTTGGCTAAGGAATCCGACCTGTAATTAGATGGAACAAGTTAATGCACAAGATGAAGTTACTGACAGCTTTTGGGTAGGCAGTTGGTTTAATTCTTTGACCTGGAAGGTTCAATTCCTCTGAATAATCACTTATGGCCAGCGATAGGTCAATATTCCCTCTACCTATCCTATTCCTCTTTTTTTATGTACAATAACCCGATATATTTTCGATAGTATGTGCTAGGTTTTCCATACGATATTTTTTTATTAAGTGGAATATTTAGTTCTCAATTTTAATGTCTCATAGTAAAGGACGGAAGGATGCACGGACTAGATGGTCTTATAAGGATTCCTCGTAGAGTAGAGACTACGGAACCTTAAATCTAATGTTGTCCATACAACAAATGTACTCCATTTTAAGTGAATAAATTTCATTTCATAGTGCTAGCTATTATTATTATCAGGAGCTTCAAATAGCAATGTCACTGCGTAGCAGTCGCCCTCCTCTCGAGCGGTTACCTGTAGATGGAGTTATTGAAAATACTGATGTGGTACAATACGAGCTAATATTTGTTTGGGTTATGAAAATAATTCTGTAAAAATCCTCTAAAAAGAAAAAAATAATATCTGAATATTTTCACCCAAGCGTCGTCGTTACGTCGGGGGACCGCTAAGTCCATTACGAGTAACCTGTAGATTATGACCATGACCGGCGTACTTAGCGGTCCCCCGACGTAACGACGACGCTTGGGTGAAAATATTCAGATATTATTTTTTTCTTTTTAGAGGATTTTTTTGTCGGGGGTTTTTTAAATTTTTAATTTAATTTTTATTTCATGCTTTTTAAACTTATACAATCACCGGTGTTCTAACTGCCCAGCTTGTATTAGCATGTGCTCGCCAAAACGCATCGTATGCGCCCAAACATAAGGTAGATGCCGAACACCGTTGAGGAGTTCTTCTGATGATGCCTGCGCATCAGGTCAAGGTTGTCATACTTTGTAATATCATTGACAAGTGACAGGATTTCAAATTTCGTATCGGTCAGACCTATGGAAGTTGTTTATATCTTTTCATCAACTAGAAAAGAGCTGATGGTCTTCAAACGGCTGAGCAGATTTTCTTGAAACATAGCTAAGAACACTCTCGATTAACCCACCTTTCAAACAAAAAAAACTAAATCCAAATCGGTCCATCCGTTCAGACGCTATGATGCCACAGACAGACACACAGATACACAGATACACAGATCCACAGATACACAGATACACAGATACACACGTCAAACTTATAACACCCCTCGTTTTTCGTCGGGGGTTAATTAGAAAAATAATGTTCAGTAATACAATTACAAGACCATGAATATTACATTCATTGATATTCTAAAACACTTGAACGTTTATAAAAGAAGGTAGGTACTTAGTATAGATTGCTGAGTTTTGCTGCTTTTAAATCTACTGCACCAAAAATGCAAAACTGCATCCAAATCGATTTGCAATCTATAGCTCGTCTGAATAAACACTAATCTACTCCTTTCAATTATATCAAGAGATAATTCACTCTAAAGGCAGTGAAAGAATGCAATGTCAAAATCTAAGCACACGACAGTCGCTAAGCCATTTTCAAATACCTACAAGCAGTTTGTATTTATACCTAGATGCAGGTGGTCGTACCTGGCTGGCGGGCTGCTCGCCGGGCCGCTCCCTGTCCATCATGGGTATGGGCTCCCTGCCGGCCTGCCGCTCCTTGTCGCCCTGCTCGTAGAACTCCTCGAAGATGACCTGCACGGTCTTGATCTGGATGTCCCACGGCTTGGCCGAGGCCGACAGGTCCGCGGCCGTCATCGATATAGCCATGGCGAGCTCCCTTCAAAACATCCCACTCGATTAGACTTGCTTCAGAGATTTTTGCTTGCTTGCTTTGCTCATGACAATTTCCAATAAATCAAACACAACGTCTAATAAATGTCTGATAGTATAAAATATATTATAGGCTCTGCCTCATTTCCAGCAAAAGATTTTATTTTCAAATTGATCATTATTTTATCAAATCTTGCATCAAGAGAATGTTGATAAATAAAGATATATTTATTTGCCTCCTGTTGAAATAAAGTTGATAAATCTCACACACGTGTTTTGGCAGGCGCATAACGGCACTACATTTTCCGGCCACAGAACTTTCATTGCGTTTCTCTGAATTTTGCGATTTAATTATTATTTTAATAAATGTATCGTTTGATCGGAAAGTATTTCTCTCAAGACCCCTTCGTTCTGTTAAATGTTCCTCTACAAATCGTGGCAACGTGGACCTCCACTACGGAACACATAATAATGTTATTTTTTTGGCATTTTGTATGTAATAATGGTAATAACAATGAATTTAGACATGCAGGTCGACGACAGTCGCAGTAAATATTGATCAGTGTGTCCGACCCCAAATATAGCGCTGGAAAGAGTCAAAGTTGCATGTTTTGTGTCGCCTGACTTCATCATACCTGTGGTTATTGACTGTCCAGCAGAACTGCTGCGTGCTGCCTTCGGATTGGAGGTCCCTCATTTTGTCCAGGTTGGGGAAGAAGGCGGCCAGGTCGGTCGCCAGGATGCAGTGTCTGATGCAGCTCAGGATCTCCTTGTAGTCCTCGCTGGAGATGTGTGAGAAGATGTTGTGACCGTCCTGGGGAGGACCAGCAACAGATCACGGTGTGAGGTAGATATTTATTTATTTCATAAAACATAGATATTATCGAGCCCCGAGTCGCCGCGCCCAAGCCATCAATTATGACGTTCAGACGTTATGACTGACAGCTTGAGCGCGCCGCTCGACTCTTGTAGACACAGCCATTCTCTAGTTATATGAAAATATGTTACCGCTTACAGAGGAATATATAAAACTAACTGTCTCGTACCCGTACGTACGATGAAGATGTAAACCACAATTCCGAACAGACGTAATTGGAAACGAACGTAGATAGATAGTGATGAACAGACCTGCTGCAATATGGTGACGGTGATGTTGAAGTGGTGGTGCTCGAGGGTGGAGGTAGTGTACATGGCGGCGAGGGGGGAGGCGATCTCGCTCATGTACTTGTTGGTGTAGCCGCGGTGATCCAGGTCGTGGCACAGGCACGCCACGAACAGCGCCAGCCGCTGGAATAAATAAATAAATATCGCCAACTTACACACCAACTGTATGGTCCCAATCTAAGCAACGCTTGTACTATGGGTACCATACAATGGACTGGGGGCGCAAGTGACACCCAGACCGGGGCAAATTACGAAAAGGCTGTTTCCGACATTTGCCTCTGGCGAGAATCAAACCCGCAACCACCCGATGCAGTGAGTTGAGCAGCCAACGTTCGAACCACTGCGCCAAGCGGTTGTCAAATCGTCGGTCATTCATCCGTCATCAATGTAATACTTCAGATTTCGTACTTTCTTTGCAGAAAACTAAATTAAACCTGGGCAAGGTATCAATTCAAAGGGGGATTTGGATGGGAATCGTACCCTATCATCAGGTCACCATTAGGTACATACAGGTTTTGAATTGTTTTGATAATAAAATTTTAACCCAGTTCCCAAACTGGGCTTTAATTTATTAATGTCGATTATGATAATATTCACTTTGTAAAAATGTTATTTACGAGAATTTTTGACTCGCCGTATTGCGGAAAGCAAACTCAAGTCCCGAATCGGTTTTCCAATTGAAATGTTGTAATATTAACGCAGCACGTTTAAAAAAATTATGAACATTTGAAACTATAATGACGTGTACTTATGAATTTACGTAACGAAAATTGACTCTTTACATAAATACTCACCATTTTGTAATTGTATCGCTTCCGATAGTCGCCCTTCAGTATGACATACATCGCGTGCGCCACAGACCAGCCGTGATCGAAGTTGTGGTACGGTACAGTTCTGTAATTCTTCTTGACTGTTAGTACAAATCTCGTTAACGTCATGATATCAAACCTAGACAAATCAAAGAGGTCCTTGAACATGGAGATCACGCATTTACACTTCTGGAACTCATCCAACTTGAATGGGTCCAAATAGAAGTCGTTTAAGTCAATCGAAATGGGGTCTATGTCGCTTAACATTTTCTGGACGTCAGTTTCTCTGCAAGTGTTGTGATAACTCAAGACTTCCAATGCCACCCTGTACTTCTGTTCCTTCCTCATGATCCTGTCGTAGAGCCGCGCGTGGTGCAGAGCCAGTCCGAAGAAGGTGGAGAAGATTTCAAAGGCGGCTTCGTCCTCGTGCCCGAAGTTGTCGTCGTTGCGCTTGTTCACCATCTGGACCACGCCTATGATCCTGCCTTCCACTTTTATAGGCATACAAAGGATGCTGACAGTTTTGTAGCCGGTCGCTTCGTCCACTTCCCTGGAAAATGTTATTCATATAAAGATAATTTCAACTTGAACCGGTCACTCGTAAAGATTAATTTCCATCGTACCTATTAAACCTATAATCGGAGTAGGCGTCAGGTATGTTCATGGTCTCCCCCGAGAGCGCCACGTGGCCGGCGATGCCGCGGTTGATGGGCATCCGGATCTCCTTCTTCTCCATGTCCCTGTCGTGGCCGGGCTCGAACTTGAGGTCGAACACTGTGGAGACCAGCTCGAAGTTCCTGTAGTCCACCAGGAAGAGCGAGGCTCGGTCGGCGTTCACGAGACGTTGGGCGAACTCCAAAATCCGTTTGATTAGCTGGTCGAGGGAGACCATTTCTTCGAATATTGCTCTGAAATCAATAAAAATGTACTTCCGGATATTGTGATATTATAACAGTGGGTATATACAGACATATTGCGATCCAGGCAGAATTATGGAAGCACCGCTAGTCGCCCACGAGGTCGTCGCTTTGGTTTCGGTCTTGGGCTGGGCACTTGCGGATAAAAATTACAAACTTCCCCTTGGAAACCAACAACGTATAACTTACTGACTTACTGGGTTCACCCGTCTACACGAACCCAGTGACCGGACCCAGTGAATCTGAATTTCGGCGCCATTAACTGGCATCATATAAACCGCACATACATGCATAGGTAAAGGTAAGATGCGTCTATACGTAACTCGTAGTCCACTGCTACGGGATGAAGATGTGATGATTTATTTACACGAGTGGCTATCTACTAACACTCACTTGACAACGTCCAGCAAGAAATCCGACATATTTCTCTCGCGCTTCTTATCCAGATACAAGTTGCAGTAGTGCAGCGCCAGACTGCCGAGCACCAGGAAGTCGGAGCTGACCTGCTCGTCGCGGTCGCGGAACCGCTCCTTGGCCCTCCACATCTCGATGACGTAGGTGGTCTTACAGGCTTTAGTGAGAATAGGCTGATACATCACGTGATGGGCCTCCTTCTGGGGAGAGTTTGTTGCATGGTTAGACGCCGCCGAGATCTTGCTCGACGGTAAGTATTATGTTTGTGAGTCGAGAACGATGTGGTCGAGATTTCTGCATTTCCAGTGTAACCTTTATAGAATAGTGTTACTTATGTAACAGTGACTATAACATAACATAATTATAATAAGCTGAGTGCTAATAGCGATTCTACCCTGAACAATTTGAACTTGTAAAAAACCGTATGAAACGTCCGAAACTCTTCGAGATCGAACTCAGACAGTCGGGTGGCGCAGGCGCACAAACAGTGTTTCTGTTTTACTTTTTACAATTAGCGGAATAAACTCGAAATATAACTACGTCCCAGCGGGGCCCAGCCCGGCATCCGGGCGGGACCCGAGTCAGCAAGTGTGTAAGTAATAACTTAATGCATTCTCTTTGGAACTATTGTTTAAATATTAAATTAAATAAACGAGCATCTTTTGTGTTTTATCAATATTTTATTAATTCGTTTCTTCGTGTAGCTAACTCTACTTCTAAAATTACTCGTAAAATTTTAAATTTCGGTGCAAGCGCATACCGACCGTGTGAGTACCGTGGTGAGTAGTACTCACAACGTTCTTAATCCTCGAGGGCCTGAGCAGGCAGGCGGGCATCTCCGGGAAGCGCAGCGGGTCATCGGCCCGGGCCAGCCGCCGGCAGCCGCCGCCCCGGGCCACCTCCAGCACCAGCGCCGCCCGCCCCGGCTCCGCGCGCCGCAACCTCTTAGATGGTGCTTCTTGAGATGACGTCTGGGTAATGCACAACGAACACTCACAATATTTTGACGCCTGTAAGCCAGGATCTACAGGGGTTTTCAGTGAAGACATCTAGATTCGATGAAAGAAGAGTATTGACAAACTATTTTTTAAGTGTTGTATATAATTACAACAAGCTAAACGACATCGCGGCAGTCCCGGAAGGAGATGGCAGGATGAGTTACATTCTATATATGAAGGATTTGCCCATTGTAGCTATAAATAGGGAGGAGTTGAGAAAGAAAGGGGAGACCTTTGCCTAGCGGTAGGATGGGTTAAAAAAGGTAGTGATTGCAAGTGTTCATTATCATTTATACCTTGGCCGATCGCTCCTCGGACGATACAAGCGAAGCGACTGACCTGATCGGACTCCATGACGAAGTACTGCACGAAGCTGGGATGGTCAGGGTACAACTTGTAGACCCTGTAGGCGTCGACCCCCACTGACGTCACGATGTACCGGGCCAGCTCCAATAACACCGCGTGCTCGCTGGGGTCCTCCTTCAGCACTTTGAGGAGATCCTATCAGATTAATAATTTCGTGTTAAAAGGTATCGACCTGAGGTCTAGTTATTGAGGTCATATGAATTTATAATAACATGCTGATAGCTCTGATATCACCCTAGTCAGACCCGCGCGGCTAGCGCTAGCAGTGCTAGGAAGACAAAGGTAAGCACGTCTGCTGGGACTCACCGTAAATACCTGCTTTTTACAAATGTTGTCTCTCTGCCTACAAGGCACCAGCTGCTGTTCGCTTGATAACACTGATGGTTTTTTCTGAAACAGTAACTCTTTGTAGGTACATTATGAGAAAGCTGGAATGCGATTACATCTTTAAGGAAATAGATATTCAAGTCTGTCTTGAATGAATACTCACGTCATTTCTTTTCATCTTCGCAAAGAGCCATTTTTCTAAAACTTCCTCGGGCACGCGCTCCGCGACATAAGACTCCAGAAAGCCCTTATTATTCTCTAAGTATTCCAAGACTTCTTGCTCTTCTGCATCTGAAATAATGTTTTTTTTTATTCTCGTTTATTATTCTTACTAAAGAAAAAATCGTTCGCCGGTGACTTACCTTTAAAAGAAGTCATTGATCGAGCCTTTCCTCGTCTGGGTATCTTGCCTAAAATAAAATAGTACATTAAACAAGTCTTGTCACTTAATTCCCTATCCGCGGCTTTATTGCTAGGGTTTAAATTCGTGGGCTTTGAGTTGGTTAATACCTCAACAATGTGGTGGTGTATGGCCACTCAAGCCTCTGACTACCCCCGAACGGGGATAAAAGTCCTGACGTTACATTAAATTCATGCATCAATCCTCATTTAAAAATAACTGTGTTTAAATTTGTACGATCAGGATTTTAGGGTCGATAAATTATTCATCAGGACATGATTAGACGACCGCTCGGTAACTCGGCCAGCTCGAGTCACTGCACCGGGTGGTTGATAGTTCGGATCAGGTGTTACTGGATCGCCCCGAGTCCCTTGTATTGTATGTATGATAGGTACCCATTATAATACAAACTGCCAGTGTTTGTCTGGAGATATTTTTTATGAAGTATGTAACTATGTAATAAGTCCTCGAACGGGAGAGGTACAATTATCAGACTGACCGTTGTATTGCGTGTAAGCGTTGTTGCCGGTCCTCACTGCAGACCAGTCCAGGTAGATGGAGGGCCGCGCCCGCGCCGTGCAGCCGCCGTGGAAGCGGGACCGGGGCCCTTCCCCGGGCTGCGGGGACGCGAGCGCGTGGGCGAGGGCGGGGGCGCGCCGCCCTACACACCAATAACAAACATGAGGAGCAGTTACCGCTTACAATTAGGATGTTATTCACACTCACTTAATCTAAAAGAAGTCAGCCCCGGATCTAAAGGGGGGGGGCATACCGGGGCAAAACCGGGGCTCCGGCCCCGAGCGGCAGTTTCAGGGGCACCAAAATTTATTATATAGTATACACACACACATACGTCACGACTATTATCCCCATTCGGGGGTAGACAGAGGCTTGAGTGGCCATACACCACCACATTTTGCAGGTCAAAGCCCACGTTTCACCAGATAGTCAGAACCCAACGTGACAGGTGGTGAACCTTGTCGCCGAGTATACAGGAACTGACTATTACCTAATCCCGAGGGATAGGTAGGTTTCCTCACGATGTTTTCCCTCACCGTCAGCGAACTGTAAATTATGCACATACTAGATGAAAATTCATCCATTGGTGCATGCCCCACCGGGTATCGAACCTGGGACCTTTCGATTGCTAGCCCAACCTGTTCACCCCTAGGCTACAGTCGCTTTTTTTTATTATATAGTATGAGAAAAAATAAAAAACTTGTTCCACAAAACGCCAGTTTGTGCGGTTTTTAAGTAATTTATCTAGAGAGAGGGGCACGGCGGCGGCGGCGCCACTATCAAGTTTCTGCGCCGCGCGCCCCGGCTCGAAAACATCGTTATATAATTATTTGTGAGTATTTTATCTCAAACGCTGGAGAGAGGGCCGCCACTATCAAGTTTCTGCCCCGGTTCGGAATAATCGTAGATCCGGGGTTGAAAGAAGTTATTCTTTGAACGCTTGTACATCTTTAGATCGAGAATGGCAGGCAGGTGTAAATGTGTACTTGTAATGTGTGTGCCTAGTAAAGTAGTGTTAATAATAAATAAACGGAAAATCAATGTTGGCAAACCAAAGCAACTCTTTTCAGGGTTCGTCTTTTTGTTTTAATGTAAAGTGGGAGTAGGCATGCACAGCACAGCTTTCTTAAAATATACCTAAATATGAGTGAATTAGTTTGAATGTATCAAACTATTTCACTCACAGATCTTGCCGACTCTTCTCAATGGAAGCAACATTACGACCCGGTGGTAACGCTAAAATGTTTATGTTAATAACGATTCATGAATGCTACGCCCAGCTTATATGAATTTTAAACAATGGTTTTGAGTCGTTGACGTATAAAGTTTCATTAGGTATACTTCTAGAATTTTGTTTCACTTTGGTGTGAAAATTTAGTACGATAGGTACTCGTTTCCGTAAATATTTCACCAGAGCCTGTCCCTGCCGCGTCTCCATTTCCGATGGGCGGCAGCAGCCGCGGCGGCGCGTGCGCGGACGGCGCGGGAGGCGCGGGCGGCGGCGAGCGCGCGTCCACCGTCCTCGGGACGACTGCGCGCGCGCCGCCCGCCTGGAATACAAATACCGGTTATTACACGTGATTATGGCTAGGTACAGTTCATTAATCACTCCTAATTAGGTGGACCGAACGTTAACGTGACGAACTCAAAAGAACTCGTCTAAACGATATCCCATAAACCCGACACATTCTCAAAATGTTGACGTAATTAACTCTATTTCCATGCATTCATGGCGAAATTGGGCAGTCCATCAAGTTGGTGGTCTGTGTGCACGTACCCACCAAAGACAACAAACAGTTTGCGCAGGTGAGGTAGGTGTTTCTCTTTGTTACTAGCGACGCGACGCAATACAATATCATACTCGTCCAATATGGCTGCCAATTTAATCCGACTAATCTATCTATACACTATGGGGCTATTAATTGGACAAAGTAATCAAGCGATGGCGCGGCGCGCGGCGAGGATGCCCAGTCGGTCCATTTCGAAAACATCGGTCAAGGGGAGTCGGACTCGTGCGACGAGGGTTCCATACCTGCCACGTGGTGTTATTTAAATCGACTAAACCGACCGAGTTTCTAACTACAATTCAATGTAATTGTTACAAAAAATCAAAAAGTATAATTTTGTTGTAGCTATTCCACAAGTTATGCCTTATGCTGGTAATATCAGATTTCATATTCTATCATCCCAGATGAGACGGGGATTGCAGACAGACAAACGCAATTGTGATCTTATAAGAGTTCCATGTTTTTCTTTTTGAGGTACGAAACCCTAAAAAGTGCTGGTTCACATGTTTTATGAAGGGGTTGCCATCCCTACTAACTAAGGTATTTAAGTATTAGCACCGAATACTTAAAATATAAAGTTGACTATTATAATTATCATATTTTTATGGTATTAACCTGTATGAAATCGCAACAAAATTATTGATAAATAAATATCGCCAGCCAACACACAGCAAACGCATTCCAAAATAACCATCTCGAGCGATCCCAGTAACACCCAGCCGGGGGGAACATTCTGAAAATTTATTTCACGGAATCGAACCAGCAACCACCCGGTGCAGTGAGCCGAGCGGCCTTTGGTAAGCAAACCACCTGACTGAGCGTTCTTCAAAAAATGTAAATTATCAAATAACTATGTATAAGATCGTGCGTGTAGGCACATGCGGCCCGATACGTCGGTCGAGTCACATGAAGCCATGTTGGGCCACATCGGGCCCACCACACCACCCGACTTTCGGGCGCGGCACCTACCTTACCACGTCCTCCCTCTGCACTCCTACTGGTGCCATCATTAGTGACGTCACCCATAACGCACCAACAAATAAATAAATAAGTAATAAATAAACCGACCACTCGGTATGTGTCCAGCGCGCAGGACACTGCCCACCTGACTGCCCAAACAATGGTCGGTGGCAATTACTGCGTAGTTGGCCTCCTGTACATTCGGACATTGCGTTTTATTTCTAGATAGAAATTGGTCTACAAACTTCCATAGATCCATATATTTAAATAATATAAGTACCTTTCCATATAGGTACTAGTGTAGTACCTAGTAATGTCTTTATTTTAATACGACGGTCACAGTCCCGGATGGGCCGCTCCTGGTTGGTGGAACTGTTTTCGTAGAATTTGTTGTGAGCTTTGTGGCCAATGAGTCTTTGTTTAAGGCCCAGTCTGCCTCGCATAAGTGGGGGAGACTCAATCATGAGATAATCAAACGGCTTTTACGTAATTTGCCCTAGTCTGGGTGTCACTGGGATCGCCCCCACTCCATTGTACGGTAGCCAATCATTTCTTAGTTTGGGACCATACATCTGGTGTTTAAGTCTGGCGATTACTTATTAATTTCATCTTCCTTAACTTTTCCATTCGATGATTTGCGCGTGCCAACCGGAGTTCCAACCTGCACCCTCTAGTTTTCAAGACATTTGCGAATGGGTATTACTAAAATTAGTGTTTTCGTAAATAGCGTGTATTCGTTCCGTCCCTACAACGTACGCGTTATAATCAACACGAACCGATATGATAACACCAATAACAATTAACCAAGCGTAGCTCTAACCCTATCAACAATAGATTAATTGGCATTAGCTTTTTAACCTTAAATTCGACCTTTAAAGGCTAAATTCCATTACACTCGACCCAAGGTTGACCCATTGTTGAATAGCCGTTCCATAGTAGCGATGGGTTAGCTCCTTCTGTGGGAGACATTAGTTTGTGCCGAGTGACGTCATCTCCAAGCTTTCTTCATTCATTTAGGTATATCAATTTATTCAGCCCAACGTTAGAGTCCGATTAAAATGTCATATCACCCAATGATAACAAACACCATCGATTGATAGCGTAGGTATTCTGTTATCAAAAACAATGGCTGATAATACAATATTATGGAGTTCATAGAATTTACAGATTTTATTCATTTCAGGTAAACAAAGTGAAATAAACCCCATTTCGTCAAGTGGTTCAAAAATGTTTAGTTCAATACTTACTGATAAGTAATTGTTTGTAACAAGCGAAGCATTCTGTTGATCTGACCATAATCTTCTCCTCAAGTATAAAGCTACTGATGCTGTACCTCAGGCCAAGAGTGCCAGCTGTAAGAAAATAATAGGCAGTGGCTGTTTCTCATTGTATTGGGTTTTATAAGACTGCGGGGTGCCACCCAAGTAACACTACTGCAAAATAAACTTTCCAAACGGCATTCGTACGTATTGCCGCCATAAGAAGAAGTTTAAGGTCCCATTACGGCAAAAATTTAACGTGCCAAGTGTGTGCGGGCCCCACAGAGTAAAGACTAAAGAAAGAGGTGCCCTTATTAGATATATGTATGAAAAAAAACGTGGTCATTGTTATTTCATTTTCATTGTTCTATCTACCGGTAAATAGTTGAACTACTCGCTTCGTTTTATGTCGATGTTAGTACTAGGCCGACCACTCGGCCGAGTTGATTAGGGCCAGTCCCCTTAGTAATTGGACCATGGTGCGGGCGCACAATGTAGAGTTCCGTAGCCAATTATTTTAACAACAAAAACTTATTTTCATCTCGCTAGGATTTATGAGCGGTCATAAAAATTACAACCTAAACGACATAAGTAGCTACTTTCTAGGGTTGTTCTGGGATTACTGGGTGCTTTTAAAGAAAATTACCTTAACCTAAACAACCTAGGTGAACCTAAAACAATCTAAGTGAGTTTATTTTGACCGGCTAGGATTTAAGTCTAGTTATAAAAAATACCCTTATAACTACACTACCCTGGATTTACTGTCTAGCTAGAATGTAGGTACTTACACATTGATTAAACCTTCACAGGTTAAAATCTCGTACCGTACCGTGCCTCAAAAACAGTAATATTAGAACATTTTATATTTTTGGAATTGATCGAGATCTACTATGAAGATATCTCTGAACAAAATTTCATAAAGTTACGTTAGTCAAAGTTAGTCAAAAACCGCAGAAGCTTAGGCACTTTGACCGTATGTGACTGACGACGGACGGACTGGATGATCTTGTAAAGATTCTCCATAGGGACTACGGAACCCTCTAATGGAATCAATAAAACCTCAACCACACAATCTATAGGAATAAATGTCACACCAACATGAACGTAATAACATAAAAATTCCTTGCACACCAAACAACAACAAAATCATCTGTCATCATCATGGACCAATTACTAAGGGGACTGGCCCTAAGCAACTCGGCCGTGTGGTCGGCCTAGTACTAACATCGACATATACCGAAGCGAGTAGTTCAACTATTTACCGGTAGATAGAACAATGAAAATGAAAAAACAATGACCACGTTTTTTTTTCATACATATATCTAATAAGGGCACCTCTTTCTTTAGTCTTTACTCTGTGGTCATCATCAATGATCCAATCAAAGTCATTTGTATTATCTGTGATCCCTGTCATTCTGTGAATACAGCACAGAGTACTTTTTATACTGAATACATTCCGTGAACCTATACAAAAATACAAAGTGCTATGAGCAAAATAGAAAACAATTTTTTTCAGTGTCTGTGAAATCACCGCGCAGGCCAAAATTACACGCAAATCACCACCATGACATACAAAATATGGTCGGCTATCAAAAAAATGACTCCATGACTCCCAACCAGAAGCTGATAGCCGGATGCGTATCGGGCGCCACGACCAGGTTCATCACGCAGCCGCTGGACGTGGTCAAGCTGCGAACGCAGCTGCAGAAGAAGAGTACGCCCCGCCCCACGGGCCGCTACTTCAAGGTCACCAGGAGGATATACTCCGAGGAGGGGATCACTGCCTTCTGGCTCGGACATAATCTGGGACAGGTATCCTATACGTTCCGCTGTTCTCAGAGCCAGCTGATATCATTTCTTATAGATGCAATAAGTAAGCTGACGCTAGATCTCTGTGAAAGCGATATACTTTTTATTTTATTTTGACGGGCCCGTTGGCGTTGTTGGCGTGATGGCGCCTTTCACGCTGCAGGTCGTAGGTTCGATTCCTACCCGGGACATGCATGTGTGTGCATGAACATGTCGGTATGTCCCGAGTCTGGGTGTATATGTATATTAAGTATGTATTTACAAATAAAAATGTAGTATATGTAGTAATATCTGTTATCTGGTTTTCATAGTACAAGCTCTGCTTAGTTTGGGATCAGGTAGCCGTGTGTAAAAAATGTCCCAGGATATTATTATTTCATGAAGGCATATCTTCGGCCGGCGCTGAGCTAAGGTCACATTCCACATTCCACTGTCTGAACAAAAGAATACTAGGCACAATTTGCGAGGTTATAGGATTTACATTTTCCTAGCAGTAACAAATCCCAGTTTCACTGGACTACCGTGCTCTCTTTCAGATACACTCGATCACGGCAGTGAGCTGTCAGTTTTACGTTTACGAGCTAGCGACGCGATTCGTGGCTACACATGAATTGGACACAAACATTTGCAAGTTAGTATAGTAAAATTATTACAATCGCTGCGTGGGTCACTGCTGCGAGCCGAGGGCGGCCGGTTGTCATATCCATAGGTTTGATTGGATTTGAGTTAGAAAAAGCGCCAGTAGTAGTTGCCTGCACTATCAAAATGTCCCAGATCATCGTCCCTTATGCCGAGGTGGAAAGTAGGCTTCGTTTGCAATATCTCAGTTTATATGTTTTAGACCCGTCGTGACGTACGCGTGTGGGTTTGTGTCCGGCTGCAGCACCGCGACCGTCGTGATACCCCTGGAGGTGATCAGGGTGCGGCAGATGCTGGTCAAGGACCAGTACAAGGGGCTTCTCAACGGGGCCAGGGAGGTGTATAATCGTGGCGGGATCTTCGCCTTTTACGAAGGGCTTAACGCCTCATTGCTACAGGTTGTTTATGAATACATATTTTGGACATTACTATTCTCAACTGTAGTAGACGTCATTTGAATAGTTATCACAACACTGATTGATACCTGAGTAGTGTTAGCTGTATATCGTTTGAGTTTGGGCCAAGCGTATCGTCCTGTAGCCCGATTCACGTAACCAAAATCGTAACGATGTCTCAGCGATATAGTCGTTGATAGCCTTTTCGTAATACGAAAATGCTATCAACAACTATATCGCTGAGACATCGCTACGATTTTGGTTACGTGAATCGGGCTACTGGTATTATACCAATGAGAAGACGGTGCGTCCAGAATTAACATCAACCATAAAGATGAGTAATTTAAATTTCTTACTGGATTAGGGTGCTTTTCACTCATTCCTGTTGTCGGGTTCTGGTGAAGGTTAATGAGACCTTTGTTAATAACTCAATATTAAAAAAAATACTGTACCTATAGTTTAGGTGATTGCTAAGTGTATATCGACAGGCGTATCGTTCCTTATTCGCATGCCGACTACAAGACAAGAATCGATCATTGAAAAAGCCCGACGCCGACGTCCAACCTCCCCAAAGTTCCGTCGATGCTACGGTTCGACCGTTTCCAGATGGGGCCGGCCGTGGGGCTGACCTTCTCCGTGTTCAGCATAGTGCAGCCCCTCATCCTGAACAGGTTCAAAGAGTGCGGCAAGGAGTGCCACCACGCGCCCGGCAACGACCACGAGCCCTTCCACCTGCTCATAGCCACCACGGTCGCGGGCTGGAGCGCCGGCCTCGTCTCCAAGACCTTGACCTACCCCTTCGATCTGGCTAAACGGAGGATGCAAATTATGGTAGGTATTCTTATGACTATTTTATTAAGAGGAAGGTAGCTATTCTCAAAAAACTCCCGGTTTAAGTGTTGCCAACGGAGTGTCAGCAGAGGGAGGATGTAATGAGCAAAATCCACGATAAACTTACACACAGGCCTGATGTTTATAGTAACTTACAATCTATTTACAACCGTATTACAAAACGCTTATATTTTAAAAAATAAATGGTTTCAAATATCATACTTGTCTCTAAAATATGGGGATGGGTAGAGGAGACCAGAGTTAACTTTAACACCCTCATCTCATGAAAATAAAGTTGTACTCTTATAGTGCAAGCACTCAGTCAAATATTCCGATCATGAACTCACAACTTCCTGCTTGTCTGTCACCACATTTATCTTGCAGTCTCACAAAACTGATGGTAAATTCGACGTGCCCAGCATGTCCAGGAACCTGGCGGCCTGCCACAGCCTCACCGAGTGCATCATCAAGACGTACAATGACGAGGGCTTCAGGGGCCTGTTCCGCGGGTGGAAGGTCACGATCTACAAGGCGCAGCTCACCAGCGTCGTGGCCTTCACCACCTACGAGCTCGTGTGTTATTTCTTGAGGGAGATAGAACAATAGGGACACATTGTTGCGCTATTAGTAAGATATCACAAATCGGCTCAGCCCCTGTCGGGCGCGTGTAACGACAGGACCATAATATTAGTTAGGTATGATTTTATTATTATTACATTTTGCTAGTTCTACAGAATGTTAATTAATGTATTATAATGCATGCGATCAGAAGTGAAATTCTAATTCTAACTAAGAACATTTATTTATTTGTAACCTAAAATTACACAAAAACAAAGAAAATAAAAACAGAATTCATAATACAACTTTCGGGACATAGCACCGTGAGCCCGCACGCCACGAGGGCCGCAGCCGCACACCGCGAGGTCCGACCCTGCACGCCACGAGGGCCGCCCAAGGATCGAAGTATCCACACAGCGATCAAAATTACCTGTATCACACATCTCTGTCTTTCTTTTTTCCAAACAAAATTCAATCACAACTTCCGCTTAGAATGACGATACGTCGACATCCATGCTTCCCACAACGTTAATTACAAATCGTAATACACATGTTTAAGTCATATAGGTATCGTACTGTTGTATCGTCGCATCTTGTAGGGTAGCTATCCCGCAGTTTAGCCGCCAGCACGAGCGTCCCGTCCGGAGTCTGTCCTCTACACGAAGTATTCACTCCGTCGAGATACCCCGCTGTTCAACTCTACACTAGTCAGACACCGCAGTCCGTCAGCTTGCCCGAGGCCTGTGGAAACATTTTGACGATCCCTGTGTGTTCGTTAACATTAAACACTCGCCGACAGCCATGGTTCCGATTTACATTCTTGACCTGTTAGCTCCTGTTGTCTCCTATTGGCTACTGTTTATCGACACGAGTCCTACGTAACTGTCTCCCTTTGTGCTGGGAACTTTCTCTGGCTGGCATCACATATCATCTCATCGTGATCGAATGACTCGATCTGTGGCATCGGTTCAAAGTATCGTGTTACTTCCTTTGGATCGTTAATATTCCGGACCAGGCGTTTTCCTTGGCATTTGCCTACAACTAATTTTGTTTTCGTAAATGTTGTCGCAAATTTTGTTTAAACAAATGAAATTTCAATATTTCCTGCTGCTATTACGCAACTTTTTCAATGTTTTAATTGGTGTCGTTCATTCGGTGTTGCTTTGTTGATTGAAATCGGGAAGAATGAAGTCCAGTCTTGTCCCTATTTCAACGAACGAATTGGACGAGCCATTGAACTAAACCAATTGGAACATAGTCGAAAAAGTTACGTAAGAGGCCTACTGACAGCGCTTTTAAAGGCTCTCATCCCCACCCTTCGCTAACGATTTCACACCTTACAGTATTATAATTTCGCAGAATTAAGTAAACTTCAATGGAACAAAAGTTAGAAGTAATTAGGTACTTTTCTACCGAACATACTTTCGCCAGACTACAAGCCACCGACCGTCCCGCGCCGGCGCCGGCGCCGAGCGTGCCTTCCTCAGCTACAAGTTATCTATTTCGCGTACCCATCTGTCGTCGTCGTTGCAGTAATTTGTTAAGATTTGTTCACTGCTATTTATTTATTTTAATTAAATGTGGGATGTAATTTCAAAATGCCTTTATTTTTTACCGGCAATATAAGTTATAATATACGAGTATAACCTACATCCTCTCTCGTAAGGCTGCTGTTGAATGAAGACAATACTTACCAATGTTGCTGCGGTCAAATCCCGACTCAACTAAATGTGTCCCATCTATCTAAAAGTATTTGTGTTGCTCGTAGGTGTAAATTGCGACCGGGAGAAGGATGGCAATACAGTTGGTTAGCCATATTCAGTTACAACTAGCCCGATTACATATAATTAGGCTTAGAATTTAGTTCTGGTTCCATCAGAGACTTTAAGTAAGCGAATATTTGAAAGTCCCACGAGTTGCCGATTAGATAATGGTTCGCAGGGACTACTCGAAATACGAGCTTTCAGACAACACGCTACACGTGAAGGAATAAGATTAGTTAGGTATTTACATCTACGTATTAGCATACCTACTAATACAATTTATTTACTTAATTGGATATTCATTACTCATTGTTATCGTGACTTCTGTGATACGAGTGTCAATACTGAAATAACAACAACAAATAGTACTATACTTACACACCTTTATTTTCTTTGGTTCTTATTTTAACAGGTTTTATAACTATGGTAACATGTACAGTAGGTTCACCCGTAGATTCGCATTATTTGCATCTTGCACTGCCACAAGACTTTTGAGTTCTCCATTTACTTATCATTAGATACACGAAAAACACAAAGTAACAAAATATCTATACTTACAATAGGTACTTTGCATTACTCGTCTACTTATAACGGAACAGCTACCTACTTTCAAAAACAATAATTATCTTCTTGAGTAGATTATAATAAAATCTGCCCCTCCTAGCCAAGTGGCTTCATCAACAATCGTTTCTACAAATCGCTACACTTAATGTATGAAAATGACAGTACAAGTCGATAAGTAGGTAGATCACGTGACTTATGCCATTTTCATACATGTAGCGTAGCGATTTGTAGAAACGCTTCTAGACAAAGCCACTTGGCTAGGGGTCTGGTAATCTTTAAAGTAATCTTGTAATCAGCAAATCGGCAAGTGCAATCCAGCGATGTTGGGAGCTCCCGACTCTACTCTCATGTAACTTACACTAAAACTGTGGAACAGAGAATCATTCATTAGGTAGGTATACAGAAAAATCAATAATTAATTAGGTAAGTATAAAATATACACAGAAAGAGAAAGAAAATAATGTTCCTATGAAAAGAGACGTCAAGAGAGATTGGTTTGGCGCTATACAATCGATAAGCATTGCCAGACCAATCACTGGCTGTAAGGAAACATTCCCCAGAAAGAAGACAGGTGATACGTGCAAAAAGACGCATTAATTTTTTGCATTCTTCATGCAACACCAGCTTTGGGCAGGTTAATAACCCTATAATAATAATAATTTAGCCATTTTAACGGCCCACTGCTGGGCACCGGCCTCCCCTCAATGCGAGGGGGATTCAGGCCATAATTTAATAACACTATATTGCAAAAAACACATTTCCTTTTTTTATCCGCGCATCCAGTGTAGTAGGGTAATGCCAAAACGGCGTTTAAAGCAAAAATAGTTATTGGTATTCAATTGTCTTTAGATAATATTCTAATAGAGTTTCCTTAAAACCCAGTATAAGTCACGGATGGTGAGATCATTACAGCATGCTGGTCCTAGCCCGTCTTGATAGGGTTTAGAATAGCTTGAATAGATACAAACCTAAAGTGCGTGATGCTGTCGTGGGGATCAGTTCCAGCCGTGCGCGGGCGCCTCGCTCTCCCAGCCGTGGCTCTCCTCGTGGTGCACGGGCAAGTACACCTTCTTCTCCACCTCGACGTGCTTGATGACGGGCACGGGCACGTGCACGGGCACGTGCACCGGCACGTGCTTGATGATGGGCACCTCCTTGATGACCTGCACCTCTTTCACCACGGGCACGTGCACCGGCACGTGCACCTTGGACACGTGGTGGTGGTGGATCGTGTGGATCTTGTACGGCACGTGGATGGTCACGTGCTTGCTGCGGAGGATATAGTATTTAGTTACTGGTCAGGGTGAGAATGTCAAAAATCGGTCTGGAAATACTAGTATTTGTTGTAACGGAAGTACTCTGGGATCCTAACCAATTATTATTTTCAATTAACAATTTTTGGGCAGCTAGGCTGGTAGCATTGAACACCCGTTTAAAACACAGATGTAAATACGATTTGGAGAGACAGAAACTTGTATTTGGAGTGTTAGCGACCGCGACAATGTGATGACAACATACATTTTACTGCCGTGTTTAAATATCCGCTATAGTACATATCATCGTACCTACTGATGGCCTAATTATCGCACCTACGCCCCCAAAACACAGTCTGACAACGCCACCAGATGAATAATAGCTATTGTCAATTGTCCTTCTGATCTGGAGCAAATACGTCATCATAAAATACATGTCACTCTATGCAGTATCGTGAGGGCCCACAGTCACATGCTTGTACTAGCAGCTGACTACCCACTCTACCTGCTCATCAATGCAGCTAGTCACTCACGCTCACGTAATCGAAATCATCCATTTCCCCGACATTACCCGCGCTCGTGGGGAAAGCTCGTGATTTGTACCCGCTGCACGCGCACACACGCGTGGGAATAAGCGGTCAAGTAAGACACATCAGCAGCAAGTAGGTGTTCAGTCTCTAATATTCTCTTCTTTAATGTCCCCATTCCTACGAATTCTATCCTATACTAATTATAAATGCAAAAGTATGTGTGTGTGTTTGTGTGAATGTTTGTTACCACGTATGTTTGTTACCACAAGATTACCGATTTTAATGAAATTTGAAACGTAGATAGTATAGTATAACGTATCATCCATCCATTAATAACTAAATCGACTGACAGTCGGATCAGTGCATGTGCTACCTGATACACGGACACGGCTGCTCTTTATTACGCCAATGTGGGTTACATACATTGCGATAACGCAGCATTCGAGACGGACAGTTACGCAACTTTACGCAAGGACGTGCGTAATTCCAAATTGTTAAAATAATTACGATAACGACTCGTAGTCGCCGCGGTGCGGTGCGGTGGTCAGCCGCCCAGCCGGGCCGCGCGGAGCTCATGGAACATATAATATTTTTTTAAAACAAAAACTTACTTCAATAAACCCTGGAGCACTAAAAAGCCAGAAATAATATTTCTGTTCCCACCTCTGTACCATTTTCAGAAAAATCAGGCGTGATGGTGTGATTCCGAGTATTTGGGGTCGGTACCAATCTATCTTCTTACTTTTGGTAGGTAGACTTGGCATATAAAATTCCAGGGTTTTTCGTGCTCCAGGGTTTTTTGAAGTCGGTTCTTTTTGGTCGGTTTTTTTTGTAAAATCAAATTTTATTCACGATTTTAGTTGAGCCAAACAAACTTTATATTTCACCCCCCATTTACCCCTTTGGGGGTGACTTTTCCGAGATTACAAAACACAAGTTTATTTATTATACATAAGTATAAAGTATGCATACTGAGTTTCAAGTCAATCGGGCATAAACATTTGAATTGAGAACCTCCTCCTTTTTGTAGTCGGTTAAAAATAAGAGATTATGAGGCACTAATTTAAACTTAACTCTATTAATTAATACGCCCAACCGTAATTCGTTAAAACTTAGCAAGTATAAGAAAAATAAAAAAATGCTCTAATCTAAATCGCTATGATCTAAATCAGTTCTGATTAACACACAATTAGGAACCGTAATTGTGTGTTAATCAGAACTGAACCACTCGTTTACGTAATTTGAACGAAACGAACTAAACATTATGCGGATGAAGCGACGTAGCGATAGTCTATCGGGTCGTATAATTACGACTGAATGTGCTCCGTCAGTGAATACAGCATTGAAATCGATTTGATAAAAAACATTTGGACATAAACGCACACCAGACAGATGGTACGTTTTGAAGAAACAAACACAAAATGAAAGTAGTTTTAAGTAGATGATTCAATACTGCATGATTATAAGCGACATACCGGTCAGCTCGGCACTGTAATCATTATGTAAGCCGCGTGGGCGTGGACAACGTGGACAACGTGGACATAATACCAGGGGGTATTATGTCAAATGATAAGCTTGCACATCCTCGGGTTTTTAATATATATTTTACTTTAACTAATTGTGTGTATTACCGGCCACTTTATAAATTGTATGTAGCGGACCGCGGCGAAGACGGTGCCACGATTTGAACACCTTTGCGGGTAAAACGTGACCATTACAAGCCTACCCTATCCTACAACCATTTTATTTGATGAGTAAAAGGTGCTTGACTCGAAGAAGAAGAACGATGATCGCGAGACTACAGCTTGCACAGCGTGATGTGTGATGAGTGTGTGTTACAGCGTGCAGCGTGGCACAGCTTGTAACACTAGACAACATGGGGTATTGTATTTCAATTACGTTATTACCGGACGAACAGTTTTTGAGATGTTTCTGATAAGTAGGTAAGTACATAAGTTACGTAACGATAAAACATTTAAAAGTAAAAGCAATGTGCAGCATTTCCGTTCCAAAGTTCACATTGTATCTATAATTATGGAACATAATTAGTTTTACGCATTTATTAATGGGTACGTCTACATGAGGCGCATGCCGCGCCCGAGCACACAGTTTTCGAAACGCATAGACATAATGTCATAACATGAGTGCTCGCGCGAGGCATGCGAGCCATATGGACACACCAAATGGCTTTAATATTAAAACGACACCATTAAAAGCATAAGAAATGACCTATGTAGAGCAAGTTATACAATTTTAGTTATACAACAACAAATACAATTTATAAATTAATTATTTCTATTAATCGACCTCTACTAATTTAATTCAATAATTCAGTTTAATCGCAACCGGGTTTGAAGATGTTTTTAATTTAGTTAACAATTACGTAATAGTCTAGACTCTAACGCAGTCTAGTAGCTATGATGTCTTGAAATTTTTTAAATTCCTAAAGCTTTTATGACGTAAATAATATGTATAAAATACGGAGCTGTAAAAACGACACGCATACCTAACTCAGTACTTTTATCAACTTTTATTTTCAAATGTATTTTTGTTGAGAGACTATTTAATTATGACCACATGCCACATGACTGAACAAATACAATAATTTTCTTATATTTCACGACGTCGATAAAACTTTATTGAGTTGGCTACAGAACCTTACGTTTTTTGTGCAGCCCGGAACGCACTTGGCTGGTTTCGTTATTACCAGTGGCGTGCACGGCCGCTCTCCGGTCGGCGCGCTCGGTGGAAGCATCGCGAGCATTACATCCATGTTATTGTTATTGCATCATTAGTGAACTTGAATCTGAACATATGCTCTTTTTCTTGATTTTTTATTTTATAACCTAGCTACTTATTTGTTATGAATTGGAATGCTTGTTATATTTGTTATGTTATTTTTAATACTATGCTACGACATTGAAAACATTAGCGTAATGAGTCATCTTATTGAATCAAAAAGCACCTGCCATGTTGATAAATATTTAGGGGCAAGGGGTTAACTTGGGACCGTAAGATTCATGGTAGTTATCACGTGGATTCGATATGGAAGACTCTCTCCCGTGGTTTAAGTTGCAATTGATCTTACGGCCCTTAAGATCTTCATGCGACGTTCCAAGAAGACTCTCAACATAATTATGATGGATTCGGTCCTTAGACAATCTGTGACCGGGCTCAACAACACCTTGGATGCGGCTCCCTGTGACAGTGCGGCCTGTCCAACTTCGGATAAAGCTACACTTTTGTATGAAATATTAGCGAGTTAGTTGTTCAGTCATAAGTATTGTGTTATGAGGCGCCGGTCGCTAAGCGACATCGCTTCTTTAATAATAAAGAAAAACTCACTGGCCACCACCGCCACCGCCGGGCGTGGGGGCGGCTGCGACGACGGCCACCACCAGGGAGACGAGCTGGGAACAAGGAATACATTTTATTCAGTATTGTGATAATCAAGCACTTACATTAAACAAAGATGAGCACATTCCGAACAGTCATCAAATCTTTTATTTTTCAAATATCACATTGAAATTGTAACAGTCTGTGTGGGCTTTTATTCTTATTAATTTTTTTATTAATATTGTGTGCTCCTGTCAGGACTTCAATCTTGGAGATATCCTTTATAAAATCGATTAATCATTTGAGTAAAAAAATATAAAAAGGACTCACAGCGAGTTTCGCGTACATGTCGAATATGTTAGCTGGACTGATCTGTTATTAAACTTGGTCCGTCGGTCGAGACTGGCTCACTTTCTACTCACTCGGTACGCACAACAAGCTTATATACAGCTTGCAAGTGGAGCGTTGCATAACCGAGCCCCTTTGATACATCCCTCCTAGCCCGGTTAACCCGGCCGTTGTAGAAAGGCGCACAAGTCTAAATTTCGGTTGGGGAGAGGTGACATTTCAGTTTGGTGGGGTTCGCGCAGGTGGGGTGCGCGCGCGCCGGCCCGCGCCCGAGTGCCTGCGGCCAGCTCCGCGGACATGCTACAGTTTTATTGTGCCCGCGATTTCCAATTAATAGAGATCGAATTAGAGTAAAATGTACCCCAATGTTATTTGAAGGAGCTATCTTGTGTTTAAGGCTTGCCTCGGACTCGTCAAGGATCAAACCTCGGCATCATCATTTGACTTTCGATCCTGACTTACAGGGGTCGGTAGTGGAAGTGTGTGGCGGGCCTAGTCCCATTAAAAATCTAAGTATCTTGTGTGAGTAAGTATAAATAGGTTACACGTATTATGTATATACATACACACGTACACACATACACCACACACAACACCTCATACATACTACACCCACACACACCTCCACACTTGCACATTATTCTCAAACACACAAACACACCCCTACAATCTCGACATTAACTTCCTTTTATCATCAACTGTACCAAACTGCTGTATGCCTAAATACTCTTGAAGATAGAATATAATTAAAGTTGGTGATTTTTATTTGGATTTCTTACTAATTTGAATTCATTTTAAATTTATATTTATCTTAATAATTAATTTTAATTTCTTTAATTTCATTGTACTGAATCACAATTCAGTTTTAAAGTAAGTACTTAAGTAGGTATTCAAAGCTCTAGCTTAAGTCTATATTTCATTTTTATATTTCTTTTTTTATATTTAATTTATTTATTACCTTACTGTCTAATGTTTCATTGCTAAATTACTAATGTGTTTAAGTTTGTACATCAATTAAGCTTACACCATTTTGTAACTTATCTCAGGTTGCCAAGATACAGGCACTCGCCTAGTTTGGCCACCGCTGCCTAATTTTAATGTACTCATACTTCCATGAAATAAACATTATTATTATTATAATAACAAATACGATTTTGGTGCTGTGTGATTCTCTCTGCGAATATATATTACCTACCTGTCTAATCAATGTAATGTTGTATACCTATGTACTATGTTTCCTAATTTATTTGCAGCTGTATGCAACTGTTAGCAAGTAATATCTTAATTCGCTTTTTATTTCAGTTTATTTCCATTTAGGGTAACTTAATCTTTCTCTTGGGTTGTTATCTCTATATTCTCTATGGCTGTTATCAACGGCGTAGGATTTTTAACAGGAGGCAGGCAAAGGAAAGCTAGACGTGCTACAAAAGTAATAGAAGAATATAGTTGTTTTTAAAACTAACAGGAATAAATGGAATGGTTTGGCATGTCAATGGCATGTGATTAGAAAAGATGAAAATCATGTGACCAAAATGAGTGCTGAATATTAATGTAATAAAATACCAAGTGAGAGAAGACCGTAGAAAATATGAACTGTATAAAGAGTAATATGAATGAGGTTGGATATAAGCATGGACCAGATAAGTATGACAGCAAAGCGCGATGAATGGAAGAATAACACCTACTGCGCCGACAGATGATGGGAGCAGGCAGGCAGGTGATGGGAGCAAGCAGGAAGGTGATGGGAGCAGGCAGACAGGAGATGAATAACAGAAATCTTAAATTTTCTTCACAAAATCATTGGAACACTGCAATTTTATATATTCCCGCTTTCTTGCACTCAACATTTTTAGGGGTCCGTATTCAAACTAAGGAACTCTTATAGTTTCATCGTGCGTACAAATATGCGTACATCTGTGCGTCTGTATGTATGTCACAAGTTTTATATAGGTATTGCCGCTGTAAAGATAAATCTTGAGGACAACATTATTCTAGAGACATTCTACATGGAAAGTGGGGGTTAACTTTTTACCTAATAAGTACTTTTTACTAGTAGTACTTTGAAAATGATCACAGCAGTTATTATGGTCTCACTAAATTACCACAACCAATGGCCCACCCCGGTAAAAGTAAAGTTGATATCCCGTAACTTCGGAACAATTTTAATAGTTTTAGTCAGAATAGTTATAAGGGCCATAACACACCGGGTATCCATGGCGACGTCGCCAGCCACCGTAGCCAACTAATTCGTATTGAATGTATGTATAACAGGTAACACACCTGGCTCCGGACTGGCGACGACGTCGCCATCAATACAAATTGTTTGGATACGTAGCCGGCGACGTCCGCCATGGCGTCCCGGTGTGTTATGGCTCTAACAGCAAAAATACAACTTTTTTTTGATCTTCACGCGTGATACGATAAATTCTCGCTATCGAAATGTCTACGGAACCCAACGCCGTACGTCGCTGGCGTGTACGTAACATATTTTTGTACGGCGACCCATTCACTATTTGACATACTAATTTTAATATGTATTTTACGTCACGTACACACTTCTGACCAGTCACTATAGCTTGATATTAGCAAATGCAGGCCACGTACCTACCTACGGCAGCAGCATTGGTAAGTCGCATCACACAAGCTTCATCATCACTAATCTTTGGAGGATAAAGTGATTACATTTCCTTCGCGATACTCTCCCGCCCAACATCCAACGCAAAACATGACTCTGTTGGAAATGTTCATTCAACTAATGCGCGAGCTTTACTATGGACTGCGACTCCAGCGAATGCAAAGCTATGTCAGAATAGATGTCAGCGTGCCAGCAGTCATTTTTTCCGTCTGTCTATCCGTCCGTCTGTCCGTCCGTCTATCTATCTGTACGTCTGTCTGTCTGTCCGTCTGTCAAAATCTGATGTTAGAAATATTACATTTAGAGGGTACCTTTTATAGCGAAAAAGAAGAGCATAGGAAGAATATTGCAAAATTCCACCCCTAAGGGTCTAAAATAAGGTGTGAAAATTGGTACTGGGGACCAATTTTTTTGCACTAAAGACGTTAAAATGAGTATAATTGAAATAGTATTTTTTTGTTTGAAAAAATTTTTTTTGCTTTTCTTAAAATTTCACCCCTAATAATTTTGTGCGGTATCCTCTAGGCGCGAGACCTACTCGCAAGTGGCTGGTTTTTTTTTACCAAAACGACCCGATCGATGGCAGGAAGACGTAGAGCACTTAATAAGATCATGAGGATAAGATTTTATAAAACCAGAAATATTTCTACGGCCTCTGAGATAATGTAATGAATGTGTAATTGAATATGAATGTAGCGAAAGCAGTTTTTTTTTAATAATTAGGTACCTACACTAATTAATGATGTATATGTATTAATATTATGTACTTTTTCTTAGTGCCTCTTTTTCTTAGTGGCTATTTTATACATACATACATGGCCATTTTAAATCGTGGTTCTAAACCGCCGAACCCTATGCGATAATAGTTACAATCCGTAGTAAGGTAATTAATTTCTCTAACCTCGACCACCAAAGTCTCGACATTCGAGAGCAACGCGAACGCAACAACGGTAACTCTGGAATCTGAATGAATGTCGAAACAATACAATTATTATAGCTACTAACATTTCGTGTTCAAGGCTTCGTTCATAATGATGGCTAGGGGGCCTGTCTGCAACGTTTTGGATAGCAGGTACCGATAAATACATACATACATGGCAAAGTAGACAAAGCGTACCTAAATATACATATTCAGAAAACAAATATGCATTAGTACAGTAGCCTGCACGTCCACGGTAACACCTTCAACATAAGCTGGGCCTCTCAATAACGAGTGTCAACGAAGAACCCAGCTAATGTTACCGGGGACGTGTAAACTATCACTACGTAATCCCCCGTTGACACAGAAACCGTTTACAGGACCGTTTTAAACGAATCCGGTTTTTATTTTGGGTGATAGCGTAGGTACGTAGTGGTGCGAGCGAGTTCACTCACGCGACACTTTACGGGGCCTGTATCCGATGACATATTATGTCAGCAGCGGATCCGCGAACTACGGAACGCATGCTGTAATTAATACGGGGTCGCCGCGCGCGCCGCCCCCGCTCCGCCACCGCGCCGCCACCGCGCCGCCCCCGCTCCGCCACCGCGCCGCCACCGCTCCGCCACCGCGCCGCCACCGCGCCGCCCCCGCTCCGCCACCGCGCCGCCACCGCTCCGCCACCGCGCCGCCACCGCGCCGCCACCGCGCCGCCACCGCGCTCTATGAACTGCGGCGTACAGCCTACAGGCTACAAGCTGTGCCTACAACCCTCGTAGGTAATTAACAATTATTAATATTTAATAATATTGTTTTAATTTTATTTTCATTTTTATTAGGGTTCCGAACCCAAAGGGTGCCAACTGGACCTTATTACTAAGCATACGCTGTCCGTCTGTCTGTCTGTCCATCCGAACTCACGATCCGTAATAGGTAGTGTAGAAATTTTACAGAATGTGTATTGCTGTTGCCGCTACAACTACAAATACTTACTAAAAATAAAATATATATAATTTAAAAATAAAAGGGATCCCCTTACAAGGAACTTGATATTTTTGACGTTTTATCCTACGGTGGTACGAAATGATTTATGTGCGAGTCTGACACGCACTTGGCCAGTTTTTTTTAAATATATTTTTGTGACGAAGTTTTATTTTGGAGCTAAAAATTAATGCTCATTTTGCATGCACACCCACCTATTTGTAAGTGCCCCTGACGGCGACGTCCTAAACGAAATAAACTATTAGAATTTTGACTTGCACTGGCATAACAAATCACTTTTTATTCCTAGAAGTTCTTTGTAAAACCATTGTAAACTGGCTTAAATCTGTATAAATGTGCCGGATAGACTCGGAGCTGTATCCCGTGTGTGTCTGCCCGGCTATGCTATAATTTTAATATTAAGTATATCGGTCGAAATATCAACCAGATAATTCGAAACGCAACCATGACATGCACATTATTATGCAGTGTCCATACATCACGACACGATGCGGACGCTCCAGTTCTTTGTAATATGTATAATACCAAAAAGTGCGCGCACTACGCAACACCTGCGTACGTAACGCATTAGTTGCGTCGTATTATTAGATTACACTACTCTATTACAAATAATTGGTGTTTACCACACAACGAACAAACAAACAGCTAGTATCCAACTTGAATGAAATACGGATCATACTTTTAGGGCCCCGTCTGTCCAAAGGAAACTGCGAAACCGTTATAACAGCAATCGTGTAGGGCTGGCAACGTTTGTTCGGCTGAATATAGTATTGTTCTGTCTGTATCTTTATTAAACCGCTACAATATTGTATTTTTTCGTACCCGAAATACAATACTATATTTATACTACGGTTAGCAACCCTACTCGTGAGATTGTAAGTCTACACCCTTTGGGGTGTCTGCGCTCAATATTTCGATGGCAATGTATCAAGCGATCATTACCTACCTACGGAACTCTTGAGCGTTTACCTTCGGCATGTCGTTATGTAATCGTAGGTACCTGCTTACCTGCATACGTTTATTCACAAACCATGTAGTTACGAGAAGCGAGTGCCTATTCGCTATGTCGCAATGAGCTAGAATGCCCATGTTAATGAAAATAAAGGAAACCGATCACTTGTCATTCGCCGCGCGAGCCGGAGCCGTACCGTGCCTCGCTCCGGACGCGGACGGCACGTGGACGTGACGACGCGAGACAGGCAGCATTTGCGATATCATTCTAAGCAATGACTAGATTGCGTAATATGTATTCCGCCGACGATATTTAAATTGCCTATTCTACAGCGATGTATCCTATAAGGTCCGGAATGTTCCGGACCCGTTAGGTATATAGGTCCGGCATGCCGGGGAAGCTCTCCGAAATTTCTTTCAATTTAGGTAAAGACGAAATGACATGAATTATGAAAGGACAAAATGTATACAGTTTTAGAACTACAACTACACTCGGACTACCAAGCCAGCCGCCCGGCGGCTAGCTACTACGCTCGGACTATCAAACCAGCCGCCCGGCGGCTAGGTACTACGCTCGGACTATCAAACCAGCCGCCCGGCGGCTAGCTACTACGCTCGGACTACCAAGCCAGCCGCCCGGCGGCTAGCTACTACACTCGGACTATCAAGCCAGCCGCCCGGCGGCGAGCTACTACACTCAGAATACCTTCTCCGTCATTATTTCAAGCCGTCCCTGAACCCCGACGCGAACGACTCAATGGAACTGGTCGGGGCCCTTCTGTACGATTCCTTCAGAGCATTTTTCATTTCGAAAAACAACTTCGGATATTGCCTCATATACTTTCGGAACGCTGTCTTCCTCAAAATCAGCACCTAAGAAAAGTTTTTCCTTTGGGCATATTTTCTATTATGCAATTTGTTATCCTCGTGTAACTTAAATACCTACAAAAACAAAGCGTGGTCTGAATCGCCCTAGTAAGTTCTATTATTTTCCTGAGCCTTTACATCAAGCGACTAATTCTCATGTTTACCTACTTACAAGTAAATTATTTGGTCCATGCTAAGCCATATTGTGTCCGCAGCCAGAAAGCGCGTTAAAGGCACGTTTGCTTTGTCTTGGATGTATTGACGAATTAATACATCGATACTAGCCTACTTTTAAATCCAGTACATAGTACTTAAGCGAGTAGTGTAGTTATAAGTACTTAGTAAATATGTAATGCGAAGTACCCACCGAGCAGGCAGTGATAGCTACGACGGAGGACATGCGCACCTCCCTGTCGGTGACCAGGGAGATCTCCCCGAAGTAGTCGCCGTCGATGAGGTGGCCGAGCTCGGCGCGGTGGGCCGAGTACACGGCCAGCACGCCCACCTCCACCACCACCAGACCCTCGCCCTGCACCCACGCCTGGGGACCGGACCATTGCAAACTAACCAACTCATAATTACCTATCGTTTTTCATTACGATCTACTTATTTCTTAGTATACAATATCTTGTCGTAGTAAGAATCGAAGCCAGTCATAAAAGATCGCTAAATGAACACCGGGCCAATTCCCAACTCAAAATTCACATACCTATTCCTTGGGAGCACTTGAGCGGGTGAGTAATACTCATTACTCATTATCGTGACTTTACTGGGCCACTCGACCAGCCTTGATTCGAAGTAATCATCGGCAGTAGCTACGTCGTGGTCGCGAACTCGGCCGACTCGCTTTACAAACTTACGTCAGCCACCACATCCTTGATCAAGTACACCTCTCTCTGGAGCATCAGCACCAGCCCCTCGATGATCTCCAGCGGCCATTCCTTGAAGTACGGGATCTTCATCAAGTGCCTGCAGTAGCAGTTCAGGATAGCTTCCCTCTTCAAAACCGAAGGCAAGGACAGATATAGACCATCCTCGATCTCAATAATCCTGTACTTAGTCAGATTAAAATCAAAATATTGATCCACTTTAGACCTCAACTTATCCGACAGCTGCCGACACTCCAGCAAATTCAAAGCGCATCCCTTGGTAAGCAAAGTCTGGTCTTCGGGGTACTTCAAACGGTTGATGAGTGCGTAGGCTTCGATCACACACCACAGGTAGAACAAGTTGGCTATCAGAAAACCTATCAATGAACTCACTACATCCAAGTGGTAAATTTCCGTGGCGTATGCGTGATTAAACAGGATAACGGACTTAAAAATCCTGCCGACGTCCAACATCGCTAAAAAATAATTATGGACAGGATTTTCCGTGGCGTATTTGATCCTCACCAGCATGCTCATGTAGGAGAGACTGCCGCTGTCCGCGGCGGAGCGGGCGTCCATGATGGCCAGCAGGCAGATCATGTCGATGATATCGATGAACTGGAACATGATCACCACCCACACTACTGCTATTCTCACAAACTTGAACACGTGGGTCCACTTCGCCGACAGACGGCTTCTCGTCAAGAAAGAAGAAGCGTCGTAGACTCTATACACACCGACAAAATTCATGATTTTAAGGAAACAAACGAAATAGTTAGCTTTGCATAAGCCGCAGTTAATATCCCAGCCGAGTCTTAGGAACATGATCCAGTGTAACGGGATCGCTGAAGAAAGATGTATGAACATTTTTCTAGAGCAGTAGTGCATTAAAGACTTCCTCAAGTCCAGAACAATTTCCCGAGCCGCTTCGTCAATAAAACCTGTCCTTAAGGACACGAACAGGTCGACGAAGATGATCAGCTCCAGCACGGCGGCAGTGTAGTAGTAGGACAGGCTCAGGTTGTCGAACAGCATCGCCGACGTGAAGTGGAACAGCACCTTGTTCGCGATGAACACGTTCAGCAATAGATACTCCCACAAGGTCCTAAAAGTAAAATTCAGTGGCATATTCCAGAACAGATGTGCCTGCAGGGCCGGATTTAGGGGAGGGCATTCGGGGCAACTGCCCCGGGCCTCCACAAAAGAGGGGCCCCCACAATAGATACTGAAAAAAATCTTTAAAATTTCGAAGATTTAACAACTTGATATATTTTTTTCGCTTTTTACCTACAGTATTTTGTACAAACACATGTGTTTTGTGATTATATTATTCTTAAATATTAAAAAAATACTATGTATATTTGTTCATCCAATCAGTAAAAGATCAATAGGTATGTCAAATGGCCCTGATAAGCACTTACCATTTACTACCCATCTTGATCGAGTAGTAGGTATCACAATGGCTGAATAGGGCGGTACTTGCCCGTAGCGTTCATTTTCAAAAATGAAATTTTAAAAAATAGACTTCGAACTACTATGGAACAAAACAGTCTATCAAAGGTATTTCTTCTGAGCATTGAAAGTGATTTATTTCGGGAACTGGATTTTAGCGAAAAATGATGATTGATGACTTCATCAACGATTTTTCGTCGAAAATTGCTCGGAAGGTTCCGTTCGTTAACACTAAAATTTTATTTCCAATAATTCTTGTCTTTTTATTATATTTATATAAATGTTTGTCGCAAGATTTCACATTGACTAAATTAAATATATTAAGCATTTAAAAAGTCGCCTGAAAAAAAAAATTTTTTATTTGTAAAATAATTAGAGGCCAGGGGGCCTCCACTCTTTTGTTGCCCCAGGGCCTCCAGACCTCTAAATCCGGCCCTGTGTGCCTGGATTTAGCCGAATAGTTAGGTACCTATTTTACCTACCTGAATTTACTCAATGGATGGATCCGGTTCCTAAATCTACGGTACTGACTGATCCTTTCCATCCTCATGGCATGGGAGCTGGTGTAGAACAATCTGGACCTATCGTCCGTGTACGAAAGGAGGAAAAGATTATGCCACCAGCGCTTGAAGCGGGCTACGAACCCAGTACCGACGATATCCATGTCCAGCACATCCCTCTCAGGTATAACGGAACAACTGTGCCTGTAATATGACTCATGGAAGTCGTTGTATTCATACATTATAATAGCATTGATAGTACATTTAAAATTAATAATTATGTACCTAGAACTTCGTTCTCCAAAGACAATAATAAAGTTTTTAGGGTACCGTGATCCCCACCAATCTCTACGAGAAACCCTTATAAACCAGTCTAGTCTAGTTTGAACGGTTTGATTAGTGTGAATTTAATTGCTACCTATGAGAAGGTATCATAAAGGTTGGCACTCATCTATCAACTCGGCACCCGACCAGCACCGCTTCGCCGCTCGTTGTCGACAGGTGGTCCGCGGGCGGACGCTGCTTTTACACCATAAACGTCACGCGATCACCCAGTGCACCGCGTGTGGTCAACGAGTGAACGCCGCGTGGTCCACTTATTTCCGGTTCAGTTAGTGGATGCCGACCGACGAGGCGGTGCTGGTCGGGTGCCGAGTTGATAGATGAGTGCCAACCTTTAATCTCCTAAAATAATAATGCATAGGAAAAAATTATAATTTAGAACATTGTTTCATAAGTTTGTTAAAAACTGAATAATGAGAATCAATACTAGGTCAACAAATCAACTCATAACCAACACAATAGTTAAAACTAAGCTTTCTTATCAATATAATTTTGAAATCATCGAAATCGGTCCATCCGTTGCGATTTCATAAAACATTTTATAAAATGTGCGGCATGTAAGTGTGACGTCACACGGGGCAGTAGGATTGAAGGTGCGCTGTACCCGCGCCGGCCCGCGCTGTGCCCAGCGCCGCCGTTCATTACAAAGCGCGCGTGGCCCAAATGACGTCACAACAACCGCGCGCGAACTTCGCTAGTAATTTGGTCAGAACTTCGTAAATTTTTTGTCGTAGACCAAATTTTTTTGCACTGTATGTTATGGATTTCATAGCTCTATAAATCTTCATTCTCAACTAAATTCGTAACGGGTCTCCATTGTTCTGTGTTTTTTGTAAATGTAGATGGATGGATAGTTCCAGAATGAGAGAAAGATCTAAGAAAAGATTGGTGGATTGTATTAAGCAAGAGTGAGTGATGAGGTACTAAATCCTAGCTATAGAGAGAACAGCTGGTAGTGTAAGCACGAACGTAAGATCCTTGAGTGTAGGTTATTGGTTTTTTATGGCTATGGAACCCTACATTGTGCGTGGTCCGACACGCACTTGGCCCGTTTAATCTATGAATAGATGAATAGTAGTTTGCTATATTTCGCGAAGGTAGTGATTATACTATACTCATTGGCCGTTTTCACATTACACGGCACGGCAGCGGCGACGGCTGTCACTGAGATATTTGCGGGGTTTTCATTGGTCAGTGACCAGTTGTCATTGGTTACTGACCAATGAAAACCCCGAAAATATCTCAGTGACAGCCGTCGCCGCTGCCGTGCCGTGTAATGTGAAAACGGCCATTGGCCGTTTTCCGACTGCACGGCACGACACCGGCACCGGCACAGTGACAGCTATTTACGGGGTTTTCATTGGTCAGTAACTAATGACAACTGGTCACTGCCATGCCGGTGCCGGTGCCGTGCCGTGCAGTCGGTAAACGGCCATTGGGTAATAGGCGCCCAAATAAATTATTGTCTATGTAAGCGCCACATTGTTGGGGAGAGTGACCATGAGGGTGCGTTTCCACTGACGCGGAGCTGGGCGGAGTGGAGCGGAGAAGAGCACTATTGTCATTGGCCAATTCACGGTCCGCTCCGTTCCACTCCGCCCAGCTCCGCGTCAATGGAAACGCACCCTTAGGGGGCGTCCATAAATTACGTGAAGTATTTAGGGGCAGGGGGAGGGGGTCGAGTGAAATCTCACCTAATCTCACGTGAGAGAGAAGGGCGGTTTCGGCAAATCTCACGTATTTTTTTTACCTCAAAAATAGTCTAACTTTGCGAGAAAACTGGGTTAAATTTTGTTATATAAAACATGTTTCTCCACTAGAATATGGCTTTTGAATAATCTCACATGAGATTAGAGGGTGTGGTAGGGGGTCGAGCCAAATCTCAAGAAATCTCACCTTGGGGGAAGGGGGGGTCGAAAAATCTCAAAAATCACCTCACGTAATTTATGGACGCCCCCTTAAGCCTGATCACACACGCGCCTCTTTACTACGGCAACACCAAAGAGTAAAAAAATCCTACCGTCTATGGGCAACCTTGGGGCAACATCGCAATTTTGTTCAGGGCTGCCAGATCGTATAATTGGATACAAAAAGTCTATAATTTGGTTGTCGTCTATTCTGTGTATAATATTATTGGATACAGAAATAATTTACATTGCATAATACCCTATAATAACAGAGTTCGCTAATATTAAAAAACCTAATGCACGTTTTGTTTATCTTTTTTATTAGGGTTCCGTACCCGAAGGGTGCCAGTGGGGCCCTTTTACTAAGCCTAAGCTGTCCGTCTGTCAGCTGGCTATATCTCACTAACTTTCACAGAATGTGTATTTCTGTTGCTGCTACAACAACAAATACTACTACACATAAAAAGGTTTAAAATAAAGGGAGTCCAAGAAACATATTTTTTTTTACTTTTTATTCTACGGTGGTACGTAACCCTTTATGTGCGAGTCCGACACGCACTTTGCCGGTTTTTATCGTTTGTTTATACTTGCCATATCGTCGATAGATAATGATAATGATGCTTACCATGCTTTTTTAACCTCTTGAGCCTTGCAAGCAAGACATACGGGCCATCATACATACATACGGGGTTTGACGGGCCCGTAAGCGTGGTTGAGTTAGATTTTGCCTTTCAAACTGCAGGTTGTAGGTTCGACATTCATTTTTGTGTGCTTGAACATGTCTGCATGTCCCGAGTCTGGGCGCAAT
This sequence comes from Drymonia ruficornis, assembly GCA_947859195.1. NCBI lineage: Eukaryota > Metazoa > Arthropoda > Insecta > Lepidoptera > Notodontidae > Drymonia > Drymonia ruficornis. The sequence goes on along the minus strand of OX401907.1, from coordinate 99,885 downwards.
TATGTATGTATTTACAAACAAAAAGTAGTACCTATATTATGTTGTAATACAGTAGTGTGACGAGCCCGTTGGCGTGGTTGGCGTGATGGCGCCTTTCACGCTGCAGGTCGTAGGTTCGATTCCTACCCGGGGCATGCATTTGTGTGCATGAACATGTCTGTATGTCCCGAGTCTGGGTGTATATGTATATTAAGTATGTATTTACAAATAAATAAGTAGTAAGTATATGTAGTAATATCAGTTATCTGGTTTCCATAGCAGGGCTCGGAAACCGGTTAATTTTTCAAACCGGTTTCGCCCATTGACCCCAGACCGGAATGGATTGCGGTTAAGGTTTCGGTTCCGGTTTCGGTATGATGAAACCGGTTTTACACAAATTTCGGTTCTATTAAGCAAAATTAACCGGTTAAATTGAGATTTGGCGGTATTAGCGAGCGATCGAGTTATGACGTATGTATGCGTCATCTCTTTCCAATAAAAAACTCTCGCGCGCTGCAAACGAATATTATTATTATGCTTTCCGGCAGTAGTGATGCCAAAATATCGATAGTACACTATCGATAGTTGACCTTGAAAATCACTTAGGATATCGACAGGGCTATCAATAGCATAATAATTATGGTTTTAGCACTTTTATGAGACTGAGGTAGCAAACGAGCGTACGGCCCGCCTGATGTTAAGTACTTTTTTATGGGACTGAGGTGACTAATAAGCGTACGGCCCACCTGAAGTTAAGCGCTTTGTTATGGGACTGAGGTGACAAACAAGCGTACGGCCCGCGTGATGTTAAGAACTTTTTTTATGGGACTGAGGTGAGAAACAAGCGTACGTCCCGCCTGATTTTAAGAACTTTTTTATGGGTCTGAGGTGACAAACAAGCGTACGGCCCGCCTGATGTTAAGAACTTTTTTATGGGACTGAGGTGGCAAACATGCGTACGGCCCGCCTGATGCTAAGTACTTTTTATGGGATTGTGGCAAACAAGCGTACGGCCTGCCTGATGCTAAGAACTTTTTACATGACTGCCCAAAAAAAAAAAAGAGTGCATATGTGTTTAGGGTTCATGTATGTATGTATGTTTGTATGTGAGATTCTTTATTCCACCATAACTTATAAATGCCTGAACGGATTTCGATGTATGGGGTATTGTTAGAATCCTTACATCATTCCGGGTAACACTGGGTATATTATTTTTGAAAAAAATCAATATGGCGGTATTATGGCTCAACTTAAAAATGTGAAAAAAAAAATTTTTTTTTCTTCCATTATTACAATATGGGTATCAAATTGAAGGCCTTGATGAGCACAGTCCAAAACTGTAGAATTTATAGGCATAATTTAACATAGGTAGGGTGTACATGCAAAACAAATATATCATTTTTGGCTGCTGTCACTAAAATGCATAAAATAAAAATAAATAATTTAAAAAATTAAAAACACGACTGCCCTGCTAAAAAACGAACTAAAAAGTATAAAACAAGTGCAGTGTCATTGCAGTCGGGGGCCCTCTTAGATTAAATATGTTCCACAGAACGGTCCCCCGACTGCAATGACACTGCACTTGTTTTATACTTTTTAGTTCGTTTTTTGGCAGGGCAGTCGTGTTTTATGGGACTGAAGTGGCAAATAAGCGTACGGCCCGCCTGATGTTAAGCACTTTTTATGGGATTGCGGCAAACAAGCGTACGACCCGTCTGATGTTAAGCAGTTTTTTTATGGGACTGTGGTCGCAAACAAGCGTACGGCCCGCCTGATGTTAAGCGGGTTTTTATGGGACTGTGGTTGCAACCAAGCGTACGGCCCGCCTGATGTTAAGCAGGTTTTTATGGGACTGAGGTGGCAAACCAGCGTACGGCCCGCCTGATGTTAAGCACAATACCAAAGGCATTGCAAGCATGTATAGGCTACGCTATGGTAACTGCTTAATATCAGGCCAGCCGTACGCTTGTTTGCCACCTCAGTTCCATTAAAAACTGCTTAACATCAGGCGGGCCGCACGCTTGCTTGCCACCTCAGTTCCATAAAAACTGCTTAAAATCAGGCGGTCCGTATGCTTGTTTGCCACCTCAGTTCTATAAAATCTGCTTAACATCAGGAGGGCCGCACGCTCGTTTGCCACCTCAGTCACATAAAAACTGCTTAACATTAGGCGGGCCGTACGCTCGTTTGCCACCTCAGTCCCATAAAAAGTGCTTAACATCAGGCGGGCCGTACACTTGTTTGCCATCTCAGTGCCATAAAAAAGTGCTTAACATCAGGCGGGCCATACGCTTGTTTGCCACCTCAGTCCCATTAAAAACTGCTTAACATCAGGCGGGCCGTACGCTTGTTTGCCACCTCAGTCCCATAAAAAAGCGCTTAACATCAGGCGGGCCGTACGCTTGTTTGCCACCTCAGTCCCATAAAATAGTGCATAACTTTAGGCGGCCCATACGCTTGTTTGCCACCACAGTCCCATAAAAATAACTGCTTAACATCAGGCAGGCCGTACGCTTGTTTGCCACCTCAGTCCCATAAAAATATAACTGCTTAACATCAGGCGGGCCGTACGCTTGTTTGCCACCGCAGTCCCACAAAAATATAACTGCCTAACATCAGGCGGTAGTTATAGATCACTCGGCCGCCAGCCGCCACAGCAAGAATAATGAAAAAAATAGGATGCAATGCAAGATGCTAACTCGGTTCACTTTGCGGCGAAAATGAAAGAAAACACCAGAAAGCGTGTGAATGAGACAAACGAACCAAGCCAGCGCGTGCTAGAAAAGGATAGTGCGCATCTTATGCGCGGAACTTGACCTTGATCGCTAGTCGGCTGTAGCATGCGTCTGAGTTTAACCGGTTAATTGAGGTCCTAATACCGGTAAGCGTTCCGTTCTCTGCCATAACCGGTAACCAAAATTATTTCGGTTTAGTTAAAACCGGTTTCGTATTTAACCGGTTAATCAACGAACGGAATTAAACCGGATTCATGAACGATATTAACCGGTATTCCAAAACCGGTTTCAAGCCCTGTTCCATAGTACAAGCTCTGCTTAGTTTGGGATCAGGTAGCCGTGTGTAAAAAATGTCCCAAGATATTATTATTATTATTATCTGGCTGCCATAGTACAAGCTCTGCTTAGTTTGTAATCAGGAGGCCGTGTGTAAAAATGTCCCAGGATATTTATTTATTTATTTTATATTTTGGCAGTTAGTGTACACCAGTACACCAAAAACGAATTTCCTAAATTTATTTTCTCATTCACTTTCATTCAGAAATAGCTAATTTGTGGGAAAACTTTACTGATGTCATCACTGTTCGCATAACAATTAATAATTTTATGGAAAACTATCAAACCGTCAAATTAATTTCATGAATACCTACAAGATATCTGACGACCCCGAAACTGGCCTAAATGATAGATTATTCGTTTATTTATTTATCTATTCAATCAATATAAGCATAATTATAAGTCAGCAATATACCTATTTTAGCGCTTTTTGGCGGGAAGTGGAAAAGTTATGTTTTCATTTTTGTTTTAATTTCCAAAACTTGTGTTTCCTTGTATTATAATGTGTGTGATAAAACATGATTTTCGGGTTCCTCCAAAAAGTCTTAGTAATTTGTCAGTAAAGTATCCACCACTTTACTGATAGGGTTTGGGGAGGTATTTTAGGCCTAGACTAGGTCTTCCTGTGCTTGACGCAGCAAATAAACTGTAATATAATATTTTACTTGACACTGGCACATGCGAAAAGCGACGCCATATCGAAGAAAAAAATATATATATTTTAGTTTTTTTGCTAGAGATAATTTCTAAATATTTTTTGTGGCCGGCCAGTGGAAAATCGCTCAATGTTTGACCCGTGTATAAAATTAGATGGTTATGCTGGCAGCCCTCTCTTAATCTCTTTGTTGTCTGTGGACGGAGTGTAGCTGTAGCGGACGGCCATTGTTGATAGATTCTCTTTGGTTAGTTGATAGTTAAACTTTTGTGTTTTTGTATGAGGTGTTTGCGAAATATCACAATTATTACTTTACAAAATGCCTAAAAACATAACAACTGAAGTGCGCGAGATTATATTGAAGGTGAAAGAGTTTATGGATGAGGAAAAACGTATGCAAGTGCCAATTATACCACTGAGCAAAGTGTACGTTCGAGTGTCGGCTGCGACGGGTACGTCCACAAATGCTATAATTACTAAATATACTGTTTCATTTTATAAAAAAATATTTATCTAGTAATCCCAATGTCTCCCTTGCGAAATGTATTCTTACCTACATAGGTACATATTTTTTTAGTATAAAATGTCTTTCTTGAGTGCAGTAGATACACAGCGATTTTTTTTACTAAGTCTTGTGTGTAGTAAGTAAGGTATCTGCTAAAAACATAAGCCTCCTTCCGGGGCAGTCGGGGAAAGTTACGCTCCCTGGAGTTGCACTTACCTACCTGGCAAAAGCTATTTGCTCACCTGCTAATGCCTGGCGAGTGTTATGAAACATTACGATAAAATACATAAAACAAATAGTAACTAACTGAATTGGTACAAAGCGATTGTTTTTCCCAAGTCTCGTGTCTGAAAGGGTATAACGGAGAATATTTACGTCCCTTGTACTACCACCATATTTCTAGCAAATAAATTTCATTTCACTAAGCCTCCGCTGTCCGTCCATCTGTCTGTCAACAGCTGTATCTCTCAAACCGTAATAGGTAGTTCCTTTGTGGCTACAACAACAAATACTAAAAATAAAATAAAATTTATACGGTGGTACCCTTTATCTGCGAGTCCAATATGCACTTGGCTGGTTTTCCATCTTAATAGGTAGGTACATATTATTACATATGTACTTGAGTGAGTACTTAGGTACGTAATTGTGCAATTTTATTGCTTTTCAAATGAATCTTCGACATTTAACATTTTTTTATGTGGAGATGCACATACGAGTTACTTATGCAAAGCGAATTTATTCAATTATATTGATTTCATTGTCTGTACAGCTGTATACATAAATATTTTTGTAAAACAAGCAAATGCCACTTTAAAATCATATTTATAATATTGATAAAAATTCTATGGAAAGATGAATTATTTTGACAGTTTGCACAATTGATTTTCTATTGTGTTATGGGGTTCCCAAAAACCTCTTGTTACCTGCTGTGTGATTGAATACAAAATAATAAGTTCGTGTGTGGACTTGACACTCTATCACGTACCCACCCACATTCTGTGTGGGTGTTGCGAGAGAAGTTGTCATCAGAGAACCTTTCTCTTGTACCCACCCTATTGTCCTGTTCCCTCACACTTGTTTTGACTATACAAAACATGAGACAAAATATTGTTATTAACTCAAATTTTATTTAACAGGTGTTTCAGAACGCACAGTGTTAAACATCGTTAAAGAAGCAAGACTCGTTGAACAGGGCCTCTTAGATCCTGAAACGTTGAAAAAAACACCGAAAAAGCGAGTACGAACGAAAGGAAAGATCGAGGTCGATGAGTATGACTTGCAAGTCATCAGACGAAAAATCCACGAGTTCTATGCTTTTAAAAAAGAGGTGCCTACAATTAATAAACTGCTACAAATTTTAAAGGAAGAAATTAACTTTAAGGGGTCCAGGGAGACATTGAGGAAGATTTTAAGGAAAAACGGCTTTCAATTCAGAAAAACTAAGAACAATAAGGAAAAGGAAATGGCGCCAGAGTCGACGTCGTCAGTCCCCCCCATGGTAGCTCCTTATATACATACCATGTTCAGTCACAAAAATATGCAATCGTAAATGTACGCAATAGAGTTATGATTTAATTGTAAAACATTAGAAGTTAGCGAGCAGTAAGCACTCCCGGAGAGGACTAGCTCGGGACGCGCCCGCTACGCTCGGCTCGCTTTTGTATAGAATATTTTGTATATTTGGGTGAATACACATCACTCAACACTTGTGATATCAGGTGTTACGTGCTATCTTCACCGAAGCTAGTGTGAGGAAGACAGGCCCGCCCAGGCAGGCAGGCAGGCCCCTCGAGAATATTACTTAAATTATAATAATCGCTATTCTAGCAGCTATGCGAACACAGCGATGGGCAAAAGCTGACAAAGATTTATCTGTCATATATGGTTTTATGCTCAATTTTGCGGCTACTCAGAAGCAGCAGCGATAGTGAGTGCTCCTCCTTGCCGGACGTACCTGCTCTATATCGCTGCTGTTTTTTGATTTTATGAAGTATTTCCAAAACATTTAGGGCTATGACGTAAGTAGATAGCTATAATTTAGTTTTAACATTGGCAGTAAATTAACATTAGATGATTATACACATAACTAATTACTTTTAAGTAATGGAGAAAATTCTGCTTCTACATATACTTACACACAACACCTCTACAAGAGAATATGTTCTTGTTTCATACTTTTTAAAACGAGATTTTACAGTAGTAGAGTTTTAGTTTTTAAATTTTCTTTTTTTGTTGTATACGTTTCCATAGAAGTGCAGGCGATCGTGCAAAGTTCGTTGTCATGTGGTTGTTAATCTCAAAGATTCTCCTTATTTGTGAAATAAATATTAAGATATAAAAAAACAATCCTATCATGTATGAATCTATTTTGTATTATCATGTTCACTTCACTTTTTAATGTATGGCTTCTGTCGTGGTAGTCGATGATGTTGCCAAACCGAGTCTGGTGGGGCTCTCGGTTGACTTCGGATGAGAAGGTTGGTCGTTCTGTTGTGTGACGTCAATGTGTATCATTGTCCGGACCAGACGGTCTCGTCCCGTCCGGCGCGCGAGGCGAGGCGCGATTGATTGTCGAGGTCTACTACTCCACCGCACCAACTAGTAACTCGGATGGAATGCGGCTTCCCCGCCCGCACAGCCGCCACCGCGCCTGCGGCTTCCCGCCCGCAACACCGGCACCGCCTGCGGTGCGGGTGACGTCACATTTGACAGGTTCCTAGTTGGCTTGGTGGAGTAGTACGCAGTGCCGCTGCCGCGCCGCTCTCTGTGGCGAGTCATTTGCCCCGATTACTATTTCTACTATTAAGATTATGACGTGTTTGTGTATGCTAATTTTTGCAGACTGAGTTTTGTTGTATGTATTTAACATGATTTTAGACATTATGGAATATCAATGAATAGAATTTATACATAATATTATTTTTAGGTAATAATAATATTATGCAAATATATAATTTCTAAGAAAGTCAGTTGTTTTGATTAGGTATAGATAGTATGCTGCTTATGCATGGTTGTACATTACATATTATCTATTTAGGCGAGAGGTTTCAGCCGTGGGTGTAGTACATAAGGACAACCCGCGGGGTAAAGCAAGTTAAATAAAACTTATATTTTAAGTTATTGCATATATTTTTATTTAATATCGTACGTGTTATCGGGGCGTCCATCGCAAGCACGAGCTACAATGCTTCCTTGGATATCTCATTGCTCAATATTTTTGTTTATTCATAATCTTACTTAAATCAGGAAGGACCACATCGTAGGCACTCGTAGGTTTGCTACAGGCCCCTTATTTAAATAAATATAATCAAACCATACAATGTTGATAAATAAAATATGCACAGAAGTAGGTACTCAATACATATTTCAATCCGCAACACATAGTAGACATACAATATCTCTGTAAAGAAGTTCCATGAAATTAATGTGTATACTGTTGATTAAGTTTTGTCTCACTACTTCCATGGAACAAATTGACAAACTTATGAGAATAATAAGCTATCATATTTATTATACTACTGATAACGCTCTGTTCATTCCCCATGACACCACCGGGGTTGTCGAGACAAATTAAAATTAATCGACGCTACGAAATGTGTCTCTACGTTAATTACAATTCATATTTCCGCGGAGATAAACGGAAATATAATGTACCATCCGTCAGCCGAAACGTTTCGTTTCGTATATCGGAGTAGCCGCACTGGCCCAGATTAAATAGGCACCGATAAAAATAGGCCCCTAGTCGCTTAGCCATTGTGGCGCCACGGTGGCATTTTGCAATAGTGATCGACCCTCTGATTGGTCGGTAGATTCTGACCGACCAATCAGACGGTCGGTCACTATAGTAGCTCAATAGCAATGGTTAATCGACTTGGGGCCCTGATATTTTATTTATAAGCAATCAACAGTGTACTTATTCGATAAACATCTCACTATAAAAACTGATCGCGAATGCAAACGAACCAGTAAATAACACCTAGTGTCTACTTATTTTAATTGCCCATAAAATAAATAACATTTAATATAAAAACATATATTTGGCCACTGAGAGAATGCGTTTGACGCATGCAAAGCGAGCACTAACAATGGAATGGATAAAATAGAAAAAAATCGCCGTTTTTAGGGTTCCATACCCAAAGGGTGCCAACGGGACCCTATTTCTAAGCCTCCGTTATCTGTCTGTCTGGCCTGAAATTTTCACAGAATGTGTATTTCAGTTGCCGCTACATCAACAAATACTAAAAATAAAGGGGGTAAAATCTTGATGTTTTTGACGTTTTTATTCTACGGTGGTACGGAACCTTTTATGTGCGAGTCCGCCACGCACTTGGCCAGTTTTTTCAATATTATGTTTTGTCAGTAGTGCACTCAACTATAAAAATACTACTTTATGGTCGCACGAAGCAAATACACGAGCTGGCAGGAACGCATTCTCTCGGCGGAACGAATAGGAATTAGATAGAGAACGCTTTTAACTAGCAGCCAGCCTATGTTAAGTTTAATTTAAGTAAGTAGGTACTCACTCACTGCGGCAGATCAATAAAAACCGTTGAAAGGGGTATCCTTACAACTATCATCCTACTGCATCACCTACATTGATACAAGCAATAATAAAATAATATATTTCACTTATATTCTTCGCATTTATTGCATTACAATCATCGCCACATGTCTAATGGTAGGTACTAAGTACCTACAACTAAAGACATTGCAGTCTCGGTCACACTATTCGACCGCGACAATGGCGACAGTAGGTCCGTTCAGTTTATTAAAGTTAGTGCTTTTACAGAATTTATTATCAGAAATTATTTGAGCTTAACACCATCCATCCATCCAGTCGTTTCCATACTTCTGAGTATCGTGACTACACATTTTGGACGACGATTATCCTCCATTGGCTTCCGTCGCCTGCGATACCAGATCAGAAGAGATCACCAGTGACTAAATTCCCCAAGTTCGGTACGTACTATGAAAACTTAATATAAATTGATTGTTTAATAGCGAGCCTGCCTGTGAGGTACAGTAGAGACCCTCGCCTCGGGCTAGCTGTACTACGGTAGAGTAGCAGTGTCCCAGCCGGTCCATTCCACTTGGCACATATAAATAAATGCGTATAAATGAGGCACTGATTTTGTAATGCAGAGTATTCGCGAAACGGATATCTTGAAGGCATGACGCCATGTATTCATTGAGAAACAATGTTTCGGAAACTGTCCACATCATCAGTTGTTTACAATAATAATATTTCGCCCGAGGAGTAGTGCCGTTGGATGCTGCGTACATTTATTTGCAGCGAGGTCTAGTCGAAAGAGAAAAAAACTCTAATGCATCTGTTGCCAAACCATTTTTTTTCTGTGTTTCCCATCGCGAGAGGGGAGCACAGAAACATGCCGATAAACATAATATAGTGCTTACCGAAACAAAATTATGTGTTTTTGAAAGAAATGATTTGTTTCAAAAACACGTACATTTTGTTACTGAAACAGTGTTTATAAACAACAGTTTCTCAGTGAATACATGGCTTAAAAGTTCCGGTTGCACTCGTGTAGCGCTTATCAGCCATAATAACTAATCGTTAGACTGCTGTTGCAATCAGCGCCTCGAGTGAGGCGACAACAACCATAGCATACACAAAACGATGAGCCAACTAATACGGTAGCAAGGGATTACAACTGGTGTGATGCTCGGGGCAGGCTTAGCACAGGCCGTCCTCGTCGTCGGTGTGCCTTGCGGGGCGCGAGGCCGCCTCGCCCTCCCCTTGCCACTCCTCGCGGGCGTGGCCCTGCGGATGGAACGAGCGTCTCTTACTACTACTATACAGGGTTGAAACAAGAAAATATTTTCATCTAAAGTCTGATTATTAATTCAGTGGAGTAATATGAACAGCTATAAATGTGAATTTATATTTTAATTGAATTTATTGTTTAGGAGTGATCATGTTTTTGTTATTCTTTAGTAAATAAAATTGAATAAATGTGAACCAGAATCATAAAAACAAAATTATTCATGATGAACGGATCAAATTAATTTTACATTTGACAAAGTTGTCATTTTACTCCACTGAATTATTAATCAGACTTTAGAGGATAGCCGTGCACCGTGGTCGTATGCTACTTTGCCCTCAAGTACCTAAACGGACCACGGCTATCCTCTAGATGTGAATATTTTCTTGTTTCATACATTTTAGAACGTTATTTGTTGTTAAATGTATTATGTTTCGTAAAAGTCATAGAACAAATGTTCTTGTTTATTATGTCAGTAATAAAGTCCTGCAAGGTTGTTATTGTTTTACCAATAACCCTGTATACAGGATTACAGGACACTTCGGATACGATTTGCATGTAATGGCGCAAATGGAAAATAACACATCATCTCGAAGTCTTCTTGACGAATTGATTCGAGCGTAAGGCGCTAGGTTCACTAAATCGGGTGGTTGCGGGCTCGGTATATGTATTACCGGGATTGCTCAGTCATTATGGGCTGGCTCCACCGAGTTAGTACCCTCTCACAAAAGATCGGCGTTAGAATCGACGGATATGAGAGCTCAAGTGACCGAGCAGCCCGGCGGTGAGTAGGGCGAGTGTATACCATGGGCCAATACTAAGAGTACTGGGGCTAAGCACCCGGGCCCGAAGACTCCACTCTAGGCCCGTGACGTCATCACAGTAGGCGTGGCTTAAGTCAGTGTTTTGTCGGCGTTTGTCCTGTACAGACGTCTAGCAAGCGTTCGCATCCCAAATGAAATTCTATATCGACACTAGATCCTCTTGTACGTCCTTTTTACCATCCTACACTTAGTGACATTTAGTGCAAAAAGTTAAACTATGTACTAACATGACATAAAACGAAGCGAGTAGTTCTGCTGTTGACCGATAGATAGATGGCACGCATTTCTTAACCCTCACCAGCCGCGCCATCCCGCGCATATTTCCACGCGTTGTTTCATAGACAAATCTACTAAGAACACCTCCACTCTCTGATAGCTTCATGGTGTGTACTCACGGCGGTGCCGGTGCCGGTGTCGGTGTCGGTGTCTGCGGGCGGCAGCGGCACGGCGGCGGCGAGCCGCGAGTACTCCACGTCCATGCTGCGGATGAAGGGCGAGGCGAGCGCGCGCCGCGCCGCCGCGCGGTCCTCCTCGTCGTACGCGGCCAGCAGCTGCTCCAGCGTCGTCATCTCCGCCACCTCGCAGTTGTTGCCCCACTCCTGCCGACCAGGGGGGGGGTCACACAATCAATCCAATGGACATTTGACATTGGATGGATAAGAAACTACTGCAATATTTTTTAACATACATTATCTCACTGCTGGGCAAAGATCTCCCCAATATACTCCACATGTCCTTCTTTGTGGCCGCTTCCATCCATCGCTCCAGGTAACACTCGAGGCCATCACGCCATATTTTTTTGGGTCGACCACGACGGTACCAATCCTTTTAATAGCTTCTGAATACAATTGTTTAAATTTTTACTCAATTCTACCGACCGATACATCTCGTGCGATAGGTTCAGACTCCCGGAATGTGAATAACACCGGCCGCTGGGCACGTGTATGTGTGTACCTTGTACGCCTTCTCTGCGGCGACGGGGTCGCCGCGCGCGAGCTGCACCAGCACCACGGCCACCACGAGCCGGCCCACGGCGCCCGTGTTGCCGCTCTCCTGCTGGAACCCGATCTCGCGCCGCAGACTGTCCGCCGCCTCGTCGTACCTGCACAGTGCACACCGCCACTCAATCCTCACTCTTCACCTGACGAGCAGCGACCGCTCGACGGAGCATTGAATGACAGCTCGCGGTCACACCACCACTACACTGATGATGCACTTTCTTTTAATCACGGAAAGCATCGCACCAAAGCAATCGTTCTCAATATTAACCTTTTAATTTGATTGTAAAGTGGGAGTAGACATGCACAGCTTTCCAGGCTAGCTTTTTACTTTAATACCTAATTCTGTATTTTGTTACTCTCAATGTGTTAATGCCTGCCCGCTCACATAGCATTGCTGTTTGAAAATGTACACAATTATTATTTTACTTTTGAAAAGGGTAACCATTGAGTTTCTTGCCGGCTCTTCTCAATGGAAGCAACATTACGAACCGGTGGTAACGCTTAAATATTGTATTTTGTTGACGATTTATAAATGCTTATAAAGCTTACATGAATAAAAAAAATTGCATTTGAATTTGATGCTGACCCGCTTAGGATCTATGTTGCCATGTACAATAATGTGTAAACGTGAAGACAACATAAACGCAGCAGGGAGGTTACATTACAAGCCATAGTTCCATGAGACTCACCGCTCCAGCTTCACGAGGAGCCGGGACGCCTTGCTGATGTACTCAGAGCCCTGGTGCTGGCTGCTCTCACTCTGCCCATTACAATACAATTATTACATTTAACATAGCAAATGGATGGTTATTATTGAGTCGCTGTATTTATAGAGTGTATTCATAGGCCTACAGTACCGGGGAACGTTATGGCGCAGACAGACATGAGCAGAACCACCAATATTCTAACATTGTACTGATTGACAAATAATGTTCAATGCAAAATCCTCGTTTTGCTCGTGGATCGAGTCCAGTGTATCACCGGCATCGTAGAGAGCGGCGTCTCACCGAGGAGACATCGGCGGCTTGCTGGAACAGCTTGACGGCGGCCGCGGGCGCCTTCTCCTCCAGTATCCGCGCGGACTTGTCCAGCACGGCGGCGCCGCTGTCACCGGAGCCGTGCTGCCGGTACAGACTGGACGCCTCCACCGCCAGCGCGTACACCTGCCACCGACACAAACACGCGGCGTCGCGCTCCATCAACACCTCACGACACAATCGAGTGCAGCGTGCACGACACTTCCTTGTATTCATTTGGTTCAATAACCGCCGAATACTCATACGCGACTTACAATTTGAGAGCTGCTTAACTTTGACGCGCCATACAAAATATTACAGATAACGACGTCTCAAACTACTAAGTGGGACTTAATTTTTAAGTAGCCTTTAAGTATTCGGCCGTTAATATTGTAGGTATACTTTTGGAACTTTATCCCTTAAGTGGGTTACAAGATGATGAAAGTGCGTATGGAATCCCACCAGGCACATGGCTAGTTGTAAAATAAAAAAGATCACTGAATAGTAGTGAGAATAGATCCCATGTACGCCATATGCATTGGTAATAATGTAATCAAACAAAACATTTGAATCAGTTTTTAATTAATAAAGCCTACTATTCTATTAATGAATACCTACATGATCCATAAAGACATAATATTCAAATATACTAATTAAAATAATTTATCCCCTAAATAACTAATACCTATCATATATTTATTATAATATACTAACTAGCAACTTATAATTAAATTCTTTTTCAACGTCATTATCCTCCTCTCTCCTATGTATTACTACTTTTGCTGTGCCCTGCTCAGTCCACTATTGCTTTATACATATTTAATTTACCATCTATTACACATTGTGGAATGCGAACTAAATGAACACACGCACCTCATCAGGAGAGGCAGTCTCCTTGCTCACGATGATAGCATTCTCCAGGGCCTTGGCTGCGTGGAAGAAGGCTCGGTTCTTGTTGTAGAACTCGGAGGCCTTGAGGTGGCATTCCTTGGACTTCTGCAGGTCACGGGCAATGCGGTAGCACTGGGCTGCAGACGACGCCGTAGTATACATCAATACATGTCCCCTTCATTGCTCATACTTTAGTAAGTAGGTAGGTACCTATACCCTGAGTTTCTGGTACACTATCAAAGGTTATGTAGAGGAATATGATTCACTATCTATCTGAGGCATTTAAGCTTCCAAAAGATGGATCAATGACCAAGTACAGTAGTACAAAGACCAAGTACAGGTTTTTTTCATTATCCGCTAATATTGAGATGGTTATTTATTAGCATGGTGAAATTTGGTGCAGCCTTTTGCAAGATGTGTGCAACAGAGATTCTTATTAGTAAGTTTTGTATTTTAGTTATAGTTTCTATTATACACTTACCTGCCTGACTGTACTCATCAGCAGCACTGTCATAGTCGGGCTTCCACCGCAACAGTGATGTCTTCAAACTGTCACACAAACATTCAAGTTTATAACTTAACGAACCCAGCCAACCTTACTTCGACAACGACATCATAATATTCGTTATCAATTATACATTTATCATATAAGAAAAAAACAGATGACACTAAAAAATCTCGATATCTTGAAAAAATACAACGATAGTATGGTTTTCCAGACTGCTTGTGTATGTAAATTTATAAAGCACAGTAAAATTATAATAGTTTCACTCCATTTGACTTACAATTTCTCAGCAGCCTTGCAGTGTTCCTGCGCTTCATATAATTTAGCAGACATATTGAATACCTAACAACAATAATGAAGTGCTTAAATATTGTATTAAAACAGTGATAAGCAAAACAAATTCTGCATATAAGTGAAAAATCAATAGAATGTTGTCATGACATAAATAGGAACCATTTCGAATCAAGCAAGCAAGAGCAGGACCGAGCCGCGTTCAAAGGATACGCTCCGGTTGCAACTTTTCATTCAAATGTCGTTCCTAGAGATGAGTCGTATTTACTAGAACAGGTGCGAAGAACAGGTATTTTACGAGACTAGGCGGCACCTATTCCAATTTTGAAAGTACTTAGTCCACCTAGTATTTCACTCAACACGTCCCAGCGGACGTGTTGCTCTCTCGATTGCGTGCGGCGATCGCGTATTATTATGAGTATTACGGATTGCTTAGTCTACATAGTATGGTAGCGAACTAGTATTCTAGTCCAAGTAGTACGATATTTTTGTGTTAACATATTGAGATAACGTATTTTTGTCTTTTTAACAAACACAATGGCTCCAAAGGGAAGTAGTTATCATCATCATCACCATCATCATCATCACCGTCATCGTCATCATCATCATCGTAATCGTCATCATCATCATCATTGTCATCGTCATCATAGTCATCATCGTCATCATCATCATCAGCATCATCATCGTCACCATCATCGTCATCGTCATCGTCATCATAATTTTTTTTTTTTTTTTTTTTTTGTTTTTATTTTTTTTTATAGGACTGCGGTGGCAAAAAAGCGTACGGCCCGCCTGATGTTAAGCAGTTACCGTAGCCTATAGATGCTTACAATACCAAAGGTATTGCTCGCACATTGCCGACCTGAAGGGGAGTGGGATGGAGGGAGGGGGAGGGGGGTGGGCTTACGGCTCTCTCACTCATCGTACGAAACGCAGCTGTAACAGCTGCTTTACGCCGATCTTCTGTGAGAGGGTGGTACTACCCCGGTCGAGCCAGCCCGTTTATGAGCTGCAGTCAATTGGCTACAGCTTGGCTCTACCACCTTGAAACCATCATCATCGTCATCATCGTCATCGTCGTCATCATCATCATCGTCATCGTCATCATCGTCGTCATCATCGTCATCATCATTATCATCATCATCATCATCGTCATCATCATCATCGTCATCATCATCATCATCATCATCGTCATCATCGTCAGCGTCATCATCGTCGTCATCATCGTCATCATCATCATCGTCATCATCATCGTCATCATCATCATCATCATCATTATCATCATCGTCATCGTTATCATCGTCATCGTCGTCATCGTCGTCATCATCGTCATCATCATCATCGTCATCATCATCATCATCATCGTCTTCATCATCAGTAAGCAGTAGCGTGGCGACATCTGACTGAAGTGAGCAAAAGTCATTTCTTGTCCCCATTTGATCTCATGCATCGAGTCCTATTATGGATCTAAGGACTAAGTACGCGATCCATACTCGATAAGTACTTCAGAATAGGTGGACTAGGTGGACTAGGTGGAACAGGTGTTTGGATCACGTATGTACGCGAACCATACTCGATAAGTACTTCAGACTAGGTGGACTAGGTGGAACAGGTGTTTGGATCACGTATTTTTAAATACTAGGAATAGGTGCACCTAGTCCCAAATTTTACCTAGTACAACCCATCTCTAGTCGTTCCATACCTCAAGTGACACTTGGGCTATGCACTTCGTTATCAAAATTCTGCCGTTCCGAGGCTCAGTCAGACAGAGCGCTCCAACCGGTTGCAACTTTGGCTGCAACTTTTTTTTTACTACCAAAAATAGACGTTATAATTTTTTTTGTTAGAAAACACAACGCAACCGACAACTGCGCACCGTGCCCCGAACGCTGCCTTGCAAGTCGTCCCGTCGGCTCTTGTCGTCCTAGTATCTGTCAGTCTGTCACTGTCAGTGTCACTCGCCTTTTTTTTTTTTGTCAAGTCTTCGCTTTTCGCATTTAGTCAGTATCAATCACGTCATATCAAGCACAAGGCTTTTGAACTTTTTGGCGAGAAAAAGTGATGATGATTTTAGTATTTTTTTTGTTTTAATTTCCAAAAGTTGTACCTATTTCCTTGTAATATAATGGTAAAATAACCATAATTATTTGTAAGTTCCCGTAGGCATAAACTAAATAAACGCTTTGACTTTGACTTGACAGGGTGGATTTTTGAGACGGGCGGGACAGTAACTATAACCACAGTACCTAGTAGGTCCCGTATCAAAAATCCACCCTGTATTCGCTACATTAGGTATACCTATGGGTATACCTACTACGACTGACAAAATATATTATCATCAAAAAATTCTTGAGGGAATCATTTGGGGGGAACCGGGTACCTAAACATAATTTTCATGGAATTAACAAAGTTACACATCATGTTTCACCACTTTTGTTTTAATGGCCCACACATATTCACGCACATTTTCATGAACATAAATATTATAATGATTGTACGATTCGATTGTACCTACCTATTACTACTGGGTTGTAGGTTGAACATTAGCATGAAAATCATTGCTACATCGCTTCTAGCTTGGTACCTACCAACCTACCAAATAAATTAAATGTCTACTGTATATTATGGTAGTAGGTACATCATGACAACAAAGTGATCCTTTATGGGTTCTGTTTTTTACCTTTTGAGAGAGGGAACTCTAAAAATGAATAAGTCGGGACCTACTTACGTATTTTACTGAATACCTATCCTGTCCTGCGAAATAAATAGTGTCATTGTAGCACACGTGTGTAACGCCCTAAGAATTGGAACCCCCTACAGTCATGGAGTAACAAAGCCTTCTTGTTTTGTAGTAATAGCACAGGTAATAGTAAGTATGCAAAACTAATAATGTACATGTAGGGGAGGACTTCCCCCATAATTCTAATTAAGAGGGCGTCCATAAATTACGTGAGGTGATTTTTGAGATTTTTCGAAAGCCATATTCTAGAGGAGAAACATGATTTACTTAATTTAACAAAAAAAAAAAGTTAAAGAAAAGTTTAGTTTAAAAAAAAACTTAATTTAACCCAGTTTTCTTGCAATATTACACTGTTTCTTGCGGTAAAAAAAATAACGTGAGATTTGCCGAGACCCCCCCCCCGCTCCCCCACGTGAGATTTGGTGAGATTTTGCTCAACCCCCTCTCCCCATAAATGCCTCACGTAATTTATGGACGCCCCCTAAGTAGGTACTAGCTGATGCCCGTGGCTTCGCTCGCGTGTATGTCGGTTATCGCGACCAAAAGTAATCATGCATGAAGTATTAAAATGGATATACCTACCTAGTATCTTATCCTTAAGAGATAGACATATGCCATCGCGGACTTTTCTGTAGACCTATACTGGGTGAAATCGAAATCGTGGGCAATATTTTAAACGGTGATTCTACACATGATTCAGAATATTTAGGGAATATTAATCAACAAATCAATTGATAAAAAAATATTACCCAGGTAAGGTATAACAGTTAAATGGTTTGCTTATTTGGTTGCTCGAGCAATTTTTTTTTATATATAGATTTTTTTATTTGTTTTCCCAAAATATTCTGAATCATGATGGTTGAGTCATATTTTAAAATATTGCCCACGATTCCGATTTCACCCTGTATAAGATAAACATTTCCACATTACATATTTTTTTCATATCTCAAAGGGTAGGCAGCGTTTTCATTGAAAGCTCCCAGACGGCTTATTTTTAAACCGACTTCAAAAAAGGAGGAGGTTTCTCAATTCGACCGTATATTATTATTATTTTTATTTTTTTATTTTTTTTATGTGTGTTCGCGGATAACTTCGTCGTTTATGAACCGATTTTGATGATTCTTTTTTTGTTGGAAAGGAGATTTTCCGGGGGTGGTACCATGATAAGGAAACCAGGATCTGATGATGGCATCCCAGAGAAATCGAGGGGAATCTTCGAAAATCGTAGGGGCGACTAGTGCGTTTGTAATTTTTTTCATTAAGTATTTTAAAGCACTACTATTTTATGAAGGTCTGGAGTCGATCTGATGATGGAGCCGAAAGACAGTCGAGGGAACTCCTCAACGATTTACAGCAATTACCTGGTGTTTGGGCTTGATTAATTTGTATTGATGAGAACTTTACACCTAGATGGGTTGTGACTGTCATTATGGGTCTGATGATGAAGACGAAGGACAGTCAAGGGAACTCCTCAACGATTTACAGTAATTACCTGGTGTTTGGGCTTGATTAATTTGTATTGATGAGAACTTTACACCTAGATGGGTTGTGACTGTCATTAGGGGTCTGATGATGAAGACGTAGGACAGTCAAGGGAACTCCTCAACGTTTTACAGTAGCTACCTTGTGTTTGGACTTAATTCATTTCTATTGATGAGAGCTTTACACCTAGATGGGTTGTGACTGTCATTAGGGATCTGATGATGAAGACGAAGGACAGTCAAGGGAACTCCTCAACGTTTTACAGTAGCTACTTTGTGTTTGGGCTTGATTAATTAGTATTGATGAGAACTTTACACCTAGATGGGTTGTGACTGTCATTAGGGGACTGATGATGAAGACGAGGGACAGTCAAGGGAACTCCTCAACGTTTTACAGTAGCTACCTTGTGTTTGGGCTTGATTAATTAGTATTGATGAGAACTTTACACCTAGATGTGTTGTGACTGTCATTAGGGGACTGATGATGAAGACGAGGAACAGTCAAGGGAACTCCTCAACGTTTTACAGTAGCTACCTTGTGTTTGGGCTTGATTAATTAGTATTGATGAGAAATTTACACCTAGATGGGTTGTGACTGTCATTAGGGGTCTGATGATGGAGTCAAAAGACAGTCGAGAGAACTCCTCAACGATTTACAGCAATTACCTGGTGTTTGGGCTTGATGAATTTGTATTGGAGAGAACTTTGCACCCATATGGGTTATAAGTGCCATTACAGGTCTAATGATGGAGACCATAGACAGTCGAGGGAATTCCTCAAAGATTTACAGCAGTTACCTTTTGTTGGGCTTACTTCATACGGTTCAATATGCCAAAATGTTCATTGGTATGGCGCCACTAAAAATCGTGAAATAAAATTATTTTTATAAAAAAAAAAAACCGACTTCAAAAAAACGTGGATCACTAAAAAGCCTGAAATAATATTTCTATTACCACCTCTGCCTACCCCTGCCTCCTGCCTGCCTCTTGGTATTCCAAGTATACCTACTATAAAAGTAAGAAGATAGATTGGCACCGACTCCAAATACTCGATAACACCATCACATCTGGTTTTCCCAAAGGGGTAGGCAGAGGTGGTAATAGAAATATTATTTCAGGCTTTTTAGTGATCCACGTTTTTTTGAAGTCAGTTTTTTTTTTTTTATAAAAATAATTTTATTTCACGATTTTTAGTGGCGCCATACCAATGAACATTTTGGCATATTGAACCGTATGAAGTAAGCCCAACAAAAGGTAACTGCTGTAAATCTTTGAGGAATTCCCTCGACTGTCTATGGTCTCCATCATTAGACCTGTAATGGCACTTTTAACCCATATGGGTGCAAAGTTCTCTCCAATACAAATTCATCAAGCCCAAACACCAGGTAATTGCTGTAAATCGTTGAGGAGTTCTCTCGACTGTCTTTTGACTCCATCATCAGACCCCTAATGACAGTCACAACCCATCTAGGTGTAAAGTTCTCATCAATACAAATTAATCAAGCCCAAACACCAGGTAATTGCTGTAAATCGTTGAGGAGTTCCCTCGACTGTCTTTCGGCTCCATCATCAGATCGACTCCAGACCTTCATAAAATAGTAGTGCTTTAAAATACTTAATGAAAAAAATTACAAACGCACTAGTCGCCCCTACGATTTTCGAAGATTCCCCTCGATTTCTCTGGGATGCCATCATCAGATCCTGGTTTCCTTATCATGGTACCACCCCCGGAAAATCTCCTTTCCAACAAAAAAAGAATCATCAAAATCGGTTCATAAACGACGAAGTTAACCGCGAACACACATAAAAAAAAAAAAAAAAAAAATATATATACGGTCGAATTGAGAAACCTCCTCCTTTTTTGAAGTCGGTTTAAAAATAGCATGAATATCGGTGCAGTAGTTTTTGAGTTTATCGCGAACAGACAGACAGACAGACGCGGCGGAAGCCTTTGTTTTATATTATGTTAGTGATTAGTGATAGTGATATTTTACATAATATTAAAGCTAGCTCCGTCCGTGGCAGAGGTTCGTTCGATCGCTTCCCGGTCACCTCTGCAGTCTGCATCGAAGTGATGACTATCATAATCATTCATCATCATAGGTATCATTGGTGTTTTAGTTCATTAGGTAGTCTAGTTTGACGTCATAACTAAGTCCGGTCCCCCTTGTGCCGGGGAGTGGCTCCATGCTATCGTGCTCGGTGCTCGGTGCTCGGTGCTCGGTGCTGGGTGCTCGGTGCTCGGTGCTCAGTGCTCCGGTACCTACCAGCCAGAGGACGCGCTCTCCCAGAACCGGAGTTCGGAAGTAGAATAATAGGGTTACGTACCTACCTGCTCTCCGCGGTTTCCGGCATGTACGAATGTGTGACTATAATTCTGCCAACTACTTCGTTAAACAATTTGATATCGTAATTATTAGGTATAGTATAATCTATGTGTGTAAAGTCTAGTATGTACTGTTCGAGGGTCAATTTGCCAGCGAGACGCGCGGCGCGCGCGCAGGTGCGCTCCCCGTGAGAAATCTCCCCTGCCTATGAAGGAGTAGGGCGGAGGGTTTCGCGATGTGCGGGTTCGATTCCCACGAGCGGAGCCCTCTGTCGGTATGCGCTATTATTAACCAAGGTCCCATGAGCTGCTCATGGGGGGTTTAATTTAATTATCACGTAAATGGGTAAAGGTGCATAGTTAAATCAGAGGCGGCGAGTGGTCTCTGAATCTGCTATAAATATTATAGGAAGCATGTTGCAGGCCGAATTGTGACGCATCTATGCATAGAGCGAGTCGAGCCAGATGATGAGATGAGCTGCGTGCACCGCGCCGCGCCCGCGCCGCCGCGCCGCCCGCCCCGCGCAGCTTGTGGCTGGCCGACCCAGACTTAGCCACCTAATAGAATTTCTTCTTTATACCTAATTAAAATACCTAGATAACATTGAGATAATAAATATATAACCAACAGTATTATGTAGGTACACGCGCAAAAGTTGATTAGGTAATAAAAAATTATTGACGTCATCAAACAAGACAATTAGGTACGTAATAATAAGACACACCTTTGTAGACGTCGAACGAACCCACGACGGAGTATTTTTGTTCTATGCCTACGACACGCCGCGCCGCGCCGCCGCCGTCGCCGTCCCCGTCGTCGCCGCGCCTCCACCACGCAAGCCAGGTGGGACCCGTGAGAAAATTGTACCTTAGAACGTGGGGGAGCCGCGCACCCGCGCCAACGCCGCTCCACCGCCGCGCCGCGCCGCGCTGCCGCCGCGCGACGCACGCAGTGCACGGGTACCTATTATAACATTTATAACCGTATACAAGACAAGCTGTTCATTTGAAGGACCGGTGTGTAGGTATCTGACGTTCACTCTACTAATCAGTAGTGTACCTATACTTTATGTCGCCAAAAAGTTAAATCAGCCGGCAGCCATACCATTGGACGACGAGGCAATCAGTTTTCAGTTCAATTGAATGGCTCAATGACGCTAAATCCAATTGTTTAATGATAGGGCTAACCGTTACTCAGCCGCTTAGGCAAATTAAATCGTGATTATTAGGTAATTGTTGTGTGACCGGGTTAAAAACAATATGGTGGTAATAATTAATTATAAGTAAAAAATAATATTACTAGAAATAATACCTACTAGACTTCAGTATTACGGTTCCGTAGTAAAACTTAGGCAAGTAAATCCTAGCCATAGACAAAACGATCTAAATGGTTTTGTTGTGGGTTATTTTTTATGATCACCCAGAAATCCTAGCTATAACCAAAAATTACCTAGTTTTTGTTACTAACATGGCTGCGGAACCCTACATTCTGCGTGGCCCTACACGTAAGTAACTACATAATGGGCCGGTTTTGATTGTTAATTAAAAATATCATAGGTAGGTATTATAAGTATGATCATAAACTTCAAATAGTATGTAAATAGGTACCTAGTACCTAAGTAATTAATTGTTTTTTCTTTTCTTTTTGATAACCACCCAGAAATCTTGCCCAGGCATAAAAACCTGGTACCGTCATTTTTTATCAAATACCTATACCTACAGTCGAATTGAGAACCTCCTCCTTACTGAAGTCGGTTAAAATTAAAAATAACTAGGTACCTACCTATTTCACAACCTATTTCTGGGTGGTAGTTCTATCAAACAGGAAAAAAGTGAAAAATTATTAGGTAGGTCGTACAGTAGATCAACAAATTTTAATTAGGGCTTACGAACTTAAGTACCTAAGTACCTACTTACCTTACCTATTTAAGTACCTATTATAATATTCAAGTCAATCGTAGCAATCGTACCTACCTATTCGGTTATGTAAACATTAGGTACCTACCTATTCCGTGCATTCGATAGGTAGGTATAAGATTTAAGTTTAATAATACCGAGCGCATGTACCTAAATACCTAGGTGTTTTGACATTTGGTTAATGAAGTTTATTTAGTCCTTCTGAAATGTAAATGTAACCCTACAAATTAATGCAACGTAAAAATAAAAAGTTTAAAAATTCTCGTCCGTCTAATTGCGCCAGGGCGCGACAGTTACAGGACAGACTTAGGTATTTAGGCATCTACATCATTGTAGGTACTAGGTACCTATCTAAAGCGGCGGCGGCGCGGGCGGCGCGGCGGCGGCGCGGCGGCGCGAGCGAGACGCCGCGCGACACCTACATAAGTCACAGCCGGAGCGCCCCCTAGGTTCCCACGCACCCCTACATCTGTCCATTCGGACCCTTAAGTCTCACAATAAGGACTCCC
Source organism: Drymonia ruficornis (assembly GCA_947859195.1). Lineage (NCBI taxonomy): Eukaryota > Metazoa > Arthropoda > Insecta > Lepidoptera > Notodontidae > Drymonia > Drymonia ruficornis. Next base: position 76,392 of record OX401907.1, on the reverse strand, counting down.
TCGTCTTGGACCTATTATTTTTCTTCCCTAGCAGTGATTCACGTAACGGTACAGTCATTCAGTCGCGTGCGCCCGCGGGAGCACCATCTCGCGCTGCCCCTTGCCCCCTGCCCCCTGCGCCCGCGCCGCCGCCGCCGTCGTCTCCCTCAGTGTTACTTACTTGTGTAAAGTGTGATTGACTTTTTGAAATATGAACGCGCTGATTAATTCGCAAAATCTGAACCTGGCTTTGGATGTGACTGGTTGGTAAATGTTCTATATTTTTCTAATAGTTATACGGTTTTTCAATTTTTTTTTTAATTCATTTTGTAAGTACTTAGCTGTAGGTACTTGTACTTACAGTACCTACCGAGGTACTAGGTAGCGTACCTACCTACCAACTTTACCCACATATGACATTTTTTTTTAAGTTTCACTAACTTTTTCCTGCAGCTTCGCTAGCGCGGATTTTCGATCCCCAAAAAGTCAACAGGTAAAAGACAATGGGCAAAATGGGTCCGCCTCCAATAAGAATGAATGGATTGTATTTATCTATTCTGTGCTTGTATATTAAATTCTGAGAATTCATCAATTCATCAGTGAGATCTAGTATGTGTGCGACTATCCACGGCACGAGGGTCATCACTTCATCAGTGAGATCTATGTGTGCGACTATTCACGGCACGAGGGTCATCACTTCATCAGTGAGATCTATATGTGCGACTATCCACGGCACGAGGGTCATCACTTCATCAGTGAGATCTATGTGTGCGACTATCCACGGCACGAGGGTCATTACTTCATCAGTGAGATCTATATGTGCGACTATCCACGGCACGAGTGTCATCACTACATCAGTGAGATCTATGTGTGCGACTATCCACGGGACGAGGGTCATCACTTCATCAGTGACATCTATGAGAGCGACCACGCACGGTACTAAGATCATCACTTAATCAGTGAGATCTATGTGTGCGACCACGTTGCTCGTTATATTACTTGTTTGTAAACGATGCGACGGCACAATATGGGCTTCATAATGAAATACTAACTACTAACCGAAGTCCTTAGTAAGTAGGTAACATTGTTACTCATTCAGACCACAATGAAACGCAAAACTATTTTATAAAAAAAACACAAAATCCGACTTTAGATAACTACAGCTAATACTCAACTGTGAAAGTTCTGTAAATTTTAAAGTAATCGTACCGCCGCGCCGAATCACTTCGAGAAAATGAAGAATAGGTTCCTACTGTAAATGTTAGGTCTTTATGGTAGGGTTCCGTGACCGTTTCAATTACGAAACATTATCGCACTACATCTTTAACCAAATCGCGAAATACAAGAATATTTGCGGTTGGTAGTACCTGGTAGTACCTGAGACTGCGACTATTTATTGAGTTATAAACTTTATATAAAAACGCCGGAGTAGGTATTAACTTTGCTTTATTAAGCTTATGATTAAACTAGTTGTGCCGGCGACTTCGTAATAACTAATAAAAATAACAAGCATTGACAAAATTGTCTATGCTTGCTAAAATAAAAGTAGAATAAGATAATTCTTATAACACCAGCTATTTGCCGGTGAAAGTCCTGTCAAAATTGATCCAGCCGTTTTGGAGATTAGGCAGAACCAATAGGCAGATAGAGAGACAGGCAAACAACAATGTTAAAATTGATTTTCTGTTATAAGTATCGTGCCTATATATAACTTCATATTTTAAGTACTTCTAATAGGTAGGTTAATTTTGTTGACGCAGAGGAAATCTTCGAAAGATGCCTAGGATCACTTGTGGGAGAGGCCTGGGAAATCTGTATGTATAATTATTACCCACTAAAACCGAGTGCTTGTAATATCTAGGAAACTACCAAGGTACCTAATTCTTTGCGTACGACGACGACCTTATCAGATTCCCAGAAAGAAAGAAGTACAGAGCTACGCGAAGAAATGAGACACGCTGCCAGCTTACTGTATTTTTTATTCCTATAGCTCTGTCTCACCCTCACCTGATCGGGTGTCAAATCGTCAGATCATAATATCATGTAGGTTCGTATAGCAGGCGGGGAATATAAGTCTTGGGTGGGGGCAGCAGTAATGAAGCTAGTAGTTTTGTGCGGATTTCGGAATTGAATCATGCGCGCACCGCTGCGCCCGCGCCGCCACCGCCGCAGCCGCCCTGCTGACGCCGGCGCCGGCCGCACGCGTGGTTTTCATTTTTGCGGCGGCGGCGGAGGCGCGGTGGGGGCGTTCGTGGCCGTCTGTCACGCATGCATGTCTGTCTGTCACTCTCTCTCAGTCCAGTCAGTCTCGGTCGGCCGATGCCCGATGCGCACGCGGCCGCGCTGCTCCCGGACAGGGCAGAGACGGACGCCGCCGCGCCGTGTGCCGTGCGTGTGTGAATGTCCAATGATTCCGTGCGAGGTGCGGGGGCGGCGCGGCGGGACCGGTCGCGGTCGCACGCCCGAGCCCGACCCGCCGACCTTACCTACCGTTCACTGTACGCACCATCGTTTTCGTGCTAAAACTAAGTGCATTGGAATAAAAAAACCAAGACAAGTGATCACACTGACTGCGGCTCGCCACATCGGATCGCGTTCGGTCTCACAGACGATATGTATGTAGATTATTTTTGTTTGTTGGTCCATTACACATAGGTATTGTGGAACCGGCCTGCGTTACTGTTTATAAAATTGTGTGTTTGGAGCGTCCGCGCCGCGGCAAGGTGCCCGGCTCGGTTGAGTTGCGTGTGCGGCCTGTCTGCCTGAACCTACCTCCTTCACTACAAGGTAGATACATAGTAGGACCTACCTACCTAATAAAGAATTGTTCAAATGCTACGTTCACACAGAAGTTATTTGGATGGCTAGGTAGGTATCTACCTGCCTACCTACTTAGGCCCATATTTTAATAAATTGAGCTCAAGTCTGAGAGCGATCTTGGAAATGTCATTTTTGTAGTCCAGTCCATACCTATAAGGTTGCCAACCATACTTTATAATAACGTATCTTACGGTATTTTGTCCTCACTATACTTTATTTTATACTTTTGACTAAAATTAAAGTACTTACTTAGTTACTTATTAAAAATACTTTATTGCTGACGTGTGCCTAAACGAAACAAAGTGTTCTTACGAGATTAAATACTTTTTTTTAGTTAGGAACAAATTTTCCTCGCGCGAAGAAATCGCATCGTTTGATCGTGCAATCGTTTGCCAATAAAATTAGGACGACCGACGCCGAAGACTTCTCATGTAATGCATTTATTTTAAACGTGGCCGATATAAATTGTCACTGTAATTTTAATGCTCATTTTGGTTCGTTCATGTGGTCGAGTCGAATCCGGTCATTACTGGACAAGTTCCCTAATTCGCAAGTCGCCGGTTACTCCGAAGAAAATCAAATTATTGAAAATATAAATAGACAAAAATGTGAAAAAAATGCACCTTTTTGCACTCTTTAGGGTTGATTAAGTAGATACCTAAATACCTATGCCTTACATGTATAATAGTTACAGTTACTAGGTATGGTACCTATACGTATAACTACAATCTTTGGGTATTTGTCACCTACCTACCAACGTATATTTTTTTTATTAATACGACTATCAAATTCTAAGCCGTACTTGCTCCTCCCATCCCCGGGACATAAGTAGCTACGCCTCTGAAGGATCTCCCTGTACGCAACAAAAGCTCCGAAAAAAACGCTGGAAACCAATACCCGGGAATGTAAACCTTAGGGGATCTTTTATGAGAAAAGAGGCTCCTGTGATTGGTCAAAAAACTTTTGCTCGGTCACCAATAGCGAACAAGGGATAAGATTCATTCATCCATGATTGTGCTTGTGTGATGACATGGCAGGACAGATGCGTCAAATTAACGTAGGTAGCATTTCGGTGGAAAAAAATCACCTGTCGGTTACCAGACTAGAGGCACAGCTAGAGGAGTGGCCTTTTTTGCCGAACCCAAAACTAAAATTTGTTTTTGGAGTCACTGTAGGTACCCAGGTACATATAATGATATTTTATATTATTATTTTATATTTTATAATCCCTAATACCCGCCTAGTCCGCCCACGTACTTAATACTTAGGTGCCTACTAAGAATAGGTAATGATAATGATTTTGTGATTGAATTTAGATCTGTTGAATTTTGCACTAAGTTTAAAGACTACTTTTTTTCTAAACATTTTGACATAATGTGTCCGTATTCAAAACCCGTATACTATTGTTAATGTGAATGATGCCTCACAGACATAAGATTTCGTCCAAGGTTTACAGCAGTCAAGCCTAGGTACCTCACATAAGTTACATTATTGGCCGCTTTGGGGTCATGCGCTTCTACACAAATTTGCCCAATGCCCTTTGTATCGAAAATAAACGAATGCTGTAAGGGTGAACTTGGCGCGGATGGTCGAATCCTTAGAATTCGAAACTATAAGTAGGTATAGGTACGGAATAGCGACCGTTTTGATGAAAATTAAATTGCATGATTAGATTTAATTTAGAAAGTTAATTTAATACCTATTAGAATTTATTATTAGGCGAGTAATAGGTATAGATGTTTGAAAAATAACATAAGTTTCCTAGCCGGGAACCGATTCGGTTGATTTTGAAAAAGAAAACGGCCCGTTTTATTTCAGCCGTAGATAGTGTATCGCTTCTAGGCATAAAAATTTGGGCAGTAATGCCTAAACATGGCAAACATGTCCACGACTTGCAGTTGTCTGTTTAGACCCGCCACATACCTATAATAATAATAATAATAATATCCCGGGACATTTTTGTACACACGGTTACCTGATCCCAAACCAATGGAAACCAGATAACTGATATTACTACATATACTACTTTTTTTATTTGTAAATACATACTTAATATACATAGGTATACACCCAGACTCCGCACATATAGACATGTTCATGCTCACAAATGTATGTCTCGGGTAGGAATCGAACCTACTACCTGCAGCGTGAAAGGCGCCTCCGCGCCAACCACGCTAACGGGCCCGTTATACGGAATACCTACATACGGAATTCCGTTTCAAAATATCGAATCGGAGATTCCGAACGCAGTAAATTCATCCAAATGTACCTATGGACATATCGCGTTCGGAAACCCCGATTTGATATTTTGAAACGGAATTCCGTATGGAAATTCTGTATGTATGTGGCGGGCTTTAACATTTCAAGTACAAAAGCAATCACACAAAAATCGCGCTGCTCATTTGTTGGTTTGTTACCTAGTTCTATACAATGTCGTTGATACCTATTGCGTACACGTTGGAACTACCTACTACTGGAACTATTCAAAAATTTACACGAATTTTCCTAGATTTCACCCACTACTATCTTCATTGATACTAGATATACCTACTTAATTTCCAATTTCCATAGATTTACTTGTATAGCGAACAAATCGTGCGCGAGACTCGAACTAAGTATAGTCCGTTCGGTCCCCAGGTTGGAGCGCAGCGTTCGGTGGTCCCGGGCATGGCCGCGGCAGCAGCGGGCTCGGCGGTAGCATGGGGGACGCCTCACCGCCGCCGGCGCCGGCGCCCGCGCGCAGCCCCCGCCACCAGCGCAAGCGGCGTCGCCTGTCCCGCCTGCTCGACCGCCTCGCGGTGCACTTCAGGAACAACAACCACTACCCCTGCCCGCGCTGGCTGGCGCTAGACACCCCGACGGACGCGAAGGAACCGGAAGACGTGCCTCTAGATTTGTCGGTGAAATCGGAAACGGTGCCCCGAACGGGCGAAACGGGTCTCGACTACGCGTGCGCCACCTGCGGCCAGACGTTCGCGGTCCGAGACCGCTTGGCCAAGCACGTGGCGAGCCGGCACCGCAACAGAGCACCCGCGACGGAGGCCGGCCCCGGCCGCAGCTACGAGTGCGAGGTGTGCTTCCGCAAGTTCGCGCGCTCGGACATGCTGACGCGGCACGCGCGGCTGCACAGCGGCGTGAAGCCGTACGCGTGCGCGGCGTGCGGGCAGGTGTTCTCGCGCTCGGACCACCTGGCCACGCACCAGCGCACGCACACCGGCGAGAAGCCGTACCGCTGCCCCGTGTGCGCCTACGCCGCCTGCCGCCGCGACATGATCACGCGCCACATGCGCACGCACGCCAGGAGATCGCAACCGGCGCCCGCGTAACGCCCGCGACCTGCGCACCGGACCGCGAATGGTACCTACCCCGTTTTATTTACTTATCTAACTATTTATTTTAATATGCACTTACATTTCATTATTTGTTAAGAGACTGATTTTTTCATTCCAAAGTCGCTTATAATTCTATTGTTTTTTGATTGGTGTTTTAAAAGGTTTTTTTATTATGAGATAAGTAAGTAGTAATATTGTTTGTTTGCGGGCCCTCCGAGTCATTAAATGGCATATCACATTGGCGAAGGTAGGTAAGCAAACGGCCAGTTGACAGTCTGCGAAAGTTTTCCAAATTGCGAATTTGCTTTTATAGTTTATTATTATTTATTCCATTTGCAGTAAGTCCATGATTGCTTCTAAAGCTATGGGTTCCTCCAAAAGCGGTGCCGTCATAGGTATACCTAACGGCCGCACTAGAACATTGGCTCCGTAAACAAACCGTTGTTTACGTAGCCAATGTTCTAGTGCGGCCGTTATATGACGGCACCGCTATTGGAGGAAACCAGCGCATAAGGACGTCCAACTTGCCTGCTTTGCGCAATGCGATGTGTCACGTTTCGTAGCAATTAGTTTGTTTCATGTTGTTTGTTTGGGTAGGTACACTTGCTATACTGGCTGCATTGCCGAGAGAAAACAATTGCAGTTTCAGGGGGCTCTAAAATTACATACCTAATACCTATTTGTTTCATCGGCGTACATCAATAAAATTGTAAGTTCTAGTTCAGCAACGACTCCCTATAGGTATCCTTCCCATAATTATTTACAGCGACAAAAACATGAGGAGCCCCCTGGCCTTGGCTGCTAAAAATAAATAGGTCTTATGTGCGTTTATTATGTGTAAACTCACTCTCCCATCAAAATGCGTGGAGATAATCAAGCCGCAGTGTACCTACCTTTCCTGCCTGTAATTATTGCTTCATATTATTACCTATGTTATTTTATTGTATCTTAGGTAGATAACCTACCCAGGTAATAAAGGTTTTAAAGCTGTTCCACCGTGCCATTGAATTATTGGTATAAAATATGTTATGAAATCAAATGTTTAAAAGGGATAAGTCTTGATTTTATCATAAACATAATTCATAAGTACCTATTCTTTGTTCAACAAAAAACGTAAGTAAATAGGTTAGTAAGTAGTCTAGGTAGTTGCCTACTTATTATGTTAGTAAGTTCGTAACTAGATAGGATGGACGGACTAAGCAGCCGCGCCACTGTTCGTAGGTATTCTTTAGCCATTTCATTGAATGCCGGCGTTTAATGAACTGTCAGCCATCCAATGAAGTGGCTTATTTCATTATGTTTTTGGCTGCGACTTACACTCAAGTAAATGATGTTATTTAATAATATTGTTCTGTTTGTTCCGCACACGTTTGATTTTAATTGTTGTTTAGGTATGATAATTTCTAAATTTATTAGAATTTAAATCGGTTTTATAAAGGTCAAATACCTAATAGGGCACAATATTTTAGGCAGATAGTAGTACTTACTTACCAGTCGCGTCCATCGGGTCGGAATCATTCGGTATGCAGACCGTCTGTCTGTTCAGAGTCCAGTCCAGCTCTCGGCGGCACTTTATTTATTTATCGTACAAACGTACCTATCGAGTGTTAATAATGGTGGTGTTTTATAATTAAGGGACTTCATTACTTTTAATTTTTATGATGATTTTGTGCGTACTAGTGTAGTTGGGAGACGAATGTTGGTCAAACCCGGCATCCCGACGTGTGAAGAGATGCAGCTTCTATCTCGTACCGAGGTTTTGCACAGGAGGGGCTGATAGGTATTAGGCGTACCTATTCACCGTACGCGGACCATTGACCATAAACGCGGACTACTCACGGCTATCCGGTTGCCACTACCTGACTTCTCTCACAGTTTCAATCCGGATGTACCTACATCAGGCTGGTTGTCGATGACACGACAGCTACGGTACGGTCCAGTGGAGGTACCGGAGGTACTTATGAAGAGAAAGGTTTTATCGCTTCCAACTGTCAGATTTATCGCGCAAATGACGTTACATCGAGCTATGTGCCAGGCGATGGGTATTCGATACCGTTTCTATTGAATTTTATTGAATACACTATTTGACTGACTGGACTAGCTAGAATAAATGCAAAAACATGAAAAAAGTAGTACCATAGCGTAGTATTAGCGCCGCGGTCTGACTTTATTCGGCTTTATAGCGCAATGCTATCGTTTAACTACCAACTAAGTATACCTAGTAACTAAGTGGTTAAGTAAGTATAGGTACCTAGCGTTAAATCAATGTTATTGTTAAGTACCTAGGTACCTACCTAAGTTGTTTATAGTTCTGTGATATATTATTATGACTTTGAATTTGATTTTTTGTTTTTACGACTGGTGTGTTTTAACAGGAAACGTCTCTTAATGTGTTTTTTTTTAATAAAATCTATTTTGTGCAATTGTTGTTTTATTTGTTACCTAGTACCTAGATTGCACCCGCAGCTGCGCTAGCCTCAAACATTCATTAGGGCCAAACCACCCATGGGATCAACCTAGGGGCCCAACATCCTTACAACCCAACACACCACATCCGTCAGATATTATCAAATCTCTATTAGTTTCAAAGGTGTAGTCTGGGTTGAAACATCCGTAAGGCCACCGATGTTAACTTTGATGTAAAAATGGACGGACGGGAGGAGTGACAGGATTCCGAATCAATCAGACCCGTGACAGTTGTTTATATACCTATCTCTTCATCAACTAGAAGGAGAAATGATCTTTTCAGATCCAGATTTTCACCTCTCATTCGACACTCTCGATTAGACACCTCTCAAAAAAAAAACTATATTAAAATCGGTTCATCCATTCAGAAGCTATGATGACACAGACAGACCCACAGATATACCTACAATAAAATTATAACACCCGTCGTTTTTCGTCGGGGGTTAAAAACAATCGCTCCTGTCCGTGGCTAGGTATCATACACACACACACACACATACTTAGTATAAATGAAATACTCTATACCTACCTGCGGCACGTTATGATGGCCGGTTTGACATGTGGAAGCCCCCCCAGGATAAACCTTATTATAACGGAATAAAATTCATTTTCGCATTCATTTATTGACATTCTTATTTTTTTAAACAGACAGTCTTATTCCGTTATAATAAGGTTGATTTTCTTCCTCCCCCACATGTCAAACCGCCCATCGTAAAATGCCGCTACTGTACTAAAGAGCGCCAATCTAATCTACGTAGTGTACATACATACAAATAAATAATAGTACATTACTGCTGCGGTTTCTAATGAGTGTGTTGTTGACCGCGTTGTTGATGGCCGAGAGCTTAGCGAAGCTTAGCTTGAGGCCAGTAGGTATAGCGTGGTCAGCAGTACACTCGGCTTGTATAGTGCTTTACTCAAAAATGCGACTATTAGTTTAAACAAAACTAGCTAAGTGGGTATAAAAATTAATACAATTGTAGGGACACATGTAAGTATGTGAGGCGATGTATAAGGTAAACAAACAAAGTATAAATAGCGCGTATAAATAGTAACTCTCTCGTCTTTCATACACTCACGCTATTTATACTTTGTTTGTTTACCTTATACATCGCCTCACATACTTACATGTGTCCCTACACAATTATATTTATATTTTTACGAACTATATCTTTAGTTGTGTATTTTCTCTGTTTACGTTTCCATGGCAACGGCACGACCTACTCGTTTTAACCGTCAATCAGATTTTTAATAACGAACCATAAACATACCTGTTTGTTACGTTTCCATGGCAACGGTCAAATAACAGCAATATAATGACGATGATACGGGGTAATAATACATTGTATGTCATGTAGCTCTTGCAGTACGACAAATCCGACTTTACTCGAAGAAGGTTTGCGAAATAATGACAATATTATAAACTTTTTTGAGTAAAATTGAACTGTCTGTTTGTAATATCAAAATAACAGCTTTTTACTAAATGCATAATCATATTAAAAACCGGCCAAGTGCGTGTCGGACTCGCACATAAAGGGTTCCGTAACGTAACACCGTATAATTAAGGTTCCGTACCCAAAGGGTGCCAACTATGCCAACGGGACCATATTACTAAGCCTACGCTATCTGTCCGTCTGTGCGTCTGTCAGCGGGCTGTATGCTGTGTCCCACGAACCGCAATAGGTAGAGACTTCAAATTTTCACAGAATTAGTATTTCTGTTGCCGCTACAACAACAAATACTAAATATAAAATAAAAATTAAAAATAAAGGGGGTCAATAATAGGGCCAATAATAAGGGGGCCAATATTAAAAATAAAGGGGGTAATAGGGGGTCAATAATAAGGGGTTATACAAGAACTTAATATTTTTGTTTTATTTTTTGTTGGAGTGGCAACAGAATAAATTCTGTGAAAATTTCGATTTAATACACCGCCATCTATACTCTGAGTTTGATACTGCGAACACATTTGAAACTTGAGGGCGTAAACATTGTATAATACAGGGTGGATTTTTGAGACGGAACTGTAAGGTACCCAGAGGCGGCGCAAGGCGTAGGCGAATTGGCCCAGAGGCCGCGGCCTCGCACTCCTAGGGGCCTCGCATCCGAAGGCAGGATGAGTGAAATTTTTTGCCGCGCTAAAAACAGCGAACATTTTCTCAAATTCTCAATTTTAGAAAAACAGTATCCTGAGTTTCCGATTATCACGAAATATCAATTCCAAATTATATGAACATGCAATCGTTTCTTTTTATTATTATTTTTCATTTTAAGTCCCAAAAAATAATACACTCAATCAAAGTCCAGAAAATAATACTTAGGCAAGTCAACTTGATATTAAACAGAAACAGTCCAAAAACAAAGGCTTATCACAAGAAAAATAGGATAACCGAATACAAAGCAGCAGTCACCTGTGGAGGGTACAGCAGCGTGGGTAGCCAAAATACAAATTTTCATGTCTATAGAGACAAGCTATAGAGGTCAGAAAAAATTGGACCCCTATACAAACTTTCATCCCTTATTTATTTTTATCCTTACAAATACTTATTATTTTACAAATTTGTATGCCTCTAGCTTCAGAAAAATAAAATTGGGATCTCATACAAACTTCCAACCCCTATTTCTAAAAAAACCTGGCCAAGTGCGGGTTGGACTCGCAAATAAAGGGTTCCGTACCATAGAATAAAAACGTCAAAATATCAAGTTACTAGTATGGGGACCCCTTATTTTTAAAATTTTATTATATTTTTAGTATTTGTCGAGTGTGTTGTTGTTGTTATAGCGGCAACAGAAATACACATTCTGTGAAAATTTCAAGTCTCTACCTATTACGGTTCGTAAGATACAGCCCGCTGACAGACGGACGGACGGACGGATGGACGTACAGACAGACGGACAGCGTAGGCTTAGTAATAGGGTCCCGTTGGTACCCTTTGGTTACGGAACCCAAAAAAAGCGCAGACTTTTTATTTTAATGTATAGCTTCAACAAAAATGTCCATGTTTCTAACTTCAGAAATATGGAATACCCATACAAGCTTCCACCCCTTATTTAACCCTCTTAGGGGCATTTTTTTTTTCAAAATCCTTCCTATGCTCTTCTTTTACGCTATAAAAGGTAGGTACCTATTGTTAAAATCTTATGTTTATAACACCAGCGGTTGGGGCTGTGCACGTCTCGACAGACAGACAGACACCGAAGTGACCCTATAAAGGTTCCGTTTTTCCTTTTGGGGTACTAAACCCTAAAAAGGACTGGAACGTTACTGTTTTTGAAAAGTTTCGTAGGTAGCGTTACCAGAGGGCCTCGCAAAATATATGTTGCCCACATGACATTTAGGTCTTGCTCCGCCACTGAATGTACCTACACCTTAACCGTTGTACTACAGTGTGTTAAAAAACCCTGTCCCAGCCCAGGTTTCCAATCACTAGACTAAATTTTATAAAAATAAAATATTCATGATAGTAAACATAGGTATTAATGAAAGGATCATGTTCAAAAATGTATGGAATCCCGTATCATGTTGCAAAAAAATCATTCTTTGTTTTTTTAATCTATATTTATCATATTAACCCCTAAAAAGTTTTTTTTAACAAAAAACGGGTTCCAAAGTAGTTTAATAAAATCTAAGATAACTTAAAACATTGTCTTTACTACTTTGAGTTTGCTTTGACCAATTTAAAGTAGGTAAATTGTATGCACCAAGCGTAGGTACCTACCTTATTTTCATAGCAATAATAAATTCAATCGATACACTTAATTAAATAACATGGATGATGCAAAATATCTTCCATGGCATTCGAAATCGATATAATTTAGCGGGAATACACGTTTCTTTGACGTTTCTGCACCTGTGACAGCAGTGATCGGACCGTCCAAACAACCAATAACCATAGACAAAAAAGTTTCATTGCCTACAACCACGAACGTAAATACATACCTGGACTGTTCACTACTGCACAAAAAACGAGCCGAGCGAGAGGCCCCAGTTGGGACCGTGTCCCTCTCACTCCGAGTTGCCATGCCAAAATAATATTATCGTTGGGTAGTGATTTGTGGTTTTTAAATGAAGCAAATATATTAATTTATTATTTATCGTGACTATTGTTTTATCATATAAACAATAGTCGCGATAAATAATAAATTAATTTATTTGTTTGATTTAAAAACTAACAATCACTACCCAACGATAATTATTATTTTGGCATGGCAACTCGGAGTGAGAGGGACACGGTCCCAACTGGGGCCTCTCGCTCGGCTCGTTTTTCTGTCTACAGAATTGTCAAGGTATAATAGACCTTAAACCAGGAGAATAAAGTTGAATTTCTTCTTAACCAAAAACTCAACTGGTTTATCCTGTAGTAATAAAAGATCCTTGCCTACAACATAAAAAACGTGCGCATTTAATTCAATACTACTGTAAAGTAATGTAGTTATTATTACGTAATGTACTAAGAAATGTCAAAGTACGATTATTTAATACGATTTTTCTATTTTCATGGGCATTATTGTAGAAATAATGTGAACGGAACGTCATTTCAAGAAAGTCAAATTATGTAATTCTGCATGTAATGAAACGCAATGTTTGTTTACCACAATGTGGAAGTGGAAACAACAACTTTTTAATGCTAAATTAAATCCCCTATTCGAAAATCGAATCCCGTAAGCAAAAGGTTATGAGAAAACTTGATACCAAAAATGGGCATGATCCTTTAAAATGCATTTTTTTTTGCTTTTTTCCCCCAAAATGTAGCAAATTTTGCAAAGCAACCAACCCAAACCACCGCACAATTTATAAACGCAGTAAGTACAACTGACTGCTTTGGTACTTACTGCGTTTATAAATTGTGCGGCAGCAAAGCACCTGGGCCTTATGACGCAACTGGGCCGCTGACATCATCACAGTAGGCGTGGCGCAGGGTTGCCAGATCTCCTGATTTTCCAGGAGATTTCCTGATTTGTCTGATATTCTCCTGATCTACTGATTTTATTATTAAATGTCCTGATATTTGTGTTTTGAAATAAATACATACCTATATACCACAAGTATGCGTAAAAAGGAATGTATCTGCGTCTTCTGACTGAACTGCCAATTTTTAATAGTAATAAGTTTATGGAATAAACACTCTACCTATATCATGCTCTAACTCAGTTTATTAGGGGTGTTTTAATAAGCCTTTATCGATCGCCGATTCTTTAACATTGTTGTTTATTGCGCATGCGTAAGGGAGAAGGGACGTCGACGCAAGTCGCAACGCTTCGCGACTAAACTTTTGCTGTACTATAATATTTGATATGTTCTAAAATACATTTAAATTTTGCGTGTAATAGCAGCTGTCGTTTGTTTTTTGCCGGAGTCTTGAGAACTAACAACATACTAAAAATAAAAATTGTTTTGATTTTCCAACAAAAATGAATAGCCATTTGTATAGAAAAAAAGTACATATAAGGCTGCGTTCCAGACGACGTAATTTTTGTTATTTTCGTTCATAAATGTCGTTCCACTGGAACCAACTTGTACTGAAAGTGATCATTATTATTGTTTTTAACAGTTTTTGTGAGCGAAAATAACAAAAATTACGTCGAATGGAACGCATCATGAGAATTTTATTGAACTCCTGATTTATCAGATCAGACTCCTGGTTTTTTAAAATCTCATTTCCTGGTTTTTTAAATTTTGGTCTGGCAACCCTGGCGTGGCGTAAGTCAGTGTGCTAGAGATGGGTTGTACTAGGTAAAATTTGGGACTAGGTGCACCTATTCCTAGTATTTAAAAATACGTGATCCAAACACCTGTTCCACCTAGTCCACCTAGTCTGAAGTACTTATCGAGTATGGTTCGCGTACATACGTGATCCAAACACCTGTTCCACCTAGTCCACCTAGTCCACCTATTCTGAAGTACTTATCGAGTATGGATCGCGTACTTAGTCCTTAGATCCATAATAGGACTCGATGCATGAGATCAAATGGGGACAAGAAATGACTTTTGCTCACTTCAGTCAGATGTCGCCACGCTACTGCTTACTGATGATGAAGACGATGATGATGATGATGATGACGATGATGATGATGACGATGATGACGACGATGACGACGATGACGATGATAACGATGACGATGATGATAATGATGATGATGATGATGATGACGATGATGATGACGATGATGATGATGACGATGATGACGACGATGATGACGCTGACGATGATGACGATGATGATGATGATGATGATGACGATGATGATGATGACGATGATGATGATGATGATAATGATGATGACGATGATGACGACGATGATGACGATGACGATGATGATGATGACGACGATGACGATGATGACGATGATGATGATGATGATGACGATGACGATGATGGTGACGATGATGATGCTGATGATGATGATGACGATGATGACTATGATGACGATGACAATGATGATGATGATGACGATTACGATGATGATGATGACGATGACGGTGATGATGATGATGGTGATGATGATGATAACTACTTCCCTTTGGAGCCATTGTGTTTGTTAAAAAGACAAAAATACGTTATCTCAATATTTTAACACAAAAATATCGTACTACTTGGACTAGAATACTAGTTCGCTACCATACTATGTAGACTAAGCAATCCGTAATACTCATAATAATACGCGATCGCCGCACGCAATCGAGAGAGCAACACGTCCGCTGGGACGTGTTGAGTGAAATACTAGGTGGACTAAGTACTTTCAAAATTGGAATAGGTGCCGCCTAGTCTCGTAAAATACCTGTTCTTCGCACCTGTTCTAGTAAATACGACTCATCTCTACAGTGTGCTGTCCGCGTTCGTCCTGTGCACACGTCTTGTCAACGTTTACATCCCAAATATAATTCTACTCGACACTAGATGGCGACCCTTTGTACGTCCGCGTCCCTATTATCATACTACACCTAGTGACATCTAGTGTGAAAAAGTTAAACTACGTACTAACATCGACATAGAACGAAGCGAGTAGTTTTGCTATTGACCGGTAGATAAGCAGGCAGGCATTAGTACCTACTTAACACAATATTAAATAACAAAACAGCAAAATACAATAACTTAATAATCTAAGGCCTGGCCAAATTGCGCTAAGTGACGGAAAAAAAAATGCCGTTTCAAAGGGCTAGTACCCGAGGCCATAAAATTTACTAAAAAAAACATCAGCCGCCGCCTGCCTGCCTGCCTGCCATTTTGGCGTCACTATCGCACGGGGAAATAAAGAAACGAAAGAAGCTTCATCTAGCGAGCGATTCAGGTACTTATTATTTTGTGAGTTGTTTCTTTCATTATAGTGATTTTATGATTATAATCTACTATTTCTTATAGAACAAAAGTGATTTACACTAAAAGTGAAAACGTAACTAAACCGAAGTGTCTGTAATTATGTGAAATTCATGTGAAATCGAGTTTTCGTGTGCTAAAACGGATTGGCTGACGCTAGCGCCGTCTACCTCGTTTAGTCTACAATCTGGCGGTAATTTGTTATTATTGGTGTATTTTATTATAATTCCACGCACCTACTTATTGTAGATAAATGTGAAAATAACAGAATTCAGCAAACAGAATGTACACGTTTATAAAATGGCCGACGTGCGAGCCTGCGAGTTACGACACGGAAGAAATAAATAATCCATCTAGTGCTTGCGCATCAAATTGGAGTTTATTTGATTCGAATTGTGGGTGTTTGACGATGGCCCCGGAACAAGCAATTATTGAATAGGTAATCTCTCGACGTATGTACCTACAGAGGTACCTCGCGTACTTCGCGATTGTAGTAGTATAATAATTATAGGTAGGTGAAGAAACTGCACTTAATTTTGGGAGTGACACTTTTAATGAACGTTGATTGACCGAATCTAGATTAGCTCGGACGTGTTAGGAGATGACTTGTATGCATCCCTGGTTGCACTTGCCGTTCACAAGGATGGCGACCGATCAACATATCACTAAACCTTAGCTGGTTGATGTTTTTACAGTACACCGTATCCTATCCACTGACCACTAATATGTGTTGTTTTTAATTATGGTCTTATTATTAGTGAAACTCCAATACCTTCAATGATTAAATGCTCTCTTTGCCTTATGGACTTATAAGAGACAACATTCACTTTACCAATACACACAAGTATTCTGGAAAAGATACACAATGTTTACCAACTTGATCTCCAGCCCTCTTGAGATGGTTATTACCACTTGTAAGTAACGTTTGATAATCCGGTGGTAGAGGTGCGGTTGTACGTGATGAATTTCTGGTATGTCCTGATATATCTGAAATTGATTATGGCATTTTTTACTACTATGTTTGTTTCTGGAGTGGACACAAGATGTAGACACCTAGCTGGTGTTATTACATCCAGTACTGTGGCAATTATATTCTAATGACACTATAAGAAATACATTGTACTGTATTCGAGATTACCATTAAGGCCAACTAAATATAGCAGTATCACTCTGGGCATGCCCGTGTTCAGACTCGACGTGTGGGGACTGGTCTGCTCGTTGCCTCTTGACACCATCATTCTGTAACCTTGTGCTCATTTGTTTAGCATAGGAGGCATCACATCAAAGCATTTACGTATACAGGGTACATTTTTCAAGTGGGTGTGCATGGCCAAATCCAAAAGTATGAGAATAGCAAAAAGTACTCAAAGGAGTCTTGGGCCAGATTTTGATAAAAACTAAACTGCATCATTGGATTTAGGAAAAATCCATATTTCTAGCTAGGAACCGAACCCATGATTTAAAAAAAATATACACTGTATTATTACACCATTCTATAGTGTTGCTAATAAGGAACAATTTCTGGGAAGTAATGACATACTGGGTAGATACATGGTTATTTGGCAAAATTTATTATTGTTTTGTTAAAACTCAAACAACAAAAGTTGTTTATGATGTCAGTCCTGGGTGATGGCAATCCTGCAAGTCAGTGCGTGTCAGTGATTTTCCAATAACCCTGTATACAGGGTGGATTTTTGAGACGGGGCAGTAAGGGCAGCTACTTGAACCGTTATAGTTACACGAAAACGTTCTTAGGAGACATTCCCTAACTTTTTGAGATATTCTGAACTGCATTCACAGATTTTGGAAAAAATGGACAGTCATTAAGAAAAATGCTAAAACACCAAAATATTTTTTTTATTCCCATCAATCCTATTTCATGTAGGGATCAAAAGGCTCTATCGGACCATTCAAGGTTTGAGTACTAGAAATGACAGAAATCGCCAAAAACATTTTGTACTGAAAAACGATTCGATAACTCGAAATATTTTTGTTGCTAAACGATCCGAATATTTTTGTTGCTAAACGAAAAAGATGAAATATCATACTGTTATCAAAAGTCTCTTTGAGACCAAATGAAGTTTGAGTACAGAAACTACGGTAAGTTATACGGTTAAGTTATGCCCGCTGCATAAGGTGCCTGCGTGTAAACCTGGTCTTGTGACATGTTTCTGTACTCAAATTTCAGTTGGCCTCAAAGAGTATTTTGATCACAGTAAGAAATAGGATCATTTGGAAATAAAAAATATTTCGAGTTAACAAATCGTTTTTCAGTACAAAATGTATGGGAAAAGTTTTTGGCGATTTCTGTCACTTCTAGTACTCAAACCTTCAATGGTCCGATAGAGTCTTTTGATCTCTACTTGAAATACGATCGATGGGAATTAAAAAATATTTTTTGGTGTTTCAGCAATTTTCTCGCTGACTGTCCATTTTTTCTAAAATCTGTGAATGCATTTCAGAATATCACAAAAAGTTAGGGAAGGTCTCCTAAGAATGTTTTCATGTAACTATAACGGTTCAAGTAGCTGTCCGTACTGCTCCGTCTCAAAAATCCACCCTGTATTCTACAGTGGTACGGAACGGAACCCTTTATGTGCGTCCGACACGAAATAGTGGCGTGCCAAATGGTTGTTACACAAATTGATTAATTGGTAATGAATTTTCTTATGATCGCCTTAAAATAAATTAGTAACTTAATTCAACAATTCCCCTAAAGTAAAAATTCGCCATTCAAGTTACAAATTAACAGTTTCAGAGAGAGATAGATATTTGTGACAAATATAATGCATGTGTGATTGTATGAGTCTGTTATTTTTACACGACTGCCCAAAAAAAGGAGTATATATGTGTTTAGGGTTCATGTATGTTTGTTTATTTGTTTGTATGTTTTTATGTATGTGAGATTCTTTATTCCACCATAACTTATAAATGCCTGAACAGATTTGGATGTATGGGGTATCGTTAGAATCCTTACATAATTCCGGGTAACACTGGGTATATTATTTTTGAAAAAAAGAATTTATAGGCATCATTTAACACAGGTAAGGTGTACATGCAAAACAAACATTTCATTTTTGGTTGCTGTCACTAAAATGCATAGGTAAAATAAAAATAAATAATTTAAAAAACTAAAAACATGACTGCCCTGCCATAAAACTAACTAAAATGTATAAAACAAGTGCATTGTCATTGCAGTCAGGGGCCCGCTTAGATTAATTATGTTCCACATAACGGTCCCCCGACTGCAATGACAATGCACTTGTTTTTTATTGTCCACTCTAGAACCCTAATTCGTTGATTAGGTGCCTCTAAGAGCCTCTGCAAACTATTCAGACACGTCATAATAATAATACAAGTTAATTCAATTCTTTACTTGCATAATTAATTCATAATATTATTTTCATTACATAATTCGTTAGTTTAATACCTACTGTACATTTTTGTTTTGCAGCGATGTCTCCTCCATCAAAAAAGGGGAAAGCCAAGCAGACCCTTATTCGACCTTATTTGGACCAAGGAACAGTGATTGCAGGTATTGCACATGTCTTGTAGCCATTATACAGGTTCTACTCTACAGGATGGTGGCAAGTTACTAACTAATTATTAGCGCAGTCGCGCGTGGCTCGACCACCCTGCTACCCAAAAGAAACGCAACTGAGTAGTAACTTACATGCTTAGAAGACTGTTTCCAGATTTTGAAGATAAATTATTATAGTTGGAAAGAAAATGGGTAATTTACACTTTTATCAATTTTATTCGATGCCAATCTATCCTGTTTATTATAAGGATCAAAACAGTATCGGGACAAACCAAGGTCAAGGTACTAGAAATGTCAGAAATCACAACAAATGTTTCCCATACCATTAACCCTGTAAGGAGTAAGAAATATTATGAATGTGGTACGTAACGTTAATAATATGAGTGCAGTGCAGCAGAATGGCAGCGGCGAGGAGGAGGCGGACAGCGGCGGCGTCACGTACTTCGTGGACGAGCAGGGCCGCTACTACTACCAGCCGGCCGGCGCCGGCGGCCTGCTCACCCACGGGGACGTGAGTACCGACCGTGCACCCGTCCCCGCTCTCCCACTGTCCCACTCCCCCCGCGCTATTTGAATAGTGATTGAACGCATGTTTGTCGTCGGTTGGGGAACAGGAGCCGGGCGAGGAGCAGCAGATGCTGGTGGAGGGCGAGGAGAGCTACGAGACCGTGGCGCTGGTGCCGTCGGACGGCGCCGGCGAAGTGAGCTACGTGTTCGTGGTGCAGGAGGAGAGCAAGCCCGTGGTCGGCGTCGACGTGGACATGATCGACGACGACAAGGGCAACCGGGACGTGTACAACTTCGAGGAGGAGGAGGAGGAGGAGGCCGCGCCCTCCGCCGACGAGGAGATGACCGTGGACCGCAACATGCGGCCGCTGCCCAAGCGCGCCGGCAAGCACGTGCGGCCCAGCTTCACGTGCAACTTCTGCCCGTACACGAGCCACCGCCGGTGAGTTGCCGTCCCGCGCCCCGCCCCGCCCCGCCCCGCCCCTCCCCGCGCCCGCCGCGCCCGCGCCCGGCCGCGTCACGTGACCGCGTCCGCTCCGGCCCGCAGGTACCTGCTGCTGCGGCACATGAAGTCGCACTCGCAGGAGCGGCCGTTCAAGTGCAGCGTGTGCGAGCGCGGCTTCAAGACGGTCGCGTCGCTGCAGAACCACGTGAACATGCACAACGGCGTGAAGCCGCACGTGTGCAAGTACTGCAACAGCCCGTTCACCACGTCGGGCGAGCTGGTGCGCCACGTGCGCTACAAGCACACGCACGAGAAGCCGCACAAGTGCACCGAGTGCGACTACGCGTCCGTCGAGCTGTCCAAGCTGCGCCGCCACGTGCGCTGCCACACCGGCGAGCGGCCCTACCAGGTGACGCACGCACACGCACACGCACGCACACACATCATATCATCATTCACTCCTCACTTAAATTAGATGCGATCTCATTCAAATGTCTTCATAAGTAAATATCTACCAGAGCGCAGAGGGTGCGATATGAAAGGGCTACGAGATGTATGAATCTTGCCTCGATTTGCGTTTGGTAAAGGTGTAGTTGTATAATAATATTGTGTGGTAATGTGTTGCAGTGCCCGCACTGCACGTACGCGTCGCCGGACACGTTCAAGCTGAAGCGGCACCTGCGCACGCACACGGGCGAGAAGCCGTACAAGTGCACGCACTGCAACATGTGCTTCACGCAGTCCAACTCGCTGAAGGCGCACCGACTCATCCACAACGTGGCCGACAAGCCGGTGTACGCGTGCGAGCTGTGTCCCGCCAAGTGCGGCCGCAAGACCGACCTGCGCATCCACGTGCAGAAGCTGCACACCTCCGACAAGCCGCTCAAGTGCCGCCGCTGCGGCAAGTCCTTCCCCGACCGGTACTCGTGCAAGGTGCACAACAAGACGCACGAGGGCGAGAAGTGCTACAAGTGCGAGCTGTGCCCGTACGCGTCCACCACCATGCGCCACCTCGCCTCGCACATGCTCAAGCACACCGACCAGAAGCCGTTCGTGTGCGACCAGTGCAACCAGTCCTTCAGGTGAGGGCCGCTCGGTGCGGGGCTCCGGTGTTGCATACATTGACATACATACCCAACTCACTAGTACCTGCATGCCCCTGCATGCCCCAGAACGTATCCAATGGTGAAGCTTGTATAGATGCCGTTCCGAACCGAAGAACACTCGCGGACCGCTAAATTGCGCAATAAAGGAATACAGATTTTAGTTTAGTACTGTTCCCTCTCGGCCGTGAATGTAGATAGTGTTTCACGCCGCGCGCCCTTCTCGCTCCCGCTATTCTAGAACGGGCCTTTTTAAAAACAAATTCGACGAGCCCGTTGGCGTGGTTGGTAAGATTCCGCCTATCACGCTGCAGGTCGTAGGTTCGATTCCCACCCGGGACATGCATTTGTGTGCATGAACATATCTGTATGTAGATCATATGAGTCTGGGTGCAATTATGTATATTAAGTATGTAGTTACAAACAAAAAGTAGTATATGTATGTAGTAATATCAGTTATCTGGTTTCCATAGTTTGGGATTTTGGGATCAGGTAGCCGAGTGTAAAAGAATATCCCAGGACAAAAAAAAAACCATCTTCTCCTTCGAGAAAAAGTATCTATCCGAGCAAATGCCGATTAACCGGTCGAAAGCGGCCGGAACGAGAGTTGCGACCGCGATGGCCGTACGAGATGCGAGTGATATCAATAAATAGCCGCGTGTGGTGTTGTTGTGTGGTTCCAGGCAGAAGCAGCTGCTGCGGCGGCACCAGAACCTGTACCACAACCCGAACTACGTGCCGAAGCCGCCGAAGGAGAAGAGCCACTCGTGCCACGAGTGCAAGCGCACGTTCGCGCACAAGGGCAACCTGATCCGGCACCTGGCCGTGCACGACCCCGACTCGGGCCACCGCGAGCGCGCGCTCGCGCTCAAGATCGGCCGCCAGCGCAAGATCAAGTACCTCGACGAGGACGTCAAGGTACGGCCATCAGTCATATGGCGCACTGTTTATTCCTAAATCTAACAAATAACCCTATCCCCGAAATTTATAGAGATACAACAGAAGTGATTTGTAATGCCAGTGCAAGTTGATCATAACTTTCTATAAATTTGGGGGTTAATGTTTAGCTGGATATTATACTTTATTGTACGCAACTGCGAATATAATGTCATTACACTTCGTCCAACCATTTATTTAACTTTTGTGACATTTAAGAATGAATGTTAAATCTATGGTTAGTTGTATAATATACATATAATATTTCTAATGAAGTTTGCAAACCGAGCGAGTTTTAATGAGGGGCTCTGCGAATACAATATTATTTTTATGACTAGCTGTACCTGCGACTTTGTACGCGTAAATTTTATAAAAAGATTACCCGCCTTTTTGCCCGCGAGGAATTTAATAGGTTTTTATTTTTACGCGGACCTGTAATTATTTTTCAAAAATAAAAGTAGCATAAGTTACTTCTAAGCAGTGATAGCCGATTGGTTAAGCACGCGTCTTGCGGGCTTAAGGTCCTGGTTTCAAACCCTGGTTCACACCTCTGGATTTTTCGAAATCTATGTGTGAATCATAACTTTAATAATGATTATCACTTGCTTACGGTGAAGGAAAACATCGTGAGGAAACCTGCATGTCTTAGACATGTGAAATCCACCAACCCGCACTGGGCCAGCGTGGTGGATTATGGCCTAAATCCCCCTCGCATTGAGGGGAGGCCCGTGCTCAGCAGTGGGACGTTAAAAGGGCTTATATTATTATTATTAAGTTACTTCTTATAATATCAGCTATCTGCTAGTGAAAGTCCTGTCAAAATCGGACCAGCCGTTTCGGAGATCACCCGGAACAAACATCCAGATATACTTCCAACAGATGGCGCGCGGTGTTAAGATTCTCCTCGATTCAGTGACTTCCCTCTATACATTTAATGCAATTAAAACATATACTTCAATTTTATTTGTACCGATGATGATGATGATGATGAAATATTTTGATATTGCAAACGTTTATAGGCTACGCAACAGCTCAACATCGGGCTAGCTGTACGCTCGTTTGCCGGCCTTGCCGTGATACAAAATATGTATCCGCATGTAGCGTAGGGCGAAGTGTCTGTGGAAGGCGTGCGTTGCGATGCGTGCGTTGTATTTTGTGTAAAATGGGAGTAGGCATGCACAGCTTTCTATTTAAGTACATACCTAATTCTGTATATTGTTATTCACAATATTATGTTAGTGCCTGCCTGCTCACATAGCGTTACTGTTTGAAAATATATGCAATTATTATTTTGAAAAGAGTAACCGTTGAGTTTCTTACCGGCTCTTCTGAATGGAAGAAACTTTACGAATCGGTGGTAATGCTAAAATATTGTTTTTTACTATTTATAAATGCTACCACCTAGCTTACATGAATCAAGCATTTTAGACTTTAACGTTGAGTGGGTGTTGCAGGGCGGCGAGGCGAGCAACTCGTCCGAGTCGGAGCAGGCGGAGCTGGTGAAGCTGGGGCTGGGCGCGGGCGCGGGCGCCGGCGAGCTGCGGCGCGGCGAGCTGGTCACCGTGGCCGACGACGACGGCCAGCAGTACGTGGTGCTCGAGGTCATCCAGCTCGAGGACGGCTCCGAGCACCAGGTGGCCGTCGTCGCGCCCGACCATCCCCACCATCCGGGGGGGGACGACGACGACGACGACGAGGTGGAGGGCGAGGAGGAGGAGGAGGAGGGGGACGAGGAGCCGGACGAGAGGAGCGCGGCGCCGGCGCGGCCGCACCCGCAGCACACAACACCCGCCGAGCGGGGCATCAAGCTCGAGCAGGAGGTCGACACGTGCTTCGGATTCGACGTAAGTCACCAGTCACCACCGACACGCACACCGACACGGACACGTGCTCGCACCGGGCACCGGGCGCGGCCAGCGGCTGCATGTACGATTTTAGAGCCGCCGATAACAGTTTGACGAATTGAATCCATAATAAATAGATACTACTCGGGTACTACACACATTATGTACTACCGACATGATTGATTTCGGCTACACCGCCCAGTACGTGCCTGCCACCTTTTGAACGTTATAATAATAACAAAATTAGTACTTTTTTTAATGCCTCGCTCCTGGGCACGGGCCTCCCCTCAATGCGAGGGGGATTCAGGTCATAATCCACCACACTGGCCCAGTGCAGGTTGGTGGATTTCATATGTCTATCGAAAATTGGTTACATTTTCGACGACATGCAGGTTTCCTCACGATGTTCTCCTTCACCGACCGTAAGCAAGTCATAATCATTATTAAAGTTATGATTCGCACATAGATTTCGAAAAACCCAGAAGTGCAAGCTGGGGTTTGAACCCTAGACCTTATGCCCGCAAGGCGCGTGCTTAAGGGTGCGTTTCCTTTGATGCGGAGCTGGGCGGAGCAGAGAGGAGCGGCGGACTGTGATTGGCCAATTCACGGTCCGCTCCGCGTGAGTGGAAACGCACCCTTATGCTTTAATTTATGATGGTAATTTTTATTATTTTAATTAAATGCCAATAAATTTAACCCCCTCAATATTATCGTTGTTCCAGGAGGAAGAGGAGCCGGAAGAGGAGGAGACCTTCGCTAACAATGTAGTGGTGCGCTTGGTTTAGACATTTAAAAAAAGATATCACTGGCAGTGTGCGCCTGTCACATTACTAGTAGTCCCGTCACGGCCCCGGCCCCGGCCCCGGCCCGGTCCCGGCCCCGGCCGGGCGATGACGGGGAGCGGCACCCGGCACTAGCGCCGCCGGTCACGTGCGGGATGCGGTCAAATAGAGTTCGAATGGCGCTCACACACACACACACACAATCCAGTTTCAGGCCTGCTACGTATGTTCGTTTTCCTGATTCTATTTCTACATTCGGACAAGGACTTATGTATTACTTAGGTACAGGTATTTTTATGATTTCTCACATTCTAGTAGTGCGATTTGTTTTTTGAATGCGGGAACCGAGCATGTGCCGCGAGCTAAGTGTGTAACTGAACTATTGTGACTCGGTCCGAGACGAGGCTGCGCCTGCGCGCTCGGGCCGCGGACCGCGGACTGCGGGCGGGATCGCGCGGGAACCAATTGTATAATAATAATCATTGAAATCCCCTAGACCAAATTTCAATCCATGCCTGTCGCATCCAGACGATGCCTACAGGGGCTGGGGTGTGCGTTTGCGAAGCCAGAATATCATCCAACTCGAGCCGAAAGAAATACACTCGTTTTGTAAAATTTGTGTAAGTAAGTTCTAGAAGATAAGCAGATTTTGTAAGAATCCCTGCGGCCGCGGCCGCGGTATGCGAAGCGAAGGGCAGGAGTGGAGCTCGTCTAAAAGGAGTCAACTCGACTCGTCCTCGACGTAAATGCGCGCGAACAGTAAATTAAACATAATTATGATCTCTTAGGGATACGAGTAGAGATATAAGTAGTATATTGTAACGTAATATCCCTTCGCTGCGCGCGAGGCGCGACCGACCGCGCCGACAGCCGCGAGCCGAGCCGAGCCGAGCCGAGCATGCTCGACTGGTGTTGCGTCACGGCCGGGCCGGGGCGGGGCGGGGGCGGGACCCGGCCGCGGCGGGTACTGTCGGCAAGAATCGCTCGCTCACTTGCCTCATGTTTGTTTTCGATACCATTGTATAGTGTTTAATATTGGATTGCACCGGAATATCCAGGTTTTTGTTCGTATGGTAATCATATCAGTAATTATGTACCAAAATGGGATATGTAAAAATTAAAATAAATAAACTGTTAAAAATCGAGTTAATAATTAGGCCACTCGCCCGAACTGTATAAATATCCGTACTCCAAATGGTACATAATATGCATCGTGTACGACACGACACGACAAATTTTATTATGTGATTTTATTATTATGAGAAACTGTTTCCATGTGTGTTGAACGACTTAAATTAATCGTGTCTGTACTTATTTATAATTTGTTTCGTCGACCTGTCCGCAAGCAGCATTGGGGGGCAGGGAGCGACGACAATTGGAATACATAATACAATTATGTACCTAGATAGATAAATTATTCCGCCGAGCCACACTGATCTAGACATTACGAGCAATTGACTCGAGGTCAGAGCGCTTCACGTATCTATGAAGTCACTTGAACCCAGAGGGTACCGCGAGTACCACGACAGCGCAGCGCGAGCTCAGCCTAGCAGCCTGGGGGCGGCGCGCGCGGCGCGGGCCGCCCATTGTGAATGCGGCATTAGTATTATGCAATTTAATCCTTTTTGGGCATAATGCATTCATAATTATAACTTTACGATATGAGTGTAGATAAAATAACTTTTATTGTATAAAACTTTGGATCGGTGGGCGTATTGCTGGCACCACGGTTTTCTTTTTGGCGTCATCAAAATTGGATAATGTAATACATTTAAATTATATTAGCTATTTAAATAAACATCAGGTTCTGGCAAAATTTGTTTAAACCTGAATGTTAAAGATAGGTATAGTTGTTAACAAATATTATTATTATTATCAGGATTCCTAAACGAACTGTATAATTTCACTTGTTGTATAGTTGTTAGTTTAAACTGTATAGTTGTGTACTGATAACATGAAAATACTATGTTCAAATCTTAATCGGGTTTTTTATTTTACGATCTAAGATGTTTTGAAATTTGTTAAACGGCAAAGGAACGCAGTATCTTGGGATTAAAAGGACTGACCGGGTCAGACTCACTGATTCGCTTAAATATTCCACACTAGTATACACTGCATGGATTCCCCCCTCCCCCCTCCTCTCCTATCCCTTCCCATCTCCTAGACTCCTAGTTAGGGACACGATATTGAATAGAAAGTATCGATACTGCTCTCATGAGTAGTATCGAAAAAAAAGTATCTTACTCATAAAAGATCGATACTTTCCTTAGGGCCTTATGCGCGCACAACTGCACGTCATTATGATGACTAAAATATCGATACACAGCACAGAATAAAAAGTAAGTTTAAAAACTAAAACCCGACTACTGAAAAATCGCGCTCTAAAAAGAATGAAAAACAAGAAAATATTCTCATCTAGAGGATAGCCGTGGTCCGTGTAGGTTCTTTAGGGCCAAATGGCATATGAACACGGACCACGGCTATCCTCTAGATGAGAATATTTTCTTGTTTTTCATTCTTTTTAGAGCGCGATTTTTCAGTAGTCGGGTTTTAGTTTTTAAACTTACTTTTTATTTAATTATTTTGGAGTTATAGGTAACAATATATATATTTTTGAAATGTGCTCATCAAGCTCTTTCATTTGATACCCCACACGGTTTTATTAAAAAATGTTTTTTTTTAGTTCATGACATTATGTCCTCTAGAGGGCGCCATATACAATTTTATGTGACATCACATAGCCTATAACCAGCGCGCCATTAAGCCGCTTCTAACGATACCTCATTTGTCAAATTACGACAAGTAGTTTGGAAGTTAGGTGGGAACAGACGCACATACATACATACATACATACCGGTCAAAATCATAACCCTCCGCCGTAGTCGGGTAAAAATAGTGAGTACCTTTAGATAATCGCAATAATATAGTAGAAAAAAACCCATATACTGAAAAATCACCATCAGATTCAGATCCTTTAGGGCAAAGTGGCATATGACCACGGGCCGGAGCTATCCTCTAGAACTAGATATGTCCTTGTTTCATACATTTTAGAGCGTGATTTTTCAGTATACGGGTTATAGTTGTTGAACTTACTTTTTACTTTATGTAGGTTATTAGGTTCATGTTTTAAGCTCTTTCATTTGATAGTGATCACGGCTTCATAAAAAAAGTTACCTAACCTATAACCCTTAGCTATAACCAGCTGACGATCAAGACTTAAACCTACTGATACTTCTAACGATACCTACCTCATTTGTCAAAAATTTTTGTGTGCGTTATCCTAGCACCACGATATTTTTCTAGGCCTCCTATCAAATGTGCGTGTAAAAATTAAATTTGTGTTTCCTAAGGTTTCAGAGTTATTTCAGTTCGTGCTGGGGTAACGTTTTGCGATTTTCTGTATCGCAAAAACTATTTGGCACACAATCATGATTTTTTGTACACACTAGTGTTAATTTGTGACGGTTTCATATTTCAATAAATTTCAACGTATCAGGTTTTATAAGGGTTTTCCTGAAAAACTAAAATAGCACCTAGCTCTTAAACTAAGAAACCTAGAAATCAAATATTAGTGCCAGCATGTATGTCTTATTGATCCAAGCACTTTTGAAAAAAATCGTAAGCCTACTGTAATAGTCCGGGTTTCCTTGAACATTTTTTTTTATTAGTATCAAGCTAATTTTCTGTGAGTAGCTTCATTTTGATGAGACGCCCAACAATTTTTGTACGAGAAATCTTGATTGTGGGAGGTAAGAGGGGTGATGATGATGATGATGATGATGATGATTCTCAAAAAATTATTACTAACTGGTTTTTTTTTTGTTAAATATAACGATAATTATCTAAATTATTGAAAAAAATATCATATCAGCTGGTTAGTAATCATTTTTGATCACCTCGTTATCGATACATGTTGGAAGGAGGGGACTCTTAAATCAAACCATACATTTTGTGGGACAAATATTTTTTCGAATAATTTAGATAATTATCATCAGATTTAACAAAAAAAACAGTAATATTTTTTGAGAATCATCAAATCATCATCATCACTCCTCTTACCTCCCACAATCAAGATTTTTCGTACAGAAATTGTTGGGCGTCTTACCAAAATGAAGCTACTCACGGAAAATTAGCTTGATACTAATTAAAAAAAAATGTTCTAGGGTACCCGGGCTATAAGAAATTTAAGATTTATTACGATTTTACTACTATCTCGCGGTGAAATTTTTAAACCCTAAACACACCAGTTTCTCGTGTAGTGATTACTTTCATTATTATACAATAATTTGTGCCCTACTTCATATACATATGCGGTAAACGGGATCCGGTATCAGGGATACGGGATATCCGGGATACGGGATATCCGGGATACGGGATATCCGGGATACGGGATATCCGGGATACGTGATATCCGGGATATTGGGTCTGGAATCCGGAATTAAGGATTATGGGATGAGGGATGCGGGATTCGGGATACAGGATCCGGCAAAAGCGATCCGGGATCCGGGAAACGAGATCCGAGATACGATGTCCGGGGTCCGGGAGAGAGATACGGGAGATACGGGATCCGGCAAACGAGATCCAGGAAACGGAGTCCAGGATACGGGATCTGGGTTATGGGATCCGGCAAACCAGATCTGGGATCCAGCAAATCGGATCCGAGACCCGGGAAACGGGATCGAGTCCGCTTTTTTTAACTATAAATTTTGCGCCGACGAAGTCGCGGGCAAACGATAAATAAGTGTATGTCTCTGTATGTGTGAATGTTTGTTGCCACGTCGGTATCTCCATAACTACTAAACTGATTTTAATGTGAAACGCAGATAGTGTTGGCTCTGGAATAAGACAGACTAATCATAAACATCAATTTCCACGCGGACGAAGCCGCGGGCACAGCTAGTCTTTAATAAAAAAAAACCGACTCCAAATAATCGATAACACATCATCACGCCAGATTTTCCCGAAGGGGTAGGCAGTGGTGGTAATAGAAATATTATTTCAGGCTTTTTAGTGCTCCAGATTTTTTTTAAGTCGGTTTTTATTTTTTTATAAAAATAATTTTATTTCATGATTTTTAGTGGCGCCATACAAACTTTATCACCCCAAATTACCCCTTTGGGGAGTGAATTTTCCAAGATTCCAAAACACAAGTTTCTTAATTTATTATATGGAGTATACATACTAAGTTTCAAGTCAATCGGACACAAATATATTTATCTACCGTACTTCAACCCCCAAAGGGGGAAACCCCTTTGAGGGTTGATTTCCTAAATGATTTTTTTACGGGATCAAAACGAATCAGTCACCTACCAAATAACAGTTTAAAAAGAAAAATTGGTTCATAAACGTTAGAGATAAACGGTAACTCTCCATACAAACTTCAACACCACGTTTTACCCCTTTGGGGGGTGATTTTTCCAAAATCCTGAAACACTAGTTTCATTATTTCTTATGAAAAATATACGTATTAAGTTTCAAGTCAATCGGACAAAAAAAAAATTTTCAGACGTCCTTCACGCCCCAAAATTTCCCCCTTAGGGGTTGATTCCAGGAATATTTTTTTTATGGGACCAACATGGAGATACGTACTACCGAAAAAAAAAAAAAAATTCAATTGTGCATAAATGCAGGAGAAATCGGTAACATACATAAAAAAAAAACCATGCATACAGCCGAACATAGAATCTCCTCCTTTTCGAATTCGGTTAAAAAAGGCCTTAAGGCCCCGCTTCCCGGCCGAGCGTTTTGGCCATCTGGATTGGTCGAGAGCGCACAAACCCACCCACTTTTGTTGCGAAAATATTGAAAATCATTAATTTTATTGTGACGTGAAAAACTATTGCATAACCAAAATCGAACTTATTTTTTTTAGGTACTTATTATCTTTCTCCATCTTTTGGTGAAAAAAATAATTGAAAATTCCAAGTCGTTTAGAAATAGAAAAGAATAGAAATAGATAGAAATTTTAAGACGAAAACATCTTTACTTTGTTTTTTTTTCACATAGTAAAAGAGCATGTAGCACTTTTTTCCTGCTTATTTTTTAAAGATGAGGGTTCAATAAATACGGTGATTTTTTTTCAAAATAAGAGGAGATAGCCTCCAAACATGCCTCGTTAGGTGCCTGTACAGTCTTAAGAAGGCAGCTGACCTGCGGCATCGGAACTGTCTGTGGAGATGAAGTTCGGAGTTAATGTCTAAGATACCTACCGCGTGATAACCACATTTCTAATTCAAATTCAGTGGGTCCTCCAAACTCATGGTAGAGGTAAGCAGCCCGTAGCTTTGCAGCATCAGGGTCTAAATATCAGGCGTTGAGATTATAATATTGTATTATCATGAAATCTGGATTCGTGTGCAAAGTTTCATGATAGGTAAGTACAGAGGAAGTGGTTGAATAATCGCATTCGCATTATTTGAACCAAATATCAAATAAATTTACGAAGGTCCACAATTTTTTTCTTTTTACATATGCGCTTAGAACTAAAATACATGTTTTCATTTTTTAACATTTAAACCAATTAAACGCACAATCACAGTAAACACGGCGACAAACTTATTATGATGATTATTATAATGGTGAGCTAATGCAAGATTTCATTATGGAGGGGAAGTATCTTAAATACTGTAGATAGACAATTTTACTGAATGAAGACTTCATTTTTATTTTAAAAACAATTGAACTGCATTCAAAGATTTTCGAAAACTCGCTTGCCACATTCGGAATCGAACCGGCTAAAATCCCAAAAAATAACATCCTGTACTTTTATGGGATCAGTCGATAGGATCAATCTCAAAGATCAAATCTCTCTAACAAATATGGTAATTTAAATGAAAGTAAAACTATGATATTTTAACTTATAAAAATTAGAAAAAGTTACAATTAAAATAAGTAACGATTTTATGGGATTCCTTTGATTTAATTTAGTATGTTTGTTAGAGACATTTTATCCTTATGATTGACCCTGTCGATTGATGCTATAAAAGTACTTACATGATGTTAATATTCGGATTTAAGCCGGTTCGATTCTCGAGTGTGGCAATCAAGTTTTCGAAATGAAAGGAAAACCATAGAATCTTTACTTATTTTAATTGAACGAAAAAAAGGGGTAAACCTACTAATTTGTTGCTCGAAATTAGCTCCTTTTGTTGGATACACTTTATCTTTGAATTTATAAGTTTAGATTTCATGGTGTCCTTTCATTTAATTTACCATGTTTGTTAGAGAGATTTGGTCCTTACGATTGATCCTATCGATTGATGCATAAAAGAACAGGGTGTTATTTTTTCAGATTTAAGCCGGTTCGATTCCCGAGTGTGGCAAGCGAGTTTTTGAAAATCTCTGAATGCAGTTCGTATTGTTATGAAAATAAAAATTAAGTCTTCATTCAGTAAAATTTTCTATCTACGGAACCTATTTAAGGTGGCAAAGTTGTGGGACACCTGTATAACGCGCCAACTACAATTAGCCTAATGTACACGAACAAACTCCCCGCACGCTCCCCGCGTACATTCGGCTAACCCTAGTTGGCGGTTTATACAGGGGATGAATTTTTCAAGTGTGCGTGGATGGCCAAATCAGAAACTAAGAGAAATATCGAAAAGTACTCAAAGGAGTCTCGGAGCCGATTTTAATTAAAACTAAAACTGCACCATTGGATTTTTCAAAAAACAAAATTCGTAGCCAGGAATCGAACTAGTTTATTTTGAAAAAAAAAAAACAACATACTGTATTATTACACCATTCGATTGTGTCGCTGATAAGGAACGAATTCTGGGAAGTAATGATATACGGCAAACTTAAGTTCAATGTAAAAAATCCAATGATGCAGTTTTAGTTTTTATCAAAATCGGCCCCGAGACTCCTTTGAGTACTTTTCGATATTCCTCATAGTTTCGGATTTGGCCATCCAGGCACACTTGAAAAAATCACCCTGTATTATATCGCCCTATTCCAAAATGTAAATTCACTTAGCATTTTGTGTAGGTAATTCAAAACTTCATTTTTTTGGAAAAATAAGAAATTTGGTGAGCTTATAGAGAATAAAAAGACAAGAATTTTGGCACTAAAAACGCAAAATATGGCCAAAAATAGACTTAGCGTAGTGTTACCTAATTGCTGGTGTCGATTTGTCAAATGACGACAAGTAGTTAAGAAGTTAGGCAGGAACAGATGAACATACATACATACATACATACCGGTCATAATCATAACCCTCCGCCGTAGTCGGGTAAAAACAAAGTCCTCCGCCGCGTCTGTCTGTCTGACTGTTCGCGATAAACTCAAAAACTACTGAACCGATTTTCATGCTGTTTTTCACCAATAGATAGAGTGGTTCGTGGTAGCTTTCAACGAAAACGCTGCCTAAACCCTTTGAGCAGGGACACGAAAAAAGCATCGATACTTTGTGGTATCGAGTACTTTTCCTTTCGATACCGATACTTTTGTACTCGATACTTTGTATTCGATACTTTTACTCAATGAGTACTTTTTGACTGGTATCGTATCGAATAAATCTTAGAAATAACCTACTTAAAAATTGGCTGTTTATGGCAACGCCAACTAGTTCAATCATGTCAAACCTTCTAAAACATTCAAAAAACATTAGATTGCTTTCGAAATCGTTCGTTCACTCACTCATTCCGCTCTTTCGTCGTTGTCGTCTACTATTCATTTCGCGTTCGTTTCGCGCCCTTCCGTCTGTCGGCGCGTAGTTTGTCTACTATATTATTGCGGTTATTGTTATTGTGCTTGGCTATTATTTTATACTAGCTGTGCCCGCGACTTCGTCCGCGTAAATTTTAGAAATCGATTACCGGCGTTGAAACCGCGTGGAATTTCCGGCGGTTTTTTTAAATACCTATGCATTTAGTAAAAAGCTGTGATTTTGATATAACAAACTGACACTTAATTGGACGTAGTTATGCAGAACAGAACCAACCCACAATTTTGGTCAAATTGAGTTAAGTATACAGATCAGTCCCAAATTGTGTGATCTATATTTTAAAAAAATACCCAGGCCGCTAAGTCGACTCTTTGTATGAGAAACATAATAGCACAAAAGATACCAACCCACAAAAAGCTAATATTGTAAAAAACTAAATAGAACTATGCCACTTGGTACTCTTGCACCACGGTGTTCTTCAATATATTCATAATGCAGACTGGAACCAACCCGTATGGTACCTTTAATTAATTTTATAACACAATCTGGAACCAACCCATATGGTATTATTTTTGCACAGATATTCACTAATTTATTCGATGTTACGTTTAGTTGGTTCTAATTAGGGATAATTAATTTATCACACAACTGAAGATGTAGAAATTAAGATGAAGGCATGGTTAAAATTGGACGTAGTTATGCAGAACAGAACCAACCCACATTTGATAAGTTTTGCGATAATTGAGTTTTTAGTTAAAAGTTGCGAAGAAAGTTGTAGGAAGCTGAATTATAAAAAAATGTTTATTATGGTCTAATTGATTACACTTCATACTATGTAGGAACACCCAGTTTGCGTAGATTATTTTGGAATTAGTCGGAAAATCGGATAAAATATAGGTTGGTTCTTTTCAACAATATACTATTTTCAGGTGAAATCCATCTGAAAAAGGAACTAACTTGTGAGGTTTTTCCTTTTTTATGGAAATAATTGTATTAATGAAGAAAAATCTTTATAAAATTGATAGGAAAACAATATTATCGTATTTGTGAAATATTTATTTTAAAAAGTAGACTTAATTTTTTATTTATTATTTATGGCTACTTTTTAAAATAAATATTTCACAAATACGATAATTTATTGTTTTTCTATTAATTTTATAATGATTTTACTTCTTTAATACAATTATCTCCATAAAAAAAGGAAAAACCAAGGATCTTTTATTATTTACTACAGGATAAACCAGTTGAGTTTTTTGGTTAAGAAGAAATTCAACTTTATTTTCCCGGTTTAAGGCCTATTATACCTTGACAATTCTGTAGACAGAAAAACGAGCCGAGCGAGAGGCCCCAGTTGGGACCGTGTCCCTCTCACTCCGAGTTGCCATGCCAAAATAATATTATCGTTGGGTAGTGATTGTTAGTTTTTAAATTAAGCAAATTAATTAATTTATTATTTATCGTGACTATTGTTTATATGATAAAACAACAGTCACGATAAATAATAAATTGATTTATTTACTTGATTTAAAAACTACCAATCACTCAAAAAAAATAAAAAAAAATTCAATTATTATTTATCGCGACTATTATCTATATGATAAAACAATAGTCGCGATAAATAATAAATTAATTTATTTGCTTGATTTAAAAACCACGTATGTATTTACGTTCGTGGGAAAAACTCACAAGTTAGTTCCTTCTTCGGATGGAGTTCACCTGAAAACAGTATTTTGCAGAAAAGAGCCAGCCTATATTTTATCCGATTTTTCCTACTAATTCCAAAATAATCTACGCAAACTGGGTGTTCCTACATATTATGAAGTGTAATCAATTAGACCATAAACATTTTTTTTTTTTATAATTAAGCTTCCTACAACTTCTTTCGCAATTTTTAACTAGAAACTCAATTATCTCAAAACTTACTAAATGTGGGTTGGTTCTGTTCTGCATAACAACGTCCAATTTTCTATAATCTGAAATTTAGTTTCGATAATCTGAAAGTAATTACTATATTTAATCTTTGTGTGTATCGATATTTGAGTAAATTAGAAGAATGCCGCGTAGTAAAAGTGAACTATAGCAGTATTTTGTCAAGCTTTTCCGAGCACAGCACAGCACAGCACAGCACAGCACAGCACAGCACAGCACAGCACAGCACAGCACAGCACAGCACAGCACAGCACAGCACAGCACAGCACAGCACAGCACAGCACAGCACAGCACAGCACAGCACAGCACAGCACAGCACAGCACAGCACAGCACAGCACAGCACAGCACAGCACAGCACAGCACAGCACAGCACAGCACAGCACAGCACAGCACAGCACAGCACAGCACAGCACAGCACAGCACAGCACAGCACAGCACAGCACAGCACAGCACAGCACAGCACAGCACAGCACAGCACAGCACAGCACAGCACAGCACAGCACAGCACAGCACAGCACAGCACAGCACAGCACAGCACAGCACAGCACAGCACAGCACAGCACAGCACAGCACAGCACAGCACAGCACAGCACAGCACAGCACAGCACAGCACAGCACAGCACAGCACAGCACAGCACAGCACAGCACAGCACAGCACAGCACAGCACAGCACAGCACAGCACAGCACAGCACAGCACAGCACAGCACAGCACAGCACAGCACAGCACAGCACAGCACAGCACAGCACAGCACAGCACAGCACAGCACAGCACAGCACAGCACAGCACAGCACAGCACAGCACAGCACAGCACAGCACAGCACAGCACAGCACAGCACAGCACAGCACAGCACAGCACAGCACAGCACAGCACAGCACAGCACAGCACAGCACAGCACAGCACAGCACAGCACAGCACAGCACAGCACAGCACAGCACAGCACAGCACAGCACAGCACAGCACAGCACAGCACAGCACAGCACAGCACAGCACAGCACAGCACAGCACAGCACAGCACAGCACAGCACAGCACAGCACAGCACAGCACAGCACAGCACAGCACAGCACAGCACAGCACAGCACAGCACAGCACAGCACAGCACAGCACAGCACAGCACAGCACAGCACAGCACAGCACAGCACAGCACAGCACAGCACAGCACAGCACAGCACAGCACAGCACAGCACAGCACAGCACAGCACAGGTTTAGGTTTAGGTTTAGGTTTAGGTTTAGGTTTAGGTTTAGGTTTAGGTTTAGGTTTAGGTTTAGGTTTAGGTTTAGGTTTAGGTTTAGGTTTAGGTTTAGGTTTAGGTTTAGGTTTAGGTTTAGGTTTAGGTTTAGGTTTAGGTTTAGGTTTAGGTTTAGGTTTAGGTTTAGGTTTAGGTTTAGGTTTAGGTTTAGGTTTAGGTTTAGGTTTAGGTTTAGGTTTAGGTTTAGGTTTAGGTTTAGGTTTAGGTTTAGGTTTAGGTTTAGGTTTAGGTTTAGGTTTAGGTTTAGGTTTAGGTTTAGGTTTAGGTTTAGGTTTAGGTTTAGGTTTAGGTTTAGGTTTAGGTTTAGGTTTAGGTTTAGGTTTAGGTTTAGGTTTAGGTTTAGGTTTAGGTTTAGGTTTAGGTTTAGGTTTAGGTTTAGGTTTAGGTTTAGGTTTAGGTTTAGGTTTAGGTTTAGGTTTAGGTTTAGGTTTAGGTTTAGGTTTAGGTTTAGGTTTAGGTTTAGGTTTAGGTTTAGGTTTAGGTTTAGGTTTAGGTTTAGGTTTAGGTTTAGGTTTAGGTTTAGGTTTAGGTTTAGGTTTAGGTTTAGGTTTAGGTTTAGGTTTAGGTTTAGGTTTAGGTTTAGGTTTAGGTTTAGGTTTAGGTTTAGGTTTAGGTTTAGGTTTAGGTTTAGGTTTAGGTTTAGGTTTAGGTTTAGGTTTAGGTTTAGGTTTAGGTTTAGGTTTAGGTTTAGGTTTAGGTTTAGGTTTAGGTTTAGGTTTAGGTTTAGGTTTAGGTTTAGGTTTAGGTTTAGGTTTAGGTTTAGGTTTAGGTTTAGGTTTAGGTTTAGGTTTAGGTTTAGGTTTAGGTTTAGGTTTAGGTTTAGGTTTAGGTTTAGGTTTAGGTTTAGGTTTAGGTTTAGGTTTAGGTTTAGGTTTAGGTTTAGGTTTAGGTTTAGGTTTAGGTTTAGGTTTAGGTTTAGGTTTAGGTTTAGGTTTAGGTTTAGGTTTAGGTTTAGGTTTAGGTTTAGGTTTAGGTTTAGGTTTAGGTTTAGGTTTAGGTTTAGGTTTAGGTTTAGGTTTAGGTTTAGGTTTAGGTTTAGGTTTAGGTTTAGGTTTAGGTTTAGGTTTAGGTTAGGTTAGGTTAGGTTAGGTTAGGTTAGGTTAGGTTAGGTTGACGACTGTGTGCGGCATACGGGGGGGTCGGTGGTGGACCTCACGTTTGCCACTCCCGCTGTCGCACAAAGGATTGCCGATTGGAGGGTCGAAACGGGGGTGGAGACTCTGTCGGATCATAGATATATCCGATTTGGAGTCTCCACCTCCCCAAGAGACGCGGAGCCACCCAGAAGATCTGGTCGATTTCCGCGCTGGGCGTTGAGTCGGCTCGATCCGGAGTTAGCCAAGGAAGCGGCAATTGTCCAGCGGTGGGCCTCTTCCGGAGCTGGTCAGGGCGGGAGTGTGGATGAGCAGGCCGTACATATGCGCAGAGCTCTTACGGAGATATGCAACGCGGCCATGCCAAGGGCACGGCGGTTTAACGGTCGCCGCAAGCTCTATTGGTGGACGGCTGAGATAGAGCAGCTTAGGGTAGCGTGCAATGCTGCGCGAAGGGCTTACGTGAGGTGTCGCAGGCATGACGGGCGAGATCCAGTGCTGGAGGCTCGGCTGAAGGACAACCTCCGTCGAGCTCGAGAAGCGCTCCAGGTAGCGATGTGCCGGGCCAAGGAACAGGCGGACGAGGAGGTAATGGCGGAGCTCGATCGGGACCCCTGGGGGCGACCCTACCGTGCGGCGCGGAAGAAATTCCAGGGCCAGGGTGTGCCGGTGACGGAGACGCTGGAACGGGATCTTCTCGGGCGTGTAATGGAGGGGCTGTTTCCGAGCGCCTTAGTAGGTTTCTCTCCCCCGAGGATGGCGCCTCCCAGTCTTGCGGAAGCAGGAACTGGTATTGAGGCTCCTCCTCCAATTCGGGATGAAGAGATGGATATGGCGCTCTACCATCTCCGTACGCGGAAGAAGGCACCGGGGCCGGACGGGGTGCCGGGTTCAATTGTGGCAATTGCCACCGAGTTCCTGGGCGGCCGGCTCCGGGAGCTCTTCGATGAGTGCCTCCGCTCCGGGCAGTTCCCGAAGCCGTGGAAAGAGGGCAAGGTCTGTCTTCTCCCGAAGAAGGGGCGTCCACCGGATCAGCCGTCCGCGTATAGGCCCATAGTGTTGCTGGACGAGGTAGGTAAAGTCTTCGAGAGGATTCTCGTCCACCGCCTCGTTCAGCACCTCGAGGGTCCAGGACCCGGGCTATCGGATGCGCAGTGGGGATTCAGGGCTGGTCGATCGACGATCGATGCCCTGAGTCAGCTCAAGGGTCTCTCCAAGGCGGCTGTGGAGGAGGGAGATGTGGTCCTGGCGGTTTCCTTGGATGTCCGCAACGCATTCAACAGCATCCCGTTTGAGACGTTGGGGGAGGCTCTCCGGTATCACGGAGTGCCTTCTTATCTCCGGGAGCTGTTGCTGGCGTACTTAAGGGACCGCCGGGTCGTATGGGAGGGGAAAGATGGGGAGATAGGTGGACGACGGGTCGAGCGAGGAGTTCCACAGGGTTCAGTGCTGGGGCCTACCCTGTGGAACATCGGGTTCGACTGGCTGTTGCGTGGGCCTCTCCTCCCCGGAATGAGGGTTCTGTGCTACGCAGATGATACCCTCGTAGCAATTCGGGGAAGGAGTTGGGAGGAGGTGGCTAGGAGGGCGACGGTAGGGACGACGCTGGTGGTGGACCGCATCCGCCTGCTGGGTCTAGAGGTCGCGCTCGAGAAGACGGAAGCCCTGCTCTTTCACGGACCTAGGCGGGGACCACCCAGGGGGGCACAAATTGCCATTCACGGGGAGGTAATTAAGGTAGGGGCCCAGATGAAATATCTGGGCCTCATCCTCGACGGCCGATGGGGGTTCGGACCCCACTTTGTCCAACTTGCGCCGAAGTTAGTCTCTGCTGCTGCCGCTCTGGGAAGGCTTTTGCCCAATGTCGGAGGCCCGAGGTCCACTTGTAGGCGCCTATACTCCGGAATAATCCGGAGTATGGCTTTGTACGGGG
The DNA here is from genome assembly GCA_947859195.1 of Drymonia ruficornis. Taxonomy (NCBI): domain Eukaryota; kingdom Metazoa; phylum Arthropoda; class Insecta; order Lepidoptera; family Notodontidae; genus Drymonia; species Drymonia ruficornis. The sequence goes on along the minus strand of OX401907.1, from coordinate 36,448 downwards.
CCCCTATCTGGGCGGAGGCACTCACCGCTCCTAACAAGATCCTCTTGCGAAGGCCGCAGAGGATCATAGCGGTGAGGGCCATCAGAGGGTATCGCACAGTTTCCTGGGCGGCAGCGACACTCCTGGCGGGGGACCCTCCCTGGGAGCTCCAGGCGGAGGTGATGGCAGCGGTGTTCCGTGTCCGAGAGAGTGAGCGGGATAGGGGCGTCATGCCAGATTGGGAGCTGGTGCAGCGCATGAGGAGGAGGGCGCAGGAAGAGGTGGTGCGTAGGTGGGACGAACAACTCCAGTCCTCTGAGTTTGGTCGGCCCACGATTGACGCGATCCGCCCCAATCTGACTGGTTGGCTGAAGAAGCGTGGCAGTGTCACGTATCGACTGGCGCAGGTACTCACCGGGCACGGGTGTTTCGGTGAGTACCTGCACCGGATAGCGAGGAGGGAGCCGACCCCCGTCTGCCACGCGTGTGAGGCGCCGTCAGACACAGTGCGCCACACAGTGGAGGAGTGCCCGGCGTGGGGCGTACAGAGGCACGCATTGAGGAGCGTGGTGGGAGGAGACCTCTCGCTCCGAAGCATAGTTGAGGCTATGCTTGGGAGCAGAGGTTGTTGGGAGGCAATGGTCTCCTTCTGTGAAGCAGTGCTCTCACAGAAGGAGGCCGCGGAGAGGGTCAGAGAGGAGGATGCCCTCGCTGACCCGATCCGTAGAGTCCGGCGGGGCAGTCGCAAGAGGCGCTATGCGCATCTCCTGCCACCGCCGTAGTGGAGGGAGGGGCTTGGGCTAAGGGGTCGGGGGGCCCCATGCTCAGCCTAGTCTCCGGACGGACGGGGGTGTTTCACCCGTCTGATGTCTGCGGCCTGGTGCTCATTGCCAGGCCAGCCGCCGGGGCGTCATAGTAGAAGGCTTCACGGCGATCCTGTGACGCCCCATTGTTCTGCGGCGAAGGCGGACCGCTGGGTTTTAGTGGGTAGGCTGGACAGTCGTTCAGGAGTCCCACATACCCCTCCCGCCTCCCCCGAGGCGGGAGGGCATGCGTAACTGCATTTCCCAGCGTCAACAAAAAAAAAAAAAAAAAGGTTAGGTTGACGACCAAGTTGGTCTAGTGGCAACACTAGTTGGGTTGTGACGGTGGATGGCACAGGTTCGAATCCCATCAAGAATAGCAATTTTTCAGACGGAAAATTTGTCTATTCAATGATGACGATTTGAGGTTGCGAGTACAGCCGTCACATTATTAATTGGACCCAAGTTAGAACTAGTAAGTTGCTCTAGAGGTTGTTACGGAGGGATCGAAAGATGAGATTTGGCTAGCAGACGGCTTCCACTTCGAATCGGACGTGAACAAGGACGGTCAAGAGAGCCCGCAAGGGTACTCGAGATTGAGACCACTTAAAAAAGCGCCATGGTAAGAAGTGCGAAAAGCATTCCCGTGGCGCACCTCGAAGGCAGCGGATGGACACCGTGGGTTTTTTTTTTTTTTTTTTTAGTGGGTATACGGCATTAGGCCGGGACTCCCACATACCCCTCCCGTCTCCCCCGAGGCGGAAGGGGACCCATAAAGGGTTTTCCCACGATAAAAAAAAAAAAAAAAAAAAAAAAAAAAAAAAAAAAAAAAAAAAAAAAAAAAGGTTAGGTTAGGTTAGGTTAGGTTAGGTTAGGTTAGGTTAGGTTAGGTTAGGTTAGGTTAGGTTAGGTTAGGTTAGGTTAGGTTAGGTTAGGTTAGGTTAGGTTGGGGTGCTAGGTCCCAGCCTGGGAGGATGAGCGCAGGGCGCTGCGCTCAGTTGTGGGGCACGACCTCTCGCTGCCTGCCGTGGTTCGCGCCATGGTGGACAGCGAGAGGTCGTGGGCGGCAGTCGCCTCATTCTGCGAGGGGGTGTTAGCCCGGAAGGAGGCGGCGGAGAGGGACAGGGAGGCTAACGCCACCCTGGCGATCCGCCGCCGAAGACCAGGGCGCAGGAGGAGGGCGTATGCGAGTGGCATCCCTCCCTAATAGGAGCCTGCGGGCGGCAGATGCGGGGGCGTCTGCCGTTCCGCTGAGGGCTCGAGAGGAGGCGCCGCGTCATATGTGCTGACGTGGCGCCATGTGGCCGGACTGGGTGACCTAAGTCACCCGGGAGCGGGGGCCTGAAAAGGCCAAGCCGTGTTGGGGTTCGCGGGACGGGAACAACCGATGACGCGTCCCCAACACAATGGCAGAGATGGCACATCGAGGAGTTTTAGTGGGTAGGACGGGCGGCACTCTGCCGCCTGGGAGCCCCACATATCCCTCTCGCCTCCCCCGAGGCGGGAGGGAATGCGTAAATGCATTTCTCCTCGTAAAAAAAAAAAAAAAAAAAAAAAAAAAAAAAAAAAAAAAAAAAGGTTGGGGTGCTAGGTCGGACAACCTCCTCGTGGTGCACCCTGGGCATCGCCGACCATCTCTCCAGCTTCCCTGGGGAGATGGTCGGCGATGGCGGATAGTCCGACACTGGGAGTCGCGTTTTGACTGCTTCTGGCTCTTTCCGGCTTTCGGAGGGGGTCGGGGGCAGTCCGGCGACGGGGGCCACGAGTGTTGCTCTCGGTACCTCTCTGTTTTCAGAGAGGACTGTAGGGCGGCATGAGTGGCGGGGGGGTAAGGGGGGGTAAAGGTGATGGATGTTGTGCGTGATGTATGTTTTCCTGGGGCAAAGGTGATGGATGAATGGTGCGGAAGCGGGATGTTTGAATGGAAGCCACCGAAAGGAGGCGGTATGAGCGTGCGGTGTAGTGCCAGGTGCACGCGGTTTCGGCCGCCACCGGACGCGCCCGTAATCCCATCGGAGGTGTCGTGGAATACACGTCTCGCGGCCGATGATGTTGGGACCGGGGGCCCTTGCCTTAACCGGCTGGGGCCAAGTGGGCGGAACCACTATAAAAATGACCTCCGTCCCGTCGAGGACGATGAATAGCTGGCGGGAGGCCAGCTCTAAGTGGTAGAGATTCCCTGGGAACCGGCCGACACCCAGGACGTATTTAGGCTTGTCCGTGTGCAGAGGGCACCGCGCGGATTGACCGTTTATTTCCCTCCCACTCGTGGGAACAACTATGGCTTTAAAATTGAACTTCAAGACGGACACAAACAACACAACTGACTTTGGCGAGGAACATGGACCGGAACTACATGGCGATTCGGATTTGGTGACAGGAGCAGAACGCGGGGACTGTGGAGAGTCCGCGTCTGCTAATAGAGTAGACGAGCGGCTTGCTGCTCAAGAGGTGACAAAGTACGGAGACGTAGGGGTCCTATCATCTGACTCCTCTGACTCCTACATGTCAATCAGGCCGGCGTCTGCTGCCGGGTCTTCCAAATTTTTTGAAAGGCCCAGTAAGCGCGGACGGGACAAAAAGGACGAGGAATCAAGCAGGAATCCCTCCTCAAGTGACGAAGGCGCCCCGAAGACTAAGGTGCGATCAGGGGAAAGCGGTCGCGGGCGCAAGTCCAGGGGGCAGTCCCGGGACGAGAGAGGTAGATTCCTCAAACAGAGTGACGACATTGGGGGGCGAGATCGTTCGAGATCGGGCAGTAGGAGTGAGAAGGGGAAATCTCCTCCTAAAGACGCCGGAACTCGCCGAAAGAAGAGGGGAAGGCCCCCCACAACCGGAGAGTACGTAGGCCTGGCCAAAGCCAAAGCCGATCTGGCCGCTGCAGAGCAGGAGGCTTTGGAGTCGCAGGCCGAGAGGGAGGTGGCTGCGGAGGACAGGAGAATTTATCTCCTGAGGTACAGAGCCACCAACCTCGAAGACACCTCGGATGAGGGGCCCACAGCGGGTGACTTAGTGGACCAGGTGAACCAGTACGCGGGTTTGATCAGGGAGGTGGCCCTGAAGTCTGGCCACTTGAAGGGCACTTATATCAAGGCGCTGAACAACGCGGCCGCCGGTGTTAAGGTCGCAGTAGACGCACTGAGCAGGTCGTCGGTTTCGGCAGAGACCAAGAAGCTGTCCACGGACAACGCCCGCCTAAAGGCGGAAGTAGCAGAACTCCGCGGGGAACTGGCCTCGTTGCGGGCAGATTTGCGTCGTACGCAGGAGCTGGGCGCCGCTATTCCCCCACCCTCCTCAAGTGCTCCTTTTGAGCTAGAGCAGATGAAGCGCTCTATAATCGAGGCTGTGGGGTTAATGGTGAGCGCCCGCTTCGAAAACCTCGAGGGTAGGCTGCTCCCCGAAAAGAGGATCCGCCCGCCGCTGGCGTCAGACAGTGTGGTCCCTGAGGTGCAGTCCACCTCGACCGCCAGGGCCCCACCAGGAGGTGCTCCAAAGGCTGCGCCGCGGGCTGCGGCGAGCTCCACAGCCCAGACGGAGGCTCCGGCTGTTGCCCAGCAAGCCACGCCTGCTCCTTCTCCTCCCACAGTTCAGCCTGCAGGGAAGAAGAAGCCCAGGAAGAGGAAGAAGGGTGCCACGCCCGCTAACCCCGTTCAGGGAGGAGATAGCGTCCCGCCTCCGGCAACGGATGGCTGGACAACGGTTACGCGGCGCAAGGGCAGGGCCAACACAGGCTCCGCTCCGGCTTCTCAACCGACGCAACCACAGAAGACGGTCAAGCTGCGTCCCTCCCGCTCGTCGGCAGTAATGGTGAAGCTGCAGCCGGCTGCCCAGGCTAGGGGGGTGACGTATGCGGGGATCATAAAGGAGGCCAAGAAGTCTGTTGACCTTGGGGGCCTCGGTATACCCAACGTCAGGTTCAGGACGGCGGCTTCGGGGGCCAAAATATTGGAGGTGCCTGGCGCCACGAGCGGCGATAAGGCGAACTTGCTGGCGGAGAAGCTTCGCCAGGCACTAAAGGAGGATGTCTTGGTCTCCAGGCCTGAGAAGCGCGCGGACATGCGCATCTGGAACCTGGACGAATCGGTGGAGCCAGCCGAGGTGAATGAGGCAATCGCGAAGGTCGGCGAATGTCCTTTGACCTCAGTGAGGACGGGCGAGATCCGCCGAGGTAAATCGGGGCTTGGCACGGCACTGGTGAGCTGCCCGGTTGCCGCTGCCAATAGGGTCGTCAAGGCCGGCCGGCTTCTTGTCGGCTGGTCGTCGGCGCAGGCGAAGCTGCTGCAGCCGCGACCTCTGCGGTGCTTCCGGTGCCTCGAGTTGGGGCACGTCCGGGAGCTGTGCACCGCAGAGGTCGACCGCGGCAGTGCCTGCTACCGTTGCGGGCAGTTGGGCCATAAGTCCAGCGAGTGCTCCGCGGCGCCCTATTGTCTGGTGTGCGCTGCGGCCAAGAAGCCCGCCGACCACGTACTCGGCGGCCAGTCCTGCGCTAGTGCAAGGCCGAGGGGAAGGAGACGGAGGAGAGGCGCTGCTGGAGCTACGGCCCAGTCGCAGCCTTCTCGCCCTGCGCCCAGTGGGCCCAGGGAAGAGGGTAATCCGATGGCCACCCAATAATCAATGGCCACCCTGGAAATCATCCAGGCGAATCTCAACCACTGTGCTAGAGCTCAGGACCTCTTGTCTCAGAGCATGGCGCAGTGGTTGATACAAGTGGCGGTGGTTTCCGAGCCCTATTTTGTTCCCCCTGGGGATAATTGGGCTGGGGATCGGACGGGAACGGCGGCGATACTGTGTCGGACTGGTGCGGGCTCTCCGCCCTTAAGTGACGTGAGGAGGGGGTCAGGCTTCGTAGCCGCTCGGTTGGGGGAGATTGCGGTAGTCGCAGTTTATTTCTCCCCCAACAGAACGCTGGCCGAGTTCGAAGCCTACCTGGACCGGCTGGGGCTGATGGTTAGGCAGCTCAGCCCCTGCCCTGTGCTGGTCGCTGGGGATCTCAACGCCAAGTCCACGGCGTGGGGATCCCCCGCGACCGATGTGCGGGGCGGGGTGCTGGAGGAGTGGTTCGTGGAGGTCGGGTTGGCTGTCCTTAATCGAGGTTCGGTGGACACGTGCGTGCGGATGCAGGGCGGTTCCATAGTGGACGTCTCGTTCGCGAGCCCTGCCCTGGCGCGCCGTGTCCGGGGCTGGAGGGTGGTTGAGGGCGAAGAGACACTGTCGGACCACCGATATATTCGGTATGACGTCTCCGCCCTCCCGGATACCCTGACCGGCCCAAGCCGGAATGTGAGAGGGGATGGCCCGCGGTGGCGGCTCGCTAGCCTAGACAGGGAGCTGTTTAAGGAGGCGGCCATAGTCCGATCGTGGGTCCCTGCGCCCAGTAGTGTGGCGGTAGAGGAGGAGGCCGAATGGTTCCGGGACGCGATGACGCAGGTGTGCGACGCGTCCATGGTCCGAGCCAGGAAGCGTCCTCCTCCCAGGCGACAGGTATACTGGTGGTCCGAGGAGATCGCGCAAATGCGCAGAGAGTGCGTTGCGGCGAGACGCCGGTATACTCGAAGCCGGAGACGGCGGCGCAGGGATGAACCAATGGAGGCTGTCCTCTACACCATCTATAGGCGGCTCAAGATGGCGTTGCAGGTGGCTATTGCCAGAGCCGTGGCCCAAGGCAGAGAGGAGTTCCTGGCCTCGCTGGACCGGGATCCCTGGGGGCGGCCGTACAGGATGGTGAGGAATAAGCTTCGCCCCTGGGCCCCCCCACTGACGGAGACCCTCCAGCCCCAGCTGGTGTCGGCAATAGTCGCGTCGTTGTTCCCGCAGAGGGAGGAGCACGTGCCACCCCCGATGGTCCTGTCTGGCGCCGTTGTCGATGGCGGCCGAGCCCAGGACGCGCCGGAGGTCACGGAGGATGAGCTCGGAGCGGCCATTGCCAGGATGGGAGCCCGGAATACTGCCCCGGGACCTGACGGCATCCCCGGTCGGGCCTGGGTGCTGGCCCTGGAGTTCCTGGAGCCGAGATTGAGGGCGTTGTTCTCTGCCTGTCTGGCTCAAGCCATAATTCCACAGAGGTGGAAGACAGGCAGGCTCGTCCTCATTCGCAAGGAAGGGCGCCCCGCGGACTCTCCGTCCGCCTATCGCCCGATAGTGCTGCTCGACGATGTGGGTAAGCTCTTCGAAAGAGTGGTCGCCCGTCGCATCGTCGAGCACCTCGAGACTGTCGGACCGAATCTGGCGGACAGCCAGTTCGGGTTTCGCAGGGGTCGGTCGACCATCGATGCAGTGTCGCGTGCGAGGGCACTCACACAGGAGCCGGTCTCCCAGGGCGGGGTCGTCTTGGCGGTGTCTTTAGACATCTCCAATGCCTTCAACACCCTGCCCTGGGCTTGCATAAAGGAGGCGCTCCGGTTCCATGGAGTGCCTCCTTACCTGTGCCGCGTCATTGATGCCTATTTGTCGGATCGGAGAGTGACTTACCCCTGCCAAAACGGTCAGGGGTCCCTGGACATGACTTGCGGTATTCCACAGGGGTCGGTCCTAGGGCCACTCCTGTGGAATATCGGTTACGATTGGGTCCTGCGGGGTGCCTTCCTCAGGGGCGTCGACGTGACTTGTTACGCCGACGACACCCTCGTCACCGCCCGCGGCCCGGACTACCGCAGAGCCGCCATACTCGCTACGGCGGGGGTGGCCTACGTTGTCGGGAAGATTCGGCGGTTGGGGCTTGAGGTGGCCCTCAGCAAGTCTGAGGCCCTTTGTTTTCATGGGCCCCGGAATGCGCCACCGGCGGACGCCCACATCATTGTGGGCGGAGTTCGCGTCAGCGTCCGGCCGACCATAAAATATCTTGGTCTGGTTCTGGACCGGCGCTGGGACTTTTGCGCTCATTTTGAGCAGCTTGCCCCTCGCGTGCTGAGAGCAGCGGCAGCGTTGGGGAGACTGCTCCCGAACGTGGGAGGCCCCGGTGACCCCTGCCGGCGACTTTATGCTGGCGTCGTGCGGTCCATGGCCCTGTATGGGGCTCCCGTGTGGGCTGACACCCTGAACCGCCGGAGCATCGCGCTTTTGCGCAAACCGCAGAGGGTGTTGGCCATACGGTCCATACGGGGTTATAGGACGATCTCGGGAGAGGCAGCGTGCGTAATGGCTAGCTCCCTGCCCTGGGACCTAGACGCCAGGATCCTCGCGTCGCTTTACAAGTGGCGCGAGGAGGCGAGGGCCCGGCGGCATTCGCCGGCTCCTGAGGAGTTGAGTGCGCGCAGAGGGCAGCTGCGCCAGTGCGCTATTGAGGTGTGGGAACGGAGGCTGGAGCACCCCAGTGCCGGCCGTCGAACTCTAGAAGCCATGTGTCCAGTCCTGGACCAGTGGTTGAACAGGCGACACGGCGTCCTCTCCTTCCGCGTGACGCAGGTCCTCTCGGGACATGGTTGTTTCGGGAGGTATCTGTGTCGCGTGGCGGGGAGGGAGCCCACGGCCGAGTGTCACCACTGCGACGCATGCGCTGAGGAGACGGCCCAGCATACGCTGGAGGAGTGCCCAGCCTGGGCGGGTGAGCGCCGAGACCTGCGCTCTGTTGTCGGGAGCGACCTCTCGCTGCCTGCTGTGGTTCGCGCCATGGTGGACAGCGAGAGGTCGTGGGAGGCGATCGCCTCTTTTTGTGAGGGGGTGATGACCCGGAAGGAGGCGGCGGAGAGGGAAAGGGAGGCAACAGCCACCCTGGACATCCGCCGCCGAAGACAAGGGCGTCGGAGGAGGGCGTACGCCGACAACATTCCTCCCTAACAGGAGCCTGCGGGCGGCAGACGCGGGGGTGTCTGCCGTTCCGCTGGGGGCTCGTGTGGTGGTAGTGCTGTGTCACCCGCACTGACACAGCACTCGTTGGGTGGATAGGGTGTCTCAACACCCCGAGAGGAGGCCTCCACAGGCCGAAGTCGCACTGGGGGTTCGCGGGAGATTGCGTCCTCGTGTACCCGCGTTCTCCCAGACTAGCGACAGTGGTGCGGAGTTGGGTTTTAGTGGGTAGGACGGGCGGCACTCTGCTGCCTGTGAGTCCCACATACCCCTCCCGCCTCCCCCGAGGCGGGAGGGGATGCGTAACTGCATTTCCCAACTATAAAAAAAAAAAAAAAAAAAAAAAAAGGTTAGGTTAGGTTAGGTTAGGTTAGGTTAGGTTAGGTTAGGTTAGGTTAGGTTAGGTTAGGTTAGGTTAGGTTAGGTTAGGTTGGGGTGCTAGGTCGGACAACCTCCTCGTGGTGCACCCTGGGCATCGCCGACCATCTCTCCAGTTTCCCTGGGGAGATGGTCGGCGATGGCGGATAGTCCGGCACGGGGCGTCGCGTTTTGTCTGCTCAGTACTGACCGGCTTCGGCTACGGGCTAACTGGGCAGACCGGCGACTGGGGGGTAAAGGCGACGGATGAATGGTGATGGATGAGTGTGAGAGGATCCGCCAGAGGGGCGGCTATCCTCGCTAGAGGGTCGCTAGTGGACTGTGTTTGGTGGACGGGGGTGCCGGTGGTGGCTGGCTGTGGGAGGCTGTGGTGGTCTCGCGATGCTTGTCCCTTCGGGTTGATTCGCGGAGCGGGTTGGCCAGCCGAGCCGGGTTCGTCCTGGTACCGTCCGGCGCCCCTGAAAACCAGATCAGTCCACGGCGAAAGGGGGGCAAAGGTGAGGGATGACAGATGATGTCTGAATGTGTGTGTGTCGCCTATCGGCGGTGGCAAGGTCGCGCCAGAGGGGCGGAAGCCTTGCCGGTGGCCGTCGGCGACGGCGTCGAGTCGCCAGAGGGGCGAGACTCCGCCAGAGGTGGGCCTGCTCATTTTGGTCGAGTGTGGGTGAGACGTTGGGACGCGGCAGATTGGCTGCTTGGGTTGAGACCGTTGGAGGTCTCCCCTTAGCCTCTGCCTGCACCGCTTGCCCTTTCGTGGGGCTCGCTGGAGCGGGTGGAGGGCGCTGGGCTGGGGGTTTTGCTCCCCCTGGCTCTCTGCTGTGGCCTGGCGTTTTGCCTCACTGCGCCGAGTGTGGCCCGGCCCTGGGGCGGTAGGCACGGGGGTGTTTGCCGTCCACTTAAGGGGCCTGCGAGGGGTGGTGCTGCATTTTATACGCCAATGCAGCACTATGGCCGATTGGCCTTGGGGGGGGGCCTGAAAAGGCCGAGCCGTGGTGGGGGTTCGCGGGACTAACGATACCGCGCTCCCCTGACACATATGGCTTCGCGGGCGTATCGAGGTGTTTTAGTGGGTAGGACGGGTGGCACTCTGCCGCCTGGGAGCCCCACATACCCCTCCCGCCTCCCCCGAGGCGGAAGGGGATGCGTAAATGCATTTCACCTCGTTAAAAAAAAAAAAAAAAAAAAAAAAAAAGGTTAGGTTAGGTTAGGTTAGGTTAGGTTAGGTTAGGTTAGGTTAGGTTAGGTTAGGTTAGGTTAGGTTAGGTTAGGTTAGGTTAGGTTAGGTTAGGTTAGGTTAGGTTAGGTTAGGTTAGGTTAGGTTAGGTTAGGTTAGGTTAGGTTAGGTTAGGTTAGGTTAGGTTAGGTTAGGTTAGGTTAGGTTAGGTTAGGTTAGGTTAGGTTAGGTTAGGTTAGGTTAGGTTAGGTTAGGTTAGGTTGACGACCAAGTTGGTCTAGTGGTAACACTAGTTGGGTTGTGACGGTGGATGGCACAGGTTCGAATCCCATCAAGAATAGCAATTTTTCAGACGGAAAATTTGTCTATTCAATGATGTCGATTTGAGGTTGCGAGTACAGCCGTCACATTATTAATTGGACCCAAGTTAGAACTAGTAGTTGCTCTAGAGGTTGTCGCGGAGGGATCGAAAGATGAGATTTGGCTAGCAGACGGCTTCCATTTCGAATCGGACGTGAACAAGGACGGTCAAGAGAGCCCGCAAGGGTACTCGAGATTGAGACCACTTTTTGACGACCAAGTTGGTCTAGTGGTAACACTAGTTGGGTTGTGACGGTGGATGGCACAGGTTCGAATCCCATCAAGAATAGCAATTTTTCAGACGGAAAATTTGTCTATTCAATGATGTCGATTTGAGGTTGCGAGTACAGCCGTCACATTATTAATTGGACCCAAGTTAGAACTAGTAGTTGCTCTAGAGGTTGTCGCGGAGGGATCGAAAGATGAGATTTGGCTAGCAGACGGCTTCCACTTCGAATCGGACGTGAACAAGGACGGTCAAGAGAGCCCGCAAGGGTACTCGAGATTGAGACCACTTTTTGACGACCAAGTTGGTCTAGTGGTAACACTAGTTGGGTTGTGACGGTGGATGGCACAGGTTCGAATCCCATCAAGAATAGCAATTTTTCAGACGGAAAATTTGTCTATTCAATGATGACGATTTGAGGTTGCGAGTACAGCCGTCACATTATTAATTGGACCCAAGTTAGAACTAGTAAGTTGCTCTAGAGGTTGTTACGGAGGGATCGAAAGATGAGATTTGGCTAGCAGACGGCTTCCACTTCGAATCGGACGTGAACAAGGACGGTCAAGAGAGCCCGCAAGGGTACTCGAGATTGAGACCACTTTTGGGGTGCTAGGTCGGACAACCTCCTCGTGGTGCACCCTGGGCATCGCCGACCATCTCTCCAGTTTCCCTGGGGAGATGGTCGACGATGGCGAATAGTCTGGCGGACGGTGGGCGTCCCATGGCGGGACGCGGCGGTGGTGTGGGGGGTCGCTCGGCTGGTACTTCTCCTTTATTGGAGTGGACCAGGAGTGGCCTCCCGACACAGGGGATGGGAGCCGATAGGGGCTCGTTGGTCGGGTAATGGACGGTGGCGATGGGGTGTGTAGCCTCAGGGGTTCCCCTCAGCGTCATGCTGGGGTGTGTGGGCCTCGGGGGCTCCCCTCATGGGGCGGTTTTAAGGGATGGACGGTGGTGGGTGGTCGCCTCAGGGGTTCCCCTCAGCATCATGCTGGGGTGTGTGGGCCTCGGGGGCTCCACCCAGGGGATGACTTGGGGATGGACGGTGGTGCTGGGGGGGTTTAGCCTCAGCGGATGGTTTGGGGAGTTGGACGGTGGTGCTGGGGCGTGTTAGCCTCAGGGGTTCCCCTCAGCGTTGTGCTGGGGTGTGTGGGCCTCGGGGGCTCCCCTCAGGGGATGGGAGATGGATGGTGGTGCTGGGACGTGCTAGCCTCAGGGGTTCCCCTCAGCGTTGCTGGGGTGTGTGGGCCTCGGGGGCTGCCCTCAGGGGATGGTCCGGGAGACGGACGGTGGTGTCGGGGTGTGGGAGCCTCTTGGGTTCCCCTCAGCGGACTCCTGGGGTGTGTGGGCCTCGGGGGCTCCCCTCGGCGCCGCAACTTTTGCCGAAACCAGGGTGACGGGTCGGGGGGCCCGTCGCCCATTGCACGGTTTCGGTGGACTGGGAGACGGCTGGGTAACCAGGCCGTCTCCAAAGTGCCGGAGGCCCGGCTGTCAAGCTGGGCCTGCCGCCGGGGCGTCACGGTCAGAAGTGTATACTTACATTCCCGTGGCGCCCCTCCATGGCGGTAGTTGGACACCGTGGGTTTTTAGTGGGTACACGGCTATTGCCGGACTCCCACATACCCCTCCCGTCTCCCCCGAGGCGGAAGGGGACCCATAAAGGGTTTTCCCACGTTAAAAAAAAAAAAAAAAAAAAAAAAAAAAAAAAAAAAAGGTTAGGTTAGGTTAGGTTAGGTTAGGTTAGGTTAGGTTAGGTTAGGTTAGGTTAGGTTAGGTTAGGTTAGGTTGGGGTGCTAGGTCGGACAACCTCCTCGTGGTGCACCCTGGGCATCGCCGACCATCTCTCCAGTTTCCCTGGGGAGATGGTCGACGATGGCGGATAGTCCGACATGGGGAGTCGCGTTTTGACTGCTTCTGGCTCTTTCCGGCTTTCGGAGGGGGTCGGGGGCAGTCCGGCGACGGGGGCTGCGAGTGTTGTTCTCGGTACCTCTCTGTTTTCAGAGAGGACTGCAGGGCGGCATGAGTGGCGGGGGGGTAAGGGGGGGTAAAGGTGATGGATGTTGTGCGTGATGAATGTTTTTCTTGGGGCAAAGGTGATGGATGAATGGTGCGGAAGCGTGATGTTTGAATGGAAGCCACCGAAAGGAGGCGGTGTGAGCGTGCGGTGTAGTGCCAGGTGCACGCGGCTTCGGCCGCCACCGGACGCGCCCGTAATCCCATCGGAGGTGTCGTGGAATACACGTCTCGCGGCCGATGATGTTGGGACCGGGGGCCCTTGCCTTAACCGGCTGGGGCCAAGTGGGCGGAACCACTATAAAAATGACCTCCGTCCCGTCGAGGACGATGAATAGCTGGCGGGAGGCCAGCTCTAAGTGGTAGAGATTCCCTGGGAACCGGCCGACACCCAGGATGTATCTAGGCTTGTCCGTGTGCAGAGGGCACCGCGCGGATCGACTATTTATTTCCCTCCCACTCGTGGGATTAACTATGGCACTAAAACTAAATTTCAAGACGGACTCGAACAACACGACTGACTTTGGCGAGGAACATGGACCGAAAACACATTGCGGATCGGACTTGGCGATAGGAGCAGAGCGCGGGGACTGTGGAGAGTCCGCGTCTGCTAACAAAGTAGACGAGCGGCTTGCCGCTCAAGAGGAGACGAAGTACGGAGACGTAGGGGTCCTATCATCTGACTCCTCTGACTCCTACATGTCTATCAGGCCGGCGTCTGGCGCCGGGACTTCCAAATTTTTTGAAAGGCCCAGTAAGCGCGGACGGGACAAAAAGGATGAGGAATCCAGTAGGAATCCCTCCTCAAGCGACGAAGGCGCCCCGAAGTCTAAGGTGCGATCAGGGGAAAGCGGTCGCGGGCGCAAGTCCAGGGGGCAGTCCCGGGATGAGAGAGGTAGATTCCTCAAGAGTGACGACACTGGGGGGCGAGATCGTTCGAGATCGGGCAGTAGGAGTGAGAAGGGGAAATCTCCTCCTAAAGACGCCGGAACTCGCCGAAAGAAGAGGGGAAGGCCCCCCACAACCGGAGAATACGTAGGCCTGGCCAAAGCCAAAGCCGATCTGGCTGCTGCAGAGCAGGAGGCTTTGGAGTCGCAGGCCGAGAGGGAGGTGGCTGCGGAGGACAAGAGAATTTATCTCTTGAGGTACAGAGCCACCAACCTCGAGGACACCTCGGATGAGGGGCCCACAGCGGGTCAGCTAGTGGACCAGGTGAACCAATACGCGGGCCTGATCAGGGACGTGGCCCTGAAGTCCGGCCACCTGAAGGGCACTTATATCAAGGCGCTGAACAACGCGGCCGCCGGTGTTAAGGTCGCGGTAGACGCACTGAGCAGGTCGTCGGTTTCGGCAGAGACCAAGAAGTTGTCCACGGATAACGCCCGCCTAAAGGCGGAAGTAGCAGAGCTCCGCGGGGAGCTGGCCTCGCTGCGGGCAGATTTGCGTCGTACGCAGGAGCTGGGCGCCGCTATTCCCCCACCCTCCTCAAGTGCTCCTTTTGAGCCAGAGCAGATGAAGCGCTCTATAATCGAGGCTGTGGGGTTAATGGTGAGCGCCCGCTTCGAAAACCTCGAGGGTAGGCTGCTCCCCGAAAAGAGGATTCGCCCGCCGCTGGCGTCAGACAGTGTGGTCCCTGAGGTGCAGTCCACCTCGACCGCCAGGGCCCCACCACGAGTTGCTCCAAAGCCTGCGCCGCGGGCTGCGCCGCGGGCTGCGGCGAGCTCCTCAGCCCAGACGGAGGTTCCGGCTGCTGCCCAGCAAGCCACGCCTGCTCCTTCTCCTCCCACAGTTCAGCCTGCAGGGAAGAAGAAGCCCAGGAAGAGGAAGAAGGGGGCCGCCCCCGCCAACCCCGCTCAGGGAGGAGATAGCGTCCCGCCTCCGGCAACGGATGGCTGGACAACGGTTACGCGGCGCAAGGGCAGGGCCAACACAGGCTCCGCTCCGGCTTCTCAACCGACGCAACCACAGAAGACGGTCAAGCTGCGTCCCTCCCGCTCGTCGGCAGTAATGGTGAAGCTGCAGCCGGCTGCCCAGGCTAGGGGGGTGACGTATGCGGGGATCATAAAGGAGGCCAAGAAGTCTGTTGACCTTGGGGGCCTCGGTATACCCAACGTCAGGTTCAGGACGGCGGCTTCGGGGGCCAAAATATTGGAGGTGCCTGGCGCCACGAGCGGCGATAAGGCGAACTTGCTGGCGGAGAAGCTTCGCCAGGCACTAAAGGAGGATGTCTTGGTCTCCAGGCCCGAGAAGCGCGCGGACATGCGCATCACGAACCTGGACGAATCGGTGGAGCCAGCTGAGGTAAATGAGGCAATCGCGAAGGTCGGCGAATGTCCTTTGACCTCAGTGAGGACGGGCGAGATCCGCCGAGGTAAATCGGGGCTTGGCACGGCACTGGTGAGTTGCCCGGTTGCCGCTGCCAATAGGGTCGTCAAGGCCGGCCGACTTCTTGTCGGCTGGTCGTCGGCGCAGGCGAAGCTGCTGCAGCCGCGACCTCTGCGGTGCTTCCGGTGCCTCGAGTTGGGGCACGTCCGGGAGCTGTGCACCGCAGAGGTCGACCGCGGCAGTGCCTGCTACCGTTGCGGGCAGCTGGGCCATAAGTCCAGCGAGTGCTCCGCGGCGCCCTATTGTCTGGTGTGCGCTGCGGCCAAGAAGCCCGCCGACCACGTACTTGGCAGCCAGTCCTGCGCTAGTGCAAGGCCGAGGGGAAGGAGACGGAGGAGAGGCGCTGCTGGAGCTACGGCCCAGTCGCAGCCTTCTCGCCCTGCGCCCAGTGGGCCCAGGGAAGATGGTACTCCGATGGCCACCCAATAATCAATGGCCACCCTGAAAATCATCCAGGCGAATCTCAACCACTGCGCTAGAGCTCAAGACCTCTTGTCTCAGAGCATGGCGCAGTGGTTGTTACAAGTGGCGGTGGTTTCTGAGCCCTACTTTGTTCCCCCTGGGGATAACTGGGCTGGGGATCGGACGGGAACGGCGGCGATAGTGTGTCGGACTGGTGCGGGCTCTCCGCCCTTAAGTGACGTGAGGAGGGGGTCAGGCTTCGTAGCCGCTCGGTTGGGGGAGATTGCGGTAGTCGCAGTTTATTTCTCCCCCAACAGAACGCTGGCTGAGTTCGAAGCCTACCTGGACCGGCTGGGGCTGATGGTTAGGCAGCTCAGCCCCTGCCCTGTGCTGGTCGCTGGGGATCTCAACGCCAAATCCACGGCGTGGGGATCCCCCGCGACCGATGTGCGGGGCGGGGTGCTGGAGGAGTGGTTCGTGGAGGTCGGGTTGGCTGTCCTTAATCGAGGTTCGGTGGACACGTGCGTGCGGATGCAGGGCGGTTCCATAGTGGACGTCTCGTTCGCGAGCCCTGCCCTGGCGCGCCGTGTCCGGGGCTGGAGGGTGGTTGAGGGCGAAGAGACACTGTCGGACCACCGATATATTCGGTATGACGTCTCCGCCCTCCCGGATACCCTGACCGGCCCAAGCCGGAATGTGAGAGGGGATGGCCCGCGGTGGCGGCTCGCTAGCCTAGACAGAGAGCTGTTGAAGGAGGCGGCCATAGTCCGTTCGTGGGTCCCTGCGACCAGTAGTGGGGTGGTAGAGGAGGAGGCCGAATGGTTCCGGGACGCGATGACGCAGGTGTGCGACGCGTCCATGGTCCGAGCCAGGAAGCGTCCTCCTCCCAGGCGGCAGGTATACTGGTGGTCCGAGGAGATCGCGCAAATGCGCAGAGAGTGCGTTGCGGCGAGACGCCGGTATACCCGAAGCCGGAGACGGCGGCGCAGGGACGAACAAATGGAGGCTGTCCTGTATACCATCTACAGGCGGCTCAAGATGACGTTGCAGGTGGCTATTGCCAGAGCCGTGGCCCAAGGCAGAGAGGAGTTCCTGGCCTCGCTGGACCGGGATCCCTGGGGGCGGCCGTACAGGATGGTGAGGAATAAGCTTCGCCCCTGGGCCCCCCCACTAACGGAGACCCTCCAGCCCCAGCTGGTGTCGGCAATAGTCGCGTCGTTGTTCCCGCAGAGGGAGGAGCACGTGCCGCCCCCGATGGTCCTGTCTGGTGCCGTTGTCGGTGGTGGCCGAGCCCCGGACGCGCCGGAGGTCACGGAGGATGAGCTCGGAGCGGCCATTGCCAGGATGGGAGCCCGGAATACTGCCCCGGGACCTGACGGCATCCCCGGACGGGCCTGGGTGCTGGCCCTGGAGTTCCTGGAGCCGAGATTGAGGGCGTTGTTCTCTGCCTGTCTGGCTCAAGCCATAATTCCACAGAGGTGGAAGACAGGCAGGCTCGTCCTCATTCGCAAGGAAGGGCGCCCCGCGGACTCTCCGTCCGCTTATCGCCCGATAGTGCTGCTCGACGATGTGGGTAAGCTCTTCGAAAGAGTGGTCGCCCGTCGCATCGTCGAGCACCTCGAGACTGTCGGACCGAATCTGGCGGACAGCCAGTTCGGGTTTCGCAGGGGTCGGTCGACCATCGATGCAGTGTCGCGTGCGAGGGCACTCACACAGGAGCCGGTCTCCCAGGGCGGGGTCGTCTTGGCGGTGTCTTTAGACATCTCCAATGCCTTCAACACCCTGCCCTGGGCTTGCATAAAGGAGGCGCTCCGGTTCCATGGAGTGCCTCCTTACCTGTGCCGCGTCATTGATGCCTATTTGTCGGATCGGAGAGTGACTTACCCCTGCCAAAACGGTCAGGGGTCCCTGGACATGACTTGCGGTATTCCACAGGGGTCGGTCCTAGGGCCACTCCTGTGGAATATCGGTTACGATTGGGTCCTGCGGGGTGCCTTCCTCAGGGGCGTCGACGTGACTTGTTACGCCGACGACACCCTCGTCACCGCCCGCGGCCCGGACTACCGCAGAGCCGCCATACTCGCTACGGCGGGGGTGGCCTACGTTGTCGGGAAGATTCGGCGGTTGGGGCTTGAGGTGGCCCTCAACAAGTCTGAGGCCCTTTGTTTTCATGGGCCCCGGAATGCGCCACCGGCGGACGCCCACATTATTGTGGGCGGAGTTCGCGTCAGCGTCCGGCCGACCATAAAATATCTTGGTCTGGTTCTGGACCGGCGCTGGGACTTTTGCGCTCATTTTGAGCAGCTTGCCCCTCGCGTGCTGAGAGCAGCGGCAGCGTTGGGGAGACTGCTCCCGAACGTGGGAGGCCCCGGTGACCCCTGCCGGCGACTTTATGCTGGCGTTGTGCGGTCCATGGCCCTGTATGGGGCTCCCGTGTGGGCTGACACCCTGAACCGCCGGAGCATCGCGCTTTTGCGCAAACCGCAGAGGGTGTTGGCCATACGGTCCATACGGGGTTATAGGACGATCTCGGGAGAGGCAGCGTGCGTAATGGCTGGCTCCCTGCCCTGGGACCTAGATGCCAGGATCCTCGCGTCGCTTTACAAGTGGCGCGAGGAGGCGAGGGCCCGGCGGCATTCGCCGGCTCCTGAGGAGTTAAGTGCGCGCAGAGGGCAGCTGCGCCAGTGCGCTATTGAGGTGTGGGAACGGAGGCTGGAGCACCCCAGTGCCGGCCGTCGAACTCTAGAGGCCATGCGTCCAGTCCTGGACCAGTGGTTGAACAGGCGACACGGCGTCCTCTCCTTCCGCGTGACGCAGGTCCTCTCGGGACATGGTTGTTTCGGGAGGTATCTGTGTTGCGTGGCGGGGAGAGAGCCCACGGCCGAGTGTCACCACTGCGACGCATGCGCTGAGGAGACGGCCCAGCATACGCTGGAGGAGTGCCCAGCCTGGGCGGGTGAGCGCCGAGACCTGCGCTCTGTTGTCGGGAGCGACCTCTCGCTGCCTGCTGTGGTTCGCGCCATGGTGGACAGCGAGAGATCGTGGGAGGCGGTCGCCTCTTTTTGTGAGGGGGTGATGTCCCGGAAGGAGGCGGCGGAGAGGGACAGGGAGGCAACAGCCACCCTGGACATCCGCCGCCGAAGACAAGGGCGTCGGAGGAGGGCGTACGCCGACAACATTCCTCCCTAACAGGAGCCTGCGGGCGGCAGACGCGGGGGTGTCTGCCGTTCCGCTGGGGGCTCGTGTGGTGGTAGTGCTGTGTCACCCGCACTGACACAGCACTCTCTGGGTGCATAGGGTGTTTCAACACCCCGAGAGGAGGCCTCCACAGGCCGAAGTCGCACTGGGGGTTCGCGGGAGATTGCGTCCTCGTGTACCCGCGTTCTCCCAGACTAGCGACAGTGGTGCGGAGTTGGGTTTTAGTGGGTAGGACGGGCGGCACTCTGCTGCCTGTGAGTCCCACATACCCCTCCCGCCTCCCCCGAGGCGGGAGGGGATGCGTAACTGCATTTCCCAACTATAAAAAAAAAAAAAAAAAAAAAAAAAAAAGGTTAGGTTAGGTTAGGTTAGGTTAGGTTAGGTTAGGTTAGGTTAGGTTAGGTTAGGTTAGGTTAGGTTAGGTTAGGTTAGGTTAGGTTAGGTTAGGTTAGGTTAGGTTAGGTTAGGTTAGGTTAGGTTAGGTTAGGTTAGGTTAGGTTAGGTTGACGACCAAGTTGGTCTAGTGGTAACACTAGTTGGGTTGTGACGGTGGATGGCACAGGTTCGAATCCCATCGGGAATAGCAATTTTTCAGACGGAAAATTTGTCTATTCAATGATGTCGATTTGAGGTTGCGAGTACAGCCGTCACATTATTAATTGGACCCAAGTTAGAACTAGTAAGTTACTCTAGAGGTTGTTACGGAGGGATCGAAAGATGAGATTTGGCTAGCAGACGGCTTCCACTTCGAATCGGACGTGAACAAAGGACGGTCAAGAGAGCCCGCAAGGGTACTCGAGATTGAGACCACTTTGGACTTTTTTTAGGTTGGACGTTTTGGGTTAATTGGATGGTTTTGGTTTGTTTCTGGGGGGATTCTTTGTTTGTTTCTGGGTGGTAGGGTTGTGTGGTGGACTGGTGGTTCCCACAATAACAAAAGGCCCTTTTAAGGGCCAACATGCAGCCGACGCAGTCGGGGACGGAGGGTGTAAAGGGTTCGAAGGGGCCCTTCACCATAAAAATCGGTGGCACCGAGTCGGTGGAGCGACCCAAGGTCACTCCCGGATCCGGGGGTAGGAAGGAGGGATCTCCTCCTCCTCCCCACGTATTTGCGGAGGTGATTGTGGGCAACGAGGTGGTGCCTTGGTCGCCTGAACCTGTGTTGGAGCGCGCAGGCGGTAAGCGAGGCTTGTCGGGGACGGATACCGAGGCGCCCCACGAGCGGAAGGTCTCCACCTCCAGCAGGGGGAAGGGCAAGGCTCGTGCCCCGGGCCATCATGCCGGGTTGGCCGTCGCTCGGCAAGAGTTGGGTCGCCGCCGGGAGGAGGACGAGGAGCGCAACTTCAACGAGAAGTTGCGCAGGGAGGCCTTCCGGAAGGAGCCAGTACCGGAGGACATCTCGGTCGGGTCCGGGGTGGAGGCTCGCGTCCTGGATGACGTCATCTTTCTGGATGCTGAGACCATCCGGGCTCGGGCCGGCGAAAAGGTGGCCAAAGTGCTGGAGGTGGCCCGCAAGTCCCAACACCTGCAGGGGACGTGCCAGCGCGACCTTAAGGAGGCGGCCGGATCCCTGCAGGAGATAGTGGACTGCCTGGCAGACCGCACCGTGGCGGAGGAGACCCGCAGACTCCGGAGGGACAACGCCAACCTCCGGAGGGAATTGGAAGACCTCAAAGTAGAGGTCAAAGCCATGCGGCGTGATTTCGCGGCGAAGCGGACTCCTCCTCCGCCCCGCCCGGCGACGGGGAGCTCCCCTCAGGCCACTGACCTGGGGGGGGCCATGGAGGAGCTGAAGCGGAGTCTCCTCATCTCCTTAGGGGAGATGATGAACGCCCGGCTGGAGAACCTCGAGGAGAGGCTCCTCCCGGCGCCGGTCGTTCGTCCTCCGCTTCGGGCGACGGGAAACAGGGCCGCACCGTCTGCGGTCCCTGAGTCCATGCCTGGGAGGGTGGCGCCCCGTGGACCCCGTGGTGGTCGTTCCCCGTCGCGGGCCCCGCCGGTGGAGAGACGGGTCCCGACTCCGGGCCCGACCCTGTCGCAGCACGCGTCGGGCGAGGAAGAGTGGACGACGGTCACCCGGCGGGGCAGGAGGAGGGCTCCCCAGGTGACACCTCCGACGAACTCGGTGGCGGGTCCCTCTGTTGCTGGGACGAAGGCAGGGCAGGCCCGACGCAAGGCCAAGGCCAACAAGGCCAAGCTCGCCCCCCCGCGCTCTTCGGCTGTAGTCATCACGCTGCAGCCTGAGGCCTTAAAGCGGGGGGTGACGTACAAGGAGGCCCTCGGTGCGGCGAAGCAGAAGGTGGGGCTCCCGGCCGGAGTGGACCAGGTGTCGGTCCGGAGGACGGCCACGGGGGCCAGGTTGATAAAGATCCCTGGCTCCCAGAGCTCTGACAAGGCGGACGAGCTGGCCGGCAAAATCCGGGAGGCACTAGCGGACGTGGCCACGGTCGTCCGGCCCACGAAATGCGCAGATCTGCGCATTGTTGGGCTGGACGACTCGATCTCGAAGGAGGAGGTCGTAGCTGCCGCGGCCGCGAAGGGGGGATGCGCTCCGTCCCAAATAAGGGCGGGAGAAATCCGTGAGGGTGCCCGGGGCGATGGCAGCATTTTCATGTCGTGCCCGGTTGCTGCGGCGAGAGTGCTGGTGGCGGCGGGCTGGCTCCAGGTCGGATGGAGCTCTACCCGAGTCCTGTCCCTGGACGTGCTGCCCATGCGCTGTTTTAGGTGCATGGGCATAGGGCACACGCGGCCGCTGTGCACCTCGGCAAAAGAAAGGGACGGACTTTGTTTCCGGTGCGGGAAGACGGGGCACAGGTCGGGGGTGTGCAACGCCGACCCGCACTGTGCCGTGTGCGCGGACGCCAACAGGCCTGCAGGCCATGTCATGGGGGGGAGGAACTGCAACCCTCCCCACACGAAGGGCAGGGGGACCCGGTGGACAGGGGCCCCCGCGGCAACGGACGGCGACCAGCGGTCGGAGGAATCTGAGATGGACCACTAATGTGCGACAATCTCAGATTCCTCCAGGCGAATTTGAACCACTCCGCCGGGGCGCAGGATCTTCTCCTGCAATCCATGGCGGAGTGGAGCATCGACGTTGCCGTCGCTGCGGAGCCGTACTTCGTCCCGACTCGACCTCATTGGGCCGGGGACATGGACGGCTCCGTGGCCATCGTTGGCAGGCTGCAGGGGGTCCCCTTCGTGGTCAGGGAGAGGGGCGCCGGGTACGTGGCGGTCGTGCGGGGGGGTTACGCCATTATTGGCGTTTACTTCTCCCCGAACAGGCCGCTGCGGGACCTAGAGGTGTTCCTCGACACCCTGGGCCCGGTCGTGAGGCGGATGGAGCCTCTCCCGGTGGTGCTGGCGGGCGACCTCAATGCCAAGTCCCGGGCGTGGGGCGAGGTGCGTACGGACCCTCGTGGGGAGGCTGTGGAGGAGTGGGCAGTCGAGTCCGGGCTGTCCCTCCTCAACACGGGGACGGAGCACACGTGCGTACGGCAGTCGGGCGGTTCTGTGGTGGACATTTCGTTCGCCACGCCGGCTGTCGCCCGCCGTGTGAGCGGATGGCGCGTGCTGGGGGACGTGGAGACCCTCTCGGACCACGTCTACATCCGGTTCGAGGTCTCCGCTCCCCGCGACGCGCCGTCGCTGCCGCCCCGGCCTCACGGCGATACGGCGTTCCCGCGCTGGGCGCTTGGCCGCCTCGACCGGGAGATGGCGGAGGAGGCGGCCATTGTTGCGGGCTGGTGCCTGCAGGCACGTGCCGGCCGGGACGGGGTAGATGAGTCCGCCCGCCGATTCCGCACGGCACTCACGGCCGTCTGTGATGCGGCCATGCCGAGGTCCAGGCGCCGCCCTCCGAGGAAGGCGGTCTTCTGGTGGAAGCCGGAAATGGCCGAGCTGCGCGTGGCCTGCACGGCAGCGAGGCGGGCGTATGCGCGCAGCCGCCGGCGGAGTGTCCGGGATCTGGTGGCGGAGGGTCAGCTGTATGAGCGGCTGAAGCAGTGCAAGCTTGCTCTGCAGCTGGCCATCATCCGGGCTAAGGAGGGAGGATGGGAGGAGACGCTGTCCAGTCTGGACGCGGATCCTTGGGGGCGCCCTTTCCAGGCGGCGCGGAACAGGTTCCGCGCCCAGGCGCCCCCAGCGACGGAGACGCTGTGTCCGCAATTTCTGGACAGCGTCGTCGGGGCTCTCTTCCCGGAGTGCCCGGACTTCTCCCTGCCGCCCATACGCCCGCCCTCGGGTGTGCGGGAAGAGGAGACCGCCCCTATTCCTCCCGTCTCAGACGGGGAGATGGAGGCGGTGGAGGAGCGCCTCCGCAAGAGGCGCACTGCTCCAGGGCCGGACGGGGTGCCTCCCAAGGTGCTGGCCATAACCCTGGAGCACCTGGGAGAGGAGTTTCGGGGACTGCTCAACCGATGCTTGACATCGGGGCAGTTCCCGAAGCCCTGGAAGGAGGGGCGTCTCTGCCTCTGGCAGAAGCCGGGCCGTCCGCCGGACTGTCCGTCGGCCTACAGGCCGATTGTGATGCTGGATGACACGGGGAAGTCGCTCGAGAGAATCGTGGCTTCCCGTGTCATCCAGCACATCACGGAGGTGGGGCCGGACCTATCCGTACACCAGTTCGGATTTAGGCCGGGACGGTCCACCACGGACGCGCTAATGGCGCTGAAGGGGCTGGCGATGGAGGCGACCGGACGGGGGGAGCGAGTGTTGGCGGTGTCTCTTGACATCGCCAACGCCTTCAACAGCCTGCCGTTTGAGGTAATTCTGGCGGCGCTCCGGTTCCACGGAGTGCCCCTGTACCTGCGGCGGCTGTTGGAGGACTACCTCCGGGAGAGGGAGGTCGCCTTCGTTGACAGGCGGGGGGCGCTCGTCCGGCGGCGGGTGGAGTGTGGGGTTCCACAGGGGTCCGTTCTGGGCCCGCTACTGTGGAACCTGGGCTACGATTGGGTGCTGCGTGGCGTGCTCCTCCCGAGGATGCACGTCATCTGCTATGCGGACGACACCCTAGTCGTAGCCCGAGGAGGGACGTGGAGGGAGGTGCAGCGGCTTGCCGAGGTTGGCACCTCCCTGGTCGTCGGCCGCATCCGCGCGCTGGGCCTGCGAGTGGCGGTGGAAAAGACCGAGGCCCTAATGTTTCATGGGCCTCGGTGCGGGCCGCCGCCGGGGGCGGCCATTGAGGTGGACGGGGTAGGGGTCGCCGTGGGGGCCCAGATGAAGTATCTGGGCCTCCAGCTGGACGGACGGTGGCAGTTTGAGGGCCACTTCCGCGCCTTAGCGCCCAGGTTGGTGGGCGCCGCGGCGGCGCTGGGCCGCCTCCTACCGAACTCGGGGGGGCCGGGGGCCACCTGCCGCCGACTGTACGCGGGGGTGGTGAGAAGCATGGCGCTCTACGGAGCGCCAGTGTGGGCCGACGCCCTCGGTGCCACCAACAGAGCGGTCCTGCGCAGGGTGCAGCGGACAGTGGCACTGAGGGTAGTCCGGGGATACCGCACGGTGTCCGGGGGGGCGGCCTGCGTTCTCGCGGGCTCCACCCCGTGGGAGTTGGAGGCGGAGGTCCTCGCCGCTGTGTACAGCATGTCGGCGGCGAGGAGAGTGGAAGGCGAGCGCCCGACGTTTGAGGAGACTCAGAGAACCAGACGTCGGGCGCGGCGGGAGTCGCTGCGGCGATGGACGGAGGGCCTGGCGAGCCATGTCTATGGTATCCGCACCATAGACGCGGTTCGCCCGGTCCTGAAGAGGTGGTGTGGGCGGAGGAAGGGCTCCCTCACGTTCCGACTGGTGCAGGTGCTGACCGGGCATGGCTGCTTCGGTTGGTACCTGCACCGGATTGCCAGGAGGGAGCCCACCGCCGAGTGCCACGAGTGTGGCGCGGCGGTGGACACGGCCCAGCACACCCTCGAGGAGTGCCCGGCCTGGGGCCGGGAGCGCCGCGCTTTGATGGCGGTGGTCGGGTGGGACCTGTCGCTGCCCAGCGTAGTTCTGGCTATGCTGGAAAGCGACAGGTCGTGGGAGGCGATGGTCTCCTTCTGCGAAGCCGTAATGGTGCAGAAGGAGACCGCGGAGCGGGTCAGGGAGGAAGATCCTCTAGCGGACCCGCTCCGGCGGCGGCGTGTAGGAAGGAGGAGGCGCCGATATGCGCAGCTCCTTCCTCCGCCGAGTTAGCTGAAACCAGGGTGGCGGGTCGGGGGGCCCGTCGCCCATTGCACGGTTTCAGCGGCCTGGGAGACGGCTGGTGTGGTCCAGGCCGTCTCCGTTAGGGACGGAGGCCCGGCATGAAGCTGGGCCTACCGCCAAGAGGGCGCCATGGTAAGAAGTGCGAAAAGCATTCCCGTGGCGCACCTCGAAGGCAGCGGATGGACACCGTGGGTTTTTAGTGGGTATACGGCATTAGGCCGGGACTCCCACATACCCCTCCCGTCTCCCCCGAGGCGGAAGGGGACCCATAAAGGGTTTTCCCACGATAAAAAAAAAAAAAAAAAAAAAAAGGTTAGGTTAGGTTAGGTTAGGTTAGGTTAGGTTAGGTTAGGTTAGGTTAGGTTAGGTTAGGTTAGGTTAGGTTAGGTTAGGTTAGGTTAGGTTAGGTTAGGTTAGGTTAGGTTAGGTTAGGTTAGGTTAGGTTAGGTTAGGTTAGGTTAGGTTAGGTTAGGTTAGGTTAGGTTAGGTTAGGTTAGGTTAGGTTAGGTTAGGTTAGGTTAGGTTAGGTTAGGTTAGGTTTTTTTTTTTTTTTTTTTTTTCCTGTCCGGGCGCTTTCAGGCCCGGCCCGCGAGCTACCCCTAACATTATCAGGGACTTTACTATTTCTAAGGGATATTGATTACACAGGGTTTTTTATTTAATTTCACACAGGTTCTTTAAATTCTCATATACATTTGTGCTGAGGCTATTCTATTATGTATTTCTCTTATTTTTCTCCTACTTGGTGCTTTATTTAACTTACTAAATTGCTTAATCTACTTACAAAGGTTTTTATTAATTTACTTACTTAATTTATATTCTTACATTTTACTTCTTAATATCTACTTAATTTTTACGTCTTATATTTTATGTGCTTATTTTGTGTCTATTTTAATTACATCATTTTATTTGTAGTTAAGTTACAAAATTTTAATTGTTGCTTATTAAACATTTACAGATCTCCTTTTTGTTTAGTTTCTTCGTTGACATGGTTGTGTATGTTAGTTTGACTTTCAGTTATTTGTTCCAGTTTTTATGTTGTACATTTACTCTATTCTTTCTTTCTTTTTAAAATCTTTATTTAATTCTATGATGTTCGCTTATATAATGTACTATATAATGATATCATAGTATTGATATTATTGTTAATATTTTTATCATGGTTGCTGATTTTCCTGTACTGTATTTTTGTTTCCTGTTTTGATTTGCTATCTGTCGTGTGTTCTTGTAATGTTCAGTCTTTGTTGTGTATGTCTGGTTTTTGTTATGTGTATTGTGTGTCTGTATCTGTGCTGTTTGTTTGTTACTCCTCCAAATTGGGAGCAACTTTCCACGAAGTTGCTTCCTATTTGGTCTTCTGTAGTGTAGTTTTTGTGTTGTTGTGTTATATGTGTGTATAATGTGTCTTCTGTCATAATTTTTTACTTTAGTGACGCCAGGGACCACCTTAACAATACGCCACTGATGCTCTGGCTAACGAGTCCCACTTCTGCCGTATAGGGCACTCGTCGCTAAATGCGTTGTGGAAGATGTCGTCCTTTTGGGCTCGTAGGCAGTTCTTGCACGTCGGTAGATCTCTCTCCAGACGGGCAGGGCACTCTGTTCTGAGGTGCGGGCCTCCACAGTGACTGCAGAGGTCCTCGGTCTCCTTACAGTACCTCTTGCTATGACCGTAGGCTAGGCATCGGGTGCACTGAACTAGTGGTGACTGGTCTTCTATTCTGTTACTTTGGAGATCTATTTTTACACGTTGTGCCTCAACTGATCTCTTCCATATTTTGGGGGAGACACTAAGGATTATGTGACACTCTAGCGGGTTTCGGGCTTTCCTACGGAACCTAACCCTCGCTCTGTCTTCCTCGTTGTTGAGGTTTTTAAAGATGTCCCGATTCTGATTTCTGAGGGCCCGTAAGATTTCCTCATCTGTGTGCACTACTAGCACGTCCCTCAAGATCAGAAGCGGGTCTTTATTGTTCATATCTTCTGCACTTAGTTTCCCCCCTGTCTTTGTAATTTTTTCCTTTAACCTTTCCCTGTCTTCTTTGTTCCCGCAGCTTATTATTACCTTCCTGTCTTTTGCCTTTCTAACCTTCTCTATGGTGATCCATCCCTCCTTCGCATCCACTGCTTTCCGTAGTTCTTGGAGGACTTCTTCCCCCGTCTCCATCTCGTCTCTGGAGGTGACAACCATCGAGTGCAGGGTGGTCGGTTTCAGGGGTTTCTTCCCACTGCTCCCGGCCGCTGCGCCCGCGTATGTTGTCCTCTCCAGAGCCTCGACTGACGTCTGGATCTCCCCAAGTTTTTGGTTGTTCTCCGTAGCTAGGCGTGTTTGCTCGGCTAGCACGGAGAGCAAATGGGAGGATTCTTTCGGGGTCTCTGTGTGTGAAGAAGTTGCCTCCTTTATTACGGAGCCCCGATTGCTCATCATTTCGATGTCAGACCTTATGGATAGGATTTCTGCTACCAGCTCTTCTTGGTTTATTACCTGGGTTATGTGTTTTGTCTCTGCCGCTGCTTCCTGTAGCAGTTTTATATTCGTTTTGAGCAGGGCGTTGTTCTCTTCCATTTTTATTCGCCATAGATCTTCTTTCTCTTCCTTTCTTTCCTTTCCCTTTTCCTGTTCTTTGGGCGCGGTCAGTTTTTCCCTTACCCCTCCTTCTCCTTCTCTCCTGTCCTGCTCCGCTTCCTTTACTAAGCTAAAAAGCCTGTCGAGGGCCTCCGTCACCACGTTTTTTATCTCTGTCTTGGTGTTGCGCGAGCTGCTGAGGTTAAGCTTTGCCTTTATCAGGCAGGCTTTGGCCTCAGCAATTCGCGCAGGCTTGGGTGCTGGGCTCGAGGTCGGAGGGTTTGGTTGGATGGGGCTCTTGTCGCCCTCCAGTTTTCCTACACTCATCCGGGCTGTGAATGTTTTGTTATGGGCCGGTCCAGCCTGGCCCATCTTTCCCGGGGACTTCTTGGTGGGGGTGCGCTCCATTGCTGCTATGTTAGGGCTCGCGGTTCAATAAGCGATAATTCGCGTTTCAAAAATTTTTGTAAAAATGTAAAAATGTAAAAATGTAAAAATGTAAAAGTGTAAATAAAAGAATTAAGAGTATATTGTGTGCGACGAGTGTAAATAATGCTGAACACAGCAGTCAAATAGCAGGTCAAAAATATTGGTCTATATCAAACAGCCGTCAATATAATTCTTCCTTGTTTACAATTTGGTTTTCCTCCCGTCACCGTTAGGTGGCGCTAAAAGCACTGTTTGGTTTTGAAAATTTTCAAACCATACAGGTGGCGCCCCCGTGTCAGGTAGCGAAAACCAACTTGTACGAGGTTTTATAGTTTGTCAGTAATACCTTTCCTTTTTTCTTTTTGCAGATGCGGAGAAGGCGTACAGAGGAAGCGGAGGAGAGCAGAGCTACGCAGGATGGCAGGTAAGCAGGGTAAGTGTATTTAATTTTTATTTATAGCTCCAGACTTCTGCTTCCTCTTCCTCAGTATGTCGTGTCACGCTTTGCCTATCGGCGGTCGTCAGTGCAATTTAGAGGCCAGGAGGTATGTCATTTAATTTAGCTATGACCAATAGGGCCTGTGTTATCCTATTTGCTATTTTATTTGTCAATAAACAAAATTTTTCTTAAATCTATTTATTCCGTTCACCACTAGATGGCGGTAAAAGCACCGTCGAGACGATCCCCACGCGCAGCGCCTCCCGTGTCGACTAGCGTAAGCTACGGACAAGATGGCGTCATGCGAGTGGGCGTGAAGTGGGCGGGGCTAAAAATCCCCCAAGTGCTGCCCTGTGTCGAGTAGCGACAACAGAGTCGAAACAATTTATCTTATTATAGGAAAATTTGGGTTTGGCACCTACTCAAATTAGCTTAAAACCTACTTAATTAATTTACTGGGTGGCGTTGTACCTCTGTTTCCCCCCACAGTGGTCTGTATGAGACTAAACAATTTTAAGGGGGCGTATCTAAAAATGCTACCACACTCACACTAGTACGGTCTCTGGTAGTTCTACAGCCCGGCGCTAGATGGCTCTGAAGGGGTGCAGAGTCTGTTGCCAGCAACAGATGGCGCCAAATAGCGATAGGGAGTCTTTATTTGTTTGTTAGAGGTACTAACGTCCCAGTTTGAGTGCTTCGAGATGATGCACTGTCTTAATATACCTTAGATTGTTATTCTATGACGCTGTGTTCCCGCATCCAGGGCCGCAATCTTCAATTCGGCTCCAGAATGTTGATGCTTTGGCTAAAAACTTCTTCCACTTGACACGAGGTGGCGCTGAGAGGCGTCAAGTGTGAGTCGCGTCACTGGGCGGGGCTTAAAAGTGCCAGGAGCGAGTCGTACACTCACACCGGCACAGTTTTGCCGCCCAAGTGAGACTGCGGCGCCCACGAGATCGAGCCGCCCTAAAGTGTTTTCTGTGAATAGGTGGGTTCTCAGCTAGAATAGGAGAGGGGGCAGCGTCACAGAACATACAATGTGTCTTAATAGTTAGTAATGTGGAACTTTTGTGGTCTCAAGTCTCTTAAACTGCTAGATTTCGTTTAATTTACAATGTTCCAGTTGCCGCTGGTTTCCGCCAGGGGGCGCTGCCTTCGTACTGCGACCGCACGCACACTCTCAAGAAAGGGGGCGGGGTCAGCTGTACTGATGAGCACCTCCGTAGTCGCGCACGCACACACTGACGCTGATTTAGGTAATTCTAGAAGTTTCGGTGTGCTTTTTCCCCTGGGCGCTAGATGGCGCTAGTGGTATGTTCGTTTTGGGAGTTTAAAAGTCCTGTATCTCCCTAGTTCCTGGGGGAAAACTAATTGTCGCACGACACAAAATGGTTTTGGGGGACCCTCTATCTGATCCACCCAACGGAAACTCTCTAAAGGTCCAGGGAAAAAAGTGCTTTTTCAACTTTGCGCGATCTATTTTTCACTGCCAAAATTTTGTAAAAAGTGGATTACTTATAAACCGCTGAACCGATTTACACTAAATTTCGTACACTTATACTACTGGCTTTACTCTATTGTTCACTATTTTTAAAAGTATGTGTATTCGATTTAAATTTTGATTTAGAAATTTTTTAAGTTACAAAACAAAAACAAAAACATTCAAAAATCTATAATTAATTTTCCACTCGACATACAATTTCTGTTGAGGTGTCCCTGAACTCGTCTTGATGCGTAGCAGATAACCTGGTACTTCGTTTGGGCCCCACTGGTCCGGGGGACCAATTTTGTTCCCACGGTTTTCTGGTTTTTCGGCTGTTACTTCGAGCTGGTGAGTCCAAAAAATCCAAGTGTGGTGACAGTCGAAGGGGCCTCCGGAGGGGCTCCCGGGGGTGTCAAAAAAGTTTGGTGTCACCGATCTCGTTTCGGAGATATTCGCACTTATAGTTTTGAAAGTTACGAAATGTCACTGTTTTTCACTGTAACTCACTGAAAAATAATTTCCCGAAGGAAATATTTCACGCGCGGGTTGGTCTCAATGAGACGCGTTTTTTAACGTATCACACGGGTATTTTCGGGCAAATAAACTTATTTTTCGGTTTTTTCGAGCGAAAAATAGTTGTGGAGCTCGGGTTTTTAGCTCTGCGCGCGCGATGCTTGGACAGCGGCCAGGACACAACTGGTTAGGTTAGGTTAGGTTAGGTTAGGTTAGGTTAGGTTAGGTTAGGTTGGTCGGGGGTGCTAGGTCGGACAACCTCCTCGTGGTGCACCCTGGGCATCGCCGACCATCTCTCCAGTTTCCCTGGGGAGATGGTCGACGATGGCGGATAGTCCGACATGGGGAGTCGCGTTTTGACTGCTTCTGGCTCTTTCCGGCTTTCGGAGGGGGTCGGGAGCAGTCCGGCGACGGGGGCCGCGAGTGTTGTTCTCGGTACCTCTCTGCTTTCAGAGAGGGCTGTAGGGCGGCATGAGTGGCGGGGAGGGTAAGGGGGGGTAAAGGTGATGGATGTGTGGTGATGTATGTTTTGGGCAAAGGTGATGGATGGGAGCGGGATTGCGGTATGGAAGGAAGCTGCCGAAAGGCGGCGGTGTGATCCGCGCGGTGCGTCTGCCAAGTGCACTCGGCTCTGCCGACTCCGGGCGGTCTCGTTACTCCACTCCAGGGTGGAACCGAGGGCCTGGCCTTCACCGGCTGGGTCGCGAGGAGTAAACCTCAATAAAAAATCCGGAAAGGCTGACGTTGCGGTTCGTGACGGCAGATACCCGAAAGGGTGGGTGGAACGAAAAACCACTCCTTAGCGGCCAACCCTGGGCACCTCCCGACCCCCAGGCGTATATAGGGCCTCCAGATTACAGGGGTCTCTGATCTGGTTGTACCCATTTCCCCCATACTCGTGGGACCAATATGAACAATGAACAATTAAAAACGACGGATACGGAAAAGATGAATAACCTTGGCGAACATAACGGACAGGAACTAAAGCACAATGATTTGGATGATGGAACTGGAGGCGCTGACTTGACGAAGTCTGTGTCTGTGGTGTTAGAGCGGCTTGCCGCTGGAGTGGACCTGACGGGGTCGGTAGTGGTGGATGAGGTGGGAGTGATGTCGAGTTCCGACTCCTCCCGTTCGAGGGTGACCAGCTGGGCTTCTGCAGCTGGATCCTCTAAGTTCTTCGCGTATGCGGATGACCGCAAGCGCTCGCGGGAACGTAGAGAGGGTGGCTCGAGCAGAAATGACTCCTCGAGCGATGAGAACGCCCCGAAACATCCGAGGACTAACGGGAAAAGCGGCCGGGGTCGCTCCTCTCCCGGGCTAGCGAGGGACCAACGGGGTCGGTTCCTCAAGAAGAAGAGTGACGCGACTGGCAAGGAATCCCAGACGCGGGACCGGTCGAGGTCAGGCGACAGGAGAGAGTCAGATAAATCCTCCTCCAAGTCTGCCGGCCCACGACGGCGGAAAGGGAAGCCCGCTAAGACCGAGGTTACCAAGCGCGATGACCTGGTCAGTGCCGAAGATGAGTGGAGGGCTGCAGAGCGTGAAGCCCTGGAGAAGCAGGCCGAGAATGAGCTGAGAGAGGCTGCTCAGTCAGCTGACCTGTCGGACACCTCAACGGACGAGGGACCGACAGCGGGCGATCTGACGCAGCAGGTGATCCGGCAAGTGGCCAACATAACCCGTGTGGCGGCAAGGTCGGGAAACCTGAAGGGCACCTACCAGAAGAAGCTGAAGACCGCGGCAACGTCCATTAAGATTGCCGTGGAAGCGCTCAGCAAGTCTTCTGTCTCTGCTGAAACGCGGAAGTTATCCTCGGATAACAGCCGCCTCAAAAAAGAGGTGGCCGAGCTCCGCGGGGAGCTTGACGCTCTGCGGGCTGAACTGCGGCGGACCCAAGACGTTGGCCCACCGTCCTCAAGTGCTTCGTTTGAGCCGGAGGCGTTGAAACGCTCCATCATCGAGGCGGTGGGTACAATGGTTAACGCCAGATTTGAGGGTTTGGAGAGCAGATTGCTCCCAGAAAAGAGGGTTCGCCCTCCGTTGGCGTCGGATAGAGCGGTCCCGGAGAGTCAGCCCGCGCCGACTCCCAGGGCCCCACCAAGTCCAGCCCCAGTGGCTGCTCCAAAGGCTGCTCCAAAGGCTGCCCCAAAGGCTGCCCCTGTGGCTGCCCCAAAGGCTGCCCCAAGGGCCGGCCCAAAGCCTGCCCCAAGGGCTGCGAAGAGCCCCGCGACCCAAGCGGCTGCTCCAGCCGACCACCAGGCTGAGTCGCAACCCGCGCCTTCTCCTCCCACTGCCTCGTCGGAGGGGAAGAAGAAGAGGAAGAGGGGGAAGAGGAAGAAGCGGGCCACGCCCGCCGACCCTGGCCAAGGAGCCTCTGGAGTCCCGCCTCCGGCAACGGATGGCTGGACGACAGTAACCCGGCGCAAGGGAAGAGCAGCCGCCCAAACTGCGGGGCCTACGCAGCCACCTAAGAAGCTGAAGCTGCGACCCCCCCGCACGTCGGCTGTAGTAGTTAAACTGCAGCAAGACGCACAGTCTAGGGGGGTCACTTACTCTGGCATTCTAAAGGAGGCGAAGAGGGCAATGGACTTTGAGGCCCTCGGCATCCAGTCCCTGAGGTTCAGGACGGCGGTCACAGGGGCTCGTATAATCGAGGTACCGGGGGCCACGAGTGGTGATAAGGCCGACCGGCTGGCGGAGAAACTGCGCCAGGTCCTGAAGAAGGAGGACGTTGAAGTCTCCAGGCCGGAGAAACGTGCAGACTTGCGCATCTTAGGCCTGGACGACTCCGTCGACAAAGCGGACGTGGATGAGGCAGTTTCGAAGTTCGGCGAGTGCCCTGCGACTGTGGTAAAGACGGGGGAGATTCGCCGAGACAAAACCGGTCTCGGCACGGTTATTGTCAGCTGCCCTGTCGCAGCTGCCAACAGGGTCTTGAAGGCCGGCCGCATCCTTATCGGATGGTCGTCGGTGCAGGTCAAGCTGCTGCAGCCGCGGCCTCTGCGGTGCTTCCGATGCCTTGAGCTGGGGCACGTTAAGGAGCTGTGCACAGCGGATGTTGACCGGGGAAGCGCCTGCTATCGATGTGGGCAGCTCGGACACCAATCCAGAGGATGCTCCGCCGCGCCCTATTGCTTGGTGTGTGCTGCGGCCAAAAAGCCCTCGGGTCACATGCTTGGGGGCAAGGGCTGCGTCGCCGCAAAGCCGGCCGGAAGGAGAAGACGGAGAGGCGCTGCGGGAGCTACGGCTCAGCCGCAGTCATCTCACCCTGCAACCAGCGAGGCCGGGGAGGGGGAAACTCAGATGACCACTTAGTGATCAATGGCCACATTAAGACTGCTCCAGGCGAATGTCAACCACTGCGCCAGGGCTCAGGACCTTTTGTTCCAGAGCATGGCGCAGTGGAGGATACACGTGGCAGTGGTATCTGAGCCCTACTTTGTTCCCCCCGGGGATAATTGGGCTGGGGATCGATCGGGCACGGCGGCACTGGTCTGCCGGACTGCAGCGGGCTCTCCTCCTCTCAGTAATGTGAGGAGTGGCCTTGGCTTTGTAGCCGCTCGGTTGGGGGAGATAGTGGTCGTGGCAGTCTACTTCTCCCCCAACAGAACGCGCGCCGAGTTTGAGGCTTTCTTGGACCAGTTGGGGTCGTTGGTCAGGCAGCTTAGCCCCAGTCCTGTGCTGGTCGCCGGGGATCTCAACGCCAAATCTTCGGCGTGGGGATCCCCTGCGACAGATGTGCGGGGTGGGGTGTTGGAGGAATGGCTGGTAGAGGTCGGGCTGGTCGTGCTCAATAGAGGCTCGGTCGACACGTGTGTGCGGCCGCAGGGCGGGTCTATAGTGGACGTGTCGTTTGCAAGCCCTGCCTTGGCGCGCCGTGTCCGGGGCTGGAAGGTGGTTGAGGGCGAGGAGACTTTGTCGGACCACCGATATATTCGGTATGATGTCTCCGCCCTCCCAGATACCTTAACCGGCCCGAGCCGGAACATGACTGGTGAAGGCCCGCGATGGCGGCTCTCGAGTCTCGACGAGGAAGTCCTGAAGGAGGCGGCTATCGTGCAGTCCTGGTTGCCTGCGCCGGCTCACGTAGTGGTCGAGGAAGAAGCCGAGTGGTTTCAGGACGCGATGACGCAGGCGTGCGACGCGTCCATGGCCCGGGCTAGGGTTCTTCCTCCCAGGCGTCGGGTGTATTGGTGGTCTCCAGAGCTCGCGCAAATGCGCAGAGCGTGTGTTGCGGCGAGGCGTCAGTACGCCCGATGCCGAAGAAGGCGGCGCAGGGACGAGCCCCTCGAGGCCGAGTTGTACGCCTCCTACAGGCAGGCCAACATGGCGCTGCAGGTTGCGGTCGCCAGGGCCATCGCCCAGGCTAGAGAGGAGTTTCTGGCCTCGCTAGACCGTGATCCGTGGGGGAGGCCGTATAAGATGGTTAGGAATAAACTCCGCCCCTGGGCCCCCCCACTGACGCAGAGCCTCCAGCCGGAAATGGTCACGGCTATTGTCGCGGCATTGTTCCCACAGAGGGAGGAGCATACGCCGCCTCCGATGGTCCCGCCCGGCGTAGTGGATGATGCCGGCCCAATCTCGGACGTACCGGAGGTGACCGAGGAAGAGCTCGGAGCGGCCATCGCCCGGATGAGAGCCCGGAACACTGCTCCGGGTCCCGACGGCATCCCAGGTCGAGCGTGGGTCCTGGTCCTGGAAGCCCTGGAACCCAGACTGAGGGCGATGTTTACTGCCTGTCTGGCTCAAGCCATAATCCCACAGCGGTGGAAGACAGGCAGACTCGTCCTCATCAGGAAGGAAGGTCGTCCCGCGGACTCTCCATCCGCTTATCGGCCGATAGTGCTGCTCGACGATGTGGGCAAGCTCTTCGAGAGAGTGGTCGCCGGTCGAATCGTCGAGCACCTCGAGAGCGTCGGGCCGAATCTGGCGGACAGCCAGTTCGGCTTCCGCAAGGGTAGATCGACCATAGCGGCGGTGCTGCGAGTGAAGGCCCTCGCGCAGGAGGCGGTTTCCCAGGGTGAGGTCGTCTTGGCGGTGTCTCTTGACATCGCCAACGCCTTCAATACCCTGCCCTGGGCTTGCATAAGGGAGGCGCTCCGGTTCCATGGAGTGCCCTCTTACCTGTGCCGCGTCATCGGGGACTACCTATCCCAACGGCGGGTAACGTACCCCTGTATGAACGGGCAAGGGGAGCTGAGCATGACCTGTGGAGTTCCACAGGGGTCGGTCCTAGGACCACTCCTGTGGAATATTGGATATGACTGGGTCCTACGCGGGGTCAACGTTGGTGGCGTCGGTGTAACTTGTTACGCTGACGACACCCTTGTTACTGCCCGCGGGCCTAACTTCCGCCAGGCCGCCATACTCGCAACTGCGGGGGTGGCCCAAGTGGTAGGCAGGATTCGGAGGCTAGGGCTTGAGGTGGCCCTCAACAAATCTGAGGCCCTGTGCTTCTATGGGCCCCGGAATAGGCCACCAGCGGACGCCCACATTATTGTGAGCGGTGTACGCGTCGACGTCCAGGCGAATATGAGGTACCTCGGTCTCGTCCTGGACCGCCGATGGGACTTCTGCGCGCACTTTGAGCGCCTCGGTCCGAGGGTGACGAGAGCGGCGGCAGCTCTCGGGAGGCTGCTCCCCAACATTGGAGGACCTATGGACCCGTGTCGCCGGTTGTACGCCGGGATCGTACGCTCCATGGCCCTGTATGGAGCTCCCGTTTGGGCCGACACCCTGAATCGCCGGAGCATCGCGCTATTGCGCAAACCGCAAAGGGTGTTGGCTAACCGGGCCATACGGGGTTACAGGACCATCTCCGGCGAGGCGGCGTGCGTGCTGGCCAGTTCCCTGCCCTGGGACCTAGATGCGGAGATCCTCGCGTCACTATACAAGTGGCGTGAGGAGGCGAGGGCCCGGCGGCATTCGCCGGCTCCAGAGGAGCTGAAAGCGCGTCAGCTTGAACTGCGCCAGCGCGCGGTCGAGGCGTGGCAGCGGAGGCTGGAGCACCCCAGCGCTGGCCTACGAACCGTAGAGGCCATGCGTCCAGTTCTGCAGCGGTGGCTGGACAGGCGACACGGCGCCCTCACCTTCCGCGTGACGCAGGTTCTCTCGGGACATGGTTGTTTCGGGAGG